>CM064527.1:41219920-41868345 GCA_032716605.1 Paralithodes platypus | reverse complement strand
TATCCTTTCGGCCCCATTCAGCCAACTGTTTCAAGACGTTTTCCCCATCCAGGTGACGAGTCTTCCTGGCGAGGGGTAGCGAGCCAGCATTGTCTGGCGAAATCCAGCTTTCGCCGGAGAAATTTTTCTATCGAAAAATTTGCGAAATTTTAGCGTGCTGTCAACAACAAAAATACATATATGCTGGACTCCCTATCGCTCGCCAGGAACAATATTGACACCTGGATAGGGGTAAACGTCTTAAAACAGTAGGCTGAATGGGGCCGAATGGATACAAGCCAAAGAGAGAGGGAGAAGAAAAAAGTGAAAAAAAAAAAGCGAGGGGTGGGCTCCCTTAAGGTATATTACTGTATATTAGGTATGCTGTGACTACATTCATTTATTATAGCCTGCAGTTAAAACAACCACAGAAGGGATTTACTTTTAGGTAATAAGACGGTATCACACGAGAGTTTTTATAGGCAACATTCTATGGTCAACATTTTGGGGTTAAATTTTTTTTGGAATATTTTGCACTGGTATCGGAGACTAGACTGATAATATATGAATTTATGGCAAAAGAAATATGTTAAATTCTGACCTCCTAAGCTGCCAGCCCAGGGTTGGGCATAACTGGTGAGGGGAAAAGTGCTAGTGTGGATACCGGCTTAAGGCGTTTTATCTCCGAGAACGAAATGCCCCTCTGAGTGTAATAAGGCACATTAACCCCTTCTGTAACGGTGACGTCTTTTTACTTTTATTCTAGCTCTCTTTATACGAGTTTGTGCGGTCTAAAAAGGATCTGTGGTAGTAAAAGTGGTTAGGCGAGATCATTCAAAGCCTCTTAGTTGCTGGAGCCCTTTTTAAACTGACTACAATCGTCTAATAGGAGCCAGAGTAAGGATAAAAGGATGTCACCGGTACCGAAGGGGTTTAAAATGAAAAACGAATCATTGTCTTCAAGATCGATATTATCTCACATGGCAGACAAAATCACTTACGATAAAATGTAATATTGATAATGAGCTCGCCTTTCAGACCTGTCTTCCATCTTAATGAATGGAACTTTTAAATCAGAAAATACTAGTGCTGCTTGCTAATTATTCAAAGGCTGAAGGTGTATATTTAAGTAATGAATGCATGAATATTTAGGTGATGTCTGCATGTCTATTTAGGTGTTATATTTAGGTGATGTCTGCAGAAATATTTAGGGGGGGGGGTGGTTTCAAAATATTTAGGTGATGTCTGCATGTATATTTAGGTGTATAGGTAGGTGATGTTCTGAATGTATATTTAGGTGTATATTTCGGTGATGTATGCATGGATATATAGGTGTATATTTAGGTGCTGTCGGCCATGTATATTTAGGTGTACATTTAGGTGATGTATGCATGTATATTTAGGTGCTATTTTTTGGTGATGTCTGCATGTATATTTAGGTGGATATTTAGGTGATGTCTTGCATGGATATTTAGGTGTATATTAGGTGATGTCTGCATGTATATATAGGTGTATATTTAGGTGGGTCTGCCTGTATATTTAGGTGTATATTTCGTGATGATGCCTGCATGTATATTTAGGTGTATAGTATGTGATGTCTGCATGTATATTTAGGTGTATATTTCGGTGATGTCGGGCCAAGTATATTTAGGTGTGTATATTTAGGTGATGTCTGCATGTATATTTAGGTGTCTATTTAGGTGATGTCTGCATGTATATTTAGGTGTATATTTAGGTGATGTCTGCAGGTATATTTAGGTGTTGTTCTGCCTGTATATTTAGGTGATGGTCTGCATGTATATTTAGGTGATGTCTGCATGTATATTTCGATCGTATATTTAGGTGGTGTCCGCATGTATATTTAGGTGATGTCGGCATGTTTATATTTAGGTGATGTCTGCATGTCTATTTAGGTGATGTCTGCATGTATATTTAGGTGATGTCTGACGGTATATTTAGGTGATGTCTGGATGTTATATTTAGGGGTATATTTAGGTGGTGTTTGGCACGTATATTTAGGTGTATTTATTTAGGTGATGTCTGCATGTATATTACGGTGTATATTTAGGTGCATGGTTGCATGTATATTTAGGTGTATATTAGGTGATTGATCTGCATGTATATTTAGGTGATGTCTGCATGTATATTTAGGTGTATTATTTAGGTGCTGTCTGCATGTATATTTAGGTGATGTCTTTCTGAATGTATATTTAGGTGTATAGTTCGGTTGATGTCTGCATGTATACTTAGGTGATATTTAGGGTGATGTTTGCAGGTATAATTTAGGTGATGTCTGTATGTATATTTGGGTGTATATTTAGGCGATGTCTGCATGGATATTTAGGTGTATATACTGTATAGGCGTATATTTAGGTGATATATATATATATATATATATTAAATACCGGGTATATATATATATATATATATAATATATATATATATATATATATTATAATATATAGAAATATATTATAATATATATATACCGGTATAGATAATAACATATATATATATATTATATATATATATTATCTATTAATATATATATATTTATATTTATTTATTGATATAAGGCTCTAAATAGAGAGAGAGATAGACGTTAAACAATAGATATGAGCATTATATTGAATTACTACCAGGGATCCCTTGGCCAAACAGGCCTTGTGGCAGTGGTGGTGGTGGCATTAGGGTATGGTGGAAGGGGAAGGGGATGGATCTACAACATTTATTACACGCACTATAGAAATACTGTATATCTACTTATTTATTTATAAGGAGGGTTACCTGCTATTTTTCTCTATATGGGTTTGTATCCATTCGCGCCCCATTCAGCCTACTGTTTTAAGAAGTTTATCCCCATCTAGTTAATAATTTATAGTGGCGAGCGATAGTGATGAGATAGACAGCTGGCTAAATTTGTACAGTGTTCGATAGGAACAAAAATGCCTACTTTCTTCCGCTCTATCATGTTTAGCCCCATTTGTTTTGACATATGCCCCATTATGGTGTTGGCTGTTTACATTCCTTTCTATTTTCCTCATTGGCAGTACAGAATGTAACCCATTCATTACCGGTGACGTCCTTTGCATTATATCTGGCAACCGGTAAGGGCAGATTTCCACTTGAGGGGGATTTTTTTTTCTTGACTCCTTTCTCCCTTCCTGTTAGGCCCCATTGGCTTTCTAATTTTAAGACGTTTTGCCCTTTATTATGACGATTTTTAAGAACTTTCGACGCATTTCTGTCAAATTTAAGAAATTTCGTGCCACATTTAGCTGTCGATTTTAACCTGGCGAGCGATAAGCGAGCATGTATTTTTAGAGGAACCGGCTTTTCAGCCGGGAAATTTTTCTACCAGGAGAAAGGTACACATTTATCTTGAAAGGGGCTCAAGGGGGTGTAATCTTAAACTTGATGGATATCTAGGGACCACCAAAACTAAAAACCCTCACCTTACGCGGCTCTGTTTCAGTTCGGGAAGGGACGTCTACCCGTAAAAAAGATTACAGACTATCTCCATCCTAAGCTTCATAATGTCGTCTAAATGCAGCTGAAATAAAACAAAATGACGTCACCGGTACTGTAAGGGTTAAAATAATACAGCAGAAAGAGAGTACGTTTACATAATTACCTAAATACTATATTAAGTATGTAATGGATAGTGTTAATCATAGATATACACATTGACTATACTCTCATACATTGGTCCATGATAAAGGAATACTACTTCTATATCCCGTACTAGCATATTGACAGTGTGAAAGCATCTCTCTCTCTCTCTCTCTCTCTCTCTCTCTCTCTCTCTCTCTCTCTATCTATCTATCTATCTATCATATAATTATCTATCTATCTATCTATCTATCTATCTATCTATTGTAGATACTGTACTTCTATCTATCTATCTATCTATCTATCTATCTATCTATCTATCTATCTATCTTTTTTTCTATCTCTCTCTCTCTCTCTCTCTCTCTCTCTCTCTCTCTCTCTCTCTCTCTCTCTCTCAAGGGGTAGTGTAAGGTCAAAGGACGAACTGGAAAATTCAGACAATGCACAATCAGTAACATCCAACGCTAATACTCTTAAGGTGTTTTATGTAAATGCGCGTAGCATACGCACTACATTTTCAGATCTATAGGAAAATCGTGTTTACAGAAACATGAATGATATAATCGGCATTACAGAATCTTGGTTAAATACGGAAGACAGAGACTTTTTAGCCGAATGTACGCTTCCTGGTTATACACTGTTTGAGAAAGAACAGTCGGACCAATAGAAATGGAGGAGGAATTCTGTTTTTTATAAAGGAAAGTCTTAATCCCGTCTTAATGCCAACACCTCAAATTGCGAATATAGGACATATCTAACGTACTATTAAATAATAAACGAGGAACTAAAATAACACTAGCTTTATTCTACAGGACCCCCAGCTCAATCAGCGCAAACTGACAGTGAAATTTATGAACAAATTGCAGAAATAAACAGACATACAAGATACCGTAAAAATTTTCTTGGCGATTTTCACCTTACCCGTGACATAAATGGGGCGATATTATTACTTCACCAATCCTGGACACGACATTCTATGCTAAATTGCAAGAGAGTTCAACTTTTTCAATTTGTACAATCTCTGACCCGTGGTAATAATTGGGCTTGACCTTGTACTCGCAACAAAAGAAGAATTAATAGAGAATTGAAATGTTGGTGATGAATTCAGTAACAGCGACCATCGTACGATAAACTTCACTTTAAAGTGTACTAGTAAACAAATCAAATAGCAGCATTGAGAAAGTCCCTAATTTCAAGAAAGCAAATTTTCATACACTTAAATCAAAGATTAAAGAAACTGACTGGAGCTTTCTGACTAACAATAACGACATAAAATAAATCTGGGCAGTGTTCCAAAACCACTTAACTTAAGGCAGTGCAAGACTGCATACCATCGAAAATACGGCGTCCAGGCCATAATGATAAGCCCAAATGGTGGAAATAAAGAATTCGGACTGTATGCTTGCTAAAAAATTTGCTAATGATAGATTAAAATACTCACAAAATGACGAAGAACGGGTGAAATTTGTAGAGCTACGACGCAAAGCCAAAAAGTTAATTAAGCAAAGTAAAAAGACCCTGGAGTTACATGTTGCGAATCAAAGTAAACCAAACCCGAAAGAATTTCTATAGTTATATCAGAAAGAAAAAAGTAGTGACTTCAACTGTTGGTACCGTTACGCGATGAAAAAATGTGCGAGAATACACCAAAGACGAAAGTCCAAAATGAGTAATGCCATACAATACCTATTGCATCAGTTTTTACAACCGAAGACCTCAGTGATATCACTACACCATCGCCGAGTCAGAGTGATAATTCAGCTGTTCTAAGGAAATTTTTTTTATTCTACCGTTACAGAGAGAGAAGTATTGATATTGTTTAGATAAACTCTCAAGGGTAAATAAAAACGACTGGACCTGATACACTCTCGCCTCGAGTTCTAAAGGAAGCTAAGGATGAGCTCTAAAACCACTGACAGGCTATGCAATGAATCCTTGCAGTCTGCGGACTATGCCTGATCAGTGGGAAGCCTAGGCCAAACATAACAACGATCTCAAAACAGGCAGCAAATCCCTACCCAGTAACGATCGTCCAATTAGCTTAACTTCAATTGTATGTAAAATGCTAGAAAACGGTCATAAGAGACAGACTACGTAAAATCACTTAGAGGCAAATAAACTTACTTTCTTTAAAGATACTCAACACGGCTTTCGTAAAAAACGTTCCGGTTTAAACAAATCCTCGTACACTTCTTCCACGATATCCTCAACCTCTACGATGAGAGTAAAGATGTAGATATTATATACCTTGATTTTCAAAAGGCTTCTTGACAAAGTTCCCCACAAACGTTTACTGCTAAAACTAAAAGCGCATGGAATACAAGACGCGTGTGTTGAAATGGATTGAGAAAATTGGCTCAGCAAACAGAAAGCAAAGAGTAGTCATAAAACGGTAAAGGCATCTAAATGGGACTCAATGTAAGTAGCGGGGAAACCCCAGGGGGGATCGTTACTAGGGACCAATTTCTCTTTCCTAATTACATCAACGACATAGATGAGGGTCTCACCTGTACAATCTCAAAATTTTGCTGACGATACAAAAAATTGCAACATAGCGTTACTGTCAAAAGAAACAAGTTGACGATATGCAACACAATCTAGATAAAATTGTCCATGTTGGGCCCAAATTTGGCAAATGAGTTTCAATGCGGATAAATATAAAGTACTACAAATCGGACCTGATACCTAAATGAGAAAGCAAACTATTCTATGAATGGCACTCAACTTAAGAATGTAAACAGAGAAACACCGATCTGGGAGTAACAATATCGAGTAACCTAAAAACCGATGGGTCAACAATGTTCAGAAGTTAGAAGTTTGTAAGAAGGCAAACAAAATAATTGGCTTTATAGGCAGGTCATTGGAGCATAAATCCAAAGAAGTTTATCCTAACCCTTTAACAATTCCTTAGTCCGCCCTCTTCTGGAGTACTGCGTTCAATCCGGGTTGCCCTTAATTACCAAAAAGATATAAACAAGCTGGAACGAGTTCAGCTTTATGAGTTTCACCAAAATGATACCTAGGGCCTAAAGAACAAACCATACGAAGAGCGTCTGTAGAGAATTAAAATCTATATTTTCTTTAACCCAGCGCAGATTAAGAGGTGACTTAATTCAATAGTGTTCAAAATCATCAAAGGCATCGACAAATATTCTTGAACTGTAGTAAGTACTTCACTATCGACCCAATCTAATTACACGCGGGGAGGAAAACGGGTTTGCAAAATGATTGGTAATCTTTTTTTAACTCACACGAATCTAAGGAATGTTTCTTCTTCAATCGAGTTGTCAACTTGTGGAAATAGGCTTCCGCCGAGACGTTAAGGACTGCAGCACCGTGTGATGTCGATTTAAACTACGCCTAGACAAATATCTCGCATAAAAAACCCGCGATACTGACTGCGTTTGTAAATGAATAACTTTATTTATTATACCCCCCTCAGTTAACTAACCCATCTGTCCCTACTAACTTTCCTAAATCCCGCCACGGATATAGTTCCAGGCGGCAGTAGTTTCCCTTTCCAATGTTCCCTGACCCCCTCTAAATCACTGTTTGGGACACTTGATCCTCAGTGTTTTGGAGGACAAGCAGCCTAAGATAGGGGCACGAGATCTGTTTTTGTTGCTTGATTCCTTGTACTCCTTTGTACTCTATGTAAGCTATCTATTATACTTATTCTATCTAACTATCTATATATCTCTATCTATCTATCTCAGTATTATATCTATCTATCTATCTCTCTCTCTCCTTCTTCCCTCTCTCTGCTCTATGTATCTATCTCATCTATCTCTTCTCTCTCTCTCATTCTCTCTCTCTCTCTCTCTCTCTCTCTCTCTCTCGGTCTCTCTTCCGCTCTCTATCTCTATCTATCGATTATCTATCTAATCTATCTAGTAGATAGCTAGTAGCTAGTAACTATCATATATAGCTATCATGATCTATCTTTTATCTATCTATCTATCTATCTTTTTATCTCTCTCTCTCTCTCTCTCTCTCTCTCTCTCTCTTACTCTCTCTCTCTCTCTCTCTCTTCTCTGCTCTCTCTATCCCTTTTCATGCCCAACTTAAAACCAGTCGGATAGTTGGTTTGTATATTATTTCCCAAACGCCAACAAAGTCAACCAGAAATTTTCAAAACTAGATACACCGATATGTACAGTGGCGCTAATAAGGTCAGGTCCCAGCTGTCATTAACGTTGGGCTTGCTCTTTGCTGTATTAATGTCTGTCAGATGTTGAATAGGTGGATTAGTTTTATATCTTGTTTGTTATATCTCACTCGAATGTAATAAATCAATGTTGTTGTTGTTGTTGTTGTCCCCAAGCTGCCTGGTGCCGAAACAGCCCCAAGGGCCCGAAGTAAGGCCAAGGCCATAAACCGAGCGCCCCCACAAGACCAACCCTCCCCTGCCGACCACAATAAAGCCTTGGGTGACCGAAGGCCACTCCAAGGCGGGGAGCTGAGATGGTGCGTAAACGCCAGGCGAAACCAAAGCCCCACCCAGGGCCCTGTGCCCCTCAGCGGTCATTATGAAAAGAAAGTTGATCAGGGGCAAAGGAAATAATGTGACGCTCGTAGCTTCCAATCTTGGTAGATTGGGAGGGGTCCAATCCACGGAAGAAGAAGAAGACGCCGTCACATGAGATCCTAGGCAAAATCTATAAGTAAAAGGAACAGTCAGGAGTAAGCTCATGGGTTATGGCAGAGATGCGCTCAGGTCTCACTCGGATAGACCAGCCATCACCAGTAGCCAACAGCCCATCACCAGTATAGATCCAGACCCAATCACCAGTAGACAAGCCCATCACCAGTAGACCGCCCAATCACCAGTAGACCAGTCCCATCACCAGTAGGACCAGCCCATCACCATCAAGTTCTATACATTGCTTGGGTACCAATTATGGATCGAAAATATACTTGGTGCCGAGACATGACTTATTAGCGCGACTGTACGGGGTGAAATATTGTTGACAGTTTTATGATTGAATTACTCAAAGCTCGTGCAAGTTGATGCGGGGTAGTACTCGCTTGTTAATGGACCACCTTCTCCCTCGTGCATTAGCATATTAGTGTTGAGGTTTTTAGACGTTGCGTTCCGTTAGTTTTGGGCAATTTTAATCGACCTTTCGCCCCATTTCTTCGTCAATATTAAGGACCTTTGTTGCCATTTAGGTGTCGTCTTTTTTCCTGTCGAGTGATAGCGAAGCCTGTAAGTTAAGAGAAACCGGCCATCGGCCCGGGGACATCATTCTACCGAAAAATGTACACATATTATCTTTAAGGGGGGTCTAGGGGGCGGGGGTTGTATTCCTAAGTTTTGATGGGAGACTGGTCTTGCGAGGGGAAACTAAAAAATAAAGGAATAAAATTAATTAATAGCCCCCAAAAATCGAGGCACTATCCCTTTAAAGTCGTACCGTTATATATTGTACTTTCATTTTATACACTCGACATTTTGTTTGGAATGAAACGCAAACAAACACTTCAATTCGAATTTCGCGGATAAACCAGTTTTTGAGGACAATTGTACGGTCGCGCTAATAAGTCATGTCCCAGCTGTCATTACGTTTGGCTATAATCTGTGCGGATTAATTGTCTGTCAGATGTGGAAAGGGTGGGTGGGGGGAAGTGTAGGAAACCTGTTTGTGATATTCCCTCACTCAAAAAGCAGAAATCATTTGTGAGTATTGCTGATACTAAGTAATATATTGATCGAAAACCAAAAAAAACATACTTGGTGCCCCGAGAATTCACTTATTAGGCTGATGGTACACTCGGATACCATCGTCTCTAGCCGGGGGTGCTACTCATAAATATTCATGGACTTCACCTATTTCGTAATTATGGAAGTATATCTCTGGAAAGGGAATTTTTTAAGGAAATATAATTGTCTATAAATCAACTACAACAACTTATATCTACTATATTGAGAGACTAGTCCAATCAAAATATTATATACTACATTTATTGAGAGACTAGTCCAATAAAAACTATATACAACTATTTAGTGAGACACCTAGTTGCAATCAAAACTATATATACTATTTATGATGAGACTAGTTCAATCAAAACTAGATTAATACTATTTATTGAGAGGGACTAGTCCATCAATCAAAACTAATAATATACTATTAGTGAGAGACTAGTTCAATCAAAAACTATAGATATATACTATTTATTGAGAGACTAGTGAATCAAAACCTATATATACTATTTATTGAGAGACTAGTTCAATCAACAAAAACTATAATATACTAGTATTTTATTGAGGGAGACTTAGTTACAATCAAAAAACTTATATACTATTATTGAATGAGACTAGTTCAATCAAAAACTATATATATACTATTTATTGAAGAGACTAGTTCAATCAAAAACTATATCTACTATTTATTGAGAGACTAGTTCCAATCACAACTATTATTACTATGTATTGAGACACTAGTTCAATCAAAAATATCGTAAATCCAGATAGTTGTAGATTGCATAAAGAAAAAAAATACCCTCGGGTCCAGGAATTATATGAGGTGAGCTAGAGACCTCTGGTATCCGAGTGTACAGTCGCGTACTAATGACGTGATTGTCCCAGCTGTTCATTACGTTTGGCTTTCTCTGTGCTGTATGAATGTCTGTCAGATGTTTGAATAGGGTCGGTAAGTGTAGGAACATGTTTGTATATTTCACTCGATATGACGAAAATAATTGCTGTTACCAGTTATTGATCAAAACCATACTTGGTGCCGAGACATCACTTATTAGCGGCCACTGTACATTGAAATAATAATGTTATTTGACATACGTATTTCACAGGGAGTAACATAAACAGTTCAAAAGCTAATTATAAACTAAATACTACTACTGTAATAATACTAATATCAGACAAATATAAAGTACTACGAATACAAAATAAGTAATACTAATACAAAATATAAGTAATACTGAATACAAATATTAAGTAATACTAAGTACAAATATAAGTAATACTAATACAATATCTAAGTAATACTATACAAATAGAAAAATAATACAAATATAAGTAATACTAATACACAATATAAGTAAATAATAATACAAAATAATGTATAACTGTAATAATAATCGTATTGCATTAATTCTAATTATACCTGTCTTGATAGCGTAATAATTGAGTGCATTGAATTTCGGTGTGAATATCCTAGGGTTCTATTCCTGGGAGTGCCACGTGTATTCATAGTTTCATGATTTCATTAACCCCTTCTGTACCAGTTCGACATCTTTTTATTGTAATCTGGCTACAACTAATCGATTGCATTCAGTTTAGGAACGGATCGCTAGCAATTATTTAAGGCTTTCGAACTATCTCAATAAATACATCTAAAAAAACTACCACAGAGCTCCTTCCTAAGCTGCATGAAATCGTTTCTGAATATCGCTAGATAATAATATGTAAACAGACGTCGCTGGATACAGTATTTCATGTATTGGGTTCAAAGGAAATTAGAAAAAGTTGACAGATATGAATTATATTATACCCCATATTAGGACCTGGATGAATTAGCTATCTGTGAAACGTTGTCAATTAAAAGTGATCTCCCCTTCATATGGTGTTTATATAAATTAATCGAACCCTTTGAACGCTTTGACGCGTTTTAGCAGGGTTATTTTGGGCCTATCATTAAGACGAGTTTTATGCAGTTTAGGAAGGATCTGGGGTATTAAAAGGGTAAAGGGTATCTCAATCAACCCTCCCTTGATTTCATATACCCTTCCTAATCTGCATAAAAACGTCTAATTTTAGCCAGAAGAACAACAAAAACAATAAAATGCGTTTCGGAGCTTTGAAAGGGTTTAATTAGGTTATCTTTGTAGGTGAAGGGAAGCTTCCGACGGTATTGTGCAGCATAATTTACTGGTTCGGTTCAATGGTTTAAGGAAGGGTTTTAGTTTGCTCTCTAAACCTCTTATCAAGCTTAAGACACACTCACAAGACCCCCTCTTCGATATACAGTTGTCTCTTAATATTGGACAAAGGAAAGGAAATGGGGGCAAAAGGTTCTGAAAATTGGCCAAACTAATGGGTGCGAATGTCTTGAATCTCATAGCTAATAGGGCTAAACATGAGGGAGGAGGAGGACTCGAAAAAAACCCAACTGCCTCCCTTAATTGGTGGGTGTGGTGGTATATGAGTAAAATTTAGCACTTCCTTGAAGCCATCAATAAAGTAGACGGTGCCAGTTTTTGCACAAAATCGTTATATTTAATTATAATCTATACAGATGCGATAACGGCCCGTGGGTCTGGTGTTTGGTATTGATGTTAAACAGACCCTTAATTCAGTAATAATTGAAAACACCAAACATCGAACGACAGGCAGGTATTGAAGATATATGGGTAAGAGTTCAGTGTAGAAAATTTACCCTCTATCATAATAGGCTGCATATATAGCACCAAAAAAAACTCCCTCTGCCACATTTGATTGCATTATCCTCTAATGTCCTTCAAACAATATGTATGCATAAAAAGACGTTCTTTGCTTTGGCGATCTAAATGATGATCTTCTTCAAAAAACAATAGCAAATTATCCCGTATCATAAAAAATAATAAATTGTCCCAAATAATTAAAAAAAAAAATCGAATGACCCCCTAAACCTCTGCCACCCTACTTGATGTAATTATTACCAATAAACCCGACATAGTACTAAAGTCCGACGTAATTCCGTCAATCCTATCGATGACCATGACCTAATAACAGCTACAATAAATGATCAGTAAGCCCAAATTTTCGCCGACTGTAAGATCATTTCGAGAATTAAAAATTACAGCAGTGACCACATTCTGTCAGCATATTCTTAGCAAGATAAACAATATTAACAGAATGACTTTCCAAAACAGACGATGTAAAATTGAGCAAGTTAACATTTATTAACATCAAATCTTAAATCAAAGTCTAGAGGCACTGTGCCCCTATTAGTCACCAGAGGACATTAGTAGACCACCCGCCCACCTGGATGAATGGACGCAAATTAAAAGAAACCATAAAAGCCAGAAAACCTAGTCACATAAGAAACTAAAAGAAGACTGGTATAAACACAACATTACAGTCTTTAAAACAACCCGTAAAAAACAAGTTACAAAACTTTATTAGTAAACAACAAAGAAAGAACACTATCATCATGAAACTCTTAAACTCAAAAACAATACATGCCTTACTTGGAAAATTTGAACAAATCATTAGTTCCCCCCTCCAAATCTAAATCCAACGCCTCACCAACTGATATTAATCAATCCAACGCCGAACAGTTTCAATGCTTTCTTTGCAAAGTCGGAAAAAAAGGACATATGAAAAAAACCAGGGGCATCCCTAAATAATATCCAAGACTACGACAGCCGATAATGAAAATAACAATAATACAATAAACGACCCCTCTCCTCCCAATTTTCTTCCCACAAAACCCGTAAGATACAAACCACAATTAATCTTAACAATAAAGCACCTACGTAATACTAAATCTTTTGGGTGTGATAACATTTCTCTCCGATTCATTAAAGATTCATTACCTGTTATTGGACTTTTTTACCTTACATCATTATTAAACACATACATGTGTCACTGGTATTTGCCTACGGTTATGGAAAGGCCACGTTATCGGCACACCCCATTTTAAAAGCGGAGATAATAATGACGCCACTAATTACCGACCAATCTCATTACTACCATTTTTCAAAAATACTTCCGAAAAAGTTGGTCGCTAATCAACTATCAAATTTCCTAGAAACTAATAAATCTACTCATCAATATGCCAACATGGATTACGGACCAAAAATATCCACCGGAAACGGCCCTTACAGTTGTCACTAATGCAATATATAATAATATCGGATAAAAAACAAGTATCTTTGCTAAACTGGTGTGACCTCTCTAAAGCATTTGACAGTAGTCCATCATAAAAACACCTTATTAAATAAAACTAATTAAATTCACAAGTTAACCCATTCTGTTTAGAAGTTTATCTAAATGAAAGATCGCCAATCAGTTCTTATGACTAACAATTACTATCCTCAAATTACCAGTTAACATACGGTGTTCCTCAAAGGACCAATTTTAGGTCCATTATTGTTTATTATATTCGTAAATGACATGCTTATGTTCTTATATTCTTATATTAAATATATCAAACACTGTTACACTAGTAACAATATGCCGATGGACACACAACTTCTACTTTTTCCAGTGACTCAGGTAAATAATTTGGCAATATATAATTACTAAATCGTGAAGAAGAAATACTACAAAAAACTGAGACTATATTTTATTAAACAAAAATGGATTAAATTTGGGGGATGAACGCTGATTAAAAAACCCAATGCATATTCATAGGCACTCGTCAGGTACTTTCAAAAATACCCAGTAATGCCACCATACGCCTTAATGACAGCATTATTGAACCTACCACTCATGTACAAAATCTAGGTATATATTTTGATAGACATATGAACTTTGATGTCCAGATTGAGTTGAAATGAGAGTAAAAAAAGTAGTAGGGACACTTATGTATATCAATAGAATAAAAGATGACTTTGACAAATAAGAACATAAGAACATAAGAAAATGGGAGTCTGCAGAAAGCCGATTGGCCTAAGCAAGGCAGATCCCTGTCCCACACAACCCCAATTACAAAGCCCAATTATAGGCTCAACACTTTAATACCCTGAGGATCATCTTACCAAAACGGTTAGAGATTAACGCAGGATTACGGGGGTCTGCAGAGCGCTGATTGGCCCAACCCTGCTGAACCCCCTTCACACCCAACCCCTCTCGTCCATATGCTCATCCAATTTTATCTTAAAGCTCCCTATCGTTTTTAATACCCACTATAGCACTTGGTAGTCCATTCCACCCATCTACAACTCTGTTACCAAACCAATATTTGCCTATATCTTTTCTGAAACGAAATTTATCTAATTTGAAACCATTGGTACGAGTTCTTTCGCTATCACTGAGCTTTAGTACATTTGTCATGTCCCCTTTGTTAATCCCACTAACCCACTTGAACACCTCTATCATATCCCCTCTAACTCTGCGTCTCTCTAACGAATGTAAGCCTAATTTCTTCAACCTTTCTTTATACGGAAGATTTCTATTATGGATCATTTTTGACATTCTACGTTGTACTCTCTCCAATGAATCTATGTCCATTCTGTAATAAGGACACCAAAATTGAACAGCATAATCCATATGGGGTCTCACTAATGACAAGTAAAGTTTTAAGATAACATCAGCAGTTCTGTTACTCACACTCCTTGAGATGAACCCGAGAATCCTGTTTGCCTTGTTTCGAACGCTTATATACTGTTGTCTAGGCTTCAAATCATTGCTAACAAACACACCTAGATCTTTCTCACAATTCGAGTTTTCTAATTCCACATTAGCTAGTTTATATTTAACATTTGTATGCATCTTCCCTATCTTTAATACCTTGCATTTGTCAATGTTAAACTTCATCTGCCAATTTACTGACCATTCGTGTAAGGTATCTAGATCCCTTTGGAGGCACTCTATATCTCTATCTGAATCAAATGTTCTCCCCAATCTGGTATCGTCTGCAAATTTACTTATCCTACTAGTTATACCTAAATCAAGGTCATATATGTATATAACAAACAACAGAGGACCTAATACAGATCCCTGGGGGACACCACTTTTGACTGCTCCCCATTCTGACTTCGTACCATTTATGCTGACTCTCTGCTTCCTACCAATTAGCCATGACCTAATCCATCCCAACAACGCCCCACCTATTCCATGCGCCTCAACCTTTCTCATCAATCTCTCATGGGGACTCTGTCGAAAGCTTTACTGAAATCTAAATATATTATATCATATGACTTGTCATTATCTACTGCTTTCATATACCTCTGAGAAAAAACTAAGCAAATTAGTAAGGCAAGAACGTCCCTGAGTGAATCCATGCTGAGAAGAATTTATTAAATTAAATGTATCTAAGTGGTTTCTAATTTTACTAGCAATAATTGACTCTAGTAGCTTTCCTATGATTGATGTAAGACTAATGGGACGGTAATTGGATGCTATTGATTTGTCACCTTTTTTGAAGATCGGAACTACGTTTGCAAGCTTCCAAGCTTCTGGAACTATACCTGTCTCCAATGACTTGTTAAATAAAAATGTTAATGGGTAACTTAACTCATCCCTACATTCTTTTAATACTCTAGCATATACCTCATCAGGACCAGGCGATTTATGAGGTTTCAGTCTGTCAATTTCCTTAAGCACATCATTTCTACTTATAGTAACCGTACTTAACCTATTTTCTATACTATCGCTATATACCTTACGGACTTCTGGAAACTGTGCCAAAATTTTCATTAGTGAAAACGGAAAGAAATTGACTATTTAATGTACTGCACATTTCTAAATCATTTTCTGTCATTTCTCCTATCGAAGTTTTAAGGGGACCAATTACATCTCTAACCTTGGATTTATATAGTTGGTAAAAAGCTTTAGGATTATTTTTTGAGTCATTGGCAACCTTAATTTCATAATTTCTTTTTTCTTTCCTAATATCCTTTTTACCTGTCTTGATAGATTCTGATAGTAAGCAAGTAGGTGAATTTCGCCTTTTCTAATTTTTCTATATATTCCTCTTTTTTGTCCTAGAAGATCTAATAGTCTATTATTCATCCATTTGGGTTGGTTCTGTGTTGATCTAAATTTTCTTTTGGGGATGTATTTATTTTGTGCATTGAATACTGACTTGATAAAATTATCGTATGTATCTACCAAGGTTGACGTCTCTTCCTGACTTAAGATGACAGGTGCCTGAGAAGGGGTACACTCATTTGGACATGAGTGTATTGAACGAACTATTGTCTCTAATACTATCTACCTATTCGTAGCCTATCGTAGTTCCCGTGACAGCAAATCCATTCAAATAAGCCAACACAAACTGAATAATGCCACTACATCTTCTCCAAGTGACAAATACTGAAAAGTTAATTAATCTCCACATGACAAAGATAACTATTAATTACTAACTACAAACTACTACTACTACTACTACTACTACTATAGGTAGCGCCAACGAACTTGACAATAATCTTGATCCCTGACCTCTTTGTAACTCAAAAGGGCCTAGTAAAACTGGCTGTAAATATCAACACCTATTTCCTGGTGGATTCTTTCCAAATGATAGAAACGTCAGCCCGATTGCTTGCATTTATTTGGAGTTATAAGAAGTTAAGGGGTCTAGATAATGGTCAAGTTCGCTGGCGCTGCCTATAACTAACTACAAACTACTAACAACTACTAACTCATTATCTCTTCAGGGCACAGTGGGCTCTTAAAATTCCTTAGCGAATGATCACATTGATTATTTGACTACTTGTGCTGAGGATTATTCTGTATTATTTATCATTGGGATTAGCTTTATTTAACACATATAAACCAAAACAACTCCTAGGGAAAAATACTGTCAGTCACTTTAAGGAAGTAGTGCTTGTTTTTTTTGGTCTATGTATTTATTAATTTATACATTTTTGAGTTTCCTCGCTCGACTCCATCAAGCTTGAAATAGCACCCCCTAGACTCCCTTTCAAGATAAATTTGTAAATTTTTCGATAGAAAAATGTCCCGGCTGATGGCCGGTTCCTTCTAAAATTACTGGCTCGTTATCGCTCGCCAGGAACACAATTGGCAGCTAAATGGCACAAAAGGTCTTAACCCCTGTCTATCGGGGCCCGACTTAAGTCCGTATAGAAAAATCTGGACTATGTGGCGGGGCACGACTTAAGTCTGTGTGCAATTTTGGCGCAATATTGGCTCTGAGAGAGAGACGAGCGACGGGAGGAGCGTAGGTTGCCTCATGACCGCTAGCCACGGCTGCTGTGGGCCTACTGACATCTACTCCACACACATCCACCCTCCCTCCCTCGCTACACATGTAATTATGTAACGAAATGACCGTATTTTAGCGATTTTGCCCTTCAGTTGCACGATCGTTGCAAGACAACCAGTGATCGTAGAAGGATGGTTCAGGTGTCATTGGAAAGCTCAATTAACGCCCTTTCAGGGATACATAATTGTATTACGCTCTGGCTCTTGTTTATGCATGAAAAAGAGCACGGAAACAAGGCCATTTATGGTAAAAAAAAAAACGCTGGGCGCGTAGTGGAAAAAAACTGACGGGCCCGCTCGTAAGGTGTTAATATTGACAACAAATAGGGCGAAAGGTCTTAAAATAAAAAAACTTGCGGAACGAACGTCTTAAAATCCCAAAAAAGCAAGTACCTCCCTCTTAACCCATTCACTACGATGATGTAATTTTCATCCGAGTCTGGTTAACACTAGACTATTTTCTTTAGCTTGTAATCTACCTTCAAGACTAAAAGGGGTAAATACAACCTCACCAAACCCTTTAACCCCTTCTGTATCAGCAATGATTTTTAAAGTTTATTCTAGATATATTTAGACGTTTTTGTACAGTCTTAGGAGTATATGTGGTAGTAGAAAAGGTCAAGTGAGATAGCTCGAAGTCTGTTAATTGCTGGAGGCCCATTTTAAACTGAATAAAATCGTCTAATAGTAGCTGAAATCATATATAACGCGGTAGAGAAGGGAATAAGAGTGTGCAGTCCCTTAATATATGCTTGTAATACATAATAATACATGATGACTTTCTATTGGTACTTTATTCCTGTCTGCAATCGGGTGTGTAAATCTGGCGGAGTGAACGGATTGGTTTGCCAGACACGTGAGGGAGGCTTACCTTTAGTTTCTATTCTATCTTTCTTTGCTGTCACCCTCTTCTGCTAGTCAATTAACTCCCCTCTCTCTCACCCTTATCTTGCTCTCTTGCTCTCTCTCTCTCTCTCTCTCTCTCTCTCTCTCTCTCTCTCTCTCTCTCTCTCTCTCTCTCTCTCTCTCTACGGTATATAATAATAATAACAATAATAATAATAATATAAATAATATATACAAATAAAAATAAAAATATATCAGTTAATAAATAATTATATGAATATATCATTTCATAAAATATATTACAAAAAAAAATAAAAAAATAAATATATATACAGTATATATACCGGTATATATATATATATATATATATATATACAGTATATATATATACCGGTATATATATATATATATATATATATATATATATATATATATATATATATATATATATATATATATATAAAGACAGAGAGAGAGAGAGAGAGAGAGAGAGAGAGAAAACAAATATATAAGCGAGATAAACAGCAAAGACCCAGGCGGGTGAGGCGGTTCAGATATTTTTAACCATATTTGTTGACTGCCACACACAATTTCTTATCAGATATATTTTCGTTCTGTGCTTCTTTCGCTTGTTTTAATTATTATAGATTTTTAGGGGGTGTAAGCAGAGAAGAAGTAAAAGAGGCAATCAATAGACTTAAAATGGGCAAAGCTGCTGGAATAGATAACATCCCAGGTGAAATGCTGAGATATGGAGGAAAAGAAGCTGTTGACATAATGCATAGGTTATGTAAATTAGCATGGGAAAAGGAAAGTGTACCAGAGGACTGGAGGAAAGCTGTGATATTACCCTTGTACAAAGGGAAGGGTAGTAAAGAGGAGTGTGAGAGTTATAGGGGAATTAGCTTGCTTAGCATACCTGGAAAGGTATACGCAAGAGTATAGTAACAGAGACATTACACAAGATAACTGATGACAAAATAGGCGAGGAACAGGGAGGTTTCAGAAAGGGCAGGGGCTGCGTTGACCAGATAGCCTCAATGCGTTTGTTGGTAGAGAAGTATCTGGCCAAGAACAGAAACTCTATGCAGCATTCATGGATTTGGAAAAAGCCTACGACAAAGTAGACTGGGAGGGTCTGTGGGATGTGGTAACAGTATATGGTGTGGGAGGAGAGTTGCTTATGTCAGTAACATTTATTTATAGGAATGCAATGTCAAATGTGAAGGTAGGGGATAAGTTAAGTGAAAGTTTTGAGGTCAATGTAGGAGTAAGACGGGATGTGTCATGTCAGCTTTGTTGTTCAATATATACATGGATGGAGTTATTAGAGAATGTAGGGCGGGATCGATGGGTGTAGGAGCTAGACTGGAATCAGAGGGAAGAGCATGGAAGATTTTAACATTGCTATATGCGGACGATGCAGTCCTGTTGGCTGAAAATGTGGAAGAACTTCAGAAAGTGGTCACATACTTTGACAGGATATGCGAAAAGAGAAAGTTAAAGGTCGTGTAGGGAAATGTAAGGTAATGGTGTTTGAGAGACGAATGCATGAAGCCATAGATTTTAAGGCAAAAGATAGAATTAAGAAAGAACACAAGAAAAGTTGTAAACTAAAAATGAAAAATGAAGTACTGGAAGAGGTTGAAAGCTTCAAGTATTTGGGAGCTGTACTATGCAAATATGATACAATGGACACTGAGATAAAAGAGAGAAAAATGCAAGGGAGAAAGGTGATTGGAGAACTTGATAGTATTCTCAAAGGAAGAATGGTTAGTCAGGAAGTTAAAAAGTCAATGAGAAACAGTGTGTTGCTCCCAACATTTAATAATAGCCAGATTAACCCGGGAAATGCTATAGACCCCCCTAGGACACGCCTGCTATTATTGGTATTATAATACCAATAATAGTAATTATTGGTGTTTCTTAAGGGGAGGCAGTTGGTTTTTCGAGTCCTCCTCCTCCCTCATGTTTGGCCCTATTGGTTGTGAGATTTCAAGACATTGTGAGATTTTAAGACATTTGCCCCATTATTTTGGCGATATTCAGAACTTTTGCCTAATTTTGTTGCCAATGTTAGGATCTTTCGTGCCATTCGGGTGTCGATTTTTTCCTGGCGAGCGGTAGCGAGCGTGTAATTATAGAAATAACCGGCTTTCGGTCGGGACATTTTTCTACCGAAAAGTGTACACATTTGTATCGAAGGGGGGATCTTGTGGGTGTTCTTTTAAGTTTGATGAGGGTTGGGAGAGCAAAGTAAATCCCCTCCTTGAACCATTGAGCCGAACCAGTAAATTATGCTTCACAATACCGTCTGACCTCCCTTAACCCTTTCATTACCGACGATGTTTTTCCATATATAATTTCAGCTACATTTAGACGATTTTATTATAAAGCTTAGGAAGAATATATGATAGCTAAACGGATTAATTTAGGTTGGTCTGTAACCTTTTCATGTGCAGACGTTCTTTCTAAACTGAATACAATCGTCTAATAGTTGCCAGAATATAATGGAAAGGACGTCACCGGTACGGAAGGGGTTAAGATAACGATCATTGTGGAGGTGCAGGAATGTTCTAAAGTGTCAAGAAGTGTTTATATAGTGGGGGTCCCTTGGCAGCCTTCTCGCGTAGTAACCTCGCTAATTATATATCTGTCTTGTTGCTCACTACTATATGTTAAAGAGAGAGAGAGAGATTTACATAGATTTACATACATTTACATAGATACACTGGCCACACAGACCTTACGATCCAAACGAGGTGGTCATGCAGGACTTAATTCTAGTAGATATGGCATACCCGATAGAAAAGGAAAGTTGAAGGAAAGGATAGAAAAGAAGAAGAGAGAGAGAGAGAGGGGGGGGGAGGGAGTATATATGTATGTGTATGCGTGTGAGAGATTAATTCCGCCTTTGTGCTTGATTTTGAGAGAATGCATGTGTGTGTGTGTGTGCATGCTTGTGATATGCAGTGAGAGAGACAAATGGTTAAATAGAGATAAGTTGAGTATGTATGAGAGGACTTGGAGAGAGAGAGAGAGAGAAAGTGTGTGTGTGTTTATGATACTTGTTTGGCAGTATAATAGAGATTGATGATAGGAGGAGTGTGTGTGAGAGAGGGCTATATAGGTCGATTAATAATAATAATAAATAATAATAATAATAATAATAATAAACGTTTTTTTAAAGAATGGCAGCCTCATGAGCTGAAAATGCACATTTTACAATTAGTGGATGAACATGAGATGCACAGATATGTAAGCTCAGTTTACAATGTGTGAGTATAATAATTATACTTTACATTAAAACAAGAAATTAATACAATAATTATGCTAGTGCAAAATACAAATTATCAAAGAGAGTGTGTGTGTGTGTGTGTGATAGGTAGATAAAGATAGGCCGACTGTACTGAGTAAGAAAACACCTGCCCAGCTTATCATTCCTTGGAGGTGTGAGGTCAATGTAGGGTTACGGTCATCTCGGGGTGGTGTAAGAGGTCATATTCGCCTGATACAAGCTGCATACACAAGACCTGCGCTGGCTTGTGGTAATGAGAGAGAGAGAGAGAGAGAGAGAGAGAGAGAGAGAGAGAGAGAGAGAGAGAGAGAAAGAGAGAGAGAGAGAGACAAAGAGAGAGAGAGAGAGACAAAGAGAGAGAGAGAGAGCTAGAGCAAGAAAGCGAGAGAGCAAGAGTGAGAGCAAGAGAGAGAGCGTGAGAAACAGACATACAGACAGACAGACAGAAAAGTTCGGAAGTTCCAGGCATAAACTAAAAAGGTAAACACGATGCAAATGTATACACTCGCTATCATGTGGATCATAAAGTTAAGGAACGTGAACGAAGCTTAACGACACTCTTAGGAGGTAATTGAGCTCACTCTTTAAAGATTCAGAATGCGTGAACGAAATTTGAAAAGTTTCGCACTAATACGCCTTTAGGAAAGAACATGGAATCTCAGTTATATTTTTACATTTTATATGCATATTCATTGAAATTTTACTTAAAGTTTGGGCATATTTTACTAATATATACTGTATATATATATTGAAGTGGACTATCGCAAGCTATATTAATTAAATATACAATTAAATACATAGGTAGTTTTGTTTGTATACTGTATATCTATATCGTTACGTTTGTTTGATAAACAAGGCTGTATTAATTAACTCCAACTAAACATGGGTATTTGAGTTGAAGTGTTGATTGCCTTTCTGCCAAACACATCTGGGTGATACGAACTACGACATTTACCATTAGACAGGTTAGTAGTGGGAGTATTCCTGCCTATATATACTGCATATATATATACAGGTATATATATATATATATATATATATAGATATATATATATATATATATATATATATATATATAGAGAGAGAGAGAGAGAGAGCGAGAGAAACGATGCTCTCGCCATGAGGGAAGCATAGACGTATTATATAGAGTAAAACCAGTGCTGATAAAAAACATCTGTATTGGTGAGGACGCGTTTCGGCTTACACACAAGCCATCTTCAACCAATAATTCAAGGAAAAAGCCTACATAAATAATATTAATGCATTGTATGTAATAATTACAACCATGTAATAAATGAGTAAGAGATTAAAACATTTGGGTGAACCTAAGTAAATTGTTAACGACGACAACGACAGACATTTCGGCCAGCAGTGTTCCAGTATACGGAGGATATAATATATAAGATATATTTGTACATTTTTCGGTAGAAACATTTCTCGGCCGAAGGCCGATTTCTCTTAAAATTACAGGCTCGTTATCGTTCGACATGAAAATATCGACACCTAAATGGCACGAAAGGTCTTAGAATTGACAATGAAATGGGGCGAAAGGTGTTAAAATCGCCAAATTAATGAGCCGAACGTCATAAAATCTCAAAGCCTTCAGGCTAACCACAAAGGAGAAGTGGGTCCAGGAAAACTACCCATCCAACCTTAAGAGAAACTCTAGATACTCAACCTTAGGGCTGCAATTGAACAATAATGTTGCTCTTATTAGATGATTTTATTAAGTTAAGGAAGGGCTTGAATGTGTAAAAGTGTTATTTGAGATGGCCTATGCCCCTTTGATTCATAGAGTTCCTTCCCAAGCTAAGTAAAATGGCCTTCAGGAAGCCAGAATAACATATAAAGGACTTCATTGAATTAAAGGACTTGGTACGTGGATAAGATCGATTTAATGATGTAACACAATTTACTATATATTTTAATAGACCATCCTCAAGCATAACATTTTCATACTTTGCTTATTACAATTATGCTGTTGGGCCTAAGAGGGAGGTAGTTGCTTTTTCTGGACCCCTTTTCCCTCATGTTAAGCCCAATTAGTTTTGATATTTTAAGGCGTTCGCTCCATTGGTTTGGCGATTTTAAGAGCTTTCGAGCCATTTATGTCGAATTTTCCCTGGCAAGCAAAAGCGTGCTTGTAATTTTACGAGGACGCAGCCTTCGGCCGTAACATCTTTCTACCGAAAAATGTAAACAAATTATCTTGAAAAAGGTCTAGTGAAGAAACTATAATATATATAAATACATAAATAGATATAAAAAAACTAACCACAACCCAGTAAGGGGAGATTTTCACCTATGAGGTTCTTTTCTGGAGCCCCTTCCCCTACAGGTGTAGCCCCGTTAGTTTTGAGATTTAAAGACGGTCGCCCCATTAGTTTGGCGATGTTAAAACCTTTGTATCCGATTAATGTCAAGTTTAAGACCTTTCGTGCTATTTAGGTGTCACTTTTTACAGCGAGCCTGTAAATTCGGAGGAACCGGCCAACTACCGAAAAATGTAATGATTTATCTTGAAGGGGAATCTTGGAGGTGTTTTATGAAGCTTGATGGAGGTCTAGGGAAATAACTAAAAACCTCCCCTTACGAGAAACTCCCCCGTGAACAGATACAAGCTAGATAATAGAGTGACTTGGAAGCGTATGAAAGCGATTAATTCGTGGTCACCCCCTCTCGGGAATTACGGTGTCTGGCAATAGACAGATAGATGCTTACATATTAGACAAACATAAATAGCATTAACACATTCACCATATAAACCTTGAGACTTAAGGGGGTAGTGGATATAATTTGGTATATTTATTAATTTATCTATTTATTTTATAATAACCTCCCTAGACCCCCATCATACTTAAGGAAAACACCCCCTAGGGCCCCTTCCAAGATTAGTTTGTACATTTTTCGGCCGAAAAATGTTGCGGCCGAAGGACGGTAACTCCTAGAATTACAAGCTCGCTATTGCTCGCAAGGAAAACATCGACATCTAAATGGCACGAAAGGTCTGTATATTGACAAAGAAATGGGTCACAAGGTCTTAAAATCACCAAACTAATGAAACGAACGTCTTCAAATCTCAAAGCTAATGGGACTAGGCATGAGGGAGAAAAAACAACTACCTCCCCCTTAACGAAAACATCTGGACAGTATTTTCTTGCTAAACGTTGATTTCAATTTATGTTCTGAAATTGAGTAAGTTGTGTTTTATATTTTGCACCGACCCGATCTTCTTATTTTTCAGCGCAAAATAATCTGTTACAGTGTAATTAAGGGGGTGTTCTTCTCTGTACCATCTTCTCCCTTATACTTAGCCCCATTAGTTATGAGAATTTAAGACGTTTGCCCTATTATTTAGGTCGACTTAAAAACCTTTCACCCCATTTGTGTCTACTTTAAAACCCTTCGTCCCATTTAGGTATCGGAAAATGTACAAATTTATCTGGAAGAGAGGTGTAGAGGTAAACCAATTTGTTAAGGGGGGTCACCTGCTTTTTGTCTCTTTCTCTCCTTTTCTCTCTTTCTCTGGCTTGTATCCATTCGGCCCCATTCAGCCAACTATGTTAAGACATTTATCCCCATCTAGGTGTCGATTTCTTCCTGGCGAGCGATAGCGAGCCAGCATTATATGAAGAAGTCCGGCTTCGCAGGAGAAATTTTTCTATCGAAAAATGTACAAATTTAGCTTGCTGTCAAAAATTAAAAAAAAAAAAAAAAAAAACTGGCTCACTACAGATCACCAGTAAAAAAATGACACCTGGATGGGTTTAAACGTCTTAAAACAGTAGGCTGAATGGGGCTAAATGGATACAAGTCAGAGAAAGAGAGAAAAGAAGAGAAAAAAATCAGGTCAGACTACTGTATAGTTCGGGTAGATCTTGTCCAATCAAATGTGGTGATGTCACGGTCCTGTCCAGCTCGCAAGATTAATTCCTGCAGCCGTGATTGGATATTCCGTATAATGGCAATGTCCACATTACGTAACTAAGCCTAAGGAGAGAGATGTGGAAATAAACAAGAGGTGAGAGAGAGAGAGAGAGAGAGAGAGAGAGAGAGAGAGAGAGAGAGAGAGAGAGAGAGAGAGAGAGAGAGAGAGAGAGAGAGAGAGAGAGAGAGAGACTATACCCTGTTCATGACAGATAGGCCAAATATCATCACTCTTAACCTCTGTAACTTAACCCATTGAGGATCATGACGCGTTTTGATAATTTTGTTCTGGCTATCAATAGACGATTTTTTACAGCTTAGGGTGAACTTGTGGGAGCTAAAGAATTAATTGAGATAGTATTTAGTCCTTTGATTCCTAGATATCCTCCTGCAATTATCTGTCTCCCTTCTCTCTCTCTCTCTCCCTTTTCTCTCTCTCTCTCTCTCTCTCTCTCTCTCTCTCTCCATTCGTCCAGCAATGCTCTACAATCCATCACTCTCCCCCGATCTTTCTTCCTTTAAGAGACATCTCCAACTCCGAACTTCTCAACAACAAATGAGTTTCCTTACTCGCCTCTAGTCCATCTCTCACTCAGTCTCACTCTCTCTCTCTCTCTCTTACTGGCGATCTATTTTAACATTTAATAACACACACACACACACACACACACACACAGAAAGAGAGATAAATAGATAGATGGATAGATAGATAGATAGATAGATAGAGAGAGAGAGATTATTGCCAGCCACTCATTTCCCTCACAAATTCCGTAACACTCTTTTCACCACTCTCTTCCATTACACTCACTCACTCCACAAGCTTGCAACACTCTTCAACCATTGGTAAATAGACACTCATTGTTTTGCACTAGTTCCGTATACCCCGCAGTAAATTTATCAGTATCTATGTTGTTGTTCTTTAGAGGGTTTATATATCCTGGACCTCCTTCTCCTTCATGCTTAGCCCAATTAGTTATTAAATGTTTAGACGTTGGCCCTATTATTTTGGCTATTTTAAGACTTGTTTTCCTTTATTCGTTAATAATTTTAAGATTTTCGTGCCATTTAGGTGTCAATGTATTCCCCGTCGAGCGATAGTGACCGTGTAATTTAAGAGGAATCGGCCCTCGGCCGGGGCAATGTTCTACCGAAAAACATCACAACATTATATCGAGGGTGTATTGAAGGTATTTGTTAAGCTTAATGGAAGTCTAGGAAGGAAACTGACAACAATATATACCGGGTATGTAATTAAATAAATTAATAAACAACCAAATATACATCTTCCTTTAAGGGGGGTCACCGGCTTTTTGTTTCTTTCTCTCCTTTTCTCTCTTTCCCTGGCTTGTATCCATTCGGCCCTATTCATCCAACGTTTTAAGACGTTTATCCCCATCCAGGTGTCAGGCGTCGAGCGATAGCGAGCCAGCATTGTATGGAGAAACCCGGCTTCGCTGGAGACATTTTTCCTATCAATTTTTTTTACAAATTTAGCTTGCTGTCAAAACAAAAATATATATATGCTGGCTCGCTACCGCTCGCCAGGAAAATATTGACACCTGGATGGGGGTAAACGTCTTAAAACAGTAGGCTGAATGGGGCCGAATAGATACAAGCCAAAGAGAAAGGGAGAGAACGATAAACAAAGAGAAGTGGGTTCCCTTAATGTTATCCACTTCGTCACTTATCGACACACATTTATTATTCACCAGGGATCGGATCTACAGTTGGCCGCATAAGTTATGTTCTTCTCCGTGATCTTTTACATAGAAACATAATGCGTATATGGAATTGTGAGTGTAGTTTCTTACGCAGTAGTTAACTCATCTGATTAGTAAACTGATGAATTGAAAAACCACACCCGCGATTCATTCATACTAATTTTACTTTCATACATAAGATCACGACGTGGAACAGAACTGACGTGGGCAACTGTACAGCCAATCAGAAAGTATCGTCTACCCCTACTGATTGATAGCAGCGGGTTCCTCTCACACCGCTCTCCTAGACAAAAATGAAAGGAAAGCCTTTCGTATCATTAACTCCCGTCCACTCACCACTTCTCTGCAATCTCTCTCTCTCTTCGCCTCAATGTTGCATCTCTCTCGCTATTCTATCGCTACTACAACAATCAGTGTTCCTCAGAGCTTTTTCAGTGTATACCACCTCCTTTACGTAGGGCACGTGGTACCCGTCTTGCAACACAATCCCACCCCTACTCTGTGCAACTCTCCAACCCAAGAGTGAAACGTTACTCTCAGACTTTCTTCTATTCAACAGCTGAGCTCTGGAACTCTCTCCCAGAATCAGTCTTTCCCTCTTCCTATGACTTAAACTGCTTCAAACTCCGTGTGTCCAGGCATTTTGGCTCGAACGTCCCTTGATTTTGGCCCTGTCACTCTTTCAACTATGGGGGAGGCACTCACTATAGGCAGTTCTGCCTTTGCCTCCCTCACTCACATAGAAACCAAAAAATAGTATTCTTTGTTATTACAACAAACTCGTATGTGAAGAATATCAGGGTCCATATTTTTGTTTCACCTTTATATATTCGGCAGTTTGAGCAAGAGCAGCCTAAGTAACGTTTTTGCTAAAGTGCGTGTATAAGTGTGTGTGGTTGCATGTGGGTGTGACTGCGTGTATGTGTGTGTGTGTGTGTGTGTGTGTGTGTGTGTGTGTGTGTGTGTGTGTGTGTGTGTGTGTGTGTGTGACTGAGTGTGTGTGTGTGTGTGTGTGTGTGTGTACGCGTGTACCACTTACAATACTCCCTCTTAACCCTTGTCTAGCGGGGGGTTTGGGGCTTATTTGGGCATATTCAGGCCCTCCTGAATAATAAATCAAGTATCTGCATGAACAGAAATGTATTCAGCAAAAAACTAGGCGCTAAAAGCTTCAAAATGAGACCAGAACGAGCTACGTAGCACTCGTGGTTCTCATACAGTGATATCAGTAACATGGGAATTTAGCGTATAGCGGCATATTTTTCCCAGCTATGCTTACTACTGGCTACACTGCCGGCCTCTCGAGAACACAGGGAACATGAGTTAATGGGCGGCGGTAAGCCCTGGGAGTCGGCTGTCTGGCCCGCTGCGCTCCCGGCCATTTGCACTCAATTTTAACCCTTTAAAAACCTTAATAATGCTCCTAACTTGCTGCAAATTGGAGGCGGACTTAAGTCCGCCACCACTCTTAAGGGGTTAAAAGACAGAGCTATGAGAAGTAAAACTTAAATTTTACCACCAACCCGGGCTGAGAAATACACAGTGAAGACTTATTGTGGTGTGTGCGTGTATGTGAGAGAGAGAGAGAGAGAGAGAGAGAGAGAGAGAGAGAGAGAGAGAGAGAGAGAGAGAGAGAGAGAGAGAGAGAGAGAGAGAGAGAGAGAGAGAGGTGAGGGAAATGGAGAGTGAGCGTTTCTTCAGTAAACATTTCAACTTCAGGGGCGCCGTCGAGGTAATCACAGGAAGAGCTAGAGATAGAGAGAGAGAGAGAGAGAGAGAGAGAGAGAGAGAGAGAGAGAGAGAGAGAGAGAGAGAGAGAGAGAAAGAATAAGAGATGACAGAGGCAAGGCGATAAATGGAGTGGAAGGGAATACAGGAAACATATATACAGTAGAAGACGAAAACAAAGGATAAGTTTGAGAAATAAATACACAAATAAGTCGACAAGCAAATATAATAATATACGAATAATAATAATACGACGATTAATCATAAGAATAAATTATAAAAATAAAATCATAAACACTAATGTCTTTTTTAACCATCTAGGATATTGTATAGCTTTGGAATATCTCAGTTGGGCTCAATATTGATTCAGGTGAGTTAGTAACTATTAACCCATTCACCACCATTACGTAACTTGCATCATATTCTGGTTACTATTAGACGATTGTCTTCAATATGTAATCTACGTATAAGTCTCAAATGGGAAGATACGATCTCAATAAACCCTCTTAATAAAAAAGGTCTGTCTTCAGCTGCATACAATCGTCTAATGTTAGCCAGAATCAAAGGTATAAAGGCGTCATGGTGGTGAAGGGGTTAATGCCCACGGTTGGACATAATATAAAACTTAAGGGGAGAGGAGTAGTTTTTCTGGTCCCCTTTGTACCTCATGTATAGCCCCATTAGTTTTGAAATTTTAATATGTTTGACCCAATTAGTCTGTCGATTTTAAGACCTATCGCCCCCATTTCTTTGTAAAGTTTGATGGAGGTCTAGGGAGGAAACTAAACAAATATTATATATGAAATAATAGAACAACAAATAAACTTTTCCCCCTTAAGTTCTACAGACCTATTACTCCAATTAGCAAAGGTAACGAGGAACCATAAGAAGTTAACCCTTTCAAGATCCAATACGCATTTCATGTTCTGATTATCGGCTATAACTAGACGATATAATTCAGATTAGGAAGGGTATTTGGAGGTCAGAGGATAAATACAGACAGTCTTTACCCATATAACTGCCACAGATCCTTCTTAAGCTGTATATAATCCTCTAATGATAGCCACAATAAAGTGTCAAAATGCGTCACAATCTTTCAAAGAGTTAAGACAAAAAATATAGTAGAATGTAATAGTGTGAAGCCAGGTAGGAAGTGATGCAAGTGAGAACCGGAGGGGGAGAGAGAGGGTGCATACGAATGGCTGACTGAGAAAAAGAGGAGAAAGGGAGGTGGAAAAAACAAAAGGTGAGGCACATACATTGAGAGAGAGAGAGAGAGAGAGAGAGAGAGAGAGAGAGAGAGAGAGAAGAGAGAGCTACATAGAGCTACATAGATACACAGACCACACAGACCTCAAGGTCCTTACTAGGCAGTCTGGCCTTACAAACTATAATATGCATATATACACATACACACATACACATACATACATATACATATATATATATACATATATATACACATACATATACACATACATACATACACACATATATATACAGTATATATATACATACTGTACAGTGCACACACATATATACATACATTTTTTTTTTTTTTTTTTTTTTTTTTTCCATTCATATCACCCCAGCCCTCTGCAGATAGAGGTCAAGCCTTCCCTTGAAGGCGTTTATTGTGTCGCTCTCCACCACTCTCGCTGGTAGTTTATTCCACTCTGTCGCCACACTGTAGGTGAATAAACTCTTTGTGACATCTAGGTTTGCCTTTTTGGTTTTTAATTTCATTCCATTTCCGCGAGTTTGATTAGTATTGTTTAATGTGAATAGTGCATTTACATCGACTTTGTCGAAACCTTTTAGTATCTTAAAGCACTCAATAAGCTGACCCCTCAACCTCCTCTTTTTTAATGAGAACAGGTTCAATCGTTTAAGTCTTTCTTCATATGGTTTATTTCTTAATGAGGGTATCATCTTCGTCGCTCTACGCTGTACTGACTCGAGTCTTACAATGTCCTTGATCAGATAAGGTGACCAGAACTGCACACCATATTCAAGGTGGGGCCTCACCATACTTTTGAACAGTGGCACTATTACGTTTTCATGTTTATATGTAAATTTTCGTTTAATAAAGCCCAATGCTATGTTTGCCTTATTTGCAGCTGCTATACATTGGTCGGAAGTTTTTAGGTTTTCAGATATTAGTACCCCTAATAGAGAGAGAGAGAGAGAGAGAGAGAGAGAGTTACACATACACTCAGACCACACAGATCTTGCGGTCTCTACTAGGTGGTCCGGCCTTAATAGTACTACACAGCGCCATTTTATAGTAGAAGAATAGGAGAGCAAAGCAGAAGGCTCTCTCCCCATCCTCTGCTCTCTCCAGCTATAAAGCCGTACCGGAAAATAAGTGTAACTTCATGGGTCAGGAAATGCTTACAAGGAAAGTTTTGTATAGAGTATAGAAAACAAACAGTTTGAACGGTAACAGAGAGAGATAGTGTGTGTGGTGGTGTGAAAGAGAGAGGTTTGAAGGAGAATATACAGAGGGAGGTCTGTAGGAGGCTTGAGACGAAGAGGAGGAAAAGCAACGCAATAGTGAGAAAGGCAACCCAATAGAGAGAGAATGTGTATGTCTGTGTGTGTGTGTGTGTCTCTCTCTCCCTCTCTCTCTCTCTCTCTGTTTGTGTGTGTGTGTGTGTGTGTGTGTACAGATAAATGCGTACATTTCATGGTAGAGCAATGTTCAGGCCGAAGGCTGGTTCCTCCTAAATTACAGGCTTGCTATCTCTCGCCGAAGAAAATCGACACCGAAAGGCCATGAAAGGTCTTAAAATCGACAATAATGAGGCGAATGGTCTTAAAATCGCCAAACTAAAGGGTAGATCGTCTTAAAATCTTTAAACTAATGGGGTTAAGCATGGAGGAGAAGGGGGGGGTCCAGAAAAAAACCCTCAACCCTACCTATCTATCTTCTCCCACTCTCCCAGGCACCACTCTCCCCCCCCCCCCCCCCCACCACCCCCTCCACACCACCACGCACACACACACCTCATAACTCACACCAGCTGGTCTCTCAGTAATTTACACACTCGTCTCACACTTTTACACCACCTCATAATTCCACTCCCAAGCTTAATTACTGGAGACAAACAAGGGAGTCCAAAAAGACTCCCTCGGTTCAAATACGGTTAACATGTCATAGATGTGTCTAGTCATTATGTTCCATATATAAATATATATATATATATATATATATATACAGTATATATATATATATTTTTGTTTTGTTTTCTATATTCCAACTACTCCCTCTCGGGCATAGGCTGAGAGCCTGTACATTCCACCCCTCAACACGGTGAAGCCCGTGAGGTCTTGTTCCAATCTGGGGAGTGAGACATGTGAAGCATCCATCATGGCTCGAAGCAGCTCCATCTCTGAAGCGGCTGGTTGCTTCGCTCAAGTGCTTCACCGTCTCACCCTCTAGACTCAGACCCTCACTCTCAGAACGCCACCTATTGAGCAGTGAACTCACTAGGCATTGTCCCCCTGTAACATATTTTGAATATGGGAATATTCATACAGTGTTATTTAATCAGGGAACAATGAGGGTATTTTTTTGGCATTTCGGTGGGCTTTGTGGTAATGCACTGATACTAGGTACAGCACAAATTCAATCCCAATAATATCTTCCCATTGACATATCGGGATTTGAACCCGGGTCCATTGGATTATATATGCATATATATATATATATATATATTCATTTGCTTGTTTACGTGTTCGTTTAGGAAAATCTGGTGTTAGTTGAGAGCGCAGATATTTTTCACACGACTGCCAACTGTTTTATAAATGGAGATTTTATTCTCTCTGTTGGTAAATGATTTACGAGCATAATTCACAGTAGGGGAGGCTGAACCTTACACCCCCAATTCACCCTGTATAAGAGATTTTGTTTCTGGCATCATACCATCTTAATACCAATGGAAATACTAAGACTCGCTGAAAAACAAATCAGCTCTCTATGTGCGTGCGCCCGCCCGCGCGAGCTTGAATTTCATTGCACTATATAAAAAATCTATTGAGTCATTGAAAATTGTTCAAATTTCCCGCAATTTTTTTCTGGCGTATCCAACAAGCATCCCCTACAATGTGCGTTCTCGTTTTCCCATATTGAATAATAGAAGGTGCTGAAAAGAAATACATATATATATATATTTTTTGGGTAGCGCAAATTTCGACATGAAAAAGGTCGAATCTTGGAAAATATCGGAGATGCGGCCATTATCTAAATGCTCTGCCGTTGCTATATAGTCCTATATATAGTGTGTAGAAGGGGAACGAAGAAGAGCAATATACAAAAGTGTCATTACACTTGGGAGTTGCCAATATAATTATGATCTCTGGAAATCGTTAAACTATTATAATCATAGCTTTATTCCCATAATTTTGGGGAACATAGCTTAGTTTCTCCTACCAGAGATGTTTTCTATTAGTAAGCTGTTAGAAAGAACTGAGATGTATGGGAAACTAATGTATACATCTTGTATTGTAGCATCACACAGATTAATTCCCAAGAATTTTTATATAAATCCATGATATTGGGGGCCACGGGGGGGGGGGCTAGGGATGTCATATGGGTATTTATGCCCTCATATGATAGTTTCTATTGTTTACAGAAGCCTTTTAGACAAACAACACAAACAAACAAAAAATTGGGCTTAAGGGGAAAAATTTTATTGATTGGGGTGTGTGGGTCAACCCCCGTTCGGGGGGGTTATGGATGCGATATGATTTGTTTTGCCCTCCTATGCTATTCTCCTATGTTGAAAGAAGCATTTTAGAAGATTTTTTTTTTTTTTTTTGACTGAATTGGGGATGTAAGGTTCAGTCTCCCCTTATTCGAATGACCCGGCTATGGTGTGTGTGTGTGTGTGTGTGTGTGAGAGAGTGTGTATGTATGCCTATATATGAATGTCAGGTATGATGTATGTTATGATTTTTCCGAACTGTTTTAATCTAGGGGAATAAACACAGGCACACAGGGTAATAATTATTGGCAATATTTTAAGCCTTTATATATAAAATACAGTATATATATATATATATATATATATATATATATATATATATATATATATATATATATATATATATAGAACTCTCCAACCCGAGAGTGAAACGTTACTCTCAAACTTTCTTCTACTCAACAGCTGAGCTCTGGAACTCTCTCCCAGAATAAGTCTTTCCCTCTTCCTACGACTTAAATTGCTTCAAGCTCCGTGTGTCCAGGCATTTTGGCTCGAGCGTCCCTTGATTTTGGCCCTGTCGCTCTTTCAACTATGGGGGAGGCACTCGCTATAGGCAGTTCTGCCTTTTGCCTACCTCAATACAGAAAAAAAATAAAAAAAATATATATATATTGCCAGACACCGGATCTCCGAAGGGGTGGACACGAACGAAACGGCCCAATGCACTCTGCCTTAATGGTTCGATTTCTAGCCCTGTCAGCTATATTTTTCATCAAATAAGCAACTTGTCATGCTCAGGGGAGCCGGATTTAGATTAAATAACTGTCTGCCCCCCCCCCCCCATCGGAGTCGGGTTGGGAAGGAATACTGGTAGAAGTATCAAATTCCTTCTTTTAACCCTCGTGATGGTATATGTGGTTGGACACTGCCTGAATGGTTCAATTCCTAGCCCTGTCAGCTATATTTGTCATCAAATAAACATATATATATATTATATATATATATATATACTGTATATACAGTATATAATATATAATTATATATATACAGTATATACCGGTATATATATATATATATATATATATATATATATATATATATATATATTCCAAATATTCCCTCTCGGACATAGGCTGATAGCCTTTACACTCTACCGCTGAACACGGTGAGGCCCGCGAGGTCTTGCTCCAGTCTAGGGAGTGAGACATGCGAAGCTTCACGGCTCGAAGCAACTCCATCTCTGAAGCTGCTCCACCTCTGTGCTTCACATTCTCGTATATATATATATATATATATATATATATATATATATATATATATATACCGGTATATATATACTATATATATATACCGGTATATATATATATATAGATTTTTTTTCTTCTTCTATGTGATTGAGGGAGGCAAAAGGCAGAATTGCCTATAGCGAGTGCCTCCCCCATAGTTGAAAGAGTGACAGGGCCAAAATCAAGGGACAGTCGAGCCAAAATGCCTGGACACACGGAGTTTGAAGCAATTTATGTCATAGGAAGAGGGAAAGACTGATTCTGGGAGAGAGTTCCAGAGCTCAGCTGTTGAGTAGAAGAAAGTTTGAGAGTAACGTTTCACTCTTGGGTTACAGAGTTGCACAGAGTAGGGGTGGGATTGAGTTGCAAGACGGGTACCACGTGCCCTACGTAAAGGAGGTGGTATGCACTGAGAAAGATCTGAGGAACACTGATTATTATAGTAGCGATAGAATAGCGAGAGAGATGCAACATTGCGGCGGAGAGAGAGAGATTGCAGAGAGAAGGTGAGTGGACGGGAGTTAATGATATGAAAGGCCTTCCTTTCAACTTTGTCTAGGAGAGCAGTGTGAGAGGAACCTCCCCACACATGTGAACAATACTCAATACAAGGACGCACTATGCCCCTGTACAGAGCAAGAAGCTGTGCTGGGGAAAAGAACCCCCTAACGCGGTTGAGCACACCCAGCTTCTGGGAGGCTGCCTTAGCAAGACTGGTAATATGGTCATTCCAAATGAGAGCAGAAGAAAAAGAGACACCAAGAATATATATATATATATATGCAGTATATATATATTTTTTGTTTTTTTCTATATTCCAACTACTCCCTATCGGGGATAGGCTGAAAGCCTGTACATTCAACCGTACATTGAACGGCCAAGCCCGTGAGAACTCGTTCCAGTCTAGGGAGTGAGACATCTGAAGCAATTTGGGATACAATCAGCCCCTGATATCTTGCCTTCGCGAGATGCAGTGACTCGAAGCAGCCACATCTCTGAAGCTGCTTCGTTCCAGTGCTTCACTGTCTCACCACATAGACTCGGACCCTCACTCTCAGAACGCCACCTATTGAGCAATGAACTCACTAGGCATTGCCCCTCTGTAGCATATTTTGGGAATATTCATACAATGCTATTTCATCAGCAAACAATGAGGGTATTTTTTTGGTGTTTCGGTGGGCTTTGTGGTAATGGACTGATACTAGGTACAGCACAAATTCCATCCCAACGATATTTTCCCATTGATACATCGGGATTCGAACCCGGGACCTTTGGACTACCAGGGGCGGCAATGTTTCTTCCATACTTAAAGTAGGCAGGAAATACGATGGAAGCTTTGGCCAAGATTATGGGCCACTAAGCCCTTGCCATATATGATATACCTCGTTTCGTAAAAACAAGAATATTACAAATTAAGGACACTGAAAACAATAATATTCCTTTCATAATTTATCTGTTAACCATTTATATTTCCCGCTTCTAAACATCATTTCGCAATTCGCAAATATATACAAAATATAATTAATTACACCATATCTTATAATATCCGCTTAATTAGTACTCTGTCACCCATTACTCTCTCTCACAGTTCAGTAAAGTGCAGTATTAAAACATACTTATTCGATAAGTCAATGATTAAACTATATTTCTCGCATCTAATATTTGAACACCCCACAATTCCTAATGTTTTTTTTTTCCATAAGTGTTATATTACCCATTACTCTCTCCTACAGCTCGGGGAAGTTATTGAATCTTGACCTACTTATTAATTATGTTCTCCTTTTGCTATAACAAGCCAACAAGAAACATAAAACTCGTATGATCACCAACCCACTAAGGAACTTGCAAATAAACCTAATTAAAGAAATCAATGCAACTAATGAATACATTTGGTACTCCAAGACTTCGATCCTAGGATACTCCCACCGAAATTCAGCGCACTAACCATTACGCTACCAAGACAGTTAAATTATATTATATTAAATTAAATACACCGAAAATCCTCATATTCCTTTCATAAGGGTAGTATTACCCATTATTTGTTCTCCTATAGCTCAGTAAAGTGTAGTATTGAAACTTGCCCTACGTATTATTGATCAAGCCTTCAATAAGTTACACCATCAATCCTACCAAAGACCCTAATATTCCTTTCACAAGTTCAGTATTACTCATTATTTGTTCTCCTACAGCTAAGTAAAGTGTAGTATTGAAACTTGTGGGTGTGATGTGTTAGTTTCATTAGGGGGGATATTGGCCCGAACTGAGGCGCGTGTTTTATTGCCAAATATTCCTTTACCGACCAGCACCATAAACTAGAAGAGGTCATTGGTACACACGAATGGAAGGGGAAAACGTACACAGACATACATTCACACACACACGCATTTATACATACATGTATACATACATACATACTGTACGATTTTATTCAGATTAAGAAGGGTATATGGAAGTCAGAGGGTTAACTAAGATAATCTTTACTCTTTTAATTCACACAGGTCCTTGCTAAACTGCATAACATCGTTTAATGATAACAATACTAAACTGTAAAATTGCATCATCATCTCTGCAGTGGTTAAGGCCCCATTAATTGCTCTTTCCATTCACATATGCATAGCCTACGTGAGTTGCAGTTGGGATGTGTGTACATGCTTAGATTGATATGCAGGATTCGAAGTTACATAATACATCGTAGGCAGTGTCCACCAACCTTTAACTGTCTTCGTGGTGCGATGTATAAGGTGTTGATTTTCGGTGTGAGTATCCTGGGTTCGAGTCCACGGACTGCCACATGTGTTTGTAAATTTCAATAATCGATTTTAGGAGTATGGTTGGTTGTTGGAAGGAACATAATAATTTAAATATTTGTCTAAATATGCGTAAACTTAAACTGTTGGCTCAATATAGTTTTACACAATATAGTTTTGTCGGGAATTTAGATAAAGAGGTTAAATTGTATATCACTGGTACATGAAATAACCCAACAAATAGTTATAATATAATTACCAACGAGGTATTCGATGGGTGTAATCCAGTCCCCCACACGCGGCTAGTTCAATTGCATGACATGTAGGAATGTTCACATAATACAATATCGATACAATGAACTTAGCTTAGAGGACTGGTGATGTAGGACTGTAGTTAATATTGTTATAGATTAATATTAAATTTTGTAGCACATGGTGAACTGTGGGTCGAGTCAGGGCCGGGGGAGGAGATGTTGGCTGTACGTTGTTGATTGAGAGACTCAAGGGCCGGCGTCCGATCGCTTCGCGAAATTACATATGGCTGCCGGCTCATAATAATTATAACCCATAACTTGGTTTCATAATACATCTAGAGCTGATGTAGATATTTACACATTACAGTTAATATTTAACCTAACTTAAGAATAAACTACAATAAACAAAGAACCAGCCGAAATCGTACAAGCGATACGATACCGCTAAATTCAAATGTCCTATTGGACCAAAACCTGTCGGGATCATTACCCTATTCCCGATATGAACCTATCAATATTATGGAATGTGTACCCATGAATCGTCCAATGCTTGTCTACATACACACACGCACAATACTTCCTCTTCCCCTTCAAACACACATATAGCCCTATCCCCACATACACGTATCCTTCTTTCACCTATCCCAGAGAGAGAGAGAGAGAGAGCGAGAGCGAGAGCGAGAGCGAGAGCGAGAGCGAGAGCGAGAAAGAATGAGAGTGAACGGAGCGCGCGTGCAATAATACTTCCAGAGCAAGGGGCCCACGAACGCTGAAATGACCAAACAAGCAGTTCCCTCACGCTCGTAAACCAAGGAGGCGATAGATTGGATGGGCCTAAGAGAAGTGGAAGAAGGGGATAGCTAGAAGGGAGAAATGGATGGAAGTTAGGCTGGTGGAGTGAAAAACTGGATAGTCGATGATAGTAGGGTTAGGGTCTAGATAAAACAAAATAGTATGTTAGGGGGTTTGGATAGTCATTGGAAAGTGGAGAGAAGGAGGGAAGGAATAGATTAATGGGGTGGTGGGGGATGTAGGATATTTATAGTCTATTTGTCCAGCTGTGGGTTAATTGCCATGTTACTATTTGGGTTACGAAGCTATAAGGTAGATTTTGTAGCGAAATATGATGTTAATTTATGAAAACTTGGGATTAATACGACACACAGCCATAGCAGTTTCATATTTTTCCATTAAGTATCGATATATAAGCAACTAAGGGATTCAATTTGCATAAACTGGATAAGAAATATATTATAGTAGGATGATAGGATGAGAATATGGATAGAAGATACTGGTAAGGTGAATATAGATAACGCCAACGAACTTGACAATAATCTTGATCCCTGACCTCTCTGTAACTCAAAAGAGCCTAGAGCAAACTGGCTGTAAATATCCACACCTATTTCCTAGTGGACTCTTCCCAAATGATAGAAACCTCAGACTGATGGTTTTCATTAATTTCGAGTTATAAGAAGTTAATGGGTCAAGATTATTGTCAAGTTCGCAGGCGCTACCTATAGAATGTAGGAGTATGAAAGTGGTATAGTAGATAGGAAGTTGGGAAAAGATATGGATTTACAAATTATTACAAAGGAAAGCGAGCAGTAACAGACCTACTGGTTCTCCCTAGACCATTTGCTTAACCCCTTCTGTACTGGCCACGTATTTTAACGATATTCTGGCTACTATTAGACGATTTTATTCAGTTTTAAAAGGGCCTCCATTAATTTACAGGCATCGAAATATCTCACTTAACCTTTTTTACTGCCACAGATCCTTCTTAACACTAGATTAGCGGGCTAGCGGTTTATTTATATGTGCCGCCCAGCGGGGTGTTTTTAGCCAAAATAGGGCTGTTTACGTGATCATTTTCATGCCTAAATAAGACCCAGAGCGTAAAACAAGTATCTATCCCTGAAAGGGCATAAACAGAGCTTTCCAATGACACCATAACGATCCTTTTATGATGGCTAGTTTTCTTGCAACAACCGCGCAATGCGAGTGCAAAAAGCATGTAATTCGGCACTTTCCCCATACAATTCCGTATATAGCGAGTGAGAGAGGGAGGGAGGAGGTGGGATTCGTGTCAGTAGGTTCGCCGCGGTGGTCTGGAGCAGTCATACGCTCGCTACTCTCCTGCCACCACTTGTCTCTCTCTCTCAGCAACATTACGTGCTGAAATTGCCACACGACCTATGTCGAGCGCCGCCAGATAGTCCAGATTTATTATACTCGACTTATGTTGAGCGCCGACACTTAGGGGTTAAATTGCACATAACTGTCTAAATATAACTAGAATATAATGAAAAATACGTTGCCGGTAAAGAAGGGGTTAAGGGCGAGAAATGGGTAGTTGTGAGCCAAAAAATATAAATAAAATAAATACAAAAACAAGTGTTTGTATTGCATTGTTCTTCACACACAAACCCAGTCAGTCGGGGAAATCTATATCTAAACGATTATTGAAATCTTGAACCGTACAACTTCGACAAAATAGATAGATTGCTAGGATAAGGGAACACTTCAGGCTCCAGTGTAATTTCCTATTTATCTATCTATCTGTCAATCTATCTATCTATCTATATACTCAGGCACATACCCCTTTAGTTTTCAATATATATAAATAAGTCAGTATGGATATTATATAAAAGTACATTGAAGTAGGTAGAAACTTATACAAATACAAGATAACAAGAACTAAATTAAACTAAGGAGCAAGGGAGGAGTATGAGAAGGAAGGGAACTACAAGAGGATATTCGTAGCATTTATTATAAACATCTACAAGCATATATGAGAAAAAAAAAAGTAAAAATTGTATTTAATATAAAATAGAGATATAGGCCTATTAACACACATGGTAAATTCAAGTAGAGGATGTGAAAACAAACACGCATACAAAATTACAAAAAGGACTAAGAGGGGAAAGAGAGAGGTGCGGAAGCAAGCCATGTCATAGTGTAAATAGGTCTACATATACAGTATATAATACATAAAACATTCAAACTTTCAGTAAATTATGAAGTAAGCATAAACCATTAATTAGAAGTATACAAGTGAATGGAGTTCTCGAAAAGGGGTTCCAGTCCTGACGCTATTCTTGACTTACAGTGTTCTGGCTTAATAATCCAGAAGGGTTGACAGACCCTGAAGTCCTATTGTAACTAACTATTTGAACTAGAAGTATAATAAAACGCATGCAAAGAAGTAGAGGCCGCACATAAATTAGAATGCAGAACAATACATAAAACATTCAAGCTTTCAGTAAATTATGAAGTAAATATAAACCATTAATTAGAAGTGTAATATAAAGAATGCAAAGCAGTACAAAGTAAATCAAGCAACAACAGTTCTAGTGACCCTTCTAGGCTGCTTGTCCTCCAAAACACTGAGGATCAAGTGTCCAAACAGTGGTTTAGAGTGGGTAAGGAACATTGGAAAGGGAACTACTGCCCTGGAACTAATGTGACGCCTACCAGCGTTGGCAGAATCGCCTCCCGGTAGCCACTAGCGCTCGCCAGGGCAGTGAAATGGGCTACAGTTTTCAGAGAATGTTGTTCTTTCTTCCATAGTGTTCGTGTTGTTATAGACAGTCCAGTGGTGGTCTTTATTTTCGTCTGTGACAACGGGAAATATTTTATATCATGAGTTGAATATAAGATGTATTGTTGTGTAGAATTGAGAGAAAGAGCGAGCGAGCAGCGTGGGGGTAGTGAGTGTTGCTTTCCCTCCTCCTTCCTCCCTCCCGGAGGAGTCCCTCGCCCGCGTGGTCTTTCTCTCGGTTTTGATTGGCTGGTGGTTCCTGGCGCCTTCTGGGGGCCTGCTGTCTTGTGACATATCGGCTCGTGATTGGCCGAACCACCGCGCCTTTGTGTGATCCTGGGGGTCCAGAGAAGCTTCCTTCCTCAGAGCTTGCTTGACCAGCATAACCTTCACATCTCCCTTGCCATCTGTCCCCAACTTCCACCTATAGAACACTTTCTCTCTTTCACGACTTCTTACCTCTTATTCTTCTAATCTATTTAACATCATAACTCCCCTTTCGTTCTGCACGATTTCATATATCGGCCATCGTATTATATGCTGAAGCTCTCAGATATTCCATGCTTAGTTAGACATTTTGGAGGGGTTAACATTTTGTCTGTAGAGGTTCGAGACACTCGCGGTGTCTCCCTACCTATTCCTTGGTTGTCTGCTGGGCTATTTAATGCTAGACTGGGGTGAGGCTACTGGTGTTGTGATTTCCGATGTGTACCAGGTTTTGTTGAACTTGTACAATCGCAACGGATATGTGGGAAGCCTAGGTTGTCTTTCTGACTGTGTACCTTGTGAGTTTAGCACTGTGTTGCGAGTGAGGGCTTTTGCCTCTGCCACCCAACACTGTGCTAACTCGTTTTGTTTTGACTTGTAGAGGGTCGCCAGGAGAGAACCAGATACTAGCAATCTGGATCTCTCAAGAGAGCACCCCGTCATTTAACGTAATTTCCCGTACAGTCTTAAGGACCTCGCTAGGCTACGAGCCGCTTGCTCAGCCATAGTTTCCTTAGCCTACGACATCCCAGCTAGACTTTATTCGCCTAGCAGACACCCGATTAGGATTATAAACTCTTATGTTATGTATGCAGCATTTTTATTCGCGTTGATAGCAGGCCTTGGTTGTTGTTGAGTTGCACAACCTGGGCAGGCTTTTGCGTTGCCCGAGGAGGTGCTTCTTTTGTTGTTGGAGATAATACTATTGCGCATTTATTATTATTCCCGTGCCAGTTAACACTGTATGTCCCTACACTTGTCATATCTTGTTCCTGCTTCATATAACAGTTCAAAATCCGATTCGATCATCTTAGCAGCATCAGACTTTCTTCAGAAGATTCCTGTTCGATGCTTTAGGACTTTCATTCACTTTCTTTAATATAGGAGTGATAGTTTATTATTGTTTAGAGTAATGTTAATTATACCTTCTTCTTGTTTGCATTAAATCATTCCAGTGATTTAATTAAGCTATTAACGTAATTATATGTTGTTGTGATCAGGCTGTATCAGAGATCATCAGCCTGTAGTAGTAGTGCATTTATACCTAGTTAGAGGAAGCCCCGCTATCGCAGATTTAACTCTGGAGGGTATAGGTGTTTTTGTGCGCCGGCATTATAAGTTCGAGGGTTGGATCTAGTGTTACCGTTGTGGCTGTGTGCCTTTCTAGTCCCTTGTTTTATACGAGTCCCGGTCGTAACAAATGGCGACCTTGCTTAGGATTTTGTGAACTTAGAGAAATATTGCAGGAGTGTTGTGGTAATTTTTTTTTTTTTTTGAAGGAATATAGTGGACACGGATTTTTTTTTTGGCAAGTAGTATAACACTTAAGAGTCTTCAAGCATTTTGGAGTGAATAGTGCTACATAAGAGTTTAGTTACTTCTATTTTTTTTTGTAAACGTTGAGAATTTTCGGTGGACACTATGTCGGACGACGGATCAGCGTACAGTGAGGACACAGTATGGGAAACAGACTCTGAGGTGCAGCAGCGGGGTTTGTCCGAAGGCATTAGAGTTATAACTAGTGAGGAAGATGCAAGAAATTTTCTGGAGATGCCTATTACTGTTGACCGGGTGTCGGGGATTGATCGATATGGTCTCCAGTGTTTGGCCACGGTCATGGGTTATGTGGGCACTAGCAGCATGACGAGAGGTGACCTGTTGGCCTGGGTGCTCGGCAGGGTGCGTGGGGCTTCGGGTGGAGCGGGAGCTGGGGCACCTTCGGCCCAGCCCCCATTCCACTCGACTCCTACTATGGCGCCCCCTCGGGCTCCGGAGCCGGGTAAGTTCCCGCAGGCCGATAGTCACTGGCAGTGTGGTTTGTCACAGGGTGGGTGTCCAATTGTTGCATCTCCTCCTCAAGGTTTGACTGCAGATATGCTCTTCCAGCTTGAGATGGCTAAAATGCAGGCTGAGCAACGAAGGCATGAGGCTGAGGCTGAGCAACGAAGGCATGAGGCTGAGCTTGAGCAACGAAGGCATGAGGCTGAGCTTGAGCAACGAAAGCATGAATCTGAGATTGAGATGTCCAGGATTCAGTCTGAGGAGAGAAAGGCCATGTACTGTGCAGACAAAGATCTTGAGAAGTCTAGGGTGGAGTCGACAGGGCAGCGTCTCGGTTCTGGGAATCGAGGTCTTGATCAGTCTTTATCGCACCTGCTCAAGTTAGTCCCTGTATTTGATGAGTCGGGTGTCACCGAATTTTTCATGCGTTTTGAGAAGAAGTGCCGTGAGCACCAATGGCCCGAGGTTAAGTGGGCAGCCCTTGTTTCCTCTAGGTTGGATGGCAAAGGACTCAAGGCATATGATGCGTTGCCCTTGGAGTCTTGCATCGATTATGAGGTACTGAAGGAAGCTGTTCTGCGGGCGTACGAGTTACAACCAGAGACGTACAGATTGAAGTTCCGGGGTGTAACGAAGGGTCGTGAGTGCACCTTTCTTGAGCATGCCCAGGATCTGTCCGATGCATTTAGAAACTGGCTGCGTTCTGAGAAGGCATCGACGTTTGAGGAGTTGAAACAGCTGATGCTTCTAGAACAATTTTTCAAGTGTACGGGTGGCGATCTGATGTTGAATCTTAAAGAAAAAAAAACGAAAACTCTTCAGGAGGCAGCTGAGATGGCTGACCTTCGGTTATCATTGATTCGTGGGTGAGGTTCTGCACAGAGAAGTGATGCAGGCAATAAGGAGCGTAACCCTCCCCCTCCCCGAAACACTGATACACATAATTACACTAAGAACAAGAGCAACGACACCAAAACTGACCATAAACCTAGTACCGTCCCGTTTAGAAAGGGTCCGGGTCCTTCCTCACCTCAAGGGAAGCCCAAGGGAAAGCTAGAGTGCTTCCATTGTAATAAGGAGGGGCATTTTGCAAGAGCCTGTCCAAGCAAGCTACCTAATGCAGTTGTGTCATTGGCTCGCAACATTGGGGTGTCCCCGAAGTCGTCTGAGTTTGCCCGGGGTATAGCGTCAGAGGCTGGGACACAGCCAGTGGAGAAGAATCCGGAAGGCTCGAACCCTGTCCGCGATGTCTTTTGCGACCATCGAGGGCGTGGCTGCGTGAAGTGGGCTGGTAAGAAGCATGGAGTTGAGCTGTTGCGAGACACGGGTGCCTCACAGACTTTGATGAAGAACTTTACTGGTAGACCAATAAACGCGGCATGGGTGGTTGTGGTGCAAGGTATTAATGCTATCAGGTCATACCCGTTGGTCAGGATGGAACTGGAGGTAGATGGTGTGACACGAGAGTTGGATGTGGGAATTGTGGAGAACTTGCCTGTTGGGGGCGTTGACCTCCTTCTCGGCAACGACTTTGCGGTGCCTACTTCTGAGGTTTCACCCTTAGTCGTTGCCGAGAAGCCGGCCGACGTGAGTAGGGAGGAACAGGAGTGGGTAGAGAAGTGTCAAGTACAACCTATGGCGTGCGTTGTTACTAGATCTCTCGCATCTAAAGTGTCACAGCCTATTCCTCAGTCTTCAGATCAACGGAGGAACGGTTGGAAGAAGACGGCTAATGTTGGTAAAAGTTTGGAGAGTTTAATACCAGCAGCTCTTCTTGGCGACTCAGTATTGGCACCATTGTTGGAGTCTGGAGAAGCCCCAGTTCCTGTCACCGCTAGCGAGGAGGTAGGGCAGGAAGAGATTCCGAGGCAGCAACGTTACACACAGAGAGAAAAAAGGGTTGCTCAGTTTGATATTGGGGGAGGACATGAGTTGCTTCGGAAGCATTTAGACAAGTTGTCTCCCTCGGATATTTGTAAACTGCAGTTGGAGGATCCGGAAGTTCAGAAGTGTGGTAATGGTGCTGTTGAGCTCGAAGAGGACGGAGATGGAAAGCCAGGAGATTTTTTTTATATTAAGGGAATATTGTATCGGCGATTTCAAGACCCGAAGAGAAGTTGGGAGGGTGGATCAGGAGTGGTAGACCAGCTGGTTGTGCCGAGGGCGTGCAGGGATAGCCTACTGAGGTTGGCGCACGATGTGCCGTTGGCAGGACACTTGGGAGTACGCAAGACGGTAGCGGCTTTGGCTAAGTTGTTTTGGTGGCCAGGTTTAAAAGCACATGTTGTGTCCTGGGTGGCAATGTGCAGTACCTGCCAGAAAGTGGGGAAACCGAACCAATGCATCCCAAAGGCTCCGTTACAACCTATTACTGTCATAGGGCCTCCCTTCAGTAAGGTAGTTATAGACATGGTTGGTCCCCTCCCTCCTACTAGTGCCGGTAATAAATTTCTCCTGACGATAATGGATGTAGCGACCCGTTATCCTGATGCATACCCCATGAGAAATGGCATGGCAAAGACGGTGGTTAGGAACTTGCTTTTGTACTTTTCCCGGTATGGTTATCCGCAGGAAATACAATCTGACCAGGGGTCTAACTTTACCTCGAACATATTTACACAGACAATGCAGCAACACGGGATTAATACTGTAGTGTCGTCGGCTTATCACCCTGAGAGCCAAGGGGTGTTAGGGAGGTGGCATTCGACCTTAAAGAGTATGCTCCGTTGTTATTGTCTGGAGAATGGTAAAGACTGGGACCTTGGTTTGCCCTACGTATTGTTCGCTGCGAGAGAGGTACCTGGTGAAAGCCTCGGGTTTAGTCCAAATGAGCTTGTATTTGGTCATCGCATCAGAGGCCCTCTCAACATGGTTAAGGAGATCTGGGAGGGTACTAGTAAGCCGTGTTCGCTAGAAATATGTCCTCGAGAGCAGAGAACAGATGTTGAAGGTCGGAACCTAGTGGGATCCCAGGCCCTGATGAAGGACAGGTACGATGAGAAGGTGAAACTCCAGGAGTTTCAGGTGGGTCAGGAGGTGTTAATCTTGCTACCTTTGGTGGGTCATCCCTTATCCGCTAAGTATGCTGGTCCTTATAGGGTGGTGGAGAAGATCTCAGATCTCGATTACCTGGTGGCCACTCCAGACAGAAGGAAGAGAAATCAGTTGTGCCACGTAAATCTGATTAAGGAGTATGTGAGGCGCCCCCCTGAGCCTCTCACTGTCCCGGTGATGACTTGCAGTGGTCAAGGTGGAGAAGGAGGAAGGGACAGTCATGCTCAGGTGGAGGATAATTGGGATTGTCATGTCTCCGCAGACCAGTGGGCGGGGAACTCGAGACAGGTGGCTCACGAGGCTCTAGAGCACCTGCCTGAGCAACAGCGTGTAGCTGTGCAGCACCTGTTCAGTTTATACCCTGCTGTGTTTGCACCCAGGCCTCACAACTCATGCGGTGCATGATGTGGATGTAGGAGATCACCCGCCCTTTAAATCAGTGCCATACCGAGTCCCTCCTATCAAACTCCCGGCACTCAGGGACGAGTTAGCGTATATGTTGGATCGGGGCCTGATAGAAAAGGGTGCAGTTAGGTGGACATCTCCCGTCACTCTGCAGGCCAAGCCTGATGGGAAAGTTCGTTTTTGTATTGATTTCCGGCGGTTAAACGGTTTAACCCCCACAAATGCTTACCCCCTTCCTCGTGTGGATGACAGTGTTGACAAGATCGGAAAGGCACAGTATTTGACCAAGGTAGACCTAGTGAAAGGTTACTGGCAAGTGCCGCTGTCGGAGCGAGCGAAGGAGGTTTGCGGGTTTGTGGTGGATGGTAACACCTACCGTTGTAACGTCATGCCCTGTGGACTCAAGAATGCACCAGCGACTTTCCAGAATCTGATGAATGACTTAGTAGCAGAAATCCCAAACTGTACTGTGTATTTAGACGATGTGATAATTTATGACGATGACTTTGAAAGTCACTGTGCACACATTGAAGCCTTGTTTAACAAGCTTAGTGAAGCGGGCTTGGTGGTGAATCTGGGAAAGTGTGACTTTGTAAGGGCAACTGTGCAGTATCTAGGATTTGTGGTCGGGAGAGGACAGGTTTGCCCTCCTCAAAATAAGATACAGGCTATCAATCAGTTTCCTAGACCGACCACCAAGCGGCAGATTATGAGGTTTTTGGGCATGATCGGGTACTATCGCCGCTTCATTCAAGGATATTCAACTGTGTTGGCACCTCTGACTGACTTATTAGCGAAGGATAAGAAGTTTCTGTGGGCGCCGGAGTGTGAAAAGGCATTTTCTCTTCTTAAACACCTTTTATGCACTCATCCAATACTCAGGGCCCCAGACTTCGACAAGCCATTTCAGTTGGCAACTGATGCCAGCGGGGTTGGGGCTGGTGCCGTCTTGATGCAGACAGACGAAGAGGGCCTGGAACACCCAGTAAGTTTTTTCTCCAAAAAGTTTAATTGGGCCCAGAAGAATTACTCAGTGGTGGAAAGAATTACTGGCGATAGTGCTGGCGCTCAGGCACTTCGTGGTGTATGTTCCGGCTTATGGACCAGTCGTGGTAGTGTATACTGATCACCACCCTCTTAAATTTCTCAATCAGTTTCACAATCGGAATATGAGACTGACACGGTGGTCGTTGATGTTACAGGAGTACAATTTAGATATTCGCCATATTGCCGGTAGTGATAACGTGATTGCTGATTGTTTATCGAGGGTGGAGGATCCGAGTTAGGCTACCACAGGTGTGCGGGTTTGTGTGGAGAAAAATTAGGCTTGCCCCTGTAGTGCAGCCGTCAAAAACAACATTAACATTAAATAAAAAAAATCACATAAAAACTCTTTCTTTTGATAGTTAATTGTAAGTTGCCAATGTTATAGCTAAAGTCCTAAGTTGAACTTGTCTTTCACTTAGTAGGCTGGGCTCTGTGGAGCTCGCTCTGGGAGCATAGCAGGCTAAAATTATACTGTTATGTTTGGGAGGGGTTATAAGATTTTATTTATGCTAAAATGTTGTTTTGTTTATGATTGATCTTTACATTTCATTTTTTTCTGGCGGGGTGGCAGATTGTGGCGGGTCTTGTCGGCATTCTGCCTTGTCAGATATGGTGCTCGCCTAATGTTGAACGTCCCATATCTTGGGTGGGGTGTGACGCCTACCAGCGTTGGCAGAATCGCCTCCTGGTAGCCACTAGCGCTCGCCAGGGCAGTGAAATGGGCTACAGTTATCAGAGAATGTTGTTCTTTCTTTCATAGTGTTCGTGTTGTTACAGACAGTCCAGTGGTGGTCTTTATTTTCGTCTGTGACAACGGGAAATATTTTATATCATGAGTTGAATATAAGATGCATTGTTGTGTAGAGTTGAGAGAAAGAGCGAGCAGCGTGGGGTAGTGAGTGTTGCTTTCCCTCCTCCTTCCTCCCTCCCGGAGGAGTCCCTCGCCCGCGTGGTCTTTCTCTCGGTTTTGATTGGCTGGTGGTTCCTGGCGCCTTCTGGGGGCCTGCTGTCTTGTGACGTTTCGGCTCGTGATTGGCCGAACCACCGCGCCTTTGTGTGATCCTGGGGGTCCAGAGAAGCTTCCTTCCTCAGAGCTTGCTTGACCAGCATAACCTTCACATCTCCCTTGCCATCTGTCCCCAACTTCCACCTATAGAACACTTTCTCTCTCTCACGACTTCTTACCTCTTATTCTTCTAATCTATTTAACATCATAACTCCCCTTTGGTTCTGCACGATTTCATATATCGGCCATCGTATTATATGCTGAAGCTCTCAGATATTCCATGCTTAGTTAGACATTTTGGAGGGGTTAAAATTTTGTCTGTAGAGGTTCGAGACACTCGCGGTGTCTCCCTACCTATTCCTTGGTTGTCTGCTGGGCTATTTAATGCTAGACTGGGGTGAGGCTACTGGTGTTGTGATTTCCGTTGTGTACCAGGTTTTGTTGAACTTGTACAATCGCAACGGAGACGTGGGAAGCCTAGGTTGTCTTTCTGACTGTGTACCTTGTGAGTTTAGCACTGTGTTGCGAGTGAGGGCTTTTGCCTCTGCCACCCAACACTGTGCTAACTCGTTTTGTTTTGACTTGTAGAGGGTCGCCAGGAGAGAACCAGATACTAGCGATCTGGATCTCTCAAGAGAGCACCCCGCCATTTAACGTAATTTGGCCGTACAGTCTTAAGGACCTCGCTAGGCTACGAGCCGCTTGCTCAGCCATAGTTTCCTTAGCCTACGACATCCCAGCTAGACTTTATTCGCCTAGCAGACACCCGATTAGGATTATAAACTCTTATGTTATGTATGCAGCATTTTTATTCGCATTGATAGCAAGCCTTGGTTGTTGTTGAGTTGCATAACCTGGGCAGGCTTTTGCATTGCCCGAGGAGGTGCTTCTTTTGTTGTTGGAGATAATACTATTGTGCATTTATTATTATTCCCGTGCCAGTTAACACTGTATGTCCCTACACTTGTCATATCTTGTTCCTGCTTTATATAACAGTTCAAAATCCGATTCGATCATCTTAGCAGCATCAGACTTTCTTCAGAAGATTCCTGTTCGATGCTTTAGGACTTTCATTCACTTTCTTTAATATAGGAGTGATAGTTTATTATTGTTTAGAGTAACGTTAATTATACCTTCTTCTTGTTTGCGTTAAATCATTCCAGTGATTTAATTAAGCACACTATCTTTTTCCTTGTATACATTATTAACGTAATTGTATGTTGTTGTGATCAGGCTGTATCAGAGATCATCAGCCTGTAGTAGTAGTGCATTTATACCGAGTTAGAGGATACCCCGCTATCGCAGATTTAACTCTGGAGGGTATAGATGTTTTTGTACGCCGGCCTTATAAGTTCGAGGGTTGGATCTAGTGTTACCTTTGTGACTGTGTGCCTTTCTATTCCAATGATTAAGAGCCCTTGTTTTATACGAGTCCTGGTCGTAACACTAATGTCCGTGGCAGGATTAGGAAGTTAGTAGGGGACAGATGGGTTAGTAACTGAGGGGGGGATAAAATCAAGTTATTCATTTACAAACGCAGTCAGTCGCGGGTTTGATGCAAGATATTTGTCTAAGCGGAGTTTAAATTAATCAACGGTGCTGCAGTCTATAACGTCTCGGGGAAGCCCATTCCACAAGTTGACAACTCGATTGAAGAAGAAATTCTTAGATTCGTGTGAGTTAAAAGATTTACCAATAATTTTGCAACCGTTTCCCCGCGTGTAATTAGATTGGTCGATAGTGAAGTACTTACTACAGTTCATATTGTCGATGCCTTTGATGATTTTGAACACTTGAATTAAGGCACCTTTTAATCTGCGCTGGGTTAGAGGAAATAGATTGAATTCTCTAAGACGCTCTTCGTATGGTTTGTTCTTTAGGCTAGGTATCATTTTGGTAACTCTACGTTGAACTCGTTCTAGCTTGTTTATATCTTTTTGGTAATAAGGGCACCAGGATTGAACGCAGTATTCCAGAAGAGGGCGGACTAAGGAATTGTAAAGGGTTAGGATAACTTCTTTGGATTTATGCTCAAATGACCTGCCTATAAAGCCAATTATTTTGTTTGCCTTCTTAACAACTTCTGAACATTGTTGACTCGGTTTTAGGTTACTCGATATTGTTACTCCCAGATCGGTTTCTCTGTTTACATTCTTAAGCTGAGTGCCATTCAATGAATAGTTTGCTTTCTCATTTAGGTATCCGATATGATATGTAGTACTTTACATTTATCCGCATTGAAACTCATTTGCCAAATTTGGGCCCAACATGACAATTTATCTAGATTGTGTTGCATATCGTCAACTTGTTCTTTTGAGAGTACGCTATTTGCAATTTTTGTATCGTCAGCAAATTTTGAGATTGTACAGGTGAGACCCTCATCTATGTCGTTGATGTAAATTAGAAAGATAATTGGTCCTAGTACCGATCCCTGGGGTACCCCGCTACTTACATTGGTCCATTTAGATGCCTTACCGTTTATGACTACTCTTTGCTTTCTGTCGCTGAGCCAATTTTCTATCCATTTCAACACACCGTCTTGTATTCCATGCGCTTTTAGTTTTAGCAGTAAACGTTTGTGGGGAACTTTGTCAAAGGCCTTTTGAAAATCAAGGTATATAATATCTACAGCTTTACTCTCATCGTAGAGGTTGAGGATATCGTGGAAGAAGTCTAAGAGGTTTGTTAAACAGGAACGTTTTTTACGAAAGCCGTGTTGACTATCTTTAAGCAAGTTATTTGCCTCTAAGTGATTTACGAGTCTGTCTCTTATGACCGTTTCTAGCATTTTACATACAATCGAGGTTAAGCTAATTGGACGATAGTTACTGGGTAGGGATTTGCTGCCTTTTTTGAATATCGGTGTTACGTTGGCTAGCTTCCACTAATCAGGCATAGTCCAAGACTGCAAGGATTCATTGAATAACAATGTCAGTGGTTTGGAGAGCTCATCCTTAGCTTCCTTTAGAACTTTAGGCGAGATTGTATCAGGTCCAGGCGTTTTATTTACCTTGAGTTTATCTAAACAATTCAATACTTCTCTCTCTGTAACGGTGATATTGCTTAGAACATCTGAATTATCAATCTGAATCGGCGATGGTGTAGGGATATCACTGAGGTATTCCGTTGTAAAAACTGATGCAAAGAAGGTATTGAGGGCATTACTCATTTGTACTTCGTCTTTGGTGTATTCTCCATTTCCATCGACTAACGGTCCAACAGTTGAAGTAACTACTTTTTTCTTTCTGATATAACTATAGAATTCTTTCGGGTTTGTTTTACTTTGATTCGCAACTAGTACAGGCTACACATAAAATAAATAAAGAGCAAGAGTGGAAGAGGGAAGAAAACAAGCCATAACTCATGAGATATAAACGCAGGACACTGAGGGGGAATATATGGTGAGAGAGAGAGAGAGAGAGAGAGATGATATACACAGACTGCACATAGCTTGCAGTCCCGACTAGGCAGTCTGGACTTGATTCTAACATATAATTTGCTACTAAGTGGAAGGTGAAGACATAAAAGCGGGAGAGATAGATAGATAGATGGATAGATATATAGATAGTTAGATAGATGTTATGCTGGGTTGTAATCCAACTCGTTTCAGTATTGTATCTTTATCAATCCGGGTTTCGGATATTTAGATTTGGAATATGCTCGACAGGAACACATCTAACTTCATGAATATGATAAGTATTTACTCAATCGGGCAATCAACAACACAATAAACACAGTATAGATTACACTCATATTTATTCAATGGACATAAGTACAGAACATGGGGTATTAACTTCACTACTATGTAGAGTAGGAATTTAATATTCAATGAGACTTGAGAGAGTTGAATATGTTGTACTCCCTTGTGAAATATAGTTTGTTACTTACACAATAATTGAAGAGCGAAAATACCCGATGATGGAGAATACATATCCACACCAATAATCATTGACAACAATACATATGCGAGCCAAGTGTCTAACGCGAGGTATAGTGACAAGGGCAAGGTAAGGCAACGGGGTCTATCACTCAGTTGCACGTGAGTCTGCGCGGTGGTCAAAATAAATTAGGGTCGCATTCAGGTGAGACCTCAAAGGTATCGTTCTTGGGGGTATAGGTCAGCTGCACTGCGGTCACAGGAAATACTATTTTACTTTAATGCGATGTAAAATCGGGGAATAAAGCTATGAACTTTATTTTATTCTAAGGGGAAAGATAGTTTAAATCTGAATGTAACTATATAAAAGTTATTGCGAATAATCTCTCACACGAGACACAAAAAATAATATTCGATCGTTGATGAGGTCAAATTACACAGAGTAAGGAAATCAGATTCACAGTAAATATAGTGACTAAGTTGGAATATAATACATATAATTTAGAATAGATTGGAATAAATTAACCAACTACTTAAGAAACACAGACCGGAGTAGCGCTGTATTATAGCTTTTAAAAGGAGGTATAATTAATAGAAATACAAAACAAAGTTGTACTTATTAAATACCACTTATGATGGCATAAAAGGAGTTTTGAATAAATTAACAAATTCCTGAAAGAACGCAGAACGTAGTAGCGTTGTATTATAACGTCAATAACTGTTACAATGAATAAATTACTGAACGAAGCAATAATATAATAAACAGCCAAATATTAGGCGGAATAGATAAAGGAATGTAAAATCTGAATCCCTAGATCGGTGATGAAAGAATTACATGACACGAGTAACGTATATCATTAGATAATTCACAAGAACTAATATAAATTAGATAACTTGAATATAGATTAATTCTAACTCAACGGATGGGTTCTTTCAAGGGGGCGAAATAGTACTATAAGCATTCTCTGACAATAACTATACGGATAATATGATCCTGAATTTGGGCGTAGGTTTTAAGTATATTGAATTTAACACTCAACGAGTGGCCTAGGCGGTATATTTGACCGTGCCGGACAGCGTTTTTTTTTTTAACATAAATGGGGTTGTTTCCGTGCTCTTTTTCATGCATAAACAAGAGCCAGAGCATAATACAAGTATGTATCCCTGAAAGGGCGTAAATTGAGCTTTCCAATGACACCTGAACCATCCTTCTATGATCACTGGTTGTCTTGCAACGATCGTGCAACCGAAGGGCAAAATCGCTAAAATACGGTCATTTTGTTACATAATTACGTGTGTAGCGAGTGAGAGAGGGTGGAGTAGAGTGGAGTAAATGTCAGTGGGCCCACAATAGTCGTGGCGAGCGGTCATGAGGTAACCTATGCTCCTCCCACCGCTCGGCTCTCTCTCAGAGCCAATATTGCGCCAAAATTGCACACAGACTTAAGTCGGGCCCCGCCACATTGTCCACCTTTTTAGATACGGACTTAAGTCGGGCCCCGATAGACAAGGGTTAAGAAGGAAAATAGCTCACGTTATACACTTCACTTCGACTTGAATACACAAAGAATAATAACACGTACGGATAAAATCTGAGAGAATTCACTAAGTAACATGTGTAAAAACGACTATGTAACGTACGTACAATTTATAATCTGAAGGTTTAAATACAAATTATCTTGACAATATCTCGTACTTATAGAATCACTGTACGGATCAAAGTTATATAAATCTTACACGGATATGAAGTTGACAAGATAGATCTTAGACACAGATCTATAAATAAGTTAAATAGAATACTCGCATATTTTATCTTACCTTCACAATAATACCCACAACTTATAATACGCAGAGACACTTAGGGTACGGGGTAGAGGAGAGGTGATAGCCATGAACGAGAATCTGGACGACGTAGGACTTGTAGTTCTTTTGCGGGCTGGACGTCAGGAGGAACTGCCTCTCTCACGAACACAGGGGAAGTTGGTTCCTGGCTCCTCTACACACTCTCGTTCGCTTCCCACCTTAGACTTGTGACGTCTACCAGCGTTGGCAGAATCGCCTCTCGTTAGCCACTAGCACTCGCCAGGGACATCAAAATGGGCTACAGTTATCAGAGAATGTTGTTCTTTCTTTCCTAGTAATCGCATTGTCACAGACAGTCCAGTGATGGTCTTTGTTTTCGTCTGTGACAACGGGAAGTATTTTATACCATTGATAGAATATAAGATGCATTGTGTAAAGTTAAGGAGAAAGAGCGATGTAGGCAGCGTGGTGGTAATATGTGTGTGTGTATGTATGTGCTGCCTCCCTCGCCTGGAGGAGTTTTCCCGCTCGCGCGCGGGCTTTCCCTCGCCCTTGATTGGCTGGTGGATCCTGGCGCGTCCTAAGGGCGCCTGCTGCCTTGTGACGTCTCGGCCCGTGATTGGCCGACCATCGCGCCCTTGCGGGCTCCTGTGTAACTAACCTCCTCCATGAGGGTTCCCAGGAGCTGTCCTCCTCAGGACAGGCTTGGCGTGCGTGCTTCTAACATCCCCTTGCATACTCTCTCCCGATCACCCCCTTTATCACAGTTTCTCTCACTCGATTCTCTCTTTCCATACTCTAACCTTTATTAACTGCACAACACTCCCCTTGGGTTCTGCATACGGTTTCCATAGCCGGCCCATTGTATTGCATGCGCCGTCCTCAGAGATATTTACATGTACTTAGAATAGGTTTGAGGGTTCTTAGTTAGTATAGGTTAAGAACTTTTTGTGTCTCCATTATTGATTTAGTGTTTCTGTTCTTTTATTTAATGCTAGACGGGGATAAGGTAACTGTAGTCGTTGTCTCCGATGTGTGTACGGTTTGCTTATACCTACACGACTTCGACCGGTCCTGTGGTAGCCTGTGTTGTCTTTTCGGTTGCGTCCTTTGCGAGTGCAGGATTGTGTTGACTGAGGGTTTTGGCCTGTACCAGTTCCACACTTTGCTGCCTCTTTGCTTGTCTTTAGAGGGTCGCCAGGATAGAACCAGATACTTGTGATCTGCATCTATCAAGAGAGCACCCTAGTCAATTAACGTAACTTAAAGGATGCAGTCTTAAGGACATCGTTAGGCTACGAGCCTGTCTTGCTCAACCCCAGTTCCTTACCTAGAGTATCCCAGCTAGACATTATTAATCGAGTAGACACTTGTTAGTATTTAATATAAGCTCTTTGATATGTGCGCATTATTATTCACAGCATTTATTAGTCTAGGTTGTTGCTGAGCCGCACAACCATAGCAGACTGTTTCGTTGATGAGGAAGTACTTCTTTTAGTGTCGAGCATTGCTACCGTTGCGCATTTATAGTATTCTCGTCAGTTAACATTATATGTCCTATCTTTTAGTGTATTCGATTTACACGTGTGGTGTCCTGCCTCCTGCCGTTATATACTTTAAGATACGAGCATCTTATGAGCATCAGACTTTCTTCAGAAGTTTCCAGGTCTATGCTGTAGGACTATACTTCACTTTCTTTCAGATAGGAGTGAAGAGTTTATTGTTGTTTAGAGTAACTGTATTGAAGCATCTTTTTATTGTATTAAATCTTGCAGTGATTTAATTGATCTTTCCATAGATTCCTTTTTATGCATTTTAACGTAACTTGCATCTTGTTTGTTATCAGGCTATACCAGTGTGGGTTAGCCTGAAGTAGAGTACATTTATGCCCAGTTAAGGATACCCCGCTATCGCAGATTAACCCTGGAGGGTATAGATGTTTTTTGTTCGCCGGCATATAAGTTCGAGGGTTTGGATCTAGCGTACCGTAGTTGCATAGTGCCCTATTACTTGGCCAATCATTAAGTGCCCTTGTTTTATTCGTAGTCCCGGTCGTAACAAATGGTGACCTTGCCTAGTATCTTATCTTAGTCGTCATACCAAACGGCGACCTTAGTCTAGGATTTAGTGAACTAAGAAATAATTGCAGGATTTTTGGACATTTGCTTTTGAGGAATATTTTGGAACACGTTGGAATTTTTTTTGGCAACGTAGTATAGCACTTGAGTTGTCTTTAAGCATTTTTTGAGTGAATAGTTCTACATGAGAGTTTAGGTACTTTTTTTTTTTTATAAACGTTGAGGATTTCCGGTGGACACTATGTCGAACGACGGATCAGTGCACAGTGAGGACACAGTATGGGAAGCAGGCTCTGAGGTGCAGAAGCTGGGTTTGTTAGAAGGCATTAGAGTAGTAACTAGTGAGGAGGATGCAAGGAAGTTTCTGGAGATGCCTATTACTGTTGACCGGGTGTCGGGGATTGATCGGTATGGTCTCCAGTGTTTGGCCACGGTCATGGGGCATGTTGGCACTAGCAGCATGACGAGAAGTGACCTGGTGGCAGGTGTGCTCGGTGGGGTGCTTGGGCCTTCGGGTGGAGCGGGAGCTGGGGCACCTTCAGCCCAGCCCCCATTCCACTCGACTCCTACCATGGCGCCCCCTCGGGCTCCGGAGCCGGGTACGTTCCCGCAGGCCGATGCCCGCTGGCGGTTGGGTATGCCTCTAGGTGATTACGGGGTGGGTCCCCGATAGTAGCATCCCCTCCTCAAGGTTTGTATGCCGAGATGTTGTTTCAGCTCGAACTCGCCAAACTTAACCAGCAGGCTGAGCAACGAAAGCATTAGCAGCGAAGGCATGAGGCTGAGCTTGAGCAACGAAAGCATGAATCTGAGCTTGAGATGGCTAAGCAGCAGCTTGAGATGGCTAAGATTCAGCAGCAGCAGCGGGAAGCTGAGCTTCAGGTTGAGGCTACGAAGTACTGTGCAGACAGAGATTTTAAGAAGTCTCGGGTGGAGTCGACAGGGCAGCGTCTCGGTTCTGGGAATCGAGGTCTTGATCAGTCTTTATCGCACCTGCTTAAGTTAGTCCCTGCATTTGACGAGTCGGGTGTCACCGAGTTTTTCCTGCGTTTTGAGAAGAAGTGCCGGGAGCACCAATGGCCCGAGGTTAAGTGGGCAGCCCTTGTTTCCTCTAGGTTGGTTGGCAAAGGACTCAAGGCATATGATACGTTGCCCTTGGAGTCTTGCATCGATTATGAGGTATTGAAGGAAGCTGTTCTGCAGGCGTACGAGTTACAACCAGACATATAGGTTGAAGTTTCGGGGTGTTACGAAGGGTCGTGAGTGCACTTTTCTAGAACATGCCCGGGAACTGTCTGATGCTTTGAGAAATTGGCTGAGGTCAGAGAAGGTGACGACGTTCGAAGAGCTTGAGCAGTTAGTCCTTCTAGAGCAATTTTTTAAATGCACAGGCGGCGACCTGACTTTGAACCTCAAAGAGAAACAGCCTAAAACTCTACAAAAGGCAGCTGAGTTGGCTGACCTGAGATTATCGCTGATTCGTGGGTGCGGGTCTGCACAACGGACCGATGCAGTTAACAAGGGGCGCAACACTCCACCCCCCCGAGTCAGTGATGCAACATTTAATAACGAAAGTAAGAGCAATGATACTAATTTTGATCACAAACCAAAAACCGTCCCGCTTAAGAAAGGTCAGGGACCTTCCCCACCTCAGGGGAAGTCCAAGGGTGAAGTAGAGTGTTTTAAGTGTCATAATAAGGGGCATTTTGCACGTTCCTGCCCTAGTAACCAACCTACAGCAGTCGTATCTTTGGCTAGCAACATTGGGGTGTTTCTGAGGTATTCTGCGTTTACCCGGGGTGATATGTCAGATGCGGGGGCACAGCCAGTGAAGGAGTGTCCGGAAGGCTCGAAACCTGTCCGCGATGCTTTTTGCGACCATAGAGGGCGTGGCTGCGTGAGTTGGGCTGGTTGCAAGCATGGGTTGGAGTTGTTGCGTGATACAGGTGCATCCCAGACTCTGATGAAAAACTTTACAGGCCAACCTATAAACGCGGCACGGGTAGTTGTGGTGCAGGGTATTAATGCTACACGGTCATACCCGTTGGTTCGAGTGGAGCTGGAGGTTGATGGTGTGACACGAGAGATAGATGTTGGAATCGTAGAGAAACTAGAAGAAAGTATATTTAAAGTTACTCTAAACAATAATGAACTGTCACTCCTATACTAAAGAAAGTGAACAAAAGTCCCAAAGCATCGAGCAGGAATCTTCTGAAGAAAGTCTGATGCTAGGTTAAGATGATCGTATCGGATTTTGAACTGTAGTATAAAGCAGGAACAGGATATGACAATTGTAAGGACATATAGGGTTAACTGGCACGGGAATAATAACTGCGCAATAGTAGGAACTCAAACAGCAAAAGAAGTACTTCCTCATCAACGAAACAGCCTACTAGGGTTGTGCAACTCAACAACAACCTAGACTAATAAATGCCGTGAATAATAATGCATACATAACAGAAAGAGTTTATAATCTAAATCTGGTGTCTGCTAGGCAAATAAAGTCTAGCTGGGATGTAGTAGGCTAGGAAACAATGGCTGAGCAAGCGGCTCGTAGCCTAGCGAAGTCCTAAGGCTGTGCGGCCAAATTACATTAATTGGCGGGGTGCTCTCTTGAGAGATCCAGATCGCTAGTATCTGGTTCTCTCCTGGCGACCCTCTCAAAGTCAAAGCAAACGAGTTAGCACAGTGTTGGGTGGCAGAGGCAAAAGCCCTCACTCGCAACACAGTGCTAAACTCACAAGGTACACAGTCAGAAAGACCACCTAGGCTTCCCACGTCTCCGTTGCGATTGTACAGGTTCAACAAAACCTAGTACACATGGAAATCACAACACCAGTAGCCTTATCCCAGTCTAGCATTAAATCCCCCAGCAGACCACCAAGATACAGGACGGGAGACACCGTGAGTGTGTCAACCTCTACAGACAAAATTAGTAACCCTTCCAAAATGCCTAACTAAACATGTGTTATCTGAGAGCTTCAGCATATAATACGATGGCCGATATATGAAATCATGCAGAACCAAAGGGAAGTTATGATATTAAATAGAGTAGAAGAATGAGAGGTAAGAAGTTGAGAGAGAGAGAAAGTGCTCTATAGGTAGAAGTCGGGAGACAGGGGGGCAAGGGACATGTGAAGGGTATGCTAGTCAGGAAAGCTCTGAGGAGAATAGTTCCTCTGGACCCCTCCAGGATCCCACACAAAGGCACGGTGGTCAGCCAATCACAGGCCGCTACGTCACCCGGCAGCAGGCCTGCAGAAGGCGCCAGGAACCACCAGCCAATCAAAACCGAGAGAAAAGACCACGCGGGCGAACAACTCCTCCGGGAGGGAGGAGGAGGAGGAAAAGCAACACTCACCTCCCCCACCCTGCTCGCTCGCTCTCTCTCCTTCACTACAATGCATCTTATGTTCAACTCATGATATAAAATACAATGCATTGTCACAGGCGAAAACAAAGACCACTTCTACTGCCTGTGACATGACGATTCACAAGAAAGAAGGTACAACATTGTAGACAGACTGTAGCCCATTTCACTGCCCTGGCGAGTGCTAGTGGCTACCGGGAGGCGATTCTGCCAACGCTGGCAGGCGTCACACCCCGCCCAAGATATAGGACGCTCAACATTAGGCGAGCACGATATCTGACAAGGCAGAATGCCGACAAGACCCGTCACACATAGCCATTCCGCCAGATATGAAATGCAAAGCTCAATCTTACATAAAACAACATATCAACATAAAGAAAATCTTATAACCCCTCCCAAACATAATAGTATAATTTTAGCCTGCTATGCTCCCAGAGCGAGCTTCACAGAACCCAGCCTCCTAAGTGAAAGACAGGTTCAACTTAGGACTTTAGCTATAACATAGGCAACTTACAATTAACTATCAAAAGAAAGAGTTTTTATGTGATTTTTTGATTTTTTTAATAATTATGTTTATGGCGGCTGCACTTACAGGGGCAAGCCTAGTTTTTCTCCACTCTCAACACACACTGACTGAAAGGCGAGGATTCTCCTGCAAACAAACCCTCCCGTGACAAACAATCAGCCACAACATTATCAGTGCCCTTAGCATGCCACACATCCAACTTGTGTTCCGGCAGCACAACAACACCTGGCACTGATAAACTGCCCAGTTCAACACAAGACTGGCATTTCTCTTCGCTCTTTCCGGCAACGGGGCCTGCCAATAACCTTTCACTAGTTCTACCTTTGTGATAGGCGATGCAGCCCCGAGGCGGTCTATGGTGTCGTCAACTCTCGATAAAGTATAGGCGTCTGTCAGGGATAATGCACACACACTCTCGCAATCAACACACTCACTGATCTTGCCACTTAACACAGGTTGCAAAGTTACATGCAACGACCACTCACGACATTCCTTATCCCTCAGACCCTTCGTCAACACGTAATCCAGCTCTGCTTGCACCACAGGCTGTCGAGCAGGATTTATACGGTAGGGAATTAAACAGAGCCTTGCACTATCTCCAGCCTGCATGTCGGATTCTACCCCGTACATCAGGCCTGGAGAAGCAACAAACATGTGGATGCACTGCCACAGCCTAGTAAACAACTTATCTCGCAGAATAACAATCCTAGTGCCCTTCCACAACCCAGCCGAGACTGCAGCTTCTAACCTGTAGTCTCTCTCCTTCTCCACCTTTGTCCCTAGAACAGCCAGGTCATGAGAGGGACAATCAGTACCATCTGTGCAGTCACTCCCATAGTTCACAATTGCTAAGGCTTCCCCACCGATACCGTAGATGCGCACCCCCGCATTCCTTACGACTACATCTGCCTGCACAGCATCACCGCTTTTAGCGACATGGCCAGATACAGTCAGTCTATGGTAGGGCTGTTGCATTCGACTAGAGCAGCATTGGGAGGCTATGCGACGACCGGGCACTTCTATGCCACAGCCAACCTCACCAATCTGCTCAAAGTCCTCCTTTTGACCACCACCCTTGGCAGCCATGGGTCGACCTTGACCTGACAACCATGTCCAAGCCTCGTCGCCCACCTTGAACCACCGAAACAACGAGGCTAACGGTCTCCCAACATTCACGTGACCTGCCCGCTGAACATCTTGCACCGCCTGAGTTGTGAGGCTCAGGGGCTCGGCACGACCAGTGGGGTATGAACCGAGCTGGTGCTGGAGCGCTGCACGCTGCTGCTCAGGCAGGTGCTCTAGCGCTTCCACAGCCACCAGACTCGTGTCCCCCGCCCACTGCTCCGCCGAGACATGATAATCCCTACTCTCCTCCACCTGTGCCCTACTGCCCCCCTCTCCTTCTCCACCTTGGCCGCTGCAGACCAACGCAGGGACAGTAGGCTGCTCAGGTGGTTGCCTCACAAACTCCTCCAACAGGTTCACATGACATGCTTCCCCGTCCTCGTGTTTGATCTCGACAGCACCATTACCACACTTCTGAACTTCCGGATCCTCCAACTGCAGTTTACAAATATCTGAGGGAACCAACCTGTCTAGATGCTTCCGAAGCAACCCAAGTCCTCCCCCAATATCAAACTGAGCAACCCTTTTTTCTCTCCGTGTGTAACGTTGCTGCCTCGGAGTCTCTTCCTGCCCTACCTCCTCACTAGCTGTGACAGGTCCTGGGGCTTCTCCAGACTCCAACAATGGTGCCAATACTGAGTTGCCAAGAAGAGCCGCTGGTACTAAACTTTTCAAACTGTTACCAACATTAGCCATCTTCTTCCAACCGTTCCTCCGTTGATCAGAAGACTGAGGAATAGGCTGTGACACTTTGGATGCAAGAGGTCTTGTAACAACGCATGCCATAGGTTGTACTTGACATTTCTCTACCCACTCCTGTTCCTCCCTACTCACGTCGGCCGGCTTCTCGGCAACGACTAAGGGTGAAACCTCAGAAGTAGGTACCACAAAGTCGTTGCCGAGAAGGAGGTCGACGCCCCCAACAGGCAAGTTCTCCACAACACCCACATCCAACTCTCGTGTCACACCATCCACCTCCAGTTCCATCCTGACCAACGGGTATGACTTGACAGCATTGATACCCTGCACCACAACCACCCGTGCCACGTTTATTGGTCTACCAGTAAAGTTCTTCATTAAAGTCTGAGAGGCACCCGTGTCTCGCAACAGCTCAACTCCATGCTTCTTACCAGCCCACTTCACGCAGCCATGCCCTCGATGGTCACAAAAGACATCGCGGACAGGGTTCGAGCCTTCCGGATTCTTCTCCACTGGCTGTGTCCCAGCCTCTGACGTTATGCCCCGGGCAAACTCAGACGACTTCGGGGACACCCCAATGTTGCGAGCCAAAGACACAACTGCATTAGGTAGCTTGCTTGGACAGGCTCTTGCAAAATGCCCCTTCTCATGACAATGAAAACACTCTAACTCCCCCTTAGGCTTCCCTTGAGGTGGGGAAGGGCCCTGACCCTTCTTAAACGGGACGGTATTAGATTTATGGTCAGACTTAGTATCGTTGCTCTTGTTGTAATGGTTATATGGTGTATCACTGACTCGGGGGGGTGGAGTGTTGCGCCCCTTGTTACCTGCATCGTTCCGTTGTGCAGACCCGCACCCACGAATCAGTGACATCCGAAGGTCAGCCATCTCAGCTGCCTCCTGTAGAGTTCTCGGGTTCCTTTCTTTAAGATTCAACGTCAGATCGCTGCCCGTACACTTAAAAAATTGTTCTAGAAGCATCAGCTGTTTCAACTCCTCAAACGTCGATGCCTTCTCAGAACGCAGCCAGTTTCTAAATGCATCGGACAGATCCCGGGTATGCTCAAGAAAGGTGCACTCACGACCCTTCGTTACACCCCGGAACTTCAATCTGTACGTCTCTGGTTGCAACTCATATGCCCGCAGGACAGCCTCCTTCAATACCTCGTAATCGATGCACGACTCCAAGGGCAATGCATCATATGCCTTGAGTCCTTTGCCAATCAATCTAGAGGAAACAAGGGCTGCCCACTTAACCTCGGGCCATTGGTGCTCCCGGCACTTCTTCTCGAAACGCATACAAAATTCAGTGACACCCGACTCATCAAATACAGGGACCAACTTGAGCAGGTGCGATAACGACTGATCAAGACCTCGATTCCCAGAACTGAGACGCTGCCCTGTCGACTCCACCCTAGACTTCTCAAGATCTATGTCTGCACAGTACTTCGTCTTTCTCTTTCAGACTGAAGCTCAGCCTCACGTATGGCCTTTCTCTCCTCAGTCTCATATCTGGCCCTTCTCTCCTTAGCCTCAGTCTCATATCTGGCCCTTCTCTCCTCAGCCTGAATCTTAGCCATCTCAAACTCCCGCTGCTGCTGCTCAGATTCCCGCTTCTGCTGCAGCTACATCTTAGCCATCTCAAGCTGGAAGAGCATATCTGCAGTTAAACCTTGAGGAGGAGGAGATGCAACAATTGGAGACCCACCCTGTGACAAACCACGCTGCCAGTGACTATCGGCCTGCGGGAACGTACCCGGCTCTGGAGCCCGAGGGGGCGCCATGGTAGGAGTCGAGTGGAATGGGGGCTGGGCCAAAGGTGCCCCAGCTCCCGCTCCACCCGAAGCCCCACGCACCCCACCGAGCACACAGGCCACCAGGTCACCTCTCGACATGCTGCTAGTGCCCACATGCCCCATGACCGTGGCCAAACACTGGAGACCATACCGATCAATCCCCGACACCCGGTCAGCAGTAATAGGTATCTCCAGAAACTTCCTTGCATCCTTCTCAATAGCTATAACTCTAATGTCATCTAACAAAGCCCGCTGCTGCACCTCAGAGTCTGCTTCCCTTACTGTGTCCTCACTGTACATTGATCCGTCGTTCGATAGTGTCCACCAAAAATTCTCAACGTTTATATGAAAAAAAAATAGAATTACCTAAACTCTTATGTAGCACTATTCACTCAAAAAATGCTTGAAGACTCTTAAGTGTTATACTACTTGCCAAAAAAAATCCGCGTGTCCACTATATTCCTTTAAACAAAAACAAATGACCACAACACTCCTGCAATATTTCTCTAAGTTCACAAAATCCTAAGCAAGGTCGCCATTTGTTACGACCGGGGCTCGTATAAAACAAGGGCTCTTAATCATTGGACTAGGAAAGCACACAGCCACAACGGTAACACTAGATCCAACCCCTGAACTTATAATGCCGGCGCACAAAAACACCTATACCCTCCAGAGTTAAATCTGCGATAACGGGGTATCCTATAACTCAGTATAAGTGCACTACTACTACAGGCTGATGATCTCTGATACAGCCTGATCACAACAAAATACAATTACGGTAATAAGGTATACTAGGAAAAGATAGAGATCTTAATTAAATCACTCCAATGATTTAATGCAAACTAGAAGAAAGTATATTTAAAGTTACTCTAAACAATAATGAACTGTCACTCCTATACTAAAGGAAGTGAACGAAAGTCCCAAAGCATCGAGCAGGAATCTTCTGAAGAAAGTCTGATGCTAGGTTAAGATGATCGTATCGGATTTTGAACTGTAGTATAAAGCAGGAACAGGATATGACAATTGTAAGGACATATAGGGTTAACTGGCACGGGAATAATAACTGCGCAATAGTAGGAACTCAAACAGCAAAAGAAGTACTTCCTCATCAACGAAACAGCCTACTAGGGTTGTGCAACTCAACAACAACCTAGACTAATAAATGCCGTGAATAATAATGCATACATAACAGAAAGAGTTTATAATCTAAATCTGGTGTCTGCTAGGCGAATAAAGTCTAGCTGGGATGTAGTAGGCTAGGAAACAATGGCTGAGCAAGCGGCTCGTAGCCTAGCGAAGTCCTTAAGGCTGTGCGGCCAAATTACGTTAATTGACGTTAATTGATCTCTTGAGAGATCCAGATCGCTAGTATCTGGTTCTCTCCTGGCGACCCTCTCAAAGTCAAAGCAAACGAGTTAGCACAGTGTTGGGTGGCAGAGGCAAAAGCCCTCACTCGCAACACAGTGCTAAACTCACAAGGTACACAGTCAGAAAGACCACCTAGGCTTCCCACGTCTCCGTTGCGATTGTACAGGTTCAACAAAACCTAGTACACATGGAAATCACAACACCAGTAGCCTTATCCCAGTCTAGCATTAAATCCCCCAGCAGACCACCAAGATACAGGACGGGAGACACCGTGAGTGTGTCAACCTCTACAGACAAAATTGGTAACCCTTCCAAAATGCCTAACTAAACATGTGTTATCTGAGAGCTTCAGCATATAATACGATGGCCGATATATGAAATCGTGCAGAACCAAAGGGAAGTTATGATATTAAATAGAGTAGAAGAATGAGAGGTAAGAAGTTGAGAGAGAGAGAAAGTGCTCTATAGGTAGAAGTCGGGAGACAGGGGGGCAAGGGACATGTGAAGGGTATGTTAGTCAGGAAATCTCTGAGGAGAATAGCTCCTCTGGTCCCCTCCAGGATCCCACACAAAGGCACGGTGGTCAGCCAATCACAGGCCGCTACGTCACCCGGCAGCAGCCTGCAGAAGGCGCCAGGAACCACCAGCCAATCAAAACCGAGAGAAAAGACCACGCGGGCGAACAGCTCCTCTGGGAGGGAGGAGGAGGAAAAGCAACACTCACCTCCCCCACCCTACTCGCTCGCTCTCTCTCTCTCCTTCACTACAATGCATCTTATGTTCAACTCATGATATAAAATACAATGCATTGTCACAGGCGAAAACAAAGACCACTTCTACCCTGCATGTGACATGACGATTCACAAGAAAGAAAGTACAACATTGTAGACAGACTGTAGCCCATTTCACTGCCCTGGCGAGTGCTAGTGGCTACCGGGAGGCGATTCTGCCAACGCTGGCAGGCGTCACATGAGGCAGATGGCTCGGAAAGAAAAGTCTGTGACTTATGTAATTATATTAATAATCTTGCAAAAGTTTTAGGTTAAATTACAAGCAAAGCATTTTATATATCCTCCAAGGTTATTCAAAATATTGTGGAGTGCTTTCAAACCATATTTATTCACTAGGATATTAATTTTCTCCACTATCTAGATATATGTACATTATCTCTATTCGTTTTTCGCGCGAATATTGTGGGTCCCAGAAAAAAACCCACAACAATATAGACCTTCTGTCACCCGTGAGAAGAGGTTGAAATTCATTGTTGTAGAACAGAGTTCAGTTAGAAGTCTCGGATATAAGCTGTAACCAATAGCGTGGCGACTTATATCCCCTATGTCTACATCTACCAGCTCAGCCAATCACAGGCCGCCATGCTCTCCGTCTAGGTACCATAGTCACGTGACGTTACCCGCTCACCAGCTGAATCAGCTGTTTCAAAAATGTAGTATTTTATCGCTATTTTAGTCATATTCCGGCCTAAAAATGTTGTCAAGTGTCACAGAGAGTGAGGTAAAAGCTTCAGTGATAACGAAAAGTGAAGACAAACGAATGGTGAGTGGAGGAGCGAGTGAAGGAGCTCATTCACTTCCACAAAAATCAGATTTGAATTAGCCTAGGGCCTAGGCCAACAGTTTTTGGTAGTGTTCACAATTACGGTTACACTTAAGGTCAGGGTGAGGTCCTGTGTAGCGTGCATAACTCTTTTTCAGATGCCTAGGCCTATGTATTAAGAAACTGAACTGTCTGAACCATATCTTTAACCTAACCTAGGCCTAATCAAAACATAACCTAATTAGTATACTAGTGGACTAGCCTAGGCTATTTATGACTGTAAAATGTAAACATAGGCCTAGCCTATAGGTTATTGTAACATTACCAAATTATTGAGATATAAGTAGGCTAGGCCTATACTGTACAGTGTACAAGTCTCCCCGCTACACAGGATTAGGCTATGCCTAGGCTAGGCTATACCAAGATCAATTGTGCGGGCTTAGGTTAATACTTAATAGGCCTAGGCTTAGGATATTTACCAAGAAATGTGGTTATTTCTTTGATAATTAGCCTAGCCTATAGGGAATAGGCTCTCACCCTTATTTTGGTACATAGGTCTAGGCCTCTAGGCCTATTACCGAAACTACCACTAATTATTTTGCAATATAGCCTAGCCTATGATGGTTAGTCTATTACAGAATAAGGATGTTGCATTTTAGATCATATTAAAATTTGTTTCACTTTGGTGAAGGTTTTTAATACTTCAAAGTAGGCCTAGGCTTTCTATTTCAAGTCAAATATACAGTTCCGAGCATCATCGAACCATATCAACTTGGTGTCTACTACGAGTAATAGTAACCTATTATGAGCAACATATTAGCGACAAATCAGGGGTTGTGAAGCTGTAGCCTGTAGAGTTATCGGTAATTCTGCATAGGCCTAACTACAACTGTTATTTTAGGTTTTATTTATTTTACTTATGTAGGCCTATTTTAATGCTTTGTAAGTGTGTATTTTATTGTTAGAAAGTGCGGAAAGCACTTTTTATTAGCATTTGCATTGTTAATTGAAATTCTGATACATAAACAATCTAAGAGTTTACTCGATTTAGTCAACTTTAACAGGACATTAGCCTAACCTAACAACCTTACCTAACCTATCCTAGTATTATGGGTTGGGGCTGCCACCCCCGCTAATTGGGTATTAAAACTATAAAAAAAAAAAAATGGGATAAGGTCTATGGTGTTTACTCTGCAATCTTCAGCTTTGGCTGTTGATAACAGGAAAGTACCAATACAAATGTACTGACTTTTTGTAGGTGAAGCTCCACTCTGATTGGCTACTAAACATCGGGGAGGAGCCTCCAAGGAGGCTAGAATGTAAACATAGTGTCCTGGACTGGCAGTACAAAAATAACTCTGATAATGTTATAGGGGAGTGAAAATCAAATTGACAAAATAAGAAAAGTAGCCCTTATCCGCACATCACTAAGGTCCCCTGAGTAAGGTAAGAGCGAAAAAAAAAAATTCCATGAGACAGGAATCCCATAATCGAGGAGTAGTTGTTCTGCAGAAAACCCGAGTTATCAATAGTTGTAGTTACATTTTACCTATTCAAGATATTACTCCAATACGTAAAAACAGCTACACTTTACCGATTCAAAATGAAAGAAGTCCTATCGTGACGAAATATAATTTTACTGTACATTTTTTGCCTGGGAAACACTCTCTAGCCACCTGACACTGGAAAATAATATAAGAAAAAATACAGTTTTTACGTAGGCTATTCAATAGATTTTACCTCTTCAATAAGTAATAAGGGCAAGAATGTAGTTACCGGGTGTACCGCCCGTCTTGTTTACAATACGCGGACGCTCACCACCATGTTCCCCTCTATTTTGACTGCCTTTGGATACACAAATACATTACCCTAACCAAACAACCTAACCTAACCTAGTAGTATAGATTTATAAGTATTTATTTTATTATAAGTATTTATAGATGATTTATGTTGTATGTCAGTAGTGGTACACCCGGTAACTACATCCTTACCGTAATAAGTAACTAGGCATAGTTACATTTTACCAATTCATGATACAACTCCAATGCCCGGTACCGGTACGTAAAAAGAGCTAGATTTTACCAATTCAAAATGAGAGAAGTCCTATCGTGACGAAATAGCATTTTACTGTAGCCTACATTTTTTACCTGGGAAACTCTCTAACCACCTGACAATTTAAAATAATAAAACAAAAATAACAGTTGGTATAATCCTGTATAGCGGTTATACCTGTATTTATCTCAATAATTTGGTAATGTTACAATATATTTTTACATTTTGCATTCATAAATAGTTCACTAATATACTAGGTTAGGTTAGGTTAGGCTAGGTTAAATATATTGTTCAATGATTCTTATAGTAAATAGGCATCTGAAAAACAGTTCCTCCCGCTACACAGGATCTTACCCTAGTATAAATCTACAGTTATACTACCCCTATTTTGTCGCTATTCTGTTGGTACTAATGGGTTAATATTATTAGTAGTACCGATAGACTTAGTATGGTTTGATGATGCGCGGAAATGTATATTTGACTTGAAATAGATACAATGAAGTATTATCCGGGTGGATGGGACTCGTTAGCCTTGGTCGGCAACTCATCTAGGGGAGACAACCTTATACAAATCCGGGTGGATGGGACTCGTCAGCCTTGGTTGGCAACCTGTCTAGGGGAGTAAACCTGATACAAATCCGTACTGCTTACCTAAGGGTAAGGCAGGTTAGTGGATGGATTAGCCGAACACCACTGTAGAAATATAGTGCTAACAAGATACACAGAGGGCCTCGGAGTCGGACGGATCCTAAATTGAGTGGTCAATCCTGTAAGTCCTTCACTAAACTAGCTCGGGTTGTCCCTCTCACAGGGAATAGGTCCGCATGGGGGCATTCTGTGTATGGCCACCCTCGTAAGGGGGGGAGTAAAGCGTCCGGCAATAGATAGATAGAAGTATTACAAATCTTCGCGAACCCATAAACAGGGAACGTGAGCTGGGTTTAGAGTTTAGACCATCGCGCACCCATAAACAGGGAACGTGAGCTGGGTTTAGACCTTCGGCTAGATACCGGTAGGTTAGTTTTCTGTTAGGTTAGGTTACGTTAGGCTAATGTTAAAAATACTAAAATGCGACGGTCCTTGGTATTAAACAACACTGTATATCAAAGAAGAAATAAAAAAACAACAACAAATTACCTGAAAAACTCATATCTGGTTGGTACCGTAAAAAATTTGTATCAAAATACGTTTTTTGTTCGATTTCCGCGTCTGCTGAACCATCCAAAAACACGCTAAAAGGCGTGTTTTGAAGGGGGGAGGTAGAGGGGGAGGGGTACCGGTAGTATAACTGTAGATTTACCGAAACTAGTTATAGCCAAATACCATTTTACCAATTCACCTCCCCATGAAATATTCCATCATCATGCATATTACCAGCAGGAGGCAAATAACAGCTGGCCGTGGGATAATTTTGAAAAAAACATTCGGTATAATCCTGTGTAGTGAGGAGACCTGTACATATATCTCAGTAGCCTAATTAGGTAAGGTTACAATATATTTTTACATCTTATATTCATAAATAGTCAAATATACTAGGTTAAGTTTTGGTTTGGGGGCAGGAGGCTAGGAATCCTCGGGATGAATGTAGTTACCGGGTGTACCACTACCGACATACAACATAAATCATCTATAAATACTTAACCTACTGTACATGAATACATAAATACTAGGTTAGGTTGTTTGGTTAGGGTAATGTATTTTTGTATCCAAAGGCAGTCAAAATAGACGGGAACATGATGGTGACCGTCCGCGTAGTGTAAACAAGACGGGTGGTACACCCGGTAACTACATTCTTGCCGACTTTATTTCATGAGACAATAACCTAGGCCTAGATTGGTACCCAGTATATAGTAAGTGTATTGTAAGTGTGTTTTTGAGTCTCACTGAAACATAGGCCGGTAAGAGTTGTGTTGGTGGGCGTACCTTCCGAAACATAGGCCGGTAAGAGTTGTGTTGGTGGGCGTACCTTCCGCTATTTTTACATAGACGCATGCTCGCAGTTACATTTGCATCATCACATATAATTTGACTTGTTATTTGCACCTGCTGTTGATGACAATATTTAATGGGGGGGGTATATATATATATATACTGTATATATATATATATATACTGTATGTATATATATATATATATACTGTACCTACATAAGCTGCTTGCCTGGTAAGGTTAAGCATGAAGTACCGTACCGTATTTAATTTTGCCTTAGACAGAAAGCGGCTTTTTAAAAATGTAGTGGGCCCAGGCCCCAGGGGTCAGCCTGCCACTCTACCAGCCCTTCCCTTGACCTTTTCTTTTAAATGTTAAGATGGCATTGGTAAGGCAGATGCCGCAACCTAGCCCGGGAAGGATTTATTATCCGGTCATATGGTCGTCATGTTTATATCGGTCGTGCGCTCGCGGTTATGTTCCCGTCTATTTTTAGGGCTATTTTTGTTTGTTTTGTTTTGTTATTTTCCCTATGCTAGAAATATAAATGATGATGACAATAAGTCATATGGGGGTGATAGTGGAGCAGATAAATGCAAAAATACCCCAAAATAGTTCACTTAATCATGCAAGCATAAAATTTGGCACAGATATTCTCAAAGGACCACTCTTTCATAAAAGGGCGTTAGCCACGCAAAAAATCCAAGATGGCGGCCTCTTTTTCCAAGATGGCTGCCATTCATTGGCCAATTGCATCATCTTCGAGAATATGGGTGTTACTGATGCATTTATCATGGTTTATAATCCCATTCAATCACCAATTTGTTCTTTATTAAAGTTATTTTTGTCACGCTTTCAATTCCAAGTACTAAAACAAAGAGATGGCGTCCAATATGGCGGCCAAACGTAGTATTAATCTTATCTCAGCATCTGTCACTGGCCACAATGAATGCCTTTTTTCATCTACAGAGAGTTTTTGGGGTCATAGATTCTAATTGATCTAAAACTGTTCTCAAAGGATGTAAAAATTATTTACAAGGTGTTGGTATACTAATAGAGTGAATGTCAGTGCACAACCAGGGCATGCTGATCAGATCGTTCCGTGAGGCAAACTTCAGCCTCTACTGTCAGGCATTGAGGGAGCTGATCCCATACTTGTTTGCCAATAACAACACCAATTATGCCCGATGGTTGCCTGTTCATCTGAGGGACATGCTGACTTTGGAAAGTAAGCACACAGCATTGGCTCAGTAATTCAAGATGGGCGTGCACAAGATCAAGCGTGACTTCTCAGCGCTTGCTCTTGATCAGGCTCATGAGCAGGCCAATGCTGTCATTAAGGCTGATGGTGGAGCCATTGGGCTTACTGAAAATCCATCAGCCCTCAGGAGATGGATGGTCTCTGGCCCTGAGGTGAGCCATCTGGTGTCCCTCTATGAAATGGAGGCACAAACAAAAGAGGCCAGCGATCACTCTCTTCACCATGAGCAGACACCACATGCCCAGAAGACATTCCTAGAAAGGGTCCAGAAACTCTCTCAGGTCCTGCAAGACTTGGGAAACCCTTTCCAGGAAGACAGTGTAGATTTGTTCTCAATTGACACCAAAGATGTAGCTCATCCCAGCTCTGCTGAGCTTGTTCACAGTCACTTGCAGAAAGGTAGGACACAATACCAAGACTTTGTGAAAAGATTGGAAGATAATCCAACATCATTCTATGAGCCCATCAGGAGGCAAAGACTTAACTTCTTCTGTCAAGATAAGCCTATTAAAGAAGCATCAAAACAGAAGCAGCTGAAAGAAGACTGTCAGCTTTTTCAAAGCTGTTCATCTCCTGTCAGATCAGGGAGTGCGACCTGCAGGAGTTCTTTCAGCACGAAAATCAGTCATTCCCTGCGTCTCTAAGTGATGGTGGAAAGATTTATAGCTGTCAGAAGTCCCAACTGACCTCCATACTTGAGAAACACATCACGCTTCCAGACCAAGAGTCAGAGGCAGATGACATCATCATTGATGGTTCAGCTTTGATCCATGCACTGCCACCCAAAAGGTCTAAGACATTTGCAGAATATGCAGCCCTTGACTTTCTGCCAAGGATTAGTGCCTATGCCAATACATACAAGACAACACATGTTGTCTTTGATGTGGAAGATAATCCAACATCATTCTATGAGCCCATCAGGAGGCAAAGACTTAACTTCTTCTGTCAAGATAAGCCTATTAAAGAAGCATCAAAACAGAAGCAGCTGAAAGAAGACTGTCAGCTTTTTTCAAAGCTGTTCATCTCCTGTCAGATCAGGGAGTGCGACCTGCAGGAGTTCTTTCAGCACGAAAATCAGTCATTCCCTGCGTCTCTAAGTGATGGTGGAAAGATTTATAGCTGTCAGAAGTCCCAACTGACCTCCATACTTGAGAAACACATCACGCTTCCAGACCAAGAGTCAGAGGCAGATGACATCATCATTGATGGTTCAGCTTTGATCCATGCACTGCCACCCAAAAGGTCTAAGACATTTGCAGAATATGCAGCCCTTGACTTTCTGCCAAGGATTAGTGCCTATGCTAATACATACAAGACAACACATGTTGTCTTTGATGTGTACAGTCCATCAAGTCTGAAAGCAGACACAAGGTCCAAAAGAGGACAAGGGGGGAGACGCAAGGTGACAGAAAAGAATAGCATTCCGTCAAACTGGCACAACTTTCTGAGGCACAATGACAATAAGTCGGAGCTGTTTCACTTCCTGGCAGACAAGATTGTCCAGATGTCTGCACCAAACTTGGTTATTGTGACCAAGGGACCCCAAGCACTTAGCACACACAAAGTGAGTCTGACTGAACTGCACGAATGTTCTCATGAGGAGGCAGACAGCCGCATCTTTGTCCATGCCAGATATGCTGCAGGACAAGGGAGCAAATCTATCATAGTCAAAGCCAGTGACACAGATGTCCTTGTCATTGGCCTGAGTATGTTCCCAACTCTGCAAAGCATGGGTCTGCAGCAGCTGTGGCTCATATTTGGCCAAGGTCAGAGCCTTCGATGGATTGGCATTCACAACCTGCACAACTATGTTGGTCAAGAGAAGGCCAAAGGCATGTTGTTTGTCCATGTTTTTACAGGTTGTGATGTGGTCTCAGCTTTTAGAAATAAAGGAAAGAAGACAGCTTGGCAGACATGGGACATTTTCCCAGAGGCAACTCCAGTATTTTCCAAACTGAGCCAGCACCCACCAACCATTGAGGATGATGACATGAAGATTCTAGAGAAGTTTGTGGTCCTCATGTATGACAGGTCCAGCACTGCAGATGGTGTGGATGAGGCTAGACTGGACTTGTTTGCCAGAAAGCAGAGACCCTACGAAGCCATCCCTCCACCCAGAGCAGCTCTGATTCAACACACTAAACGTGCAGCATATCAGGCAGGCTGTGTGTGGGCTCAGGCAATTCTGCGCCAGCCAGAAGCAGAGAGTCCAGCTGACTGGGGATGGGAGAAGATTGGCGAAGAATGGAAAGTCTTCTGGACAGCCAACTCTCCCATTGCAAAGAGTTGTGAACAGCTCACTAAGTGTGGATGCAAGTCTGGCTGCCGTGGCAGGTGCAAATGCTACAGGCTTGGTCTCACATGCACAGCCTTGTGCAGTTGCAAATGTGAAGTGTAGTTTCTCTGTTATCCTGGGTGCAGTGGCGAGTTCAAGTATAATTTCGACTGTCTTTTGCTAAAACTTTTATTAGATTTATGTATTTTTTGGTTCTGTAATAAAAACAAATTAATTTTGTCATAAAAATGTATACTGGAATCTTTATTAGTCGCAAAGATACGAATGATATTAGTTTTGCGGGTGCAATTTTGGTTTGATTTAGCATTAAAAAAAATATTTTACAAAAATAGGAGACCTCTTTCAGACTCTATGACATATAAAGTAGGGTTTTGAATTGAAATAAGTTGTTTTACTTGAAGTAGTTACAACTTATAAAGTAATTATTAGTAATTCTTAGTGTAGTACGGCGGCCATCTTGAAAAAATGGTAGCCATCTTGGATTTTTGCGTGGCTAACGCCCTTTTTTGAAAGAGTGGACTCTAATGAACATTTGTGCCAAATGTCATGCTTGCATGATTAAGTGAACTATTTTTGCACTTATCTGCTCCACTATGAGGATGGAAAAAGCCCCCCTCAACCTATTATATCCCACGGCAGTCAAAATAGACGGGAAAATGATCGCGAGCGTGCCGAGTAGTGTAAACAAGGCAGGCAGTACGCCCAAATACTACATCCTTACCCCTAGTGGCCCTAAGTGGAGATATATTGTTTGTATCTTATATTGTATTTATTTATTTATTGTCTTCCTTTCCCTGGGTTTAGGATTTGGGATGCCTAGCGGCCTAGCCTACTTATTTATACTGTACCGGTATATATATTATATATATATATAATATATACCGGTATATATATATATATACCGATATATAACACATATATATATACACATATATATACACCAGTACATGTACCGGGTTCAATTTTCCAATTTTTATACAAAAATACTCTGCTGAAACATGATTTACTGGACAGCATGTACAGCACTGTCATTTATTGGTATAATCTTTCATTAGTTTTAATTTATCTATCTATCTATCTATTGCCTGACGCCGTGATCCCCGAAGGGGTGGCCATGAACGAACCACCCCATGCACCTCTGTCCCCAGTCAGTCGACGCCCCTCCCCCCAATCAGCACCGCCTTCGTTCATGTACTTCCTCACTCCATCCTTCCACCTCTCATTCGGTCTACCTCTCCCTCTCTGTCCCTCCACCTCGCTCTCGTACACCCTCTTAAGCATTCTCTCGCTTTCCATACGTTCCATATGGCCGAACCATCTCAAGTTGTTCCTTTTCACACTTTCCAGCACATCTACCTCCACACCACACCTCCTTCATACTTCCTCATTAGTCTGTCTATCCCTCCATGTAACTCTGCACGCACTCCTTAAGTAATTCATTTCCACTGCTCTCACTCTTGGTCTGAGTCTCTCAACCAACGTCCATGCTTCGCTTCCGTAAGTCAGTGTCGGGATTACCATACTGTCATGCAAGGACTTCTTCACTTCCATACTGACCACCCTATTTCTTGTTACTGCTTTTAGCGTTCCTACAACCTTCTTCCCCTGTTGTACCCTCTCCCGCACTTCTTCATCCATAGTCCCATCTTTACTCAACACACTGCCCAGATAATTAAAAGAGTTGACGATCTCCATAGCCTGACCGTTCAGCTTCACCTCACACTCTGTGACTTCACCCCTTTCGAAGACCATAACCTTGCTCTTCCCCGCATTTACCTTCAAATTCCGTTTTTCGCACACTGTTCCAAACTCATTTACCAGACCCTGCAACTCTCATTCATTATCACTCATCAGAACTGTATCATCCGCAAACAGCAGTATAGGTAGCTTCCACTCAATTCCCTCCCTTTTCAGCGATGCACCAACATCCACTGCTCTTGATAGTATTTCTTTCATGACTCCATCCAGATACACAGTAAACAACCACAGGGACATCACACACCCCAGTTTCAAACCAACATTCAGGTCAAAGAACTCGCTCTGCTCACTCCACACGTACTGCCGCCTTTGCACCCTCATACATGCTCTTCACTGCTTTCAGCAACTTGCCCTCTACTCCGTATATTCTAAGTACTTTCCACAAACCTTCTCTATCCACTCTGTCATAGGCCTTCTCCAAGTCCATAAAGGCAACATACACCCTTTGTTTCTTCTCCAGATATTTCTCCACAACACAATTCAGGGTAAAAATCTGATCTACACATCCTCTTCCCTTCCTAAAGCCTCCCTGCTCGTCGCCTATCCATTTCTCCGTTCTCACTCTCACTCTCTCAATCACTACCCTACTGTATACCTTCCCTACTACGCTTAGAAGACATATTCCTCGGTGGTTACCACACACTCCTCTTTCCCCTTTGCCCTTATATAGGGGGACTATTATGCCAGTCTTCCAGTCATCGGGTGCACTCCCCTTCTCCTATGCTAGTTTGCACATTGTCCATACCCATTCTATCACTATCTCACCACCATACCTCAACATTTCCCCACACACTCCATATGTTCTGGTTTATCTAATTTATGCAGAGTTTTATTATTACAGGAATATAAACTGCAGAGAATATTAGTTCAGATATACATCACATCAAGTACGTACCGGTATCAGTATAAAGATGTTGTTAAATGGTAGGCCTATCATCATTAGTACAGTACCGGTATATTATATTTTGCCTTACATTGAGTCTTACTCAATACCGGTATCAATTATTCTTAACAAAAAAGAGGAACATAGTGTATACAAGTTTGAACCAGCCTATGTGAAACCTATGAGAGCTCTCCAGAGTTTTAAATTCAGTTTAATGATCCCAGCTGAAGTCAGTAGCCTCGAGTTGCCGTGATCTTTATATTTGCTATATACCGGTATTTATTTATGCTTGCAAGAAAATACTGGTCTGCTGGCTAAAGTAAGCAGGCCCACCTACCATGACTATAAATATATCAAACAAAGGTTTGCTGTCTTGTGATACCGGTACTAGAAACTGTGCCCTCACATCATGCAGAAATGCACTGTTTACAGCTATCCTAATTCAAGTGAGTAAAATATGGGTGTCTCCATGTTCCGTACTGAGATAAATTAATGAAGCTCATCTTTTTGATAGGCATTGATGGTTTGTAAATCAATAAAGCTCTGCATACAGTGACAAGCAAAAACTTATTTCAATTTAGGCCGGGTAGCAGTACCGGTACGGTAGGCTTATATATTTGCAATGATGGAGTACCGGTACCGTACCGTAGTTCATCCTATAGACAGGTAGTTTGGCCTTCTCAGATTGGCAAGCAGATTACCGTAGCATTCCCTTCAAGTGGTTCTCTGAATTTGGGTTGGTATAAGTTTTCCAGTCTTCTCTATCTATCTATAGCCCGACGCCGTGATCCCCGAAGGGGTGGCCACGAACGAACCGCCCCCATGCACCTCTGTCCCCAGTCAGTCGACGACCCTCCCCCAAACAGCACCGCCTTCGTTCATATACTTCCTCACTCCATCCTTCCACCTCTCTTTCGGTCTACCTCTCCCTCTCTGTCCCTCCACCTCGCTCTCGTACACCCTCTTAGTCATTCTCTCGCTTTCCATAAGTTCCATATGGCCGAACCATCTCAAGTTGTTCCTTTTCACACTTTCCAGCACATCTACCTCCACACCACACCTCCTTCATACTTCCTCATTAGTCTGTCTATCCCCCCATGTAACTCCGCACGCACTTCTTAAGTAATTCATTTCCACTGCTCTCACTCTTGGTCTGAGTCTCTCAACCAACGTCCATGCTTCGCTTCCGTAAGTCAGTGTCGGGATTACCACACTGTCATGCAAGGACTTCTTCACTTCCATACTGACCACCCTATTTCTTGTTACTGCTTTCAGCATTCCTACAACCCTCTTCCCCTGTTGTACCCTCTCCCGCACTTCTTCATCCTAGTCCCATCTTTACTCAACACACTGCCCAGATAATTAAAAGAGTTGACGATCTCCATAGCCTGACCGTTCAGCTTCACCTCACACTCTGTGACTTCACCCCTTTCGAAGACCATAACCTTGCTCTTCCCTGCATTTACCTTCAAATTCCGTTTTTCGCACTGTTCCAAACTCATTTACCAGACCCTGCAACTCCCATTCATTATCACTCATCAGAACTGTATCATCCGTAAACAGCAGTATAGGTAGCTTCCACTCAATTCCCTCCCTTTTCAGCGATACACCGTAACACCAACATCCACTGCTCTTGATAGTATTTTTTTCATGACTCCATCCATATATACAGTAAACAACCACGGGGACATCACACACCCCTGTTTCAAACTAACATTCAGGTCAAAGAACTCGCTCTGCTCACTCGCCACACGTACTGCCGCCTTTGCACCCTCATACATGCTCTTCACTGCTTTCAGCACTTGCCATCTACTCCGTATATTCTAAGTACTTTCCACAAACCTTCTCTATCCACTCTGTCATAGGCCTTCTCCAAGTCCATATAGTGTATAAATCTTGCCACATGGAAAATGTAGGTTACTAGTGTGACCAATCTGTCATTCAAAGCAGTGTCTGCACTTAAAAACTGTCAGGGGGAACATACAGGTTGATTCATGATCTTCAAGCTATACCGGTACATTAATCAATTACAAATAATAGTTATTAACCAAATATACTACCTGTACCGGTGAAAGTACAAAATAATTAATTGGCATCATGTCTTACATTTGGAATTCCATTACGCCATCAGACAGTACACTAGGACCATACGGCTGGCAAAGTGTAGATAGTAGAGACGAGGTGTTGTAGATAGAGGAAGTACGTTTTGGAATGGCTTTGTTGTGTATGTCATTAGTCTGTATAGGCTAAGTCATCGAGGTGTCCCCCGACTGGGTGCGAACATGATATACATGCTAGGACGTACAGTACTACCACACCCACTAAATGTCCGCCTTGGCTGGGATTGAACCCAGGTCAAGCAGATTCACACGTGAGCGTGCTCTCCACTCAACCGCCAGGGCTCTGCGTATATTATTTCCCGTAACTAGGTACGGTACCGGTATTTAGTTATATATATTTGTAATTTCTGTAAAAATGGGGTGAATTCAGACAGGATGAAAATTACTAAAATAAATACAACCTGTCAGATTCAGATATTGTTTGTAATTGGGTTGAATGTGGTCACTTACACAGGGTATTTTTGAGTTACCGGTATGTCACAATAATCCTTATTTTTACTTTGTCAGGGTCATAAATCCAGATATGTCTGAATTTGCCCCAAAAGGTTTGTACCGTATCTTATGATATGATAGGCCTATTTATGCTTTTAGGGAGTGTGATAAGACCCTTTTAAAATGTTCAAAGATATCCGAATTAACCCGATAGGTCCGAATCTATACTGGGATCACTTATTAGTCTTATGAATATGTTTTGTTTCATGTACAAATTCAGGCTAGGTGTCCGAAATGGCCCCAAATCCTGTCCAAATTCGGACACCTTTATTATACAGTATTTATAAAAAAATATATGTACAGTATAGTCAGTCCCCCCAATCCGCGCCTATATGGGCGGCATTACATATTGGGAATTCGTGCATTGGGGATAACAACTTATGGAGAAAAATACATTTGGGCGGCAGCCCGCATTTCCACACACATTTGACGGTAATTTTTGATCAAAATCAATACTAATTGGACAACCAAGCATACACAATAATAGAAACATAAGCAAGTCATTACTTACATTAAAATTAAATGCTATAAGTTGGTGAGAAGAGTGGGGGCTCCGAGGCAGACCCCCGCGACAGGGCGAGTTCATATAGCGGCTTCCTTCTCAGTCCCAACATCCTTAAGTGTCCGTGCGCTGAGACTTGACCCATTTATTGTGTAACAACCGCCTTCCTACACCCTTCAACAACTTCAAAATGCCTAGGAAGAATAAACTGGTGCGGGAAATCTATGGGTTTATCCGGGGACGGGGACGGGGCCAGTGACAGTGACGGGGCCGGGGAAGCCTAGGCCTAGGCTATATGAACTCGCCCTGTCGCAGGGGTCTGCCTCGGAGCTCCCCACTCTTCTCACCTACTTATAGCATTTAATTTTAATGTAAGGAATGACTTGTTTATGTTTCTATTATTGTGTATGCTTGGTTGTCCAATTAGTATTGATTTTGACGTCACGATGACATTGTGGGAGACGCTTCATGGAAGCGTCTCCCACAATGCCATCGTGAAGTCACCGTCTTCCCGCCGCCGAGGGCATAGAGTACAGGGTGTGCGCGCGGAGTAGGGAGGGGGGGTGGCGCGGAATACAAAAAACAGCATTTTTACACCACTCTTCAACCGTGATTCGTGTTTTGTGGGGTCAATACGTGTTTTAGGGATTTTGAGTACCTGTTTTACCCCTCGGCGCGGAATAGGGTAAATGCGGACTGAGGATAGTGTATTAGGGGGACTGACTGACTATATGTATTTTTATTTCTTTAATGCCATGACTGTATAGCCTAATTAATGTACCAGCTACACATACCGGTACAATACTAAACATAACTGGGAATATTTATTCTATCTATTGCCAGATGTCATAATCCCTGAGAGAGGATGGCCACGAATGAATCACCTTCATATGCTTTCGTATGCCGAGGCAATTCACTATAGTATCTAGCTTGTACCGTAGGCCTACCTGTTTACGAGGGAGGGTCGCTTAATCCTAACCGCCATTTAATTGGTGTGTATTGGCTATAGTGTGTGAGGATGAATGTGGGTCCGTGGGATTTTTTTTTTTTTTTCATGTGATTGAGGGAGGCAAAAGGCATAACTGCCTATAGCGAGTGCCTCCCCCATAGTTGAAAGAGTGACAGGGCCAAAATCAAGGGACGTTCGAGCCAAAATGCCTGGACACACGGAGTTTGAAGCAATTTAAGTCATAGGAAGAGGGAAAGACTGATTCTGGGAGAGAGTTCCAGAGCTCAGATGTTGAGTAGAAGAAAGTTTGAGAGTAACGTTTCACTCTTGGGTTGGAGAGTTGCACAGAGTAGGGGTGGGATTGAGTTGCAAGACGGGTACCACGTGCCCTACGTACAGGCGGTGGTATGCACTGGGATAGCTCTGAGGAACACTGATTATTATAGTAGCGATAGAATAGCGAGAGAGATGCAACATTGCGGCGGAGAGAGAGAGATTGCAGAGAGTTAGTGAGTGGACGGGAGTTAATGATACGAAAGGCCTTCCTTTCAACTTTGTCTAGGAGAGCGGTGTGAGAGGAACCTCCCCACACATGTGATACCGTAAACTGGGGTGAATTCGGACGATTTTTACGTATTTCCGTACCATGTAAGCTTGTAATTATCTCCATGTAAGATCTTTACTCTGGTCTTAATAATTTGGATACAAAGTCTTATTAATGCTCAATTTGTTTAATCAATAATGGCCAATGTTCAAAGCAGTCTATATCATCAGTCTTACAATGTACGACTTACAGTACAGTACGATACCGTAACCAAAATTTTTAATGATATACTGTATATTATTAATTATTCAAACTATAGTGTCTTCTACCAACACCATATTTTAGTGTGTTTCATCAATAACTGTGGAAAAATATATTTGGGAAGCGGGCACTACCACATCTGAACACGATGTCATCAACTTCTAAGACGGTCATTCCTTTTTATCTAAGGATAGACCTTTTCATCCCACAAGTCAAACCATTCTGACTGTTGATTATGTAGGCTATGCTCACCCGCTGGACTAATAAATTAGACTATGGAGTTGTTTGAGTATTTATACATATGTTTATGCTAAATATACAGTACCGGTATATGCATTACCGGTACCGATATATACTGTACCTTTTATATTTCAGTACCGTACATTTCAAAAGTTACCGGTACCAAGATTAAGCTTATAAAATGTTTGTAAAGGAATGCATAACCGGTAAGTTGCGGTAATGAATGAATGAATGAATATAGAAAAGGTGGGTGAGGGTGAAAGAAGGGAAGTTTTTATTGGTTAAGTAGGAGAGACAGTGATAATAGTGGGAGAAATAGGGTGTCGGGGCTTGACCCAACGTGCGTGAGTTGAATAATTGAGCTGGGGTTGAGTTGATTTAGTTGGAGAAGTTACTTTAGTGATTCAGGATGGCTTGCCAAGAAGGGGGCAAGGGATGGGGAGCAAGTTAATTTTGGATGGTATAAGATCGAAAGTGCTTGCATGTTTTGGGGTTGTATTTTTGGGTGGTAGTAATTCGAAAATGGTATAAAAGGGGAGGTAATTTTGGGTGGCATGGAGTCAAAAGGGGTACTGCTGGGGAAGTCTGTCAGTGGCAGAACCTGTAAGAAGGCTGTACTGTTATTATTATAGAAGTTACGTTAAAAGGTTGTTGTCTTGTACTTTGTCTGTGAAATTATACATTTTAATGGGAAGTGAAGCTAGGAATCTAGGTCAAGAGTGGTAGGGAGGCTGGACTGTGGACGAGCCGGCATGACCCACCTCCTCTACCAATCCTGATTTTAAGTGAATATTGGAATGGGTGCCTCTCTGTTGTTGGGGTGAAGGAGGTTTGACAAGGGGCGGGGGGGATATAAAATTCTGTTGAAAATTTGGATGAAGTTATCATGAAAGGTCTCAAGTTTTATAATTTGTTTTTCTGCTAATTGCTGCCAATAAGTATTTAGAGGGGGGATGTGGGCTAGATTGTGAAGATGTTGTGCCGTCTGGAACTCATACCACTGAGTCCCGAACATCCACCTCAGTGCTTTATTTTGTATTTTTTGATATTTTAGTTGGTTGGTAGGGGCCGAAAGTGAAATGCTGAGTGGGACGTAGCACAAAGGAGGTCTTATAAGTGCTTTGTATAAGTGAAGCTTGGTTTTTATTGAGGCATTTCTGAATCGATAGATGGTTTGTAGTGATTTAGATGCGATGGCAATGGAAGTTTGTGCTTGTTTGTGGAATCGGATGTTTTTGTCGAATGTAAGGCCGAGTACTTTGTTTGTGGGAGAGACATTTATTTGTGTGCGGTTTGGGACAGGTGCTCGGGAGTTCTGGAATAAGGGTCTTGGGCGGGGATGTCCTTTGGCAAAGTATGTGACGTGTGTTTTTTGAGGATGAGCCTGAATCCGCCATTTTTGCTCCCATTGTGCTACTTTGTCAAGTTCTCTTTGAGCTCTGTTTGTCAATGCGTCTATTGTGCCTGCTCTTATTATTTGCGTCACGTCGTCTGCGTACATTACTGTGAGAGTGTCATTGTGAGTGGGGTTGGGAAAGTCATTTGTGTATAGGATGTAGAGGGTAGGAGCGAGCACTGAGCCCTGAGGTACGCCTGCGTTTAGTGCAAATGAATCTGAATAAAGATTAGAAAACTTAATTTTGGCTGTTCTATTATCCAAAAAGTTGCAGAGAAGTTTCTGAGTAATTAATGGGAAGTTGAAATTTTCGCAGATTTTGTACTTCAAGCCTTCGTGCCACACTGTGTCAAAAGCTCGTTTTATGTCCTTTGTAATTAAGGCTGTCTTGTTTTTTCGTCTGGACTGTTTGTTTATGTGAAGGTAGTTTGTGATAATGTTTAGTGCTTCTTGTGTCGATCTGTGTTGTCTAAAACCAAATTGCATGTTCGTGAGGAGTCCTTCGTCTTCGAGAAATAGTCTAAGTCGGTGGTTTATGATGCGTTCTAGAGTCTTCCCAAGAGTCTCAAGTAGACTAATGGGTCTGTAGTTTAGTGGATTAGTCTTGTCTTGGTTTTTCTTGGGTATGAGGATAATGGTCGCTGTCTTGAAGCAGACGGGAAAGTAGCCTGATGCCAGGATGGCGTTGTAGAGGCGAGTGAGTGCTGTTATGAAAGTGTTAGGTAGGTGCTTTACAAGGTGGTGATTAATACCCGTGGCACCAGGCGCCTTTCTCCGTGTTTTAGACAGTATGAATTTGACTTCGTCTGGCACAATGGGAGCAGTGAGTATGTTTTGAGGGTCAAGTGTGTTTAGGTTAATGTGTGTGTCATGGGAGATGTTGTCAGGGATGGTAGTGAGATGTTGTTCTATATTGCGGATGTGTTGTTCGGCAGGCCTTTCAATGGGGTGTGGGTGGTATACTTGTTGCCATGTCTGTTTAAATGTATCTGTGATAGCCCTAGGATCAGTAATTTTGTTGCCATTAACAGTGAGGGAGGATGTTCTGGGAGTGGTATTACCTTTTAAACGTTTTATATGTTGCCAGAATTCCCAGGGCTTAGTTTTCTGTTTTGTTCTGCTGAGTGTACTAGGTGAGTCCAGTGAGCGTCATGATCAGATTGCAGGCTGTTAAGGATGTGAGTTCTGAGGTTGGAGAGGTCGTATCGTACTCGGCCTGGTATGCGGTTGTGTTTGTTCTGTTCGAATCGACGACGATAGCACACTAGGAGTCGTTGTGTTCTGATGGAGAGTCTGAAAGTGTGTTTGATTTTGTATGTAGTTTTTGGGATGGTTGTGTTGGCTGCATTTATGATTTTGTTCTGTAGGTTCTCAATTTGTTGGTCTATGTGTGTGTAGTGTTGTCCCTCATAGTCGTGTATGTAGTTGTCTTCTGATAAAATGTTTTTGAATTCTTCCCAGTTTGCTTGTGAGTAGTTAAAATGAGATTGACATGGGACTTGAATTGGGTTTGAAGAAATTGACATGAAAACTGGGATGTGATCTGATCCTGAAAGTGGCCCTGGGGAAATATCATGATGGAATATATTAAAAGCTTGGTTTGAAAAAATTAAGTCAGGTTTACCATTACCGTTTGGTGTGAAAACTGTGTTGAAGTCTGGGCCTTGAAAAGTTAATCTTTTGTGGTTGTGTAGCGCTAATAGTTGAATTCCCCGTTGATTAATGGTATTATGTTGGAAAGCTTGGTGTCTAGCGTTAAAGTCTGCAAGTATAAGTGTAGGTGCATTGTTATTGAATAAGGTATTTAAGTCTGTGTAAGGGATGTAGGTATTGGGTCTGACATATGTGGTGGCAACTATGAGGGGTCCAAGTGTTGTGTGTGTTTTAACTGCAAGGAAATGCTTGTATGTCCAGTCTGTGATGAATTCGTGTTGAATGGTGCTTTTTATCATGATTGCAACTCCATCGTTGGCATCGCCGTCGGTCTGTCGTGTTGTGTAACCAAAGAATCTAATTTTGTGTGTGTTGTACGTACAGGTGCTGTTAATTAGTATTATGTCTGGGTCATTATCTAAAATTAATTGTGTGAGTAGGTGTCTGTTATTGTAGTAGTGTCTTATGTTGAATTGGATGACTCTTAACATGATGGGGTATCGTAAAGTGAGCTATGTGTGGGGAAGTGGGGGGATGGTGGGGCCCGGGTTGGAGAGGGAGAGGATGAGGAGCGGACTCCTCCAAAAGATGGAGATTTGGAGGTAGATTTGGTGTTTTTTCTTGGGGTTTCGACTTCACGTGACTTTGACCGAGAACGGTTTAATTCAGGGGAGGATATCTCAGCTGGACTGGTGGGTTTTCGTTTTAGAGGAGATTGGGGAGGAATGGTGGGCGTTTTTGGTGTAGGAGGGGTGGGGGAGGCATGAAGGATGTTGGGGTAGTAAGGTTAGGAAGGTCAGGGTCAGATGCATTGAGAATTGGGTCAGTGACATTTGTGAGGGGGGGGGGGGGGGGGTTTGGGTAGGGGGATCTTGGGGTTCATTTTCAGTGGTGAGAGGGATTGACATTTCAGGGATTTCGTTGGCGCTTGGGGGTTGAGGAATAGGGGTAGTGGGGGATGAGTTGGAGGTAGAGGTTGAGGGTAGTGGAATAGGAAGAGGAGTGGCTGAGAGAGATGGATTGCGAGAGTTCTTGCTGTGCTGGAACCAAGACTCAGGGATCATGATGGCAGGGAGGTTGTGGGCAGTCAGGCCATCATTTAGGAGCTTGTTAAACTGTGGGGTGACTTTTTGGTTCGTGAGGTGGAGTGCAACATTAACAAGGACTGAAGTTTGGGCGAATATTTCGCGGTTGAACAATGGGCCGGGAGGATTGATGTTGGGTGGGGTAGGGGGGGAGGATTGAGGGATGTGTGAGGTGGTCGCTGAAGCATATGATGTGGCAGTGACTGGGTGGGATGAGAATAAAGGACGTGTTTGATTGGGAGTGGTTGGAGTGGCCTTTGCATTTTTTCTAGTGTCTTTTAAGACATTGAGACGGAAGGGACATTCGGCACTGATTGCAATGTGAGGGCCATTGCAGTTTGAGCATTTCAGAGTGATTGAAGAGCAGGTGGTAAATGAGTGCCCTGACTCAGCACAGCGAGAGCAAGTTACTGTTTTTTTACAATGGGCTGTGGGATGTCCGTAAGCATAACAGTTATAGCACTGCCTGAGATTGATCCAGGACTCAGGGGTCAGAAAATCAGGCGGCAAAATCACATGAAATGCCTTGAGACCTGTTTTTAGAAGCTTACTGGCCTCCTGAGGGGAGGCACATCGAATTTTGAGGGCTTGACGTTGGGTTTTAAATACTTCACAGACAGTGATGGAGTTTTTCTTGGAAATTTCCCGGGCAATCTCATCTTCGTCTTTGTTGAAGATGTTCTTGTCAGGGTGAAGAATTTTGACTGTACAGGCAGCTTTAAGTTCTGGGGAGAGGACTAGTTCATAACCAGCAGATTGGAGTTTCTTTAGAGTGGCGGGGTTGAGATATGCATCAAGATCTTTTTGTGAAGCAAGTCTTATTTTGATTACATTGAGATTTTTGAAAACTCTGACTATTTGGGTTTGAGTGATACTAAATATGTGAGAGCCTGGGTCATCAGGGGGATTGTTAATGCATTTAAATTTAACATACAGTGCCATACTGAATCATTGGGAGAAACAAGTTTAATTTCTAACTATAAGAAAAGTGAAAATGAATGGGGAAAATAACAAGTTAGGGAGGTAGAGTTAATTGAACATTTGTATGGAGAATTTTAAAACTGTACCCAGGGGGCACCCCTATGGGATGTCCCCAGAAAAAACCTAACTCCTACCTATGTCCTTGTACCGGTAGGCTACCTTAAAGGCCGCTGACACTGAACAACTGAATTTGCAAATTCTACTTTATTCAGATATGGTATGGTACACACATTTGAAATATTTATTTCTTACAGCTGTATACTGTAGTTATTATATACCATACTTGGTCAATATATACATACAAACCGTACAATGGTTTAGCGTAATTTTCTATTAGCCTACATACATTGTAACGGCTCAAACGGGGCTACCTTTCAGCAGTTGGAGTGTAGTCAGTGGCGTAGCTAAGGGGGGGGGGGGGGGGGGGGGGGGGGGGGGGGGGCTGTTTGAAATCGCCCCCCGGGCCCCCAAGAGAAGGGGGCCCCCAAATGGATCTGAAAATAATATTAATTATACTAATAGTATATACTGTATATATAAGTAATATTAATAATGAGTAAAATAAACACCATGTGTGTTTTCTGATTTAACCTCTTTCTTTTCTTCTATCCTGCGAAGTCATGGGTATTTAAAATTAGAAAAATAACGATCACTCCATCAGTATTGATTTGGCGGTGCAAGGGGAAACATCGTCGCTCTCGCTCCTAGCCTCCTACCCGCCACTTGCTTAGGACGCACTGCCTATAGGTAGGCCTGATGATTATACTTTATATACATTACAAAATAGCACTATTGAGTTTGACAGTTGGTTAATATACTGTGTTTTTCGTAAGCATGTGTAAAGGAATAATATGATACAGCCTAATTTGACAACAAGAAACATGGTGATTGTTAGTAAGTTGAGTGTATAATCGAAGATTAGGCCTACATACAATTATATATAAATATATGAACCAAAAATTCCGGTAATATTTTCTTTTTCGTGAACTGTAATGGTCAAATCGATAGCTATATTTCATAGATAACCTATGTACTTAACCTTGTGAGAAAGTTGAGTGGTATCGAAGATATTTGTAGAGTAGGCTAAACTTCTAAAGTGCTAAATATTTAGGCCTTGAAATTTGTAGGACTATGTTTTGGTCTCATATTTTTTTCTCGAACTGTAGGGGGCCTAACATAGCCTATACAATGTTTATGGTCTTACTAAACCTTAGCTTTATCGTGAAAAAGATGCATAGTCGTTTAATATTAGTCAATTAAGTATGGGTGTACATCAGCTAAAATAGAGCATAGAGAGGCAACATTAATGGTGTAGAGTGTAGGCTACCTTGGTTAGGCTATGAGCACTATGACTCATTCTTTCAAATTTAGACTGGATCACTTTTATTTATGCTACCATACGCCTTCCATATAGGCTATAGGCTATGGTGGCTGTACATAATTATCAAGCCCAGGAACTGTGAAATAAGAAGGAACACAGTTGTGAGCATTGAATACTCGTTTGTAGGTTAATCTAGCCCTTTGGCTGGTTCAGGGTCAGGTGCAAACGTTGGTAAGCTTTCTAACAAGTTACTGGGGTTCTCAAGAAGAGGCCCCCAGTATTGAGATTTGAGGTAATGCATAGCTTGATTAGGCCTACCAATGACGCCTATTTTAACTCCCTAACGCCAGTGGTGGGGTTGAAATAATATTTTAATGTTATCACGTTTCATGTACATTATTATTTTTTTATTACTTTATTAGTATTATATTTTATATTCTTATTTCAGACATGCCTAATGAACGACAAAGAGAAACAGTTCATCAAAGTGGTATATGTTTTACAGTATTGTACCATCCATTGTACATGTATTCCTAATCCATTAGATAACGGTGATATAATAATTAATTATATATTAAATTATTACCAGTACCCCACTATTGAGTCATGGATATCGTCAAAATGCACCTAGGTAGCATTATTATTCTAAAATGTTCTCGGGGGGGCTTACAGCGCCCCCCCGAACCCCCCAGCTGATTAGGCTCGCTTCGCTCGCCACCCCCACCCCCTTCTATAATAAGCAAACCATGGAGGGGGCCCCTCCAGGCACCAAGCCCCCTGGGCCTCCAAATCTCTAGCTACGCCCCTGAGTGTAGTACAATAAAGTCCCATCACAACACTGTGGCTGATGTTGGCATACCAGTAGTGCTAACCGCGCCTCAGCAAGACACGACAAAGTCTCTACTGCAGTATCTGCAACCACACCAGCCTTAACAGTGCTACGACAAGACAGCACCATAACGAGACTCTTCATTATACAACTTTGACAACAGAACAATAAAGTCCTGCCCCAACACTGGTCCAACATGCAAACACTGTGGCCCAGGGTGTCAAACCGGAACAATTTTGTTTGAAGGCTTGAATGAATATGAGGAGGAATATAGTCCATGAGCCAGGCCAGATATCGGTACCACCTGGGGTGACTAAACACGAATGGTACTAAAATGTTTATAGAGTGACTGTAAGTACATTAAGATATGATAGCCTTCTCGCACTGGTAGCTTAGTCTAATTTTTTTGATGCAATAGGGGCACTACCCAAAAATAAAGATTTTTAGCGTGACGCTCGGCGTTTTCCTCATTTTCTTTAAAATCCATCACACAATCATCGCGAAACTTTGAACACCTATGTAGAATTATATTCTCTACCAGAGTTGTTCCTAGGTATTTTTCAAATTTCCTCATATTTCGGAATATACTCTATATTTTGGGTATTTTCCTCTAAATCTAGAATAAATCCTTAAATATGGGGAACATTGAAAAATATATTCTAACAGCTCTTGTAGCTTATTTGATTCTCTACAAGAATTATTCCGATGTGTATTTCAAGTTTCTCCATATTTAGGGGTTTATTTCATATTTGGGGATTTTTTGTTATATTTTGGGGATAATTGATTATTGGAAGGAGCAAACATATGTAGAGTGGTTTCCATGTAATGTGTTTGTTTGTTCATGGTTTAATGGTGATATTTTTTGCAGGTGTGTGTCGACTGTTTGACGGCAGGATGGAACCATCTGCGAGGAAGAGAGCACGGATCGACTGTATCATCCACTGCTCTGATGATGACAGCGATGCTCTGGTGTCACCACAGGATTTGGACTCCTGGAACACATTGCTCAGGGCTGCAGAAATCAGGCAGCATGATCCAGTCCTGGAAGCAGCCAAGGGCCTTGAAGAAGGAGGAATACCACACATACATTATCACCGTAAATGTCGTAGTCTCTTTACAATGAAGAAGTCACTGGATTCTATCCTTGCCAAGGGTGTCAAGATAGAATCAGCAAGCGTCGACCCCAGGAGGAGGGCATCAAGGGATGCCCCTAGTACTAGCAGGGTGTATGCCAAAGTATGTATCTTCTGCGAGAAGTCAAGCAAGTACATAAAAACAACAAAGACAAGGGAGCCACTCATACAGTGTGTTGAGCTACGAGCAGATGAGAAGATTCGCAGAGCAGCAATAAGGAAACTCAACCAGAGAATCCTTGGTTTAGTTAGCAGAGACCTTGTTGCTGCAGAGGGTCACTACCACAAGTCGTGCTACAAACTCTTCACAAAAGATGATTTCCCAGCGGCCGCCAGGTCGGGTGCAGGTGATAATCAGGAAGAAAGCGAGGAAGCACGCTACGAAGAGGTTGAGACAGAAGCCCTCGAGGAACTCTGCTTGTATATAAGGACCAAATTATTCCCCAACCCAGATGACAAACCCAGATGATTTGCCTATGACAAACCTCACATCTAGGCTTGAGAGATCCATGATGTCCCGTGGTATTATCCAACTGAAACCAGCGACAAAGAAACATGTTCGCCGAAAGATTGAAACCGAGTTTGGAGAATCACTACGCTTTGTCCCAGATGAGAAAGGAAAGCTTCTAATCTATCCACGCAGCCTCTCAATGGACGACCTTGCCCGGCAAGCACACAAAATGGCAAAAGACCTGCAAGAAGCAAGAGCAGCTAACTCTGAAGATGTCTTAACCAAAGCAGGAATGCAGCTGAGGAATGAGATCAATAAACAAGATGTGAGTCAGCCATGGCCTCCCGATACAGATCAGAATGTCATTCCTGCAGCAGTCACTCAATTCCTGCACACCCTGCTGACAGGAGAGTGTGAGTGTGAAACTCCCTCTGAAAGAGCTCAACGTCTTGCCACTTCCTTTGGCAGTGACTTGGTCTTTGCTGTTACCAGTGGCAAGACAAAACCACCCAAGCACGTACTGCTGACCAATGCTGTAAAGTCTTTGACAGGAAACACAGAACTGATCCGAACTCTGAATCGTCTTGGTCACTGTGTGTCTTACTCAATGTTTGAGGAGATCGATACAGCCCTTTGTATCCAGAACCTGGAATGCTCAAAGGATGACATTCCACTGCCAGCAAACATCTACCCTGGTGTGTTCACAACCCTGGCCTGGGATAACATTGACCGACTTGAAGAGACCCTAAGTGGAGCAGGTACTTCTCATAGAGTCAATGGCATTGCTGTCCAGTCCAAGGTTGCAGGCTCTGTGCCAGAGAAAGTCCTGCCAGAGATTACCAAGTCCAAGATAAGAAGCATCACTCAGACATCATCAATGCTGCCAATATACAATGTTGGGCGGCGGGCAGGGCCACCTAGGATTGAGACTGCGTATGTCGACACTACCAAGGAAGTCCAGGATTCAAAGACAAAGAACCATATCTGGCTTCTTACTCGAATGTCAGACCATGAGGACCAGTCCATCAGCAGTTGGACTGGGTTCAACATCAAAATGCGCAGAGACATTGCAGTGGTTCAGGACACTGTAAGCTACCTGCCCACTATCAATGCTCCCGCAACAGAAATGTCCACCGTTAATGAAATCTTGGAACAAACGCATGCTATCATGCAGTCCTTACAGCTTAACAAGATTGTGTGTGTGTTTTGATCAAGCACTCTATGCCAAAGCTGCCGAAGTTATCTGGAAACAAGAGAAGTTCAAGAACATTATCATCAGGATGGGCGTCTTCCACACAATCTGTAATCTCATCTCCACCATAGGAAAGAGGTTTCAAGATGCAGGTCTTAGAGATCTGTGTGTGGAATCAGGTATCATCGCAGAAGGATCAGTGTCAGGAGTGATGAACGGCAAGAGGTACAACAGAGCAGTGAGACTACACAAGCTCGTGTATGAAGCACTGATGAGGCTTGCATGGAAAGGCTTCCTTTCATGGCTAGAAGAAAACCATTCAAGGGACATACACCATCTAGATGAAACACTGAAGGACATCAACAGCTTTCACAGCAATGTGTCTCAGGGACTCTTTCAAGAGCTGATGGAGAGTGAATCATGCACACATATCATGAAGCTTTTCCAAGTTTATCTTGAGACCCTCAGAGATGAACACAACCTCTCAGCATTCTGGATGTCATACCTGGACATGGTTGAGATCATGCTGGACTTAATTCGAGCCTCCAGAGAAGGCAACTGGATGCTCCACCTAGGAGCAATCCGACAGATGATACCGTGGTGTTTTGCCTATGACAAAGTGAACTATGCCCGGTTCCTAACCTACTACTATGCCTTGATGTCTCGACTGCCCATTGAACACCCAGAGGTCCATGAACACTTCATGCAAGGTGGCTTTTCAGTCCAGATCGGTAGCAAGAATCCCTTTGGACGGATCCCTGTGGACCAGACAATCGAAGAGACGATCAACAAAGACACCCAGACACCAGGGGGCACAAAAGGCTTCAGCCTGAAAGGCGGAGCTGTCGCCAGGTACTACCTGACATCGGAGTATCGCAGCAGGTACTTAAGGCAGCTCAGGACTATGGTAGTAGGCCAAAAGTATACTGACTTCAGCCACCCAGACCTACAGATGCCCAGGATTAGAAGAGATGAGGCCGATGTCCAATCTTTAGTTCAACTGATGGAGACCAGCTGGTTGAACCCCTTCAACGCAGAGCAAGAAGATCTTGTCAGTTTGTCAACTGCGACTATGCCACCACCAGAAGTTGTCAAAGACCTTCTAGGGGCCTACAGAATAGGAGAGGATGCATATCAAGCCTTCAAGGAAGAGCGCCTGGAGATCGATACGCCAACTATACAGTTTCATGACACGATGACGAAGACGAAACTGAGAACGTTCACTAACATCAGAATGAAGCCACGCTCACAAGACCATGCCAAGGAGGTTATCTTAAAGGCTGACAGGAACCTATTTGGCCAGATGATCCTTGTTGCCGAGAACAGAAAGCTCAAAATGAGTGATGTCTTGGCTCATCCCCTGGGGCCTTTGCCTTGGGCACTTGCCAGCGGTGATGGGTCTCTCCGCAAGACCAACAAGGCTGCCCTCGCAAAGGAGTTAGAGAGGAATGTTTCTCCTGCAGAAGTGATACCCGAGCCCTCTGCTACCATAATTGATGGGATGAGCCTGGTCCACAAACTGAAGGGAAACGACAAAACTTTTTCACAGCTTGCAGGTACAGCACTGAGTCACGCTGTTCATGAAGGTGCTAAGAGCAGGCGCATTGATGTTGTGTTTGATATCTACAAGGAGACATCCATCAAGGATGCAGAACGAGCCAAAAGAAGTGCAGGCACAGGAATTCATTTCAAGAACATTCAACCTGGGCACAACATCCAGCAGTGGAGAAAGTTACTCGGTAGTTCCTCCAACAAGGCAAGTCTTATCAAGTTCTTGGTAGAAGAATGGAAGGCACCACAGCACAGGGAGAAGCTCAAGGACAAGGAGCTGTATGTCACATGTGAGCAGCGCTGCTTCAAGATCACCAAAGAGCAGTGGGAAGAGGCTCCTGAGCTTAAGTCAACTCAAGAAGAAGCAGACACACGCCTTCTTCTCCATGCACTTCATGCAGCAGAATCTGGGAACAAGTCTGTCATCATCACTGCAGAAGATACAGACGTCATGGTGTTGTGTCTTGGCATGTGCCACAAGATCCCATCCCATCTGTTCCAGAAGTGCGGGACGAAGAACCGGACAAGATTCCTGGATATCACCACACTGAGCCGCACACTGGGAGGCAGCGTGTGTGATTCATTGATTGGTATGCATGCCTTTACAGGCTGTGATACCGTCAGTGCATTCGCTGGCCGAGGGAAGATGACGACACTCAAGCAGGTGAAGATGGACAAGACATACCAGCATGCTTTTCACGAACTTGGACGCTCATGGGAAGTGTCTCCTGAACTCTTTGAGAAGCTACAGGAAATCACCTGCCACATGTACCTACCATCTACCCACACAACTAAGGTAAACAAGCTTCGGTATGAGCTGTTCTGTGCAAGATGTGGAGAGGTAGAGTCAAGTCAACTCCCTCCTTGTGAGGACTGCCTCTTCATGCATGCACTGCGTGCAAACTACCAGGCTGCGATCTGGAGGAGAAGTCTTCAGAGCCAGCCATTTGTTGCGAACCCAACAGACTGCGGTTGGATGACAGATGAGGACGGTAAGCTTGCCGTCAACTGGATGCGAGGCTCACCAGCACCAGATGCTGTTATGCAGCTACTGTCTTGCAAGTGTGTGCGGTCATGCGAACTCCCTAAGTGTACTTGCCTCAGCAATGGTCTAAAATGCACGGACATGTGCAGGTTACAGACATGTCAGAACAAGGCTATTGAAGAAGAGCCGGTGGCACAACAGTCAGATTCCGAGTCTGACGTAGATGATATTTAGGAGTAGTAATTTGCCATAATAGTATGTACAAGCCCATGGCATGCTTAGTGTGTATTTACAGGACTTGTATTAAATGTGACAATTACTATATGCATTTTGTTGACATTTAGGCATTCCTGTCCCCAAATTTGACATTTAAAAAATTTTCGGAATTTTCGGTAGGGTATGTCTATTCAAGAAGTGATAACGACCATTAAGCTACCAATGTGCAAGGGCTATCATATCAAAACATAAACTAGAGACATGTAGCAAGCTAAAAACACCTAAGAGAATTAGTCACCCCGGGTGGTACCGATATCCCAAAATTCGGGTCTTGGCTCATGGACTAATACAAGAAAATTGACATAAAGTAGGCCTACTGTAGTATTGTTTTGGCCATTTTATCACTTACAGACATAATTTGAACTATAAACCCCAATTTTATCTTTGCATATAATAATAATCGTCTGGTTACTTATATAACGTCCGTATCTCCTCCTTTGAGGATTCTCAAGCGCTTGACACTTCTTTAATCAACCAGAGACCATTACCCATCCCCCTTGCTCATGGGGAGACAGTAACCGTCGGCTATGTCTCAGAAAAACTTTTCAATCTGAGTGGGGATTGAACGCAGGACTGCAAAATATGAAGCACTGACGCTATCAACTGAGCCACCCGGACGGCTAAAAAGAAAGAACTTGGCTTTCGTTTGACACCTTGCTGTGGCTGACGGTGGTGTGGTGCCAAACAGCGCCCAGGTAAAGTGGAGCAGATAACTGCAAATTTCAGGAGAATCGTTCAAATGGTGATGCAAGCATGAAATTTGGTACAAGTACCCTTCAAGGTCCATTCTTCTCAGAAATACCGCTGGCCACGCGAAAATCCAAGATGGCGGTCATTTTTCAAGATGGCTGCCGTGCCTGACCATATATTGCTTCATTTATTTTTTTAATTATTACCTGGTGAACATTTTAAGAGAAAACTGTTTCTTGCTAACCAGATTAATGAGAAGCACTGTTTTAATCATTGTCATAGTCTATAATTGGAATTTTAGAATGGCATCCAAGATGGCGTCCATTAATTTCATATGTTCATATCTAAGCAACTACTGAACATAATTATATACATGATTTTTGGTGTGCACATACATTCTTTGGGTCAGATAATCCAATGGAGCCATTTTCACATTTGTTAGTAAGGACTGGGGCAGTGATGAGATCTTGCAAATATAATAGTGATGTCAACACACAACCAGGGCACACTGGTAACATCGCTGCTGTGCAACTCAGCATGGGGTTCAGTGTCAGCTTATTTTACTGTACTATACTATAAGTTGTAGTGTAGTTTAATTTAGTGTCCCAAATGCTTTCTAACAGCCCCATATCAATTAGCTACTAGACAGTAGTTGGTAGTTAGTAGATAGAGTTAGATAGCCGCACCTGAATTGACAGGGTGTGCCAGCGCGGGAGAGCCGAGCCAAGGGTACATGACTTGCTCATGTACTTACCTGGATGGTGTACAGATCACACGGGACTTAAATGGCACTGGATGAATGATCGGGCTAGGTGTAGGTCACCCGAACCTAGTTGTATCCCATAAAGTAATGTGTGTGTAATTTCGTTAAGGTGGTAAAAGGATAAACCCTCGGCCTTAATCAGAAAGCAAAATGGCAGATTCAAAATCCATTTTTCCCATAAGACAAACTGACTGATCAAAATGTTGTCTTTGCCAGAAAGACAAAATAGGTGAAGATTTAACATCACCTAGAACCCATTATTCCCTTGAACATGACGGTTATGCCATGCTGGCTACCAACATACCGATGTTTCATGAAATCCAGGAAATGCCATTGATCGTGGATCCAACAAGGCTTGTTGAAGGTGACGGCATAGATGCCACTTTGAGAAGAAATCAGGCAAAATACCATGTCAACTGCCGGTTGTTGTTTAACAACAGCAAGCTGAGTCGCGCAAGGAAACGCCGATCTAATCGTCAAAGTAGTGAGTCTGAAGGCAATCATGCAAAGCAACATCGAACTAGCTATGATGGTCAAACTTGTATTTTTTGTGAGAAAGTGGCACCTGCATCTGATCTCAGGCAGGTAATGACCATGAACCTTAACAAGAGGCTACAAGAGTGTGCAGAGGCACTTAACGATGGCAATCTTCTTGCTAAATTGAGTGGTGGAGATGCTATTGCACAGGAGCTAAAGTACTACAGAGTGTGTCTCAGTGCCCTCTACAACAGGGAAAGGTCCCACCTGAGAAACCTTGAGAAAAGCTCAAGTGCCACTGATCTGGAGCCAGATGTTTATCCATTAATTTTATCAGAGCTGGTGACATACATTGTTGAAAGCAACCTATGCTCAGAAGAGCCAGTCACATTTCGCCTGGCAGATATATGCCACCTTTACCAACAGCGTCTGGCACAACTTGGTGTGGATTTACCATGTATAAATTCCACCAGACTGAAGGATAAACTTCTGGAAGAAATTCCAGAACTTGAAGCTCATAGAAGTGGAAGAGATGTACTTCTTGCATTTCAGAAAGATGTGGGCAAAGCAATTACCCAAATTTCTGATTTTTCAGATGCACTCATCACTGCTAAAGCAGCAAAGATTCTAAGAAAATGCATGCTTGTACATCAATCAAAATTTGATGGCACATTTCCAGCTGGTTGTGTGCAAAATGCCATACCTCCCCTTCTGCTTCAGTTTGTGGGGATGGTTGAACATGGAGCTGACATCAAGTCTCAACTGAGATTTGGAGTTTCAAAGTCTGATCAGGCCATTGCCCAATTGATGCAGTTTAACTGCTACTCCCGATACAAAGAGGGAGCTGCTACACATAGGCACTCAAAAGACAGAGAAACACCATTCCCAGTCTACATGGGACTCTCAGTCTATGCCAAAACCTGGAAAAGAAACCTGGTCAAAATGCTGCATGAGCATGGCCTCAGCATCTCATATGACAGGGTGTTGGAGGTCTCAGCTGAATTAGGAGATGCCACAGTCAACAAGTATGTCGAGGAGGGTGTGGTCTGTCCACCAGTACTGCGTAAAGAGTTGTTCACCACTGCCGTGATGGACAAAATCGACCACAACCCTTCCGCAACAACTGCCACAACCTCCTTCCATGGGACTAGCATTTCTGTATTTCAACATCCCACCAAGCTATGTAGCTCTGCTTCAGCACACTAGACGAGCTGCCTTCCAGGCTGGTTGTGTTTGGGCCCAAGCAACCCAGTGTCAACCAGAAGCAGAGAGTCCTGCTGACTGGGGATGGCAGAAGGTTGGTGAAGAATGGCACGTCTTCTGGACAGCCAACTCCCCCATAGCCGAGAGTTGCGAACAGCTGACCAAATGTGGCTGTAAATCAGACTGTCGTGGCAGGTGCAAGTGCTACAGGCTGGGTCTCTCCTGTACAGCTCTGTGCACTTGCAAATGTGAGGTGTGAGTCTTTCATTCTATGGTATTTTTACTAATGTTATTTGTACTCAATGGATATGTATAAATGGTGTGAATTAGGCCGTTTCCTACGATATAATCTTCCTTTACTTTGTCTAGTTACTTATGACCCTGATGAGTTAATAATGTGACAAGTCTTTCTAATTCTCTGACCTCAAAAATGTAGGATTAGATGAAAAAATCATTTGTCTAGCTCTACTAATAGCCAAGATATCACAAAATTTGTCTTTAACCCCAGAAGGCCGATACACTACTCAAATAGCACGGCTTTAACCCTTGTCCAGCGGGGTGTTTTAGGCTCATTTGGGCATATTCAGGCCCTCCTGCATGATAAATCAAGCATCTGCATGAAACAAAAATTATTTAGCAAAAAATAGGCACTAAAAGCTTCAAAATGAGACCAGAACGAGCTACGTAGCACTCGTGGTCCTCTTGCAGTGATGCCACGAACATGGGAGTTTAGCATATATCGGTATATTTTTCCCAGCTATGCTTACTACTGGCTACACTGCCGGCCTCTCGAGAACACAGGGAACATGAGTTAATGGGTGGCGGTAAGCCCTGGGAGTCGGCTGTCTGGCCCGCTGTGCTCCCGGCCATTTGCACTCGATTTTAACCCTTTAAGGGGAGCGTCCGGTTCATACTCGTAAAAGTGCTCAAAACGGCAATATTGCGCAACCCGATATATGGCATCATCACCCATCCCTCTGTCTTCAGTTAAAATCCTGAGGCAATATTCCGTCTGGAAGCATGTTATTTCTGGGCTAGTTTAAAGTTTTCGCGGGTCGCGGGTCGCGCAGACGCGTAGAAAATGCATTATGGGTTTCGGATCTGAAAAAGAAAAAAACGAAAACCATGAATTTTTGGTGAAAATATGACGTCCTTAGATATTTTGCCTAACAGTATCTGGTACTCAACCCTGGTAACAACGAAGGGTGTGGTGGTGGTGGAGGAGAAAGAGCAGTGTGGTCCAAGCCGCGAGAGAGGTAGGGTGCGGCTGGCCGGCTGGCTTGCAACAGCTCTCGTGCCTTAGTACCTCACGTAAGAAAGTTCACTTGTCGGCGCAGTTCTGACGTAACCAAACATGCTACAACAATGTTTCTGGTGTCATTGGAAAGGGCATGAAATTCTCTACAACTCCACGTCGCCATTTTTTTTTATTTCTTTCCCATTTCAACACAGCACCCCGAGACATTTGTCACCTAATTTGTACCTAATTGTAAATGCCCTAATTCTACAATTAGATACAAAATGGAAAAAGTATCAACGTACAATTGAAACTACACCTATTGTTAGTACCCCCAATGCATTAAAACAATCAAGCAACAACATTTAAGAGATTCTGATTTTACAAAAAGTCATAAATTTACACACTAATTCTCACCTAACTCAAAAAATAATTGTCCTAGAGAATTAAAATTTTGGAAATTTCTTAGTTGTTAGGTCCCCTATACGTGTACAAAATCTTATGAAATACAGACAAAATCCAGTGACACGTTCTAGAGTAAAAGCCGGACGTTCCCCTTAACCCCTTCTTTACCGCATATCCAAAACGTGTACTACCGTACTCGCAAAAAAAGTTTGGCTGATGAACCGTGACTCGGTCTCGTGTACTATGGTACACGGGATCCTAATAGGAGTCAATAAGGCTTCATATTTTGCGGTTTGGGTGCTATTATGATCCCCATGTGTTGGCAAATGGCATCTATGCCAATGATGCCACACATCATTGTCATGCCCCTGTCATGGGGCATAGAGTTATGCCAATGACTCAAATATTTTTTTTAGGTCATTGTACCCTACAGTATATAGTTTAGTGTTTGTACATATAATACCCTATATTATGTGATATAATATAACATGGAAATAACTAACATGGCAATGGGGGGTCTGGTTGCCAGTCACGTGGCCTTGGGCTTGAGCCATGAGGGTGGGGAGGGAGGGAGTGACGGAGTCAGTGTATCTCCGACAGGCGTCCGTGAGGGTGCCACAGGATTATTACCAGTGCCATGGCGTCCTTACCTAGTGAATCCGACCAGGAAGTGGACCTGTACAGTGACTTAGATGTATCAGATGACAATGAGGAACACTCAGACATCTCCATTAGTGACGAGGATGAAGATTATTTACCCGAGAATGACAGTGATGTTAGCGGTAGTGAGGAAAGTGAAACTGATGATGATATCTCCCCACCATTGTCCCCCACCCCCACTGCCGCCGCTGGCCCTCCCGCATTTCATCTCCTGGCAGATCCCTTTGCCGACCAGCGGCCCACCAATTTACCACAGGTTATTGAAGATTTTGAAGATGTGCATCCAGCTATTATTCAACAACATGAGGCAGAGGAAATGACAGCCTTGGATTGCTTTGAACTATTTATTTCGAAGGACATTGTGAATACTTTATGCCTGTGGACCAATGCGAGGGCTAATAAGTTCTTCAGGGAGAACCCTACCAAGAATAGAAAAAGATTTATGGGAAGGAAGTGGGTAGACGTGAAGGAAGATGAGATGTATGTGTTTATTTGCCTTCAATTATTGATGGGGGTAACCAAATTGCCCAAGATATCAGATTACTGGAGCACCTCCATAATGTGTAGAGGCCCTCCTGTGTACCACTCCTCCATCATGAGTAGGAACAGGTTCTCTCAAATCATGAGGTTCATTAGATACTCACACCCAGATGATGCACAGCCCAAGATGCCCATGACCAGGATTGGCAGTTTTTTTTCATTGTTGCAAGAAAAAACTACCTTGTATTTCTCTGCTGGAAGCAATTTCGCAGTTGATGAAGCTCTCATACTTTTCAAAGGCAGATTACACTTCAGACAATATATAAAAACTAAGAGAAAACGCTTTGGGTTGAAGCTGTTTGCACTTTGCCCAAGTTCACCCAGTGCCAGGGGGTATACATGGAACTTTTGCCTGTACACACCCCGCCTCTATGACAGGATGTTGGATGACCCTGAACTACAGCCCCTCTCGAAGTCAGAGCGAGTACCTGTGTTTCTGATGTTGGACCTCATGAAGAAGGGAAGGCATGTCATCCTTGATAACTGGTATTCTTCCCTCCACCTTGCTGAGTACCTGTTGGCCCGGGACACTTTGACTACAGGCACAATTCGTGCAAATCGAGGTGTACCCAAGACTGTGAGGGATGAAAAACTTAAAAAAGGGCAAACCTTGTTCGCCAGAAAAGATGAGATTCTGCTGGTCAAGTTTCATGACACGAAGGAAGTGAATGTCATCACCACCAAATATGAGGCAGGTTTCGTGGAACGTACTCGCCATGTGAGGGGGGGTAAGGAGGAATTTATCAAGAAACCAGTACCAATCCAGCGCTACAACGAACAGATGGGTTCAGTTGACTTGGTGGACCAACTTTTGGAGCCAACTGACCCCACCAGGAAGTCGTATGCATGGTTCAAGAAGATCGGCCTACACATGATCTGCAGAATGTTGCTCAATTCCCGTACGATCTACATGAATCTTCGCCAATATACCAAGTGGATGGAATATGGAGATTACATAAAACTTGTCGCCCATGAACTTCTCTCCAAGTACTCTCTCGGCTATTGTGCTCTGTGTGTGGTGCAAGATGTGGAAGGTTCGCCTAAAAAGAAAGAGAAGAAGAAGGCCAAGCAGGGAGGGGGGGCAACAAGGGAAGGTGAAACTGGTATCTGCCATGGACTGCTTGTAATACCTGCCAATGACAACAAGAAAAGACCTCAAAAGCGTTGCCGAGTGTGTTCCAAAGAGGGTAGGGCAAAATTCAGTAGGAAATATTGCCCTGCCTGCCCTCAGCAGCCTGGTCTGTGCTCGGTGGAGCACTATCAGGCTTGGCACTCCCAGTAGCACTCTGACACTCATGGTGCACCAGCCTCGGAGTGCACCACCTCACCTGCCGCGGTGCGCCTACCTTTGATCGCACCGCCGCGCCTACCATTCATCGCACCGCCCTACTTCACCTACTTTCTACCTGTACCTACCTCATTGTCAATGGATCTCATCCACACTTACAAGGTGAGTAATACAATCATTATTGTCTTCATTATATATGTTTTTATGTCTCCAGCCATTATATTTATCTGTATAGTAAAGGATTAGTAAAGCAATTTGTTACGCATGTAATATTATATGTAAATTATTTTAACATATGATACACACATCTCATGGTCAATATCTACATGACAACATAAAAAAATAAGAAATATAGCCAAAATTAACGATGTAATGATAAAACATAAACTACCCCACGAACGAGCGGGAGCGCGGGAAAATTCGGTTTGGGAAGGGGAGGGTAGGACTCGCGCGGGTATGGTCCTGCGGTAAAGAAGGGGTTAAAAGCCTTAATAATGCTCCTAACTTGCTGCAAATTGGTGCACGACTTAAGTCGAGCGCTGCCAATAAGGGGTTAAATAGCCTTTAGCAGCTGATGGCTGCTATTTACTTGTATGACGTCACGGTACTTTTGCGGTAATTTTCACCGAGTTCCAATATCACCGAAACTACCGTGATGTGAACACAATGGGTTTAAGGAAATTTCACTATGGCAAAGGTGCGTAAACACGGAAAATCACGGAAAAGTTACCTCACGAAAACAAGCAATATCTCAGTAACTACTGGGCCTATGGAGCTGAATTTTTTTACGAGACAAAAGCTGAAAGTGACCTCTCTCACGTGGTTTATGACTCATTTCTCTATCTTTATTCTTTGATTAGCTATTAAGCCATAAACACTACCGAAAATCGCCAAAAAAATCCGGCCTCCTCGGGTTAATGGCGGCCATCTTGGACACCATCTTAGTTAAAGTCTAATATGCAACTGCTTTGGACAAAATTACCTTCACTTACCACGTTAGAGCCAAAATAAAAATGGATTGGACAGTATTCATGTCTTTTTTTCTTTCAATTAACTGACCCATAACAGTAGGGCTCAGTCAGATGTGTCGGCCATCTTGAAAAATGGTCGCCATATTGAATTTTTGCGTGGCCAGCGGTATGTGCTTTGAAAGTGAGCTTTGAAGAATACCTGTACCAAATTTCATGCTTGCATCACCATTTGAACGATTGTTTCACTTATCTGCTTCACTCCCCCTAATTAGTCGCCTTGTATGACACGCAGTAGGATGTGTGAGGCATGTTCTTTTTTCCCTCACCATAAGATGAAGGCCTCCTCACCCCCTGAGGTGAGGTCAGGTCAATTAGTCAATACAAAAGGGCAAAAACTATTTACTAGTAGGTTACCGGTATTTAGTTATCTTGACAGCCTTTGTTATGACATCATCATGGTAGTAGCTTACAACATTATTATTAACACCAGCAACACAAATAATAAGATTTTGAAACTTTAGTCCTTTAACCCTTCCAGCCCGGCTGTCCTTTTCTAAGGACACTGCGGCAGATGGGCAGGACCCCGGGTGTCCTTAGAAAAGGAAGTAAGCTTGAAAGCCTCTTCAGCTTGGTCTGAACGCTGTGCGTCCGACGCGTGTAAACAAAGCCGGTCATTGCATCACCGCACCTCCGAAAACAAGAAGGAGACGTCGGATCAATGTTGTTGTTGTTTGGTATGACGTAATTAGTGTCTGAAAAGCTCCGATATTGTCAACATCGCGGCAAAATTCGCTCCACGGAAATCGTCATCACAACTGAACCAGTTGACTTACAGATCTCTACTCAACGCCAGTCTACAGATTGTAAACCGCACTACGTTTAGGAATGTGTGGACAATTTCTAGCAGTTAAAATAACAAAGATACGGTAGCCTAGGCCTAGACGTTTTTCGGCCAAATCGCCCGGGTACCTGACACTGTCCTTAGGAGGGGGCCCCCGGGTCAGAAGGGTTAAACTAATGTATATAATTAAATAATTAGTAAACAACTACCGGTATATACTGAACATTTTATATACCGGTACTTATTTTTTTTACCGTACTTATTTTTAATTGAACCTAACCAATTTTTGCAATAACATAAATGGTGATAACAATGTTAGGAACTTGGCTGCATACTGTGCATATTACTGTAAATAGAAAATATATCGATCTTTCATCTGTGATATCCATTAGCATATAGTACCGGTACAAAGCTACGGTACTTATAGTGTATGTACACCTGCTTTATTTAATTAGTTTTCTTATTAATACAAGTATCTCATTACTGTAAGGTATGGTCAGTTCAGTTTCCACTTGAAATGTAAATGGTAGAGTAATGCAATCCCTACCCCCCCAGGGGGTAAGGGGGCCTTCATCTAATGGTGGAGGAAAAAAAAATAGGCCTATGCCTCACACATACTACTGCGTGTCGTGTCGTGTCGTACAAGGCGACTCATAGGGGGGATGGCGATAGACTTGTGGATCAACAGCCATTACTAGACAGTAAAGTCTTTATCTTAGCACTGTCTTGGTATGGCACTGCCGAGGCTGTTGGGGTGCGGATAGGTGCCACAGGGGACTGAGTCTAACCTGGGGGCCGTTTGGCACCATACCTGTGTCGGCAACAGTGTTTGCATGTTGGGGCCAGATTGTATTGTTCTATAGTCCAATTGCCTAATATACAGTAGAGTCTTGTTATGGTGCTGTCTTTTTGTAACACTGTTAAGGCTGGTGTGGTTGCAGATACTGCAGGTGCAAGTGCTGCAGGGGGACTCTGTTGAGTCTTGCTGAGGCACGGTTAGCACTAGGGCCTATACCAACATCAGCCACAGTGATCACTTGGTGGGGCAGCGCTGTGGCGCGACTTTTTTGTACTACAGTACACTCCAACTACTTAAAGGCAACCCCGTCTGAACCGTCACAATGCATCTAATGGAAAAATAACGTTAAACCAATGTATGTAGCTAAAAAGTATAACAAAATACTGTACCGGTATATGAGCATTATGTACGGTACGGTACCATTCAAGACACCTTCAACCCCTATTATACACCATAACTACAATAATCCCTTCTTCATACATTATTATATATTACGGGTATATGCTAATGTGCACTACTATCAGCTTGGAGAGGTACCGGTACACCTTACTTACACATTTAATTGGATTGATTTGTAAATTCATATCAAATAACTTATCAAAATTAGTGGCAACCCTGTGAAGTTCTTCCACACTATATGCAAGCAGGATGGCATCACCCATATAGGCTATCTAGACACATACCCGTATGTCCTTCACTTTTCCCGCCCACTAAACACTGCCATAAATGTGAGTGCCCTACCGTAATTCTTTCATAGCGTATATATCTATTTCATTCAGCTGGGATCAGGTTAAACTAATTAAATAAAACACAAAATATTTAATTGAGAAAATTCATCCCACAAACCGGTATATCAATTTGTATGGGATTATATAAATGTTCCTTTAATTGATACCACTATATAAACAAATAATTGTACAGTACTGGTACATATAAACATCCAATGTTTATATGACAACATATCAGTTTTGCATGCCTAGTATGTATTTTATGTATTTGTATTTCTAACATTTTGTATAGAGCTTTGAGTAATCCAACTGTGAGTGCCATGTAAGGGACATGTATCATATTGTTCAATAAACATATATGGCTGTGCTATTATCTTTCATAATCATGTAAACAATTTTGTTTTAAATATAGTGTGATCTTCACTGTATTATAGTTATACAGTACAGTACTGGTATATATATATGCTGATATCACATACAGCACATTAATTTTCTTAACATGTCATTATTTTTTAGGCAAAATGATTACACTCGACAATGATGATTCTTAACCCTCTCGCATATACGGTATGCATCAATAAATTTAGCCAACTTTCATTGAGCGAAGTATCCAACTGCCAGAGCAGTGGCAAAAGTAAGACTGATTAATGGTTAGTATGTGCCACCATATGGTGTGGACGTGATTGAAAATTACCGTATTACCGGTACCTCCTTCAAATTACTAAAACATTTATGCGTCCTCTGAAGGACGTAATCTAGTCAATTTGATTCTTATTTACTGTACTTATCTATATATAGAGGGTGCATCTCGAATCATGGATTCACATTTGGTGACCTACTCCACCTCGAAGAACTTGAAACGCATCCCTATGTGCGAGAGGGTAGATTTTCCATTTAGCCTAACTCTTAAAATAAACTATTTGTAGATTTTCCCTTGAGTAGCACACACATAGCCTACATGGCCCAGTACTAAACACATACATTCCTGGGTGCAAACGGATATCAATATCAAATGTTGTTGCCAGATGTGGACCGATATATTTTAAATATCAGCTTGTAAGGTACTGTACTTTGTCCAATATAGGACAATTTGGTGTTGGCATGATTCCGGTCTCCCATCATCAGTTCTACACATGGGCCAGTTACTAGGCCCATACATTTCACTGTGAAAATGATAACTTAAATAAATTGGGCCAAACATGAGTCAGATTTATGGTTATTGGCAAAATATAGTTATAATCTATAATGGCATGATTACGGTTCATCCTCTTTTGTCCAGATTAAAACTATTATAGAACTGTTATACAAGCTGATATATAAATTGAATTGGGCGAATACTGGCATCTAGGTTTAAGATTGTTGGTCGATTCTAGTGCAAATTGGAGTCGGCATGACTTCTGTTTCCCCTCATCGGTCCGAAACATCGACCACTACTGGGCACATACCGGTACATATCCTGCTGTGCAAACGGATAACTATATTAAATTCGGCCAAAGCGGGCAATCGGAGTAAATGTTATCAGATTTATAAAGTTAAAATTGACATTGGCATGATTCAAGTTCACTGACATCGGTCCTGATTAGGGCCAACATTGAACCAATATAAAAAAAATATACTGTACAGTAAAAGTTTGCTGTTTCGGACCCCAAAGATTCTGAAATCCGGCAGAACCGGCATCTGTTGGACCAATACAGGCAGCCAGCTTAAGGGTTAATGGCACAATGTCAACATGATTCAGGTTTACCTTTATAGGTCCGAAACACGGGCCAGCACTGGGCCTGTACATCGCAAATTGGGCCAAAGATGGCAATCTGAGTTTAGGTTATCAAATCAATAGAGTGAAAATTAGTATTGGAATTATTATGGTTTCCCGCAATCGGTTCTGAATATGGCCTATATTCAACCAATACGGACAGCCAACTTCATAACAGTGACATTATTAACACTGTTATTTTTGTCCCCTTTAAGGGATATTGGCACAATGTAGTAAAAACTGATGTCGTCATGAATCAGGTTATCCATTATTGGCCCATTTACCGGGCCAATGTTGTTCCATCGAATGCCGGGGTGCAAATGGTAAACTAAAATGAAACGGAGCGGTTCTGGCAGTTATTGGCCCAGTACAGCACAGAGTGAATCGGCACATGCAAGGTCTTCCATCATTGGTCTAATGCTGGCAGCTGGATTTACTAGGCCACTTAAATACAACATTAATTGGCATGATTATGGTGATCATGCATAGGGCCAATATATCTTGGGTTTCTGAATACCGGTATTTGCATAAATCAAATGGGCCGATATTGGCCGACAGATCTAAAGGTATGGACCAATACAAGACAACACAGTGGTGGCCTGATTACATGGCCCAAATAATCTGGGATTCATTGGCCAACTTCAGGCAGCTACATTACACATAATTGGCACATGTTAACATTGATGTCAGCACGATTATGGTTATCCACCATTGGCCCAGTTACCGGGCCAATGTTGATCCATCAAAGGCCGGGATGCAAGCGGTAAACTAAAATGAAACGGAGCGGTTCTGGCAGAGTTATTGGTCCAGGACAGCACAGAGTGAATCGGCACAAGCAAGGTCTTCCATCATTGGTCCAATGCTGGCAGGTGACATTAGATTTACTGGGCCACTTAAATACAACATTAATTAGCACGGTTTCTCATGCATAGGGCCAATGTATATTGAGTTTTGGTATACAGGTATTTAATTAAATCAATGGGCCGATATTGGCCGACAGATCAAAAGGTATTGGACCAATATAAAACAAAACAATGCTGGTCTGATTATTGTTTTACTGCAGTGGCCCAATTAATCTCTGATGCTTATGAAATAACTAAAATACATTGGCCCACTTCAGTCAGCTACATTACAGGTTATTGGCACAATGTGTTAACATTGATGTCGGCACGATTATGGTTATCCACCATTGGCCCAGTTACCGGGCCAATGTTGTTCCATCGAAGGGCGGCGTGCAACATGTAAACTAAAATTAAACGGAGCGGTTCTGGCAGTTATTGGCCCAGTACAGCACAGAGTGAATTGACACATGCAAGGTCTTCCATCATTGGTACAATGCTGGCAGCTGACATTTTATTTACTAGGCCAAAATACAAAATTAATTGGCATGATTATGGTTATCATGCATAGGACTATCTTGGGTTTCTGAATATTTGCATAAATCAAATGGGTCGATATTGGCTGACAGATCCAGGGCTCCCACAAATCATTCAAGGAAATTCCCCAGAGAAAACCCAAAAATTCCTTAGATCGAGCAAAATATTCCTAAAACTTGCATATGAAGCCAGAATCATTAAACATAATTTATCACATATGAAGGTTAGCATAAATACATATTGAATGAACATTGTTCCTTTATTGTTATTTACATAAATAAAGCTCTATAATCACAGGCTGTGAAAACAAATCTATCTATCTATCTATATACTTAGGCACATGCCCCCAGCTGGGAGGTGGCGGCTCGAGACAGACCCTGACTGGCGCCCGACCTCCACTCCCTACGACCGCGTTATCACTCATCTATTCACAAGCCTTCTCCATTCATTCCTATTCATCACCACTTCTCTTGTCTGTTCTTCAGTCATCTCTCTATCTTCCAACACTTTCTTCACACCATCTCTCCATCTCCTCCGAGGTCTTCCTCTCAATCTATTTCCCCTTGTTTCTGACTCATATATTCTCTTGTAAGCCTTTCATCACCCATTCGTTCAACATGTCCATACCAGCATAGCACCCTTCTTTCCACTCTGGCAACAATACACTTAGCAAATAGGTCTAGGCTACCAATTCAAAATCAAATTGGCCTAGGCCTACCGGTACCAGCACTAACTGTGCAATGTTTAAAATAATTGTATCTCTGGCCATTAGGCTACCAGAAACAAATAACTTTTAATAGGATTACTATTTTAAATTTCCCTACCAGAAGAAACTTGAGGAAGGAAGGCATCGGTTAACTTCCTCATAGTCCTAACCTCGAGGTCAATGTCGATATTGAATGTGTAGGCTATAGGCCTAGGGTGCAGTTTTTTGCATAGATCACCCATAAAGGCCATAATCCCAAGGCTCTCCCTTCAGACTGATTTCTTTCAATAGGCAATAAGAATATATAAACAACTTGCTCATCACACAAACAAAATAACAAATACATAGAACTTATATATGTGCTTCTTCTGGGAATGATGACACTGAGCAGGCTGAGTAGCTCCTGTCCTGTTCCTCAGTTCCTGGTCCGAGACCGTCAGACCCAGCTCCACCACCACCACCTTTACCAATCACGCCTTTGTATCCGCTACCATGACAGCCTTCTTAACCCGTACAGCCCCAGCGACGCGTCTGACGCGTCGGCGATGTATGTAACGCACAGCCCCAGAGACGCGTCTGGCGCGTCACCCTAATTGCGCCGACCGTAACCTCAGGTGTAGCCACTCAAGAGGGCTCAGATTTGTATGGGAACTGTGTACGTATCCCACGCAACCGTGCCGATGGTTGAAAACTCTCAAAGTCCATGTGCGTGCGCGTGAGCGCGCAATAACCTGTTTTTTTTGGGTAATTGCCTTCAATTTTTTACTCTTGTAAAATACGTTTTCGGGGGCTCTGTAGGACCATTCTTTAAGCTTTTTGAGCGGTTTTTCGTGGTTTTTCCTTCATTCCTAACCCATTCGCTATTGTTTCTGGAATAAAAAAAAAAATTGAAAACCGGCCAGGTTCTGGTGAACAAACATTACAAAACTAGCCGGGGCTCCACGGGTTAATATTCAGCATGCATTTTGTAGTTTGTGGTAAAATTCGATTTAATTACCCCTCATAGATTACTTGTAAACAATATTTTGAATAATTATTGGTAATTATGAAAAAAAGTACCCAGCAAATCACTAAAACAGTCAAATTCCCCAAACCATAGCAGGTTCCTAGATTATTCCCTAAACCACTCCAAAAGTTCCAATATAGGAACAAAATCCCTAAAAGTGGGAGCCCTGGACAGATCTAAAGGTATCGGACCAATACAAGACAACACAATGCTGGCCTGATTATTGCTCAAGTACATTGGCCCAATTAATCTGGGATGCTTATGAAATAACTATAATACATTGGCCCACTTCAGTCAGCTACATTACAGATTATTGGCACAATGTGCTAACATTGATGTCGACACAATTATGGTTATCCACCATTGGCCCAGTTACCGGGCCAATGTTGTTTCATCGAAGGCCTGTGTGCAAACGGTAAACTAAAATATGTTGGGACGGTGACGACAACAAAAACTACAGTATCGGGCCGATAAAAACAAATATTATAAGGCCGTTATTAACTCTATATCAGGCCGATTGTTCAATGTTTGCTGGAAATACATTGGCCCACTTCAGGCAGCTACATTACAGGTTATTGGCACAATATCTTAAAATTGGTGCCGGCACGATTATAGTTAATCACCATCAGCCCAGGTTAAAGGTTACTGAAAAAGTGATGGAAGAGATGCAGGATAAGGAAAAAAGGAAGAATAATGTGGTTGTGTTTAATATACCAGAAAGTAAGAAGGAGGAACCGAAAGAGAGAGAAGGAGATGACAAAAAGTTCTGTGAGTATGTATTTCAAGAGATTTTGGATGTGAAGGAGGCTAAAGTAGAGAAAGTGTACAGACTAGAACAAGTTGTAAAAGGAAAGGACAGACCAACAGTTGTGGTTATGAAATGAGGTAGGGGTGAAATGGGAGTTAGTTAAGAAAAGTAAGGAGCTTAAAGATCTAGAAAGTCCAACGTACAATAGCATCATCATTGGTGTTGACCTAACAAGAAAGGAAAGGGAAGAAAATGACATACTCAGACAAGAGTTAAAAAATAGAAGGTTAGCAGGGGGTAAATGGATCATAAGGAGAGATAAGATTGTGAAACTGACCAACGATAAGCCTAATCAGAATAATGAACAAGAAGGGTGACAAGGAGGGGTAAAGAATGAAGAGAAGAATAGTATTTATATTAAAGTAATCAATATTCAAGGTTTGACAAAGGTTAAAGCTAAAGAGGTAGAAGAATTAGTTGATAATAATAGTGTTTTGTGCTTAACTGAGACACAAAAGAAAATAAGGGATGTAACTTTTAGTAAAAGTATAAATATAGTAGAAGGGATGCGAGAATTAAGTGATAAAAAGGGGGGAGGACTAATGGTATTATATCAAGAGAACCAAGACATAAACTTTACCAAAATAGAGACAAAAAGTAAAGATATGCTATATGTCAAAGGAATAATTAGAGGTTGGGAATTTAGAATGATAGTGGTATATTTCAGCGTTAATGATAAGGAAATAAACAAATCCATGAGGGGGGAGATAGAAAAGATTTTAGAAGATAATAGCACAGAAGAGCCAACAATAATAGTTGGAGACTTTAATGGACACGTAGGATTTAAAGGAGAACAGAGATTAGATGATAATGGGAAAATGATTATTGAGTGGATGGAGAAATACAAATTGATAATGCTGAACGATGACATATAATGTGAGGGAGAATACACATGGAGTAGGGACAATCAGAGAAGTGTAATAGACTATGCGCTAGTATCAAATAAAATGTATGATCAATACATAAGGATGAAAATAGACGAAGAACAGGAGCAAGTTGACATATCTGACCACAATCTAATTGAAATTCAATTGAGGGTAAAAAGAGAAAGAAGGGCCTTATAATGGGAAGGAATGGATAGTGAGAGAATATTATAAGACTGATAAGGAATCTCTGAAGGCATATAGAGAGAAGCTGGAGAGAAACATAACTACTGAGAAGGTAGATAATATAAAAGATCTAGAGGAGAATATAATAAATACAGCAAACCAATTACTTAAAGGTAAATATAGGAGAAAGGTGATAGGGACACATGACAGGGAAGAGGAGCCAGTATGGTTTTCAGAAGAGATCAGGAAAGAAATAAAGGAAAGAAAAAGATTAAATAGGAAAAGGAGAAATGCAGGTAGCAGAGAAGAGGAAGATAAATGGAAAAAACTATATATGGAACAAAAGACAAAAGTACAATTATTAATAAGTAAAGATGTATATTAATGAGGAGAAGATAGCAAAGGAAATTAAGGAGGACAAAAGTAATGGGAAAAACACATGGAAATACATAAAGATGTTGAAGGGAGAGAAGGAAAAAGAAAAAGAGTGCCTCTTGAATAGTGTATATGGGGAGGATGGTAAGAAACTAGAGAGAGAGGAGGCTAAAAAGGAAGTTGAGAACTTTTGGAGTACTATTTATGGAAAACATGAAAATGAAATTAAGAAAGTATGGCATACAAAAAGGATAAAGGAGTACGAAGGAGAAAGAGGAAATATAAAAAGGAAGATAGAAAGAGGGATACAGTACGAAGTGGTTAAAAGGGAGAGAGAGACAGAGGAAAATTATGTAGAGTATGTAGACCTATGTAGTGATGAAATAAGAGAGCACTTGGAGATGGCAGTACCAATAAAGGGAGGAATATTATATATGGAAGATGAAGTAATAATTGAGGAAAGAGTTAGAAAGTGTCTGAAGAAGATGAAACTCAAGAAAGCTGCAGGACCAGACGGAATAAAACCAGAGCTATTTAAAGTGTTCCTAGATAGTAATATATTGATAAAATCACTAGTGCAATTGATGAAAAGGGTAATGGAGATAGGTAGTATCCCAGAAGGATGGAAGGAATCAAAGAGTTATGATACCGAAAACCAGGAGACCAAAAGCCAACGAGTTTAGGCCTATATCGCTCACAAATGTCGGATATAAATTAACAATGGCAACAATAAGGATGAGTATCGAAGAGCATATAGAAAGAAATGGATGGGGAAAGGATACACAGACAGGGTTTACAGCGGGAGGTCCTGATGTGGCGGCGTCTACGCCGTGGGGCCACCTCCCGAGGCTGCCAACCGCGGATGGCTGCCGACCCTCCACGGCCGAAGACAAAATCAACGACCAGTGGAGGAAAACCGGATGCCGGCCGCGGGGAGCAGTTTCGGGAGCCAAACCGTCACAACCATCCCCTGCCCCCTTCCTGGGGGCACGGGTCCTTGGAGCGGCTTCGGTCGCGCCGGGAATTTCCACACCTCTCACACCACACACACACATCACACAGTTTTTCCTACACCGAGAAATGACTCTCCGGCTGTCATTTCTCGAAGACTTCTTCTAGCCGGAGACATTGAGAGCAACCCAGGACCCACGTACACATACATATGTCCAACTTGCTCAAAACCCATCACTTCGAGTCGCCATACTAAGGGTTCAGTTCTCTGCAATTCATGAACTGGACCCACTTCACCTGCACAACACTTGCCTCCAAGAAACACTACACAAACACCTGGACCTGTTCCTCATGCCCCTCCCTCTCCCAGTCAAATCCCTCACCTCAAACCCGTCCACCTCTCCTCCCCAACCCACCTAACCTTCCCATATCATCCACTTCCCCCCCTAAAACCCGTCCACCTCTCCTCCCTAACCCACCTAACCTTCCCATACCATCCACATCCTCAACTCAACACACCACACCCCATCCTAATCCATTCCAACCCCCATCTCCTGCTCCCCAATCCCCACCCCCACCTCACCCATCCCAACCCCCAGCCCCTCCCTCACCCTCACCCCCACCCCCACCCCATCCTCGTGCAGCAGCACCCAACATACATCGTGCACATAACATTAACATTCTTCAACTGAACATAGATGGCATCAACACAAAGAAACACGAACTCTCACACTTCATCAAACAACACAACATACACATTGCCATCTTACAAGAAACAAAACTCCGCACAACACAAAAAACACCCACATTTCATAATTTCACCACCATCAGACAAGACCGGGCTGTCGGCGGGGGCGGTGGACTCATCACCCTGGTACACAAAGAAATATCATACATAGTAACCAGTGTACAAACCAAATCCCTCCTCCCCCCAAATGATAACACAACAGAAATACAGTCAATTAAAATACGCACTGGCAACAACTCCAACATAACCATCATAAACACATACATCCCTCCCCAAACATCCCCTACAGTACCAAATTAATACAGACCACACCTACAACACATCACAAACACCCCACACATCATCCTGGGTGGTGACTTCAACGCCAAGACGTCAGCCTGGTTTGTCGACAACCCCGACACATACAGAGGGCTGGTACTACAAAACCAAACCGATAACCTCATCATCCTTAACGACATCCATCAACATACCCATATTCTTCACCAAGCCCTCTATAACCCATCATCTCCAGACATCACCTTTTGCTCCCCAGAACTCGCCCCCACAACATCCTGGAGGGTGGTCAGAACCTTAGGCTCTGACCACCTCCCGATCATTATCACCACCAAAACCAGACTCACCCCAGCTAGCCACAAACACACATACACCAATTATAAAAGAGCTAACTGGGAAGCATTCACAAATGAGACAGAACAACACTTCACAACTCTAAACAGTACACCCATCACTAACATCAACAATGCTGTACACATACTCAATAAAACTATCCAAAACGCTGACAAGAAACACATTCCAAGAGGTAACAGAAAAAGACACAACCCCAACTTCACACCAGAAATTCAAAACCTCATCAGACAACGCGACATACTGAAACACTCCCCAGCACCCCACACACAAGACATCACACAACAAATTCAAGCACTCAACACCCAAACTAACAACAAAATACAAGAACAACAAAAACTAAATTGGAATAACTTCCTACAAACACTTGATCACAAAACAAACCCCAAAAAACTCTACAAAACACTAAACAGCATCACACTTTCCAACAGCAACACAACACAATCACATGCTGCAATCACAACAACAGACTCTACTCCTTCATGTAAACAACAAGCAAACACTCTCATCAATCACTTTTCACATGTCAGCCACCTAAAACCTCACAAAGACGACCGACGTGTCATCCGACGTAAGAGACAATTCCCCACAGACCCTGACTATACACCCTTCACCAATCACCAGACAAAGCATATCATCAACAATCTCAAGCACTCACCCGCCTGTGGCCTAGACAACATAAGCAACATACACCTCAGACACCTGGGACCACAAGGCATACAAGCACTCACTAACATATCAAACTACAGCTATTCACACAACACAATACCAGACATTTGGAAGCATGGTATCATCATCACATTCCCCAAACCCAACAAAGACCCCACGCTACCCTCCTCGCACCGCCCCATCACACTCCTTTGCTCCCCCTCCAAAGTCATGGAACGCCTAGTATTACAACTAATTACACCTGACCTACCCCTAGCTCCAACACAACATGGCTTTAGGCCACTGCACTCCACAAACACTCTTCTCACAGACCTTACACAAAGAGCTTTCGACGGCATCAACTCAGCTAGACCACCACACAGATCACTATTAGCCATACTCGACATTAGTAAAGCCTTTGATGCCATCCCCCGCCACAACCTAACAAACAAAATCTACAACACAAACATGCACAACAACACAAAAAGGTGGCTGGCCAACTTCCTAGCAGGCAGATGTGCACACGTATCTTTTGCCGGTCAGTCATCTAAAATCAGAAACTTTCCAAACGGAGTCCCACAAGGATCCGTCCTATCGCCCGCACTCTTCAATCTGTACATGCACGATATAACTACACCCAATACGCCCCAAATAAACTTAGCCTCCTATGCAGATGACATAACACTCACATGCACACACCATGACCCAAAAAGAGCAACAGATCTCCTTCAACCCTATCTCAACACACTACATGGCTGGTGCACTACAAACAGACTTAATCTAGCCCCAGCCAAATCCACAGCAACCCTGCTCACAAGTTGGACAGGAGAACACGAATACATCCCTCAACTCACCATAAACAACACACCCCTAACACATACACACACACCCAAAATCCTAGGAGTAACATATGATACTCATATGACATTCAAACAGCACACCACAAACATTAAAAAGAAACTAACACCCAGACTTAACGCCCTCAGGTCACTTGCTCACACAAAATTTGGACACAACAAAGAAACTACCACCACAGTATATAAACAATACATAAGATCAGTGATGGAATACGCAAGCCCAGCCTGGGCTTCTAACCTAGCTGAAACACATCATAAGACCTTACAGACTATTCAAAACAAAGCCCTGAAGATCATTACAGGTTGCACAGCTACTTCACCCACAGATCACCTCCATCAAGAAACCAAAATCCTCAAAGTCAAAGACCATCTGGACATGAGAGGCACTCAATTCCTGGCAGCAGCCTCTACGAACCAAGACCACCCACTAAACTACATGGCAACACACCCACAGACACCAAGAAATATCAAAACAACACCCAGCACACGGTATCACACACAATTATTGTCCTCTCTCCCTCCCTGCCCACCCCGAACCAACTTCCAAAAGCACATCCATACTCATATCTCTCACCGATCCATCCACTCACTCACAGACAACACGCAGCTGCATGCACGACCTCCCGAAATCCATCCTTCCGAATCCTCCCTTCCTCGCGAGGACAGAGTCCACCTGGCCAGGCTGAGATGCGGACACCATCCAGCTCTCCTGAGCTATCAGAAGAGACTGGATGACTCCGTTGTCGACGCCTGCCCGGGATGTAACACAGCACCCCATACCATTAAACACATCATAGAAGACTGCATTTAACACAACCACTTACGCCAACAACACAATCTACATTCAATGAGATCTCTGTGGGAAAGCCCGATCGTGGCCATGGCCTTTCTCAGGGACTCGGGGCTGTTCTGTTTAAATGCAGGAGTAACAACATGAACCTGGGGAACAGACGGAGATTTAGTAACGAGACTACAGAGTGCATCATGTGTGGCTATGAGTATGAGGACCTGAACCACTTTGTGCTGCACTGCTCGGCGTACAGCAAAGAGAGGAGGAACAACCCAGCACTGCAGCAGCCCTACCAGGAGGATGAGGAGTTGACTATTGGCCGCCTACTATTCAACAGAAATACAACAGAAGAGGCAAAAACAACGGTGTATAGACTTTGGCAAATAAGAAATAAGAAAATAAAGGAATTATTAAGATAAAGTAGACCCGGACCCAGACCGCAAGAAGAACCCTACATCAGGGAGTGCTGCTTTAAAGGCATTACTCCCACCAATCAACTGAACTGAACTGAACAGTTACCGGGCCAATGTTGTTTCATTGAAGGCCGGTTTGCAAACGGTAAACTAAAATAAATTGGGACGGTGACGACAACAAAAACTACAGGTATCGGGCCGATAAAAACAAATATTATAAGGCCGTTCTTAACCAAATATCGGGCCGATTGTTCAATGTTTGCTGGTAATACATTGGCCCACTTCAGGCAGCTACATTACAGGTTATTGGCACAATATATTAAAATTGGTGTCGGCACGGTTATAGTTATCCACCATTGGCCCAGTTAACGGGCCAATGAAGTTCCATCGAAGGCTGGTGTGCAAACGGTAAACTAAAATAAATTGGGACGGTGACGGCAACAAAAACTACGGTTATCGGGCCGATACAACAAAAATTAGAAGGCCGTTATTAACTATTTATCAGGCCGATTGTTCAATGTTAGCTGGAAAAACATTGGCCCACTTCAGGCAGCTACATTACAGGTAATTGGCACAATATGTTAAAATTGGTCCCGGCACGATTATAGTTATCCAACATTGGCCCAGTTACTGGGCTAATGTTGTTTCATCGAAGGCCGGTGTGCAAACGGTAAACTAAAATAAATTGGGACGGTGACGACAACAATAACTACATTATCGGGCCGATAAAAACAAATATTATAAGGCCGCTCTTAACTATTTATTGGGCCGATTGTTCAATGTTTGCTGGTAATACATTGGCCCACTTTAGGCAGCTACATTACAGGTTATTGGCACAATATATTAAATTTGGTGTCGGCACGGTTTTAGTTATCCACCATTGGCCCAGTTAACGGGACAATGAAGTTCCATCGAAGGTTGGTGTGCAAACGGTAAACTAAAATAAATAGGGACGGTGACGGCAACAAAAACTACCCTATCGGGCCGATACAAAAAAAATTAGAAGGCCGTTATTAACTATTTATCGGGCCGATTGTTCAATGTTAGCTGGCAATACATTGGCCCACTTCAGGCAGCTACATTACAGGTTATTGGCACAATATATTAAAATTGGTGTCGGCACGGTTATAGTTATCCACCATTGGCCCAGTTAACGGGCCAATGAAGTTCCATCGAAGGCTGGTGTGCAAACGGTATACTAAAATAAATTGGGACGGTGACGGCAACAAAAACCATCGATATCGGGCCGATACAAACAAAAATTAGAAGGCCGTTATTAACTATTTATCGGACCGATTGTTCAATGGTAGCTGGAAATACATTGGCCCACTTCAGGCAGCTACATTACAGGTTATTGGCACAATATATTAAATTTGTGTCGGCACGGTTATAGTTATCCACCATTGGCCCAGTTAACGGGCCAATGAAGTTCCATCGAAGGCTGGTGTGCAAACGGTAAACTAAAATAAATTGGGACGGTGACGGCAACAAAAACTACGGTTATCGGGCCGATACAAACAAAAATTAGAAGGCCGTTATTAACTATTTATCGGGCCCATTGTTCAATGTTAGCTGGAAATACATTGGCCCACTTCAGGCAGCTACATTGCAGGTTATTGGCACAATATATTAAAATTGGTGTCGGCACGGTTATAGTTATCCACTATTGGCCCAGTTAACGGGCCAATGAAGTTCCATCGAAGGCTGATGTGCAAACGGTAAACTAAAATAAATTGGGCAACAAAAACTACGGTTATCGGGCCGATACAAACAAATATTAGCAGGTCGTTATTAACACTGTATTGGGCCGATTGTTCAATGTTTGCTGGGAAAGGCTTTAAAGTATCCCCAATAGACTCAAAATCGCGTCATATGTCGGAGAGGGTTAAGAGATTGGCGTATTTATTTGCTTATTGTTTTATTGTATTATTATTTGTTTTACTTTCCTCTGTAGACCTCTATCAACCTGTAAAAATCACCTCCTAGACCCCCCTTCAAGACAAATGTGTACACTTTGCGGTAGAAAATATTATATTACAGGTTTGCTATCGCTCACCAGGAAAAAATCGACACCTAAATGGTAAAAAAGGTCTTAATATTGACAACAAAATTGGGCGTAGTCTTAAAATCGACAAACTAATGGGCCAAACGTCTTAACATCTAAAAAATCAATGGGGCTAGGCACGAGGGAGAAGGGGTCCAGAAAAACCGGCCATTCCCCCTTCAATTAATTGCCCGGAATTAATCGCAAGGTCTTTCAAATACTAACTATTCCTTGTTACTTCTTGCAACATCCATTATACTCTTTTCAACTCACTGATTTGATTAAACTCATCACAGTTCAATGACAACAACAAATGATCTCACTCAGTCACTCTCATTTACCTCTCTCTCTCTCTCTCTCTCTCTCATGCCGACCAATGGTCGGAGGTAGTGGTGGGTGAGGAGAGAGCCTTCTGCTTTGCTATCCTTGCCTTCCACTTTGTAGTAAATTATATTTTAGCATTATGTCCGGACTGCCTAGTCGGGACCGCAGGGTCTGTGCAGCCTGTGTATCTACGTAACTTTATGTAACTCTCTCCCCCTGCATATTTATCCATTAACCCGTGGAGCCCCGGCTAGTTTTGTAATGTTTGCGCACCAGAACCCGGCCGGTTTTCAAAAAATGGTTTTATTCCAGAAACAATAGCGAATGGGTTAGGAATGAAGGAAAAACCACGAAAAACCGCTCAAAAAGCTTAAAAAATGGTCCTACAGAGCCCCCGAAAACGGATTTTATAAGAGTAAAAAATTGAAGGCAATTATCCCAAAAAACCAGGTTATTGCGTGCTCGCGCGCACGCACGTGGACTTTGAGAGTTTTCAACCATCGGCACGGGTGCGTGGGATACGTACACAGTTCCCATACAAATCTGAGCCCTCTTGAGTGGCTACACCTGAGGTCACGGTCGGCGCAATTGGGGCGACGCGCCAGGCGCGTCTCTGGGGCTGTGCGTTACATACATCGCCGACGCGTCAGGCGCGTCGCTGGGGCTGTACGGGTTAAGGAGGGTCACCGTTTCTTTTTATTTTTCTCTCCTTTTCTCTCTTTCCCTGGCTTGTATCCATTCGGCCCCATACAGCCAACTGTTTTAAGACGTTTATCCCCATCCAAGTGTCGATTTCTTCCTGGCGAGCGATAGCGAGCCAGCATTGTATGGAGAAATCCGGCTTGGCCGGAGACATTGTTCTATCGAAAAATTTACAAATTTAGCTTGCTGTCAAAACAAAAATATATATATGCTGGCTCACTACCGCTCGCCAGGAAAATATTGACACCTGGATGGGGGTAAACGTCTTAAAACAGTAGGTTGAAGGGAGCCGAATGGATACAAGCCAAAGAGAGAGGGAGAGAAAGAGAAGAAAAGCGAGGTGGGCTCCCTTAAGCTCTCTCCCCTTGTCTATAGGGCATTGTGTCTCTCCATCGATCTACAACCAACCTAACTACCAATAAACCAACCTGCCTATACTTACCTACATATCTACCATTCTACCTACCAACCAACCTACCAGACCACCACCTACTTACCTACATATCTATCATTCTACCTACCAACCAACCTACTTACTATTCAACCAACCAACCTACCAGACCACCACCTACTTACCTACATATCTATCATTCTACCTACCAACCAACCTACTTACTATTCAACCAACCAACCTACCAGACCACCACCTACCTACCTACATATCTATCATTCTACCTACCAACCAACCTACTTACTATTCAACCAACCAACCTACCAGACCACCACCTACTTACCTATCATTCTACCTACCAACCAACCTACTTACTATTCAACCAACCAACCTATCAGACCACCACCTACCTACCTACATATCTATCATTCTACCTACCAACCAACCAACCTACCAGACCACCACCTACCTACCTACATATCTATCATTCTTCCTACCAACCAATCTGCTTACTATTCAACCAACCAACCTACCAGACCACCACCTACTTACCTACCTACATATCTATCATTCTACCTACCAACCAACCAACTTATTATTCAACCAACCAACCTACCAGACCACCACCTACTTACCTACATATCTATCATTCTACCTACCAACCAACCAACTTACTATTCAACCAACCAACCAACTTACCAAACCACCACCTACTTACCTACATATCTATCATTCTACCTACCAACCAACCTACTTACTATTCAACCAACCAACCTACCAGACCACCACCTACCTACCTACATATATATCATTCTACCTACCAACCAACCTACTTAGTATTCAACCAACCAACCTACCTACCTACATATCTATCATTCTACCTACCAACCAACCTACTTACTATTCAACCAACCAGACCACCACCTACCTACCTACATATCTATCATTCTACCTACCAACCAACCAACCTACCAGACCACCACCTACCTACCTACTGTACATATCTATCATTCTACCTACCAACCAACCTACTTACTATTCAACCAACCAACCTACCAGACCACCACCTACCTACCTACATGTCAATCATTCTACCAACCAACCAACCTACTTACTATTCAACCAACCAACCTACCAGATCACCACCTACCTACCTACATATCTACCATTCTACCAACCAACCAACCTACTTACTATTCAACCAAACAACCTACCAGACCACCACCTACATACCTATATATCTATCATTCTACCTACCAACCAACGTACTTACTATGCAACCAACCAAACTACATACCACCTTAACCAATCTACATATCTACCAATCAACCTACTTACTATTCAACCAACCAACCTACCCACATATTTACCATTATATCTACCTACCACTTCAACCAACCAACCCAACCACTCTACGATCAACCCAGTACAGTAATAACAAGTCCGTGTTTACCAAGAAGGGAACGCGGCTGTCATAATGAAATTCCCCGATCGCGTAAGTGCCCTATTTGAGGTATTAACCCTTTTCACTACCGGTGCTGTTCTATTAACTTTATTCTGGGTACAATTAGACGATCTTATTCAACGTAAAAAGGGCCTCCAGCAATGAACTGTCTGCGAATTATCTCATTTAACCTTTTTTACTACCACAGATCCTCCTTAAAGTGCACAAATGCGTCTAAATATTGCTTGAATAAAATGAAAAAGACGTTGCCGGTACAGAAGGGGTTAATTTGAGGAGGGCCAGAACGAGAATATCATTAACCCTTACAGTACTGACGACGTGTTTTTGTTTTGATTTCAGCTGTATTTAGACGATTTTATGAAGCTTAGGAAGGATATGGGGTAGGTACAAGGATTCATTGAGATAGTCCGTCTTCCTTTAATGGGTAAACATCCTTCCTAATCTGAATCAAACCGTCTAATAGTTGCTAGAATATAATGACAATGATGTCACTGGTATTGAATGGGTTAAGGGGAGAAGGTATTTTGTCTGGTTCCCCTTCTACCTCATGTTTAGACCTATTAGTTTTCAAATGTTATGATATTCGGCCCATTAGTTTGGCGATTTTAGGACTTTTCGCCCAATTTCTTAGTCAATATTAGGACCTTTCGTGCTATTTAGGTGTCGATTTATTTTCCTGGCGAACGATAGTGAGCCTGTAATTTTGGAAGAATCGGCCTTTGGCCGGGACATTGTTCTACCGAAAAATGTACAAAATAATCTAAAAGGGGGATCTAATAGATGTTTTTTCAAAGTTTGATGGAGGTCTAGGAAGGAAACTAGTATAATGATAGAAAGCTTCATAAATGAGGAAGTAAATACGCCCATCCCCACTTAAGGGGGGTGACCTGCTTTTTGTTATTTCTGTCCTTTTCTCTCTTTCTCTGGCTGTATCCATGCGGCCCCATTCAGCCGACTATTTTAAGACGTTTATCCCCATCTAGCTGTCGATTTCTTCCTGGCGAGCGATAGCGAGCCAGCATTATATGAAGAAATCCTGCTTCGCCGGAGAAATTTGTCTATCGAAAAATGTACAAATTTAGCCTGCTGTCAAACAAAAATACAAAATATGCTGGCTCACTACCGCTCACCAGTAACTAATTTACACCTGGATGGGGATAAACATCTTAAAACAGTAGGCTGAATGGGGCCAAATGGATACAAGCCAGAGAAAGATAGAAAAGGACAGAACAAAAACAGGTCACCCCCCTTAAGGAAAGACAACATTTTACTTTGTGGGAGGGCTCGGTGCTATTGTTATGGTCCAGTCTTGTATGGTCCATGTGGTTACTGAAGGAAGAGGAAGGTGGGAGTTCTTCTGTCTGTATGTCTGGATTATTCTCTCTCTCTCTCTCTCTCATATACTCAAAGGTACAGTATAATAATTCGAATAACGCAACTCCAATGTCTCTCGCTTCAAAAAGATCAAATACCCGACCGACCGTATTAACTGACTTTTCTCCTGCAGATAATAAGTGTGTCAACCAATCAATTAATCAATTAGTCAATCTCCTTAATCCAATGCTTCGAAATTAACTCCAATTAATCCAACTAAACACCTAAAGCATGGGTCACACCTAGCCGATTTGAGGCCAAGACTGTCCGGGACCTAATGGTCCTGGACAGTCTTGGTCTACGTCGCCGCGCATCATGGGCCGTCGCCAACATAACAAAGAGGTCGGGATGGGTCTTCACATACCCCCTCAAAAGTTCAACATGTCGAACTTTCAAAATCAAGTCGGCGTGGAGTGAGGTAAAAAAATGGGGACGTGAAGGGGACGGGAGGCTGATGGCGTGTCGCGGCGCTTGACGGCGCTTGACGGCGCTTGATGGGAAAAGGTAGGCGTCAGTGCGGCGGCACACGGCACCAGAAATGAGGTCTTCATCAGGCGGCGTCACCATAACAACCTGCGGGGATCAGCGGCGGCTTACGACCCAACGATGCCCTAACGGTCAATATATAAATAAACTACATAATTAACCCGCTGAGTGTCAGCCAATTTTGATGGTCTGGTTCTGCCAGTGCCAGATTTTTTTTTTTTTTTTTTTTTTTGGCTAAATCTATCAAGTTGGGAGAGAAAGGAAGGATAATGGTATACAAAAAAAACACTCCCCTTGTCCATTTTCGCCAGAAATCAGGTCCCCGATGGTCCCGAAAGTAGCTGAAAAGACACTATAGACTACAGAGACTTTTATGGTATCGGAATGTATGGGTAGGATGGTGGTGGGAGGGTGGTTTGGGGGTTGGTGGGGGGAAGGTAGAAGCGTAATTGACTCATGTTACAAATATGAAGCCGATTGGTGAGGTAGTTTCGCCACCACGGATTTTCCTTTGTTTCCTTATCTTCGTACGGATACGCTGGAAGTGGGTGGTGGGAGGCAGTTGGGGGTGTGGTGGGGGGAAGGCAGAAGGGTAAGGGACTTGTCACACAAATATGGAACCGATTGGTGCAGTCGTTTCGCCGCCACAGATTTTCCTTTTTTTTCCTTCTGACGGGACCGACAGTCAGCTAGTGGGTGGGAGGAGGGATTTGGGATTTTTGTGGTGGGTAGCCAAAAGGGTAAGGTACCGGTACATATATACGTCCCTGGCACTGGGCGTGACAACACCCTAGGACGTATATATACGTCCCTGGCACTCAGCGGGTTAAATAATTAAATAATAAATATATTATCAATAACCATCAATATATGAGATTAGGTATATTAATTACAGAAAAAATGAAAAATAACAACATTCAATACATAATTAAATTAATAATAATAATAAAATAACAGAATTAACTGAAATAATCAGTTAATAATCAGCGTCCATACTGAAGGGGTCGCCGTTCATCAGCACAGTAATGCATATTGACGCCGCCCTACCTCCTGTCGCCGCCGTTCGTCGGGTCGTTGTCAACGCGCTACGCCGCAGATCGGCACTCTAGCGGCGACCTAGGTCTCACCTTCAGTCCTGCATGGGCGCCGCTCTACCCCGTCAGGTCCCCGTCAGGTCGCCGTCAGGCGGCGTGGCCATCCATACTGCGTCCCGTCCAAAATTCACCCCCCCAAATCCTTAAGCTCTCCGCCGAAGGTCGGCACTCCTGACCACGACTACTGCTGGGGTCACACATTCCCGTATATTGCTCCCGACAGCTCCAGTCAGGCGTAATCGCCAATTTTGTGTTCTGACGGGCGTAGTCCAGCCGTGTACGCCCGTATAGAGCACGACTATTGCACTTCCTGACAGACGTACCGTGACGGGGCCAGTGTTACGTCAGACGTAATGTAGTCGTATGGAACTACGTACGTGCTTGCGACTTGCGTAAGCATGTCCCCGTTAGTCCGCCTGGGCTGCCCGATTTGCGGGAACACAGGCCACGCCCATGGCCACGCCCCCACAAGACCTGCGTAGCTGAGGCCGTACGTCTTGGGCTACTCTTTGTCAACCACGTAGGTCTGGGTTGGAATCTGGGAACTACAAAAGGGCAGGAATGGCCACACCATTCCCATTCCCAGTCCTTCATCGGCACCATGAACAACATCGCGGAATTCATCCTGGAGGAGTTCAATTTTGTGAACTCCCTAATAAAACCGAAGAACAGGCATAACACGAGGCTAATGCAATGGATCCTTTCCTACATCGAAATCTTGGAACTACTTACAATAACAAACTTCATCTATCAAGAGGAACAAGAGAAGAAGGAAAGGTGCAAGAGGAGAGACCATTCATCCTTGTAACCTTTAACCCGCTGAGTGCCAGCCAATTTTGACGGTGTGCTTCTGCCAGTGCCAGAGTTTTTTTTTTTTTTTGGCTAAATCTATCAAGTTGGGAGAGAAAGGAAGGATAATAGTAAAAAAAACACTCCCCTCGCCAGAAATCAGGTCCCCGATGGTCCCAAAGTAGCTGAAAAGACACTATAGACTACAGAGACTTTTATGGTATCGGAATGTATGGGTGGGAGGGTGGTGGGAGGATGTTTTTGGGTTGGTGGGGGGAAGTTAGAAGGGTAATTGACTTGTGTTACACATATGAAGAAGATTGGTGAGGTAGTTTCGCCACCACGGATTTTCCTTTTTTTCCTTTTCTTCGTACGGATACGCTAGAAGTGGGTGGTGGGAGGCGGTTGGGGGTGTGGTGGGGGGAAGGCAGAAGGGTAAGGGACTTGTCACACAAATATAGAACCGATTGGTGCAGTCGTTTCGCCGCCACAGATTTTCCTTTTTTTCCTTCTGACGGGACCGACAGTCAGCGAGTGGGTGGGAGGAGGGATTTGGGATTTTTGTGGTGGGTAGCCTAAAGGGTAAGGTACATGTGGTAAAAACATGAAAGCCATAGGTGCAGTCGTTTCGCTGCTTCGATTTATTTTCGGCGAGGACGTATATATACGTTGGTTGCTGCTCCGGTGTGGTGAGAGGTGTGACTGGAGTGTCCCCCGCTGGTCCTTATATATCCCCCCCCGTACAACGTTGCCGCGTTTTCCCGCCAACCCGCAGTGCGGCGGGGCTACCAGATGCGCCCGGACTAACGTAAACTTTCCCGTTTGACGGGAATATTTTACGATTGACGGGAGCAGCTTACGTCTGACCGGGCGAGCAGCTACGTCTGACGGGGCTGCTCCCGTCAGACGTAAGATTTCCCGACTTTTGACATACGTGAGCGCGAGCCCCGTATCTGATTTGAAATCCAAAACATACCGGGCGGCCTTGGCCGCAACAACCACCTCCCCGACCAGCGTGGCTACTCCCGCCATGCGTACCAACCCCCACGACTAGACACAATTTCATTTACGTTTTGCGTACTAAGCCCTTATGTTTTACGTATTCGGTTGCCAACTACCAATAAACCTTCGTACGGGAGCATATACGTGAATGTGTGACCCCAGCATAAAGGTCGTGGTCAGTCGTGGCTCAAATCGGCATGGTGTGACGCATGCTTAAGGATCTCACTCAGTCTCCCTCAAACACTCACACACAAACACTCTCTCTCTCTCTCACTTATACACACTCTCTCTCTCTCTCTCTCCCTTCAGTACTCATTCATTAGCTCAGTAATTTGGCTGATTGAACTTAATTCGAACCAACTACTCCGTGGCGAATCATCCCATTTACTCACTCTCTCTCTCACTGACACACACACATACACATAATAATATATATATATATATATATATATACTATCTTTTATATGTGAGTCAGGAAGACAAAAGACAGAACTGCCTGTAGCGAGTGCCTCCTCCAGTTGAAAGAGTGACATGGCCAAAATCGAAGGACGTTCGAGCCAAAATGCCTGGACGCACAGAGTTTGAAGCAATTTAATTCATAGGAAGAGAGAAAGACTGATTCTGGGAGAGTTCCAGAGCTCAGCAGTTGAATAGAAGAAAGACTGAGAATAACGTTTCACTCTTGGGTAGAGAGTTGCACAGAGTAGGGGTGGGCTTGTGTTGCAAGACGGGTACTAGGTACCCTACGTATAGGAGGTGGTATACACTGGGGAAGTCTGAGGAACATTGATTATTGTAGTAGCAATAGAATAGAGAGAGAGAGAGAGAGATTGCAGAGAGTTGGTGAGTGGACGGGAGTTAATGATACGAAAGACTTTCCTTTCTACTCACTATTACCTTCTAGCTACCAAATTGTACCAAACGAAATAGTGTCAATGCCTCGCTGATGCCAATCGATCTTGCTATTCAGGTGCCAGCATTCACTTTGGAAATGCGACACTAGTCTACTTCACCTCTTGTATCCACCATTGAAGAGAAGGGTTGGAAGGCCATAAGGATGAATTTCAAACACATTCAACCAGCGGGGATCGAACTCGCGGCCTCCCACACGCCAATTACGTTTCCTATCCCTGTTCCACGCAGGCACATAATATATAATTACTTATAAAATAATCATGTAATGAATTAATGACGTCATTAATAGATAGCTAATTACGCTAGGAATATAACATTGGAATATATAATACTTAAACAATAATGTCGAAATTAAGCTCCTTAAAATAATTCATATGCTCCAGATATTATGTTTCCTCTCAAGAACAAAAAGTCTTTCGGTATTCAATCATTCGCTCATTAGACTAATGTAAATGCAATCTGGCTTGTTATCTCATCAGTGTATTGCTCCCTACAAATTGCCACTATACTGTTTCTTTTCAACTGACGGTAAATTGCTAGGTTTCCATCAAGATTTCTCAGTTATTCTCAAGATTTTGTAGTGAAATATGTTACTATTTATAAAAAACTATATACCCGGTACAATATACAGTATATATATATATATATATATATATATATATATATATATATATATATACTGTATATATATATATATATATATATATGACCACCTCCGGACTTAACTTCACCTTTGAAAAATCAAACAATGGACAACTCCCCTTCCTCGACATCCTCGTAGCTCTGAACGACCATGGGTTCAAAACCACCGTCTACACTAAACCAACTAACACAGGACAATGCCTCAACGGCGATAGTGAATGCCCCCGCCGTTTCTTCTTCCCTCCTCCATCTCCGCTTATGTAAGGAGAGCCCTCACGCACTGCTCTACCTGGGCCGACACCCACCAGGAACTAGAAAGACTATCTCAAGTTTTAGTGAATAACGGATACTCCAACACAGACGTCTCCAGCACCATCAACCACCATCTTGAAAAATGGTACACCCAAAGCCCTCCCAACATTGACCCCCCCAATGAAATCAAGATCTTCTACCGCAATTTTATGTCCTCTGAACACAAAAATGACGAGGCCGTCATAAAAGAAATAATCTCCAAGCAATTCAATCCAATCTTATCGAAAGCCTTCGATAGAGTCTGGCATAAATCTTTAATTTCTAAACTACCCTCCTTCGGTTTCTATCCCTCCATCTGTGCCTTTGTCTCTAATTTCCTTTCTGGCCGTTCCATAGCCGCGGTTGTGGACGGCCATTGTTCACTTCCTCATCCTATAAACTCCGGTGTTCCTCAGGGCTCTGTCCTATCTCCTATTCTCTTTCTAATTTTTATAAATGATCTCCTTAACTGTACCTTAATTCCCATCCATTCATACGCAGACGACTCAACCTTACACTACTCCATTAGTTTTTTCAGAACGCCCCAGCCAGCAATCCCTCAACGACAAACGTAATGAAGCCATAGAACTCTTAAATTCTGATCTAAATACTATTTCCAATTGGGGCAGAGAAAACCTTGTTAACTTTAATGCTTCCAAAACCCAATTTCTCCATCTATCTACCCATCAGGATCTCCCAGCGGACTATCCCTTATTCTTCAACAATACAAAAATCAACCCTTCATCTTCCCTCAATATTCTTGGTGTCTCTTTTTCTTTTTTCTTCTGCTCTCATTTGGAAGGACCATATTACCAGTCTTGCTAAGGCAGCCTCCCAGAAGCTGGGTGTGCTCAACCGCCTTAGGGGGTTCTTTTTCTTTTCCCTGCACAGCTTCTTGCTCTGTACAGGGGCATAGTGCGCCCTTGTAATGAGTATTGTTCACATGTGTGGGGAGGTTCCTCTCACACCACTCTCCTAGACAAAGTTGAAAGGAAGGCCTTTCGTATCATTAACATCGTCCACTCACACAACTCTCTGCAATCTCTCTCTCTCTCTCGCCGCAATGTTGCATCTCTCGCTCTCGCTATTCTATCGCTACTATAATAATCAGTGTTCCTCAGAGCTATCCCAGTGCATACCACCTCCTTTACGTAGGGCACGTGGTACCCGTCTTGCAACTCAATCCCACCCCCTACTCTGTGCAACTCTCCAACCCAAGAGTGAAACGTTACTCTCAAAAAACTTTTCTTCTTCTACTCAACAGCTGAGCTCTGGAACTCTCTCCCAGAATCAGTCTTTCCCTCTTCCTATGACTTAAATTGCTTCAAACTCCGTGTGTCCAGGCATTTTGGCTCGAACGTCCCTTGATTTTGGCCCTGTCACTCTTTCAACTATGGGGGAGGCACTCGCTATAGGCAGTTATGCCTTTTGCCTCCCTCAATCACATAGAAAAAAAAAAAAAAAAAAAAATGTCCACCCAACCAACCGGAAAACAAAATCAAATTAATAATTTATTACAAATCCCCCAAGACCTCCAACCTCGTTCTCAGCAACAAACCAGCTTCCACCAAGATAAAGAGCCCGATGACCGACGATCACGTCATTTACCAACATACCTGTAATTATGAAGACTGTGGACCTCATTCCTATATTGGCATGACGCAGACTCGTCTTTCACATCGGTTAACTCTTCACCTTCAGGCTGGAGCCATCAAAGACCACTATCTCACCCCTAACCACCCCCACCTCACATGCAACGAGTTAGAGAAACACACCACCATACTCGATAAAGAAAGTGACCCAAGGAGATTACGGAGGAGGGAATATAGGAAAGATGAGACAAGTAATAATTTTGATCACCCAATGCCTCGAATACTAGAGTTGGGACAGTCGAAGTAGTAGGTGAGGAAGTGAATTGGGAGATTACCAATACTCGAAGCGTTATATATCCAAGCCTTACATCCTAACATCAACAACCAAACTCTGGACCTTCAGATCCTTCCTTCTGCCAAAAGGCACTATCCTACAGGGCCTAACGCCCCCCTTCGCCCCCCGGTGCCCTTTACGCAGCCCCCCGCGCTACCTCCTTCAGCTTCGTCTTCTGCCGGCGCCACACGTACTACGCAACTTAGGCCACGCCCCTCGACACGCAGCCAATCAGCTTCGACCTCGCCAACCGACCACCACCTTCCCGCATCCAGTGCCCCTGCGTGGTGACGCGGATCTCTCTCTAACACTCCTAGAATACCCCTCCACCAATAGCAGACATTTGCCCCCTGATTTTTGCCTCCTCTGATCCTCCACCCTCTATATATACCCTTCCTGTTTACCTTTTATATCATTCTATCCTTACTTGATAATGCTGGTTGTCCAGTGAAATGCGTCGTATATCCTGTATCATCATGTACATTAATGTAACCCTGTACCACCATGAATTTTGCTAACCTCATTCATCTACTTCCTGCCACCCAGCGAAACCTCATCAGAGACCTGGAAACCTTGAATAATAAAAATTTCCAACGCAGAAATTGCCATTTCTTTCAACCTCGTATGTATTAACCCGTCCAGCACCAGCGACGCGTCTGGCGCGTCGGCGATGTATGTAACGCACAGCCCCAGCGACGTGTCTGACGAGTCACCCTAATTGCTCCGACCGTAACCTCAGGTGTAGCCACTCGAGAGGGCTCAGATTGGTATGGGAACTGTGTACGTATCCCACACAACCGTGCCGATGGTTGAAAACTCTCAAAGTCCACGTGTGTGCGCGTGAGCGCGCAATAATCTGTTTTTTTGGGGTAATTGCCTTACATTTTTTACTCTTGTAAAATACGTTTTCGGGGGCTCTGTAGGACCATTCTTTAAGCTTTTTGAGCGGTTTTTCGTGGTTTTTCCTTCATTCCTAACCCATTCGCTATTGTTTCTGGAATAAAACAATTTTTTGAAAACCGGCCGGGTTCTGGTGAACAAACAATACAAAACTAGCCGGGGCTCCACGGGTTAAAGAATATATATATATTTTTTTTTTTTATTTATTTTTTTTTTTGACTGGCCTACGGTGTTAAGGAAACAGAACATCATCGAAGAAAGACCAATAATTAGTTTCCTGAGATCAAAGGATACAAGTTGAAGTATCAAAGTGAAACGTTTGGCTTGCATGTCAATATTTTCTTTCCAGAATTAATCATAGCAGTTTATGATTAAAATGTAAAGCATATACTCTTGCATATTATACACACATTATCATAACCAATACAATTATAGCGAGTTAAGGAAAACAATAAAGTGATATTTTACTACTTACAACTTAGTGATTTAATGACGTTCTATACGCAATTTAAATCTAAGTAAAATCGTCTAAAGTTAGCAAGAGAACGTTATAAAGTAAGGCCTATCGCATAAACTAACTGGAAATCATATAATACTGGCCGCAAAACGTTATATAGTGAGACCAATTCCAATAACAAAACTAAAATAATCAAATGCTAGCCATAATACGCGATAGAGGGCTCCCGGTTGAAACAAGGAGCAGAGACAAACACACGCGCTGGTGATAGTGGGAACATGATACGGGGAGTGCAACAGCGTAGAGGTTTACCTCCCCGGCCTTTACTACACTACAGTAACTCTCACCCTCGCTTTCGCTTTCGCTTTCGCTCTCTTGCTCTTGCTCTTTTTTTTTCTCTCTCTCTCTCTCTCTCTCTCTCTCTCTCTCTCTCTCTCTCTCTCTCTCTCTCTCTCTCTCTCTCTCTCTCTCTCTCTCTCTGGATCTATCTGTAGCCCACCTCTGTTATCATATATTGAGAATTATTGGTGTTAAAAACAATATAATTTAAAAGTCAATGACCTCAATATTGGTCTGTTGAGTGTGATCTCTAAGTTTGCAGATGACATAAAGATTGGAGTGAACGTGAAGGACCATAAATGGGATGAACAGCTCAGGATGGGTCTTAATAGACTGGGGGAATGGTCGGAGACATGTCAGATGCCTATCGGCCAAGCGAACCCAAAATCAGGCTATTCTCTATTTGGGAATGCCTCTGGAAGTGACTGACTTGGAAACAAATTTAGGTGTTCTGATCAGCAGTGACCTATAGGTTTCCAAGCAGTACACTGAAGTGGAGAAGAAAGCTCAGAAATTATTGGGCTATGTTAAGAGGCAATTTAAGTATAGAAACAAGGACATAGTTCTTACACTTTACAACGCTCTGATGCGGCCTCTCTTGGAGTATGCTGTTCGATTATACTCCAGCACTCAGGAAATATATAGAGCAACTAGAAAGAGTACAAGGTAAGGATACAAATCTTATTCCATCAATAAGAATAATGAGCTAGGAGGACCGGCTGAAAGCTCTTGATCTCTTTCCGTTGGAAACACACAGACCACGGGGTCAGCTCATTGAAGTTTTTAAAATACTTACTGGGTTTTGACATTTATGTGTATTATATACAAATATTTAGCCTCTATATGAATAAAACACGCAACCATAGCTGGAAGTTATAATTGAAAAGGTTCTGCACTAGTTTTTGCGGATTTTTTTTTCACATATTATAAGATCTGTTCTACCTGGAACAAATTTCCGTCAGATGTTGTAAACAGTTCTTCAGTAGAGCAGTTCAAGAAGAGAGTAGATAGTATATTGCACACTCTGTAATGAGTGCAGTGCAATAAACAATATATCTCCTTCCACACACCCACACACGCGCACTTTATATCTCTTCTTTTTTCTCTCTCTCTCCACTTCCATAATCTCTGCCTCCTTGTAAAAACGCAGCGGTGGTCGGGAGATGATAGCGAGAAAGAGAGAGGGGGGGGGAGAGGGAGGGGAGGCAGAGGGGAGCCAGGAGGGGGAGGGGATCATACGAGGGTGGGAGAGGAGAGAGGGGATCATATGGGAATGACAGGGGGAGGATGTCAAACGCGGGGGTGGGGGTTGGGGGATGAAGAGGGAGGGAAGGCGATAAGATGTGGGTGGGGGGGGGGAGTGAGGGTGAAGGGGGGAGCAGGGGATGAAGGGGGTAATCTGTTGGTCCGGAGGGGGGGGGGGGACAAAGGGGGACATACAGGGGAGGAAAGGAGCTAGAGGGATGGGGGGATCATTCAGCGGGGGTAATCTGTGAATCGGGAGGGGAGTGAGGGTCAGAGGAGGCGGTGAATGGGGGGGGGGGGTCAGTGGAGGGAAGCAAAGTTTTACAGGCATTAGGAGCTAGGTATAATGTGAGTGTGTGCTGGCTCTCGCTGGCTCTCTCTCGCTGGCGCTGGCTCTCTCTCTCTCTCTCTCTCAGCTTCATAAATTCGTCTTAATGTAGTTAAAATAAACACAACATTCACCAGTACTGTAAGGGTTAATGAAAAACATAAGACTGTGAGCGGTCACTATACTCTGTGTCTTTTCAGCTGACGATAAATTGAATCCCCTAGCCGCCAATTTCTAGATACTTAATGGAAACGGTTAAGAATGGTCACCCTTCTTTGGATCAGGTTGAATGAGAGCAAACTTCCAGCAAGAAGGAAAGATGTTCGAGGAAAGACAAAAATTAAAGAATTTACCTAGGCAGGAAGTCAACACGGAGGAACAGATGATGAGTACAATAGGAAGAACACCATCCGGTCTGTACACCTTCTTGGTATTAAGCCCAGAGAGTGCAGAAAGTACATCCTTAGAAGATATCATTATCTTAGGCATACGTAAGTGAGAAGGGGTGGAAAGGGAAGAATAGCATAGGAATCATCCAAAGTGGAGTTTTTAGCGAAAGTTTGAGCAAAGGGTTCAGTTTTGTCAGAGGAAGACTGTGCCGTCAGAGTGGAAAAGAGGAGCGAAAGAGGAGCGAAAGAAGAGGAAATAAAATTGTTGGAGTGGTTTATAGTTGTCAGTAAGCTTGGGAAGAGTTATAGTTGGAAAGTTCAGAACATACTGTATATTATTGATTTAGAAAGAGGGGCGTTGAAAATAATAATAAGAGGATTACAAAAGGGATGGAAAGGTGGAGAGAGAGAGAGAGTTACACAGAGTTACACAGATACTCAGACTAGGCAGCTATATATATATATAATATATATATAGAGAGAGAGAGAGAGAGAGAGAGAGAACCCTGAATTCCTAGCAATACATCTCGTCTCCCCAATATGTGACAGGAAAGCTAATACGGGTCTCTATAAATATAACTGGAAAGGAACTGAATACAGCTTCTGCTAGCCGACCGAGGCAAGCGGAAATCCATTCAGGTACGCCAACGGATCCAAAATAATAATAACATATTCGTAAGAGTTCTTTTTATCGGCTGTGGAACGCGGCAGGTGTATGGGTGATCAATTTGGTTGTTGTTGTTGTTGGTCTTCTTCTTGCGGGTGTTAGGTTGCAGGTTGAATAAGACAAGAATGATTTTGGAAAATAATATCGTCTTTTTCTAGGGATCTTAGGTTGGAGGGTGAATAAGATAGGAAGTATCTGGGATAATATAAATCCGAGTACCGTTAAGTGGATAATTGATACGCCCGTGAACAAAGGTTTATCCTAAAGACAACAGTTTATGCTCCCTCTGGAGTCCTGTGAAGAGGTTTTCAGAGAGTCGAACGGTGACACACACACACACAAGTATTATGAGGTAGGTCCAGCCAACAGACAGGCCGACGGACGTTTAGGTAACAAGCCAAAGTGGAGGTCGGTGGTGAGAGAGAGAGAGAGAGAGAGAGAGAGAGAGAGAGAGAGAGAGAGAGAGAGAGAGAGATTAATTAACCTTCTGACTTTCAAAAGTCCTTTTAAACTTCATTAAATCGTCTAATGGTAGCCAAAAGAACAGAAAGAAATCCGTTAGAAAATGCTATTTTGTGTTTCTCTTCATGCATAGTGGTCAATGTTATGCTTACTTTTATTTTTTTTACTTTCGTTTTATATAGTTTTTGTTTTTTCCACTTGTTTTTGTTTGTAATTTAAACACAACATAACAACAGCAGGTTTACTTTGAAGATAGTAAACCATAATTAAAGTTATATTAAAATTATCTGGGACACTGTAAAATAATAATATGTCTACATTATTAAACTCACTACAATGTTCCAGCATCACACACGCACTCTCATAATCTCTCTCTCTCTTCCTCTCTCTCTCTCTCTCTCTCTCTCTCTCTCTCTCTCTCTCTCTCACACACAGAACTCAGAGTGGTGTTGGCATTTCTTTGAACCTCTCTCTACCTTTTTCAACGTTTTTTATTCTGTCTGCTCCCAATCGTCTTTTATACCGATTTATTTTTATTTCACATCAATTTTTTTTATCTCTTTCTCGGAGTGTTCCTTTGCTTCTCTTTTATACTTTGTGTTGTTGTTTTTGTTCTTGCCCTACCAGATTGATTTCATATTTTAACGGTGTTTGTTTGTTTGGGTTTACAAATATGCGTCTCTTTCTGTATGTCATATTGGTCTTCCCCTATTTTCTTGCACATACATTTAAATGTGTTATATCATCATTCTATTTTATGTGTTTGTTTACGTAGATGTTTTACGGATTAATGATTTAACTACTTCTTAGCTTCTCCAATGAGATATGTTTGTAATTTAGTTAACTATCATCTTTTTATATATGTGCCTTTCATGATTTAGACACTGATTGTATTAATATGTGCATTATATCTTTCCAACTGTTTGTACATATTTTTATCTTGCAATAAATCAACATAATGTAAACGTACCATTACGTAATTTTCATCATATTCTGGTTAACATTAGACAATTTCCTATAGCATATAATCTACCTCTACGACTCAAATGGGTAAACTTCGATCTAAACAAAATACAGTTAATAACATAGGTCCGTCTTAAACAACATGAAATCGTCTAATTATCGCTAGTATGAAAGTTAAAGAGGCGTCATGGTGCTGAAGGGGATAGCGAGTTCAGGGCGAGTCCAGGCTGGGAAGGGGGGCAACTCGACCCAAGGAATAAGATAGGTCGAATTTAATTGCCATCTATGCCTTATGCCCTGTTTCAAGTACATAGAACAACAATCGTGAATGCTAACCTCTATAACTCAGAAAGGGCTGAAGCAAATGGGCTTTAACTTTTCACACCTATTCCCTGGTTGACCCTTCCCAAATGGTAGAAACATTAGCTCACTTACTCTAGTCGTGTGTGAGTTATTGAGGTTAATGTTCAAGAGTGTTGGCGTACTTACTTGGAACAGGGTATAATAGGCCAGGCCAATGTCCCGCCCCTTACAAATGAATCTAGGGGGGTGAGACTCAGCTGATATGGGGTAACTCAACCTGGGGAGAGAGAGAGAGAGAGAGAGAGAGAGAGAGAGAGAGAGAGAGAGAGAGAGAGAGAGAGAGAGAGAGAGAGAGAGATGAATATAGCTTAATAATAAAGTAAGAGACAAAGAAGTGATCAGAGACATCACAAGGGAAGAATAATAAGTAATTGACTTTATCTCCTCTTTCAAATAATGACTTCTCTTTCTCCACCCCAGAAATTCATCTACATTGCTCTAATTTTCCTCTCACTCTCTCTCTCTCTCTCCAGTGTCATTAAGGGGGTCGTTAACAGTAACTGATATTCTTTAATGGCTTTTCCATAATTTTTTTTCCCTGTTCAATATTTACCCTCGCCAATCAAGCCCAGATTACAGAGGGTTGGACAGTTTTGAGATTAACCCTTACACTACCGGCGACGTCCTTTTCATTATATTTTGGCAACGATTGGACGATTTTATTCAGATTAAAACATAAATTAACAGGCTTCAAACTATCTCACTTAACCTTTTTTAGTACCCCAGATTCTTCTTAAAACTGCACAAAATCGTCTAAATGTAGCTAGAATATAAGATAGAAGACGTCGGTGGTACAGAAGAAGTTAAAGTATTTGTCGATTTTCAAGTCTTATTTGATATTAAGTAACTAATCCAATGGACCCGGGTTCAAATCCCGATATGTCAATGGGAAGATATTATTGGGATTGAATTTGTGCTGTACCTAGTATCAGTGCATTACCACAAAGCCCACCGAAATGCCAACAAAATACCCTCATTGTTCCCTGATTAAATAGCACTGTATGAATATTCCCATATTCAAAATATGCTACAGGGGGACCATGCCTAGTGAGTTCACTGCTCAATAGGTGGCATTCTGAGAGTGAGGGTCTGAGTCTGGAGGGTGAGACAGTGAAGCACTTGAACGAAGCAACCAGCGGCTTCAGAGATGGAGCTGCTTCGAGCCATGAATGGATGCTTCACATGTCTCACTCCCCAGACTGGAACGAGACCTCACAGGCTTCACCGTGTTGAGCGGTGGATTGTAAAGGCTCTCAGCCTATGCCCGAGAGGGAGTAGTTGGAATATAGAAAAAAAAAAAAAAAATGGGATTAACTTTGCAACTCACCTGAATTCTTAGGTTAAACAAAATTTATGAATGCCGGGCGAGAATTTGACCCCTTGCGAGTCTCGGATATAAATGGAATTTGAGCTATAGACATCAATATTTAGAAAAAACAAAGTTAAGATACATTTGTATTACTTTTGCCTCAAGGAGTTCCCATACTCCCTGTGTTACCTCCTGTCAAGATGTGGCAACGTCGCAGCAATTAATGTATTGGTAATAATATATAACAAACAAGCAAATTATATAACGTCCCCTTATCTTTGACAACTATGGTAGCTAGTTTCGAAGTTCTCAAAAATTATGAAGTCATTAACAATTGTCCATTACACTAAGCTGTCCTGAGTGTATTTAGTACTGGGTTAATCCTCAGTAGTTCAGAATACCCTAAGGCAATCTCTGCACATTAAGAGGTTCAACCTAAATTACAGGCTCGCTATCGCTCGCCAGGAAAAAAATCGACACCTAAATGGCACGTAAAGTCTTAATATCGAGACAAAGAAATGAGACGAAAGGTCTTAAAATCGTCAAAGTAATGGGGCGAACGTCTTCAAATCGAAAAAAACTAATAGGGTTATACATGAGAGAGAAGGGGGACCAGGAAAACTACCCATCTCCCCTTAATCCTCAGAAGTTCCGAATATCCCTAAGGCAGTTTCCGCACATTAATTTAACCCTTTCTGTACCGGCGACGTCTGAGATATATTTGACTTTCGCTATATTTAGATGATGATTTTATGCAGCTTAGGAAGGATCTGTGGTAGTTAAAAGGGTTGAGTAAGACGGTTCGAAGCCTGTTAATTGCTGGAGGCCCTTTTTAAACTGAATACAGTCGTCTAATAGTGTCCAAAATATGATGAAAAGGACGTCACCGGGACTGAAGGAGTTAAAGCCATACTTGATATTCATTCCTAACATTCTCAATTAATAGCAAACATGTAATCATTAGGCAAATCGTATAGATAATTGGGTACGGCATATAGATGTGTTATGCGTGTACTATAAATAAAGTAGGTGTGCAGTTTTCGCATTACCACATACAAAAAAAAATGCATACGCAACTCTGCGACCTAGAATTCTGCAAATAGTATTGAATCTCTTAGATAACATCGGTTTATATACAGTATATACTGTATATATATATATACAGTACACATATATATACAGTATATATATATATATATATATAATAGATATATATATATATATATATATATACAGTATATACTGCATACAGTATATATATATATATATATATATATATATATATATATATATATATATCACAAAAACACATAAGCTACTAAATGTGTTTATACTCCCAGCCGGACTTGAATCACCGACAGTCAGAACAAGTGCCCATAATTTAATCCACTATACCACGGCGTGATAGAGGATACTTGTGTGCAGTGGATTAAAGCATGGACACTCTTCCTGACTGTTGGTGGCTCATGTCCGCCTGGGAGTATACTGCATATATAATTACATTATATGAACACATTGAATCTTATCCATTGGAATATTTATCTATAATAAGGTCAGCGTAACACTATTCTGTAGCATTTTGAATATGGTGTAATTCAAATTAAAAATACATATAAGAAAAAAATAGTGAGCATAATCTGCAACCTTCACCATTCATCTTGACCTTTGAATAACAAAAACACAAAATTTGGACAAGCGTTGCATTGACCAACCGAATTTGCCAGCAAAATTTGGTGACGATACGTAACCGGTTCAGTACAGTTCTATCGGTTTCATTTCATACTGGATATTAAGATGATTTTATTTAGTTTATGAAGGGCCTCCATAAAATTAGCAGGCTTTCAACTATCTTAATTAACCCTTTTTATTACCACAGATCCTTCATAAGCTCCACAACATCGTCTAATTATAGCTAGAATACAATAGAAAAGACGTCACCTGTACACAAAGGGCTAACAATCTAGGATGAGTTTACTTTTTTGTATTAACACTTCTTTTGTTCTTTGACCTTGACCTTTAACCTTAAGTTATATAATATATATATATATATATATATATATATATATATATACTGTATATGATTGAAATATATGTTACTTAAGTCAAATGCAACTAACAGTCGTCAGCTTATCAAAAATTTAGTATTTTTTATGATGAAGGTTAACTTATGACCTTGGCTTGTGACCTTGACCTCTATGTAGGAATATATTTTAGTTTGCTTTGATGTAACCCTAGAAAGTCAAATAAGTGTGTCAAATTTCATTAAAGATTATCAGTTAGTTTCAGAGATATTAAAGGAATAGTTGACCTTGACCTTTAGCCATCATCTTGACCTTCATGATGTCTGAAAATGTAACATTTAAATCTTCCCTTAAAGCACAACTGTCTCAACGAATTTTGTGAAGTTTACAAGAATAGTAAAGAAATTAGCATATTGACCTTATATATGATGTTGACCTGTGACCTTGACCTATCAAATGGAATTATGTTTATTCTTGTATGACCTTGGTCTAGGCATTCCGAATATGCAGGATATGCCTAATGAGAATCTTACATTAAATTGGAAATACTAGTAAAACTCATATTTCGACCTTTAACCTTCACCTTTGACCTTGACCTTCGACCTTAGAATTTCTTATCAAGGATTTTGTTAGCTTAACAGCAATGTTCGTAATAGCCAGCATTTTGAATATGGTCTAATTTGTATAAAAACTTATTGATTACAAATAGTGATCATATACTGTGACCTTGACCTTTGTCCTTTGACTAAAAATAAAATACATATATTTGGATGTTCGTCACATTTACCAACTGAATTTGCCTGTATAATTTGATGGCAATACATTAAACAGTCAAAGAGGAGTTTAAGGTAAATGACAAATACTCTTGTTTTGGCCTTGCCCTCTGACCTTAACTATTACAATATTTATGTGAAATTTGATATATATGATATTTAAGTAATAAGCCATAACATAGCCAGTTTTCTAAAATTTGAGTAATCTTTTTTAATAAAGAGTAAAAGTTGACCTTTGATCTTGACCTGTGACCTTGAATTTTATGTAAGAGTTTTTTTTTTTTGCATTGACATTGCCCATGAAAATCAAATAAGCATGCCTAATTTCATTAATACCCATCAGTTAGTTTCATATATATTAATAGAATAGTTGACCTTGACCTTTGACCTTTATCTTGACCTGTATGTCTCAACATTTATTATTTTCCTTTTCACTTAGAGTGCATCTATCTCACGAAATGTGAAGTTTGCATGAAAAGTAAAGAAAATAGCATATTGACCTTATATTTTACCTTGGCTTGTGACCTTGACCTTTCATATGGAATTGAATAGTTTCTTGTATGACCTTGGCCTAGGTATTCCGAATATTCATGGTAAGCCTAGTGAGAATCTAACAGTTATTATAAGAAATAGTAGTACAAAACTTATTTTGACCTTTGACCTTACCCTTTAGTATATTTATCTAATATTTGGGCACTACAATAGCAAGGTTACCACTAACTTGTATAGTGAAAATGAAGAAATTTGAATAAAAACTAAAAATATATGGTTTAAGTTGACCTTTGACCTTGACCTGTGACCTTGACCTTTATGTAAGAGTATTTTTGTAATCATTGACATTGCCCAGGAAAATCAAATAAGCATTACTAATTTCATTAAAAACCATCAGTTAGTTTTATATATATTTATAGAATAGTTGACCTTGACCTTTGACCTTCATTATATGTGTCTCAAAATGTGTCATTTTCCTTCTCATTCAAAGTGCAACTATCTCATCAAATTTTGTAAAGTTTACATGAAAAGTAAAGCAATTAGCATATTGACCTTATATTTGACCTTGGCTTGTGACCTTGACCTTTCATATGGAATTGAATAGTTTCTTGTATGACCTTGGTCTAGGTATTCCGAATATTCATGGTAAGCCTAGTGAGAATCTAACAGTTATTATAAGAAATAGTAGTACAAAACTTATTTTGACCTTTGACCTTGCCCTTTAGAATATTTATCTAAAATTTGGTCAATATGATATCGAGGTTACCAGTAACTTGTATTGTGAAAATGAAGAAATTTGAGTAAAAACTAAAACACATGAAATATTTACCTTTTTTTAACCTTGACCTTTGACCTTAACCTTTTAATTAAATTGAAAATTTATTGTTGACTGACCTTCGCATTGACCAAATGTATATACCTGTGAAATTTGGTGAAAATCCATCAAACGGTCTAGGAGGAGTTACCGGACGGACGACGGACGACGACGACGGACAAGCTGATGCACAGTATACGGGCGGGATCTGTGTGCGCGATACCACTCTGCTTCGCAGAGTTGATAACATATTTTACTTAGTTTATTAAGATGACACCTAGAATATCTTTGAAAATGTGTACTTTTTCTATTAACTATACCACGTCGATAATTATAGTTCATGTAAGTAAATCCCTATGAGAACCAGCGACATGTGTTATATTATATTCTAGCTATATTTAGACGATAGTATGCAGCGTAGGAAGGATCTGTGGTAGTTAAAAGGGTTGGTTGAGAGAGTTTGACGTAATTTTATGGCTAGAGGTTCTTCCAAACCTAAATAAAATCGTCTAATAGTTGCCAGAATATGCTGAAAAAGAACGTCCCCGGTACTGAATGGCAGAGATACACGAGCCTCGCCCTGCACTTCAGTAATCGTGCATAATATTGGGGGCCATCCTGAGCGTTATGCTGATTGGGAGGAAGCTGACTATCAGATAATCAGCACAGAAACTACAAATATACTACATTATAACAGAGAGAGAGAGAGAGAGAGAGAGAGAGAGAGAGAGAGAGAGAGAGAGAGAGAGAGAGAGAGAGAGAGAGAGAGAGAGAGATAGATAGATAGATAGATAGATAGATAGATAGATAGATAGATAGAGAGAGAGAGAAACAAAATGTATGTGTGTGTGTGTGTGTGAACATAAAACAATTCAATATTACTATCTACCCACATGTCAAATCTGCGATAAAACAACACAAATACAAATACCATAATAACACCGATAATTCCAAACCCCCGCCTTATTCCGCTGGCTGAGCTAATCACTACTAGACAGACAGACGCATTGACAAACATGATTTTGTTTTTAAGGGATCTAGCTATAACCTGTTTTTTTGTTTAAGCTAGCGATAAATTGACTCCTCCCCACGTTAAATGAGGATTTTAGTTATTTCCTAGACCTCTAACAAGCTTAAATACCCCCCCCCCCAAGATCCCCCTCAAGATAAATTTGTAAATTTTTCGGTAGAAAAATGTCCTGGCTGAAGGCAAATTCCTCTTAAATTACTCGCTCGCCAGTAAACAATCGACATCTTAATAGGATGAAAGGTCTTGATATTGACGAGGAAATGGGACGAAAGCTCTTAAAATCGACAAACTAATGGGGCGAACATCTTAAATATCAAAGCAAATGCGACTAAACATACATGAGGGAGAAGTGGGTCTAGAAAAACGACCTACCTCCCCTTAAAGTGGGCCACCGTGATCTTAAGTACCACAGTCCCTCTCAAAACTTGGTTCCTAACTCTGCTGCAACCTTAAACATTATTCATATCTTTGTCTGGACAGATAAATCCCTCTCAATAAGAACTAAAACACGGCACTTGTGCATGAAGGTATTGCTTGTGTGTGGAAAGAACTTTAAAATTGTCATATATATATATATATATATATATTAATTTGTTTATTTGTATTTATTAATACTCCTGAAATAAAAATATTAAACTATGTATGAGTGTATTTTATATATTACTGTTATATACACACAAACACACACACACATATATACAGTATATATATATAATATATATATAATGTATATAATTATATACAGTATATATATATACCGGTATATATATATATTATATATATTATATATATTTTTTTTTGTTTTTTTTTATTTTTTTTGTGTGTAAGGGATACCATCGTTATAATTATAGAAGACTTTTAACCGAGACTATACATCAACTACTCAGGCGAATTCAGTAAAAAACTAAAAATCTGAAACTTTAGTCAACAAGTGGTGATAATTCCTCTCCTAACAAGAGCTGTGATGGACGCGGGGCTTTAAATTGCTCCTAGGTTGTTTATAGACTAGAGACCCTGTATTAAACAGTGGGAAGAAGGGGGGCCAGATACACCCCTCACCTCCCTTAACAAAGACCAGACAACCTCCGCCATGTTGGTGCCCAGGGTGTCATTAACCCTTTCAGTACCGGCGACGTCTTTTTAACTGTATTCTGGCTACTATTAGACGACTTTATTCAGTTAAAAAACGACCTCCAGCAATGAAAAGGGTGCGAAATATCGCACTTAACCATTTTTACTACCACAGATCCTTCTTTAACTGAACAAAATCGTCTAAGTTAGGCCTAGTTGGAGTACAATTAAAAATACGTCGCCGGTACAGAATGGGTCAAGACCTCAAAATAGTGACCAGAGAAAAAATTGGTTCTCAATAAAAGATCCAAGCCAATTACTTAAACAAATTAGTCTGGGCCAAAAAAATGACAGTTCGATATAAGCGAGTACTAGTGAAAATAAATACATTACGTGGGAGTTGTGAGAATGTGCACACACACACACACACACACACACACACACACACACACACACACACACACACACACACACACACACACACACACACACACACACACACACACACACACACACACACACACACACACCAAAGATAATAGTTATGTCTGGCCCCCACTTCTCCCTCATGCATAGCACCATTAGTTTTGCTATTTAAGACGTTCAGCCCATTAGTTTGGCGATTTTAAAACCTTTCGCCCCACTTCTTTGTCAATATTAAGATGGGTTGTGTCATCTAGGTGTCTATATTTTCCTTGCGAGCGATAGCAAGCCTGTAATTTAAGAAAAACCGGCCGAGACATCTTTTTATCGAAAAATTTACAAATATATCTTGAAGAAGGGTGTTGGGTGGGTGTTTTTTTTTTTTTTTTTTTTTTTTTTAAAGCTTAATGGAGGTCTAGGGAAGAAACTAATAATATAATACAAAAGTACATAAATGAGCAAATATATACTCCCATCACCCCTTAAGAACTTAATTTTCAAGATACGATGTACACATTACACACATCAAGGGAATAAGGAGGGTATGAAAACGGTATATCAAATTACTGGGAATATTGATGATTTACCTTTCTATCCTTTTCTTTGTTGGGTTTATTATCACCAATATAGCTTAATTATGGTAAATAATTATGTTCACTTCAATTATCCCTTTCATACCCATACATGTTGATGATTAAACCGCTTCCGTACCGGCGCCGTCTTTTTAATTTCATTCTTGCTATATTTATACTATTTTGTGTAGCTTAATGAGGATCTGTGGTAGTAAAAAGGTTTAAGGGAGATAGTTCGAAGCCTGTTAATTGCTGGAGGCCCTTTATAAACTGTATATAATCGTCTAATAGTAGCCAGAATATAGTTAAAAGGACGGCGTCGGTGCAGAAAGGGTTAACCAAATACCAATACATAAATATTTTTACTATCCGATCCTGACTTACAAAAAAATCCACCGGAATTAAATATGCAACAGACAAAGACAGTTGGTGCAAGTTATTATCTAGAAGGTGATGTTAATCCTTTCTGTACCAGCAATGTCTATTACATTTAATTTTAGCTATATTTAGAAGATATTATGCAGCTTGGGAAGGATCTGTGGAAGTTAAAAGGAGAGAGAGAGAAAGATGTAATTTGTCAGCCTACTGGGACGGGGCCCTCATAAGGCTGGTGTGCTAGTTAAAAGGTAGTTAACAGTGTTGATTGAAATGGTTCGAAGCCTTATTATTTGGTAGAGATCCTCCCTGTACTGCATAACATCGATTAGTAGTGGCCATAATAAAGTGAAAAGGATGTTGACGGTACAGAAGGTGATGTTAAATGTCGAGGCAAATCTGCTGGGAATTTCTTAGCATTTAACTTGGTATTCGGAATAGTTGACTAATTCGGTGATGGTAAGTGAGATGACCTTTATCGTATGTCAGGAGAGGGGTAAAGCCTGTTTTAAAATGTATTTGTGTATGTGAGTGTTTGTTGTGTGGGTGGGCGTACTGAAGGTGTGTGTCATTCAGTACTGGTGTCATACTTTTCACTATATTCTGGCAACTATTCGACAATTATATTCAGCTTAGTAAGGACCGTCCTTTTATTTTATATGGGAGTGAGGGAGACAAAAGGCAGAACTGCCTGTAACGAGTGCCTCCACCAGAGTTGAAAGAGTGACAGGGCCAAAATGAAGGGACGTTCGAGCTAAAAATGCCTGGACACGAAGTTCGAAGCAATTTAAGTCGTAGGAAGAGGGAAAGACTGATTCTGGGAGAGAGTTCCAGAGCTCAGCAGTTAAATAGAAGAAAGACTGAGAATAACGTTTCACTCTTGGTTTGGAAAGTTGCACATAGTAGGGGTGGGATTGTGTTGCAAGACGGGTATTACGTACCCTACGTAGAGGAGGTGCAGGTATACACTGGGAAAGGTCTGAGGAACATTGAGTATTATAGTAGCGATAGAATAGCGAGAGAGATACAACATTGCGGTGAAGAGAGAGAGATTGCAGAAAGTTGGTGATTGGACGGGAGTTAATGATACGAAAGGCTTTCCTGTCTACTTTGTCTAGGAGTGCGGTGTGAGAGAATTCTTCCCTCACATGTCAGGTGGAAATGCTAGCCCTTTAATTGCATATTTATTCTTGCTTGCTTTAGAATTTAAATATATAAAAGACTTAGTTGACAGTAGCAAGAAAAATAAAATCCCAGAAATATTAGCACTTGCTAAATTGTTAAGTAATAATAGTAGATATATTGATGATATTCTCGTTTGCAATTTGTTAAATTTTAATCAAGTTGCTAAACTTATTTACCCTAATTATATTCCCCTCACACAATGTAACGTAAATTATAAAGTTGAAAATGGTCTTGATATAAATATAGAGATTGTTAATGAACAGTGCATACTTAAAGTATATCACAAAGTTGATGACTTTAATTTTAATGTAATAAACTTTCCTTTCCCTAGTAGTAATATCGATAGTAAAATAACTTATAATTGTTTTTATTCCCAGTTAATAAGATTTTGTAAAATTTGCACTAAAGTAGATGACTTTTTGGGCTAGAGCTACGTTGATATACAGACTCTTAGTAGACAGAGGTTTTGAGGCAAGTAAATTGTTACATAAATTTAATCTTGTTAGGGTCAATTATTGTGACTGTATTCTAAAATTTGACATCAATAATTGTAATCAAGCATTTTTAACTTGAAGTTTCTTGTATAACCTCTGCTTACTTTTTGTCTGTATTTATTGCTATTATTAATATAAATACTGATGATTTTTTTTTAAATTAATTGTTCTTGTTGTTGTTGTTGTTGTTGTTCCCCAAGCTGTCTGGCCGAACAGCCCCACCCCGAGCAAGGCAAAGGCCATAACTGAGCGCCCCCACGGAACCCTCCCTGCCAACCACAATAAAGCCTGGGTGACCGAAGCCACTCCATAGCGGGGAGCGGAGGCGAGGAGCGGAGGCGGGTGCGGAAACGCCTGGTAAACCAAAGCCCCACCCAGGGCCCTGTGCCCCTCAGCAAATATGAAGAGAAAGTTGAGGGGTAAAGGAAAAATGTGACGCTTTGGCTTCCAATCTTATTAGATTGGGAGGTCAATCCACGGAAGAGACGCCGTCACTTGAGATCTAGAAAATATATAAGTAAAAGGAACAGTCAGAGTAAGCTATGGGTATGGCAGAGATCGCTCAGTTCTCACTCTGATAGACCAGCCCATCACCATAATTGTTCTTGTTAAAAGAGTACTCTTTGTTTAATTAAATCTGTTGTTACTTCTTCATATTTTGTAATAATTTGTCTTTATATTATATGTATTCATTGTCGATAGTATCAATTGCTTGCTTTTGCGATTTCCTTAGTTTATTTGTGCGATAAATGTAGGTTATTTGTAGGGTAGTTATTGATAGGGGTCACTTGAGGCATGCTATGCTTACAGGTACCTACCCGATAGCACTATCGTTAGTGAGTGCTGTACTGTATTTGATATATTATTTTGTAATAGTATAGATATCTTATCAATATTTGTATTTTGTACTATTGTTAATGTCTTGCCATGTTGCAAATTTGATTTTAAATAATATTTTGACATTTAACATGTAGTTTCTTTATTCATGCAGAGTTTAGTAAAATTTACCAGAACGTCCCGGACTTCCCAAATTTGACTAATTCCTTGAACGTGACGATAGTGCGTTATTATGTGTGCGATTAGTTTGCTTGGGAAACAGATTAACTTGCTCATGTAGTAATGTACACCCTATGTGGTGGATTGTGTTCTTGTATTTCATAATTTCATTTTAGTAAGCGTTGTTTCCACATAGCGATTTTGATCATTTAATTTGACTTTATATTGTCCTTGTCCCAATTTTGGTTTGTTTAGTTTGCAAGTTTTACATTTTAATGTGAACAATAATCAATACAAGGAGGCACTGTGCCCCCGTACAGAGATTCTGTGCAAGCTGTGCAATGGTAAATGACCCTTTGAGGCGGTTGAGCAAACCCAGCTTTGGGAGGCTGCCTTAGCAAGATTGGTAATATAGTCCTTCCAAGTGAGAGCAGAAGAAAAAGAGACACCGAGAATTTGACTATCTCGATTAATCCTTCTAGTTACCATTTATCCTTCCTAAGCTTCATAAAATCGTCTGAATATAGCTGAAATCCCCCCCCCACAAAAAAAAAAAAAAAATAGAAAAAAAAAGAAAAAGACGCCCACGGTACTGAAAGGGGTAAGGTACATCCGTCTTGCTTAGAGATCGGACACTTCAAACAAACAGTAACCTCTTTTGACCAGAAACACACGACCAAATATTAAGAGGAGATGGGTCGTTTTTCTGGTCCCCTTTCTCCCTCATGTTTAGCATATTAGTATTGCGATTTTGAGACGTTCGGCTCATTAGTGGCGATTGTAAGACCTTTCGCCCCTTTTCTTGGTCATAAATAAGACTTTTCGTGTCATTTAGGTGTCCAATGCATTTGTTCCTGGAGAACGATAGTGAGCCTCTAATTTCAATAGGAATCGGCCTTCGGCCGGGATATTTTTCTATCGAAAAATTTACAAATTTAACTTAAAGGAGGGTCATGGGGGGGGGGGTACTTTCTTAAGCTTGATGGAGGTCTATGGAGGAAGCTAAAACAATGTAAATGCTAAATAAATGAGCAAATAAATAGGGTCATCTCCCCTTAAGTCTCCCATTACTCTTAGGTTAGGTTAGATTAGGATAAGTTACTATAGTCTGTTTCTTTTCTACTGACGGTAAATTGAAAAGTTCCCATTAAGATTTCTCTGTTATTTTGAAGATTGTTAAAGAGAGATATGGTGCTTATTATATACAGTTGGTTTTAATATGATGCAAAGACGTTGTGGTTCATATTTTGTTCATTAAGTATCGATATAAGTATCGATATACCGTCATATGATATAAAACTGAATTATAAATTTACACATCAATGGAGTAGAGGATCTGTGGCCGGCTACGATTGGGACAGTTCGCTTCCTCAGTAATTCAGGTGTCATCGTCGAGCAGTGACACCAAGGGTTCAACAGAAACAACAACAACAAAAACAACAACAAAAACAACAGCAACACTTACTTAGGTAACCCAAGTTGTTATGGCAATGGTTGAGATTTACTGGTTGAAATGATATACTGTTTGAGATGTCTGGCACCCATCGTGTGTGTGTGTGTGTGTGTGTGTGTGTGTGTGTGTGTGTGTGTGTGTGTGTGTGTGTGTATGTGTGTGTGTGTGTGTGTGTGTGTGTGTGTGTGTGTGTGTGTGTGTGTGTGTATTGTGTGTGTGCATGTGTGTTTATGTGTGAGTTATTGTGTATGCGAGTATGCAGGAGCGATTACACGAGTGAAAGTTGATTCACCAAATTGATTTCTTCCGCAATTACATTTTTCTCTTTCATGATCGTAATGCCTTCCTTACGTGAGGGAGATGTATTTTTAGTGAGCTACTCTGAACTGACTTCCCCGTTGACGCTCCATTTCAAGGTGTACACAATTATCTGAAATGCTTTTCCTGTATTGGTGCTATAACCTAGCATTATACTACAGTGACCATCACTCACTGTCCATCACCCAGACCATTATCAGAATTATCACCATTATCTCCAAAATCACTGCCATCTAGGTATATGTCAACATGGCCTTTTACCACAATCACAAGTCGTGAAACTAATACCTAACATACTACTAAGTACCATTCATCAAATAGTTTGCTTTTTATTTCGTTATCCGATATGAAGTCTATCTGTCTATCTATATGCTCAGGCCCAATCCCCACTTTTCCAATTTTTTTAATTTATTATCCTCTATTTTATTATTTGTGTTTGTTTGTATTATCTTGGGGGTGGCCGACTCAAGACAGAGCAAGAACAGGAAAACACAAAACACAAGACAAAACAGCGAACAAACACAGACAAAACACAAAATTCACACACATCTAGGTCACCCAGGAGAATACCCAGAGACCAGGGTCACCAAGGTCGCTCCAGGACTCCCCCGGCCCCCGACCACCCGAAGAGGCTCCGATCTCGGTAGGCAGACATGTAGCGGAGCCAAAGCCACAAGCCAGCCCACCACACTTCCAGGAGCACCCTTCATATTAATCGTCTCCCCGGGCCAGACGCCTGATGGAATATTATCTAGTCCAACCTGCGCCAGACCCCTTCCCCCAAATGACCACGCGTTCATTCAACTATTCACAAGCATTTTCCATTCATTCCTGTTTATTACCACTTCCTTTGCCTGATCTATAGTCATTCCTCTATCATCCATAGCTTGTCTTAACGCCTTACGAGCCGGCCCGTCAGTAACTTCTACTACCCGCCAAGCGGGTGGTTTTACCCTAAACGACCTTGTTTCCGTGCTCTTTTTCATGCATAAACAAGAGCCAGAGCGTAGTACAATTATGTATCCCTGAAAGGGCGATAATTGAGCTTTCCAATGACACCAGAACCATCCTTCTACGACCACACGTTCTCTTGCAACGATCGTGCAAGACGAAGGAAAAATCCCTAAAATACGGTAATTTCCTTACATAATTCCCTGTGTAGCGAGGCAGTGAGTGTGGGTGTGTGTGGAGCTGGGCCCAGTGGTGGCGCGAGAGCCGTGCCGACCGGTCAGAGTCGGCCTACGCTCCTCCCACCGCTCGTCTCTCTCTGAGCCAAATATTGCTCAGAATTGCACACCGCCTGAAGTCAGCTCCGCCACATAGTCCATGGTTCTCTAGACCGACTTAAGTCCACCCCCGCCAGACAAGGGTTAAGCTGGAGTCACACGAGCCGTTTTTCGAGCAATTTTTACGGGCAATTTTGGTCTGGCAGCTTCAAAAATTACACTATCAGAATTCAGCCGCCTAACATACTCTACCTTTAGTCTGGTTGCCAATACCAGTGCAAAAAAGTCCCGAAATATAATGAGAAAAAAGTTGCTCATGGAAAATTGACGGAAAAATCGCTCGTGTGACAGTGGCTTTACACAGTCTCTCCATCTCAATGGGAGTCTTCCTGCCCTTCTATCTCCCCTTGTATCTGACTCATATATTCTCTTTGTAAGCCTTTCATCTCCCATTCGTTCAACATGACTATACCAGTTCAGCACCCTTATGTCCACTCTGGCTGACAAATGTTCCTGCTGCCCCACTCTCCTACGTATCTCTTCATTCCTCAATCCGTCTCTACGAGTAACTCCACACATACTCCTCCGATATGTAGTACTTTACATTTATCCGCATTGAAACTCATTTGCCAAATTTGGGCCCAACATGACAAGAGAGAGAGAGATTTATTCTGTAGATAGATAGACAGATAAATAGATAGATAGATAAATAGATAAATAGATAGATAAATAGATAGATAGATAAATAGATAGATGGATATATAAAGAGAGAGAGAGAGAGAGAGAGAGAGAGAGAGAGAGAGAGAGAGAGAGAGAGAGAGAGAGAGAGAGAGAGAGAGAGAGAGAGAGAGAGAGAGAGAGAGAGAGAGAACGATGAGGGCCAATGTCTATATCGGCCACCTCCTCCTCTTCCACGACACACACCAGATAAAGTGACAGACAGACAGACGAAAAGATAATGACAGACAGAGAGATAAAGAGGGAGACAGATAAAGATAGAAAAAGGTACAGACGAAAGATACAGACAGAGAAGCAAGGACAACGCAGGAGTAATTAACCTCTTCTGTACCGTTCCCGTCTTTTCAATTTAATCTGGCTTCTATTAGACGATTTTATTAAGTTTAAAAAGGGCCTCCAGTCATTAACCTCTACTGTACCGTAGGATACAGTAATAAAAGTCCCCCCCAGTCCCAAGCTATGTGGCCAAAATGGCAAGATAGAACAACCTTCCACCTCAAGAGATGAGAGAAGACTGGCTCCCCCACCCTTCAGAGGGTCTTATATAAGCTGAGAAGTGTTGCCATATTTAGAGCAGTGCTCAAATGGTCGTGGTACCAGGTACAGCCTGATACGGGCAGTAACAAGGAAATGACATAACTGACATCTACTACTAGCCGTCGCTGGGACTGGGGAGTGACTTATCTACTGACGGCTAGTAGCCGTCACTGGGATTGGACGGGTTAATAGTTTCGAATGATTTCACTTAACCCTTTTTGCTATCACAGATACTTCTTAAACTGCACAAAATTGGCTCAAAATAGCTAGAGTAAAATTAGAAAGTCATATCCGGTACAGAAGGGGTTAATGGAGCGAAAGACTGAGAGGAAACTATAGTCTGTTTCTTTTCAACTGACGGTAAATTACAAAGTTCCCATCAAGATTTTTCAGTTATTATGAAGATTTTGTAGTGAAATATGGTGCTAATTATATTAACGTGGTCTTAATATGATCCAGAGATATAGTACTTTGATTGTTTTACATTAAGTATTGAAAGATTAGCTACCAAGTGATTCAATTTATCGTCAGCTAAAAATAAACAGAGCAGGTGGAATAGAAAGGCCAGGGTCTTCAAGTTGCCACCACTTTCTCTTCGAAAACACAGACAGGATAATAGAGGCAGAGAGATACAGAGGCAGATAAAGAGAGATAGAGGAAAAACAGACAACAAGATAGTGCAATTTATACACACACACACACACTCACACATACACACACACACACACAAGGAGAGTAAGAGATTGTGCAATACGCACACAGCGAGTGATATAAGGCACTGTACGCGTACCGTGATGTGATGTCGAGGGTTCAAATCCCCCCGAATAAAAATAGAAAATAAATAATCGAGTAGGCTATCCCAATGGAGAGAATTGTATTAAGATCCCACCCTAGTCAAGCTGCTCAACTACTAGCTTGTGCTAGCCTACACATTTTTCGTAACAGTGCATCTGCATATGTACTATGTTGGGAACTCGCAACCTCACGGTAGACAAAGGTCGCTTGTAACCTCGTAGTTAAGGTAGAATAAGTATTGTACTGTACCTAAGTTGAGAAAAAACTATGTAGATAATTAGCTTCACGACAGCAAGAGAACAATAAACCATCAATTATTTGTATACACTCACACACACAATAAAGCCTACCAACTCCAGGGCACCAGGGCACAGGGCCTTGGGTGGGGCTTTGGTTTCCCGGGCGTTTCCGCACCCTCCTCAGCTCCCCGCCATGGAGTGACTTCGGTCACTCAGGCTTTATTGTGGTAGGCAGGGAGGGTTCTCTGGGGGTGCTCGGTTATGGCCTTGGCCTTGCTCGGGGCCTTGGGGCTGTTCGGCCAGGCAGCCTGGCGAACAGCAACAACAACAACAACAACAACAACAACAACAACAACGACTACTACTACTAGAAAGACACACAAGGTAAGACAGGAAAACCGATATATATATATATATATATATATATATATATATATATATATATATATATATATATATTCTCTTTAATACATACGAGGTTGAAAGAAATGGCAATTTCTGCGTTGGAAATTTTATTATTCAAAGTTTCCAGGTCTCTGATGAGTTTTCGCTGGGTGGCAGGAAGTAGATGAAGGAGATGAGCAAAATTCATGGTGGTACAGGGTTACATAAATGTAAATGATGATACAGGATATACGACGCGTTTCACTGGACAACCAGCATTATCAAGTAAGGATGGAATGATATAAAAGGTAAACAGGAAGGGTATATATAGAGGGTGGAGGATCAGAGGAGGCGAAAAACAAGGGGCAAAAATCTACTATTGGAGGAGGGGGTTCTGGAAAAGAGAAAGGGGGGAACCGCTTCACGCATGCGCACTGGATGCGGGATGGTGGTTGGTTGGTGGGGTGATTGCCATTTCTTTCAACCTCGTATGTATTAAAGAAAATGTATTACCTGGCTTTACTAACATATATATATATATATATATAGAGAGAGAGAGAGAGAGAGATAGAGAGAGAGAGAGAGAGAGAGAGAGAGAGACGAGAGAGGAGAGAGAGAGATAGGAGAGGAGAGAGAGGAGAAGAGAGAGAGAGAGAGGAGAGAAGAGAGAGAGAGGAGAGAGAGAGAGAGGAGACAGAGAGAGAGAGAGGGCGAGAGGGGAGATGAGAGGAGAGAGATGAGAGTAGAGAGGAGAGAGAGAGAAAGAGAACCTAAGAAAAGGAAAGTGATATACAATAGAGCCTGGGTGTCCTCAGCTGTTACCTCTCTTGCTCAACGACACACACAGAGATAGAGACGACAGACAAACAGAGAATGGGACAGAAAATCACCTACACACACAGAGATTAGACATAAAGACAGATACATACAATCAGAGAGAATGAGAAAGAGAAGCCAGCAAGAGACAGACACACACACACACACCAAGAGAGTGAGATAGCTCACCTACACAGAAAAGAGACTGAGTACAAAGGAGTACAAAGGAAATCAAGCAACAACAGATCTAGTGACTCTTCTAGGTTGCTTGTCCTCCAAAACACTGAGGATCAAGTGTCCAAACAGTGGTTTAGAGTGGGTAATGGAACATTGGAAAGGGAATTACTGCCCTGGAACTAATGTCCGTGGCAGGATTAGGAAGTTAGTAGAGGACAGATGGGTTAGTAACTGAGGGGGGATAAAATAAAGTTATTCATTTACAAACGCAGTCAGTCGCGGGTTTGATGCGAGATATTTTTCTAGGCGGAGTTTAAATGAATCAACGGTGATGCAGTCTATAACGTTTCGGGGAAGCCCATTCCACAAGTTGACAACTCGATTGAAGAAGAAATTCTTAGATTCGTGCGAGTTAAAAGATTTACCAATAATTTTGCAACCGTTTCCCCACGTGTAATTAGATTGGTCGATAGTGAAGTACTTACTACTGTTCATGTTGTCGATGTCTTTGATGATTTTTAACACTTGAATTAAGTCACCTCTTAATCTGCGCTGGGTTAAAGGAAATAGATTTAATTCTCTAAGACGCTCTTCGTATGGTTTGTTCTTTAGGCTAGGTATCATTATGGTAACTCTACGTAGAACTCGCTCTAGCTTGTTTATATCTTTTTGGTAATAAGGGCACTAGGATTGAACACAGTATTCCAGAAGAGGGCGGACTAAGGAATTGTAAAGGGTTAGGATAACTTCTTTGGATTTATGCTCAAATGACCTGCCTATAAAGCCAATTATTTTGTTTGCCTTCTTAACAACTTCTGAACATTGTTGACTCAGTTTTAGGTTACTCGATATTGTTACTCCCAGATCGGTTTCTGTTTACATTCTTAAGCTGAGTGCCATTCATCGAATAGTTTGCTTTCTCATTTAGGTATCCGATATGTAGTACTTTACATTTATCCGCATTGAAACTCATTTGCCAAATTTGGGCCCAACATGACAATTTATCTAGATTGTGTTGCATATCGTCAACTTGTTCTTTTGAGAGTACGCTATTTGCAACGTTTGTATCTTGCAATTTGTTATTACTGACAGAGAGAGAGAGAGAGAGAGAGAGAAGGGGGGGGGGGGGGGAGGGGGTGTTCTGGGCCCCCTTCTTCCTCTTGTTAAGTCCCATTAGTTTTGATATTTTATGACATTTTCCCCATAAGTTTGCTAATTTAAAGACCTTTTGTACCATTTAGTTGTCGATTTTTCCCTGGCGAGCGGTAGAAAGCCTGCAATTTAGGCATATTTCCATCGAAAAATGCGTAAAGTTTTGTAGCTGGGAGGTCTATAATAAAGAGATTGGAGAAAGATAAACATAATGAGGCACACAGACAGACAGAGGAAGTGTTAGGAAGAAGAATGAGAGAGAGCTAGCCAGAATATAAAGGGATGGGTGGGTAAATAGAGAGACTGGCAGACAGGAACACACCTAAGTAGAGAGACAGCGATAGAGAGAGAGAGAGAGAGAGAGAGAGAGAGAGAGAGTTAACTGCATAAGGTGGGTGAAATAGAGAGGCTGGCTCCTCGGCGACACACAGCCTGAGAATTTGTGGAGGACAGGTGTCTAAATTGCTTCTCTGATTGGCCCGGTGTGGGTGGATGGGTGCATGTGTGGGTGTTGGTGTGTGGATGTTTGGTGGGATGGGGAGCTGTGCGAGTGGATATTTAGAGAAGGGCAGAGATGTGAATAGTTATGGTTAAGTGGATGTTTGGGAGGGAGAAGACCCGCCCAAAAAAGAATCATACGGATGGTCAAAATTATATTCATTTGGATATGAGTGTGCAGGTTTGATTAAAATCAGAGGTTTGAGTAAAATCAGAAGATGAAGAGTATTGTTCCTGATTGCTGGGGGAGACAAAAGGAGGTTGGACCTGGGTAGTTGGATGTGCATGTCTGTGAAAGTGGAGACTTACTGTAAGTAGGTGTAGGTACTTACTGTATGTCTAGACATAAATTACTGAAGTTATTTACAATGATGCACGTCCATAAACCTTTGATAGTACTGCAATGTGTGTGGGCATTTAGGCTTCAATGGCTGCTGGTAGGGTTTGATTAATACAAAGGAGTGCAAAGGAAAACAAGCAACAACAGGTCATGCGACCTCTCGAGGTTATTTGCCCTCCAAAACACTGCTGTTCCAAGTGTTGCAATAGTATTTAGGAGAGAATGTGGGAAATATGTGAGAAGGAAGTGCTACCATGGGGCTTAGTCCATGGCAGGGGAAATTATATTAAGATCTATTAGGATATTGAACGAACACTACTAAAGAAAATATTTATTCAATTACAAATACAGTCAACTTTGGGTTCAGGGTAAGTTGCTTGTCTAGGCGAACTTTGAAGGAATCAACGGTGTTGCAGTCTATGACAACTCGGGGAGGCCCATTCCTCAAGTTGACGACTCGATTGAAGAAGAAATTCTTGGATTCGTTAGAGTTGAATGATTTTGCAGCCATTCTCCCGAGTGTAGTGTTATCGGTCAATCGTAAAATGTTATTACAGATGTGATGCCTTTAATGATCTTGAAAACTTGAATAAGGTCACCTCTCAATCTGCGCTTGGTTAATGGATATAAATTTAGTTCTTTAAGACGTTCCTCGTATGGTTTGTTCCGAAGACAGGGTATCATCTTGGTAACTCTACGTTAAACTCGTTCCAATTGGTCTATAATATATCTTTTTGGCACCAAGGGCACCAGAACTGAACGCAGTATTCCAAAAGTGGGCGGACTAATGAATTGTAAAGGGTGAGGATAATGTAGAATGTAGGATAATGAGGATAATCTAGGGCGATGGACGTTTGATGTGAATATAGGAAGACTACATGGGCGAATGGTATTATATGGATGTGTGTAGGTATATATAAGGCAGCCGGTGTAGACTATGGTATGAGAGGGGCTACAGGGAGTAAATGGACTACCTGTGTGGAGATATACGAGTGGGGATATGACACCAGTTATTATATAGAGGTGTGGGAAATGACACAAGGTATTATATAGATGTGTGGGATATGATACCAAGTAATATATAGATGTGTGGGATACGACACCAGGTATTATATAGATGAGTGTAATATGACACCAGTGAATGGATGTACAGTTGCCCACGAGATTGCAAACTATTCAATGAATGACACTCAGATTAAGAGTGTAGACAGATAATAAATTCATTTGGGAGTAACAAAATCGAGTACCATAAAAACCAGTCAACAATGATCAGAAGTTGTTAAGAAGGCAAATAAAATAATCGGCTTTAAATAATCGGCAGGTCATTCGAGCATAAATCCAAAGATGTAATCCTTACACTTTACAATTCCCTAGTCCGTCCTTTTCTGGAATATTTCGTTCAATCCTGGCACCCCTACTACCAAAAATATATTGATAAACTTGAACGAGTTCAACGTAGAGTTACCAAAATGATACCTGATAAAAAAAAAACACACAAAAAAAAACGAAAACAAAACGAGGAGCGTCTTAAAGAATTAAGTTTGTTTCCTTTAACTCAGCGCAGATTAATAGGTGACCTAATTCAAGTCTTCAAAATCATTAAAGGTATCGACAACTGGGGAGTAGGAATCGAAGTTTGTGTTGGTGGAAAATCTCTTATAATAATCTGTGTGTATCTGCCTTACCAGTGTAGAGAAAATGAGAAGTATCAGCACTGTCTAGGTGCACTCCATGCAATAATTCAAGATGTAGACATTTGTAATTATACAATAATTGGAAATTGGAATGCTAACGAGATGACAAGGACTTCTCATGCTCTCAGCACATGGTGGAACTTTGTGAGGAGGTAAATGCGTGCATTTCATCTAAAATGCTTCTTCCTCGAGACTCGTTTACTTATGTGAGTAGTTCATGGGACACTGTTTCTTGGCTGGATCATGTGGTAGCCAGCCAAGACTGCCATAATGCCATACAAGATATAGCTATCCACTACCATATAACCGACAAAGATCACATACAATATCGAGTAACCTAAAACCGAGTCAACAATGTTCAGAAGTTATTAAGAGGGCAAACAAAATAACTGGCTTAATAGGCAGGTCATTCGAGCATAAATCCAAAGAAGTTATCCTAACCCTTTACAATTCCTTAGTCTGCTCTCTTCTGGAATACTGCATTCAATCCTGGTGCCCTTATTACCAAAAAGATATAGACAAGCTAGAACGAGTTCAACGTAGAGTTACCAAAATGATACCTAGCCTAAAGAACAAACCATACAAGGAGCGTCTTAGAGAATTAAATCTATTTCCTATAACCCAGCGCAGAATAAGAGGCGACTTAATTCAAGTGTTCAAAATCATCAGAGGCATCGACAATATGAACTGTAGTATGTACTTCACAATCGATCAATCCTAATTACATGCGGGGAAACGGTTGCAAAATTATTGGTAAATATTTTAACTTACACTAATCTAAGAATTTCTTCTTCAATCGAATTGTCAACTTGTGGAATGGGCTTCCCCGAGAGACGTTATAGACTGCGGCACCGTTGATTCATTTAAACTTCGCCTAGACAACTGCGTTTGTAAATGAATAACTTTATTTTATCCTCCCCTCAGTTACTAACCCATCTGTCTCCTAATAACTTCCTAATCCTACCACGGACATTCCAGGGCAGTAGTTCCCTTTCCAATGTTCCCTTACCCACTCTAAACCACTGTTTGGACACTTGATCCTCAGTGTTTTGGAGGACAAGCAGCCGAGAAGGGTCACTAGAACTGTTGTTGCTTGATTTCCTTTGTACTCTTTTGTACTCCTTTGTATCCTTCTCGGTAGATATTGAAGTGGATACAATACCAAACACTACAGGTGAGAAACAGGAAGTTTCTCATAAACTGAATTGGGACAGGCTAAAAAATGAGGACTGTTGGTTATCTAATGACATTACACATTAACTACTAAATGGGGTACAAGAACCCAATGCTGTGAACTGTATGGATATAAATTGTAAAAAACAGGACTAACTAACCAGCCTAGAAATTATGTACAATCAAATATTGCAGTGTCTTAGGCAAGCAGGTTCTCATGTATTTAATAACATAAGCAAGGCTAAAGGTGTGTGTAAACCAGGCTGGTCGGATAATGTGAGTGATCTATACGGTGAATCACGTGAGCTCTATACAACCTGGAAGGTTCAAGGAAGCCTCGACAAGGTCCGTTATTTGATTTGTATAAAAGAGCAAAAGCAAGGTGTAAATACGACATACGATACATAAAGAAACGTGAAGATGAACTTGTGCAGAAGGGGTTAACTAGAACCCAAACTAAAGAACAAAGAGAAAAGACAAAGATAACAGAGAAGGACAACAGTACTAAACCTGCTTGCCTGAGAGTCGCTTCAAGGCGCCTGAAAGATCTCGGCGAATTAGTGAAGATTGTCTCACCGCTAACTAGGAGAAGGAGAGAGAGAGAGAGTGTGAGTGAGTAAGTGAGAGAGAGAGCAGACATAGAATTGGGAATACAAAGGGGTACAAAGGAAATCAAACACAACAGGTCTAGCGACCCCTCAAGGCTACTTGCCCTCTAAAACACTGATGCTCAAGTGTCCAGCAGTGGCTTAGAATGGGTAAGGGAAAATTGGAAAGAGAAGTACTGTCCTAGGAATAATGTCCGTGGTAGGATTAGGAGATTAAAAGGACATAAGGAAATTAACTAGAAGGGGGGAAGTAAAGTCATAAATGGTTACAATACAATACATTACGTAAAGTGAGGAAGGCAAAATTATATCTAACATGATCAACCAAGCTGGATACATCTCTTGAACTCTGCATGAAATGTTTGGGTTTCAGACTGAATTTTCGTGAGGACAGTGCGAATAGGGTCATTGATATCTGCAACAGAGCGAGAGTATCATTCAATGTTAAGCAGAGGATAATTGTATATAAAAGGGTACCTAAAACAGACACACACACACACACACACACACACACACACACACTCACTTTACCTGGCTTTACCTGACCTACAGTCCGCTGCCCCATTAACCCTTTTCCAATTCCCTCATTTAATCTCTCCCAAGGATTTAACTCCCATTATTAGCCTCACCTGACCCTACCAGAACAGTTTTTGTATGTATGTATGTTTGTTTGCATACGTGAGCGTTTATGTATACGGGCATGTGCACACTTACTGCATGTTCTTATGTTCTATATATGTATGTATATATATGCGTATTTATGTGTGTACGTATGCGTATATATGTATGTTCTGTATATATATGAGTAAAATAAATGTGTACTGTATATGCACTGTAAATCACTTACTCTCATGGTTAATTTATGATAATTTGTATTTTGCACTAGCATAATTATTGTATTAATTTCTTGTTTTTAATGTAAAGTATATTATACTCACCCATTGTAAACTGAGCTTACCATTTTCATATCTGTACATCTCATGTTCATCCACTAATTGTAAAATGTGTATTTTTAGCTAATGAGGCTGCCATTCTTTAATAAACCGTTTATTATTATTATTATTATTACAAATAAACCGATTATAATTATTATTGTTTACACACACACACAAAGACAGACAAACACACACACACATACGCACACGCACCAGAATTACTTTCTCTCCTTTTCTCTTTCCCTGGCTTGTAACCATTCGGCCCAATTCAGCCAACTGTTTTAAGACGTTTATCCCCATCCAGGTGTCGATTTCTTCCTGGCGAGCGATAGCGAGCCATGATTGTATGGAGAAATCCGGCTTCGCCAGAGAAATTTTTCTGTCGAAAAATGCACAAATTTGGCTTTCTGTCAAAAACAAAATATATATATGCTGGCTCGCTACCGCTCGCCAGGAAAGTATTGACACCTGGATGGGGGTAAACGTTTTAAAACAGTAGGCTGAATGGGGCCTACTGGATACAAGCCAAAGAGAGAGGGAGAGAAAGAGGGAAAAAAGCGAGGTGGGTTCCCTTAATACTTTTGCCTTCTCCGCCTCCAGGGGCTCACAGGTTAATTACTATTTACCCTCTGACTTCCACATGCCCTTCCTAATCCGTCTATAATCGTCTAATGATAGCCAGCATTTCTATAGTTGTAAATTGTTTGAATAGCACAAATAATAAATAAATAAATAAATACCGGTAAATGTATGTATGAGGTCTATATACTCAGGCCCAATCCCAACTTTTCCTATTTATTTATTTATTTATTTATTTGTTTGTAAATAAATACATAAATAAACGCCGTGAGCCAGCTGGCCGACTGTACATTGTAAGACAACGACAATAATAACAAAACCAGACACACATTCCAAAAGAAAAAAGGTTTGGTAGAAAAGGCCGAAAACCAGCGGAAATGAACGAATATGTAAGCGGCCAAAACGTGATGCATACGAAAGCAAGCATCGCAAATGTACCGGAACGAATGCTGGGGAAACAAAAATAAGAAACAAAAATAAGAGAGCGATGCACAGAAAACCCAACGTAAAGATTAAAATACCGAGGTAAATGCCGGAGAATAAGAGAATAGGCGAATGACAAATATGAGAAAAACAAATAACGTGGTGAACAAGGAAAACAAACATAAAAAATAACAAATGGAGAGAAACACACACGAGAACTGAATGAAAAAAAGCAGGTATAAAAACAAATGAACCGATGGAAAAGCAGGGAAAGAGAAAAGGAACGACAGGAGAGGACATTCATAAAGAAGCGAGTTTATCAAATGTACCGAATGAATGCACCTAAACAGAGCAAATATAGGAATAAGAAGGCGACACCTAAGATTTTACTAACTCCTTCAGCACCATGACGCCGTTGTACGCTCGACCAAAAAACAATCTTTACACTAACGCTCTAAACATTCTGGAAGTGGGTCGAAATCTTATGATAATACCTCACAGACGTATGTTTCATCCACCAATTTATTCCGTTCTCACTAGATTATTTACAGCTCACCAGTGTAAAGATTGTTCTTTGGTCGAGTGTACCTTTGATTCTGGCAAAAACATATGATCTTGTTCAGTATATGGAGGACCTATGTTACTAAGGGGGTTTATTGAGATCGTATTTACCCATTTGAGTCGCATATGCAGATTACAAATTAAAGATAATCGTCTGATGGTAACCAAAAGTTGATGAACATTACGTAATGTTGGTGAAGAGATTAATAAAACCTATACCAAAACGAATGCGTGAAAAGCGAAAAGAAACTACAAAAGAATTCGACGATAAGGCAGCAAGAAAAAACAAAGGTACAAAAGCGAATGCAGGAAAACAAAGAAAGAACGCGGATAATACAAGGATACCCACATACATTACTAAACATGTGCAGAAATGTGTGCAGGACAAACAATGAAAGAAATAACAACAAATAGCAAAGAAAGGAAGCATAGATGGCAAACGTACCAAAGCGAATGTAGGGAAAGAGAAGAAAATAAACGAATAACACGATAGGCCTACACATGAAAACCAAGTATACAATCAAATGTTCCGAAACGTGCACAAGACAAGAATGAGGGCATATGAAGGAGGAAGAGGAGAAATAGAGAAGGGTATTACAAATGAACACCAGCAACAGTAGAAGTAACCATGTAAACAAACAGTGAGTAGCAAAACTTAATCAAGTAAACAAAAAACGGTACGGTCAGTAGAGAAGAGTAGTAAATATATACACCAACACCAACAGAAGTAACCAAGTAAACAAACAGTGAGGTAAGTAGAGAAGGGTAGTAAATATATACACCAACACCAACAGAAGTAACCAAGTAAACAAACAGTGAGGTAAGTAGAGAAGAGTAGTAAATATATACACCAACACCAGCAGAAGTAACCAAGTAAACAAACAGTGAGGTAAGTAGAGAAGAGTAGTAAATATATACACCAACACCAGCAGAAGTAACCAAGTAAACAAACAGTGAGGTAACTACGTAGAGAAGGGTAGTAAATATATACACCAACACCAACATAATTAACTAAGTAAACAAAGCGTGGGGTTAGTAGAGAAGGGTAGTAAATGTAAGCAATATATACACCAACACCAGCAGAAGTAACCAAGTAAACAAACAGTGAGGTAAGTAGAGAAGGGTAATAAATATCTACACCAACACCAACATAATTAACTAAGTAAACAAACAGTGAGGTAAGTAGAGAAGAGTAGTAAATATATACACCAACACCAGCAGAAGTAACCAAGTAAACAAACAGTGAGGTAAGTAGAGAAGAGTAGTAAATATATACACCAACACCAGCAGAAGTAACCAAGTAAACAAACAGTGAGGTAAGTAGAGAAGAGTAGTAAATATATACACCAACACCAGCAGAAGTAACCAAGTAAACAAACAGTGAGGTAAGTAGAGAAGGGTAGTAAATATATACACCAACACCAACAGAAGTAACCAAGTAAACAAACAGTGAGGTAAGTAGAGAAGGGTAGTAAATATATACACCAACACCAGCAGAAGTAACCAAGTAAACAAACAGTGAGGTAAGTAGAGAAGAGTAATAAATATATACACCAACACCAGCAGAAGTAACCAAGTAAACAAACAGTGAGGTAAGTAGAGAAGGGTAGTAAATATATACACCAACACCAACATAATTAACTAAGTAAACAAAGCGTGAGGTTAGTAGAGAAGGGTAGTAAATGTAAGCAATATATACACAAACACCAGCAGAAGTAACCAAGTAAACAAACAGTAAAGTCAATAGAAAAGGGTAACAAAAATGAACACCAACCGAAGTAATCAAGTAAACAAAAAGTGAGGTTACTAGAGAAGGGTAGTAAATATAAACAATATAAACACCAACACCAGCAGAAGTAACCAAGTAAACAACGAGTGAGGTTAATAATAATAATAATAATAATAATATTTATTCAGTCAGCAATTTACAGAGTTGGTACCACATAGTTTGTTACAAATATGACATGTACCAGCCTTGCATAATTCCAACTAAGGATAGCCCAATAAGGCCGTTAGGCGTATTTCCATTGGGGTCCTTGTGGGATTAGGTTAGCTGGGGAAAAGGGGAGGATAAAGAAATAGATACTTTAGAGAAAGTATTTCTAGGGGGTTATTTTAAGATACCTTACATCCTATAGTAAATATCAGTAATCCGTAATCAGTAATCATTTCAGTTTGGTTTGTCTATCTCTTATGTCGTATTTAGTAGTAGACATAAGCTTGGTGCTCCCTTCTCGCAGCTGTCCGGTTCAGGTGTTCCTTCAGGCTACGTCTGAAGGAATACAGTGTTCTCTTTTCACGGACTGACTGGGGTAGGTCGTTCCAGTCTTTGATGGCAGTGAAGAAGAATGTTTGCTTACCCTGTCCTTGGATTCTCGGGACCTTAAAATTAAACATCATGTTTCTTGTATTATGTATTATGTATTATGTATTATGTCTCTAGGTTACTAGAGAAGGATAGTAAATATAAACAATATAAACACCAACACCAGCAGAAATAACCAAATAAACAAAAAGTAGAGAAGGGGACCAACAGAGAGAGAGAACAAGATGGCCACCACAGGGACCCCATAAACAGCAGGATGGAGACCAGAAGGGAGGGAAAAGGCTCCGATAACCACACACAACGGCCAAGTACAGTCACTCATAAAAAAAACGTGGACCTCACCTAATTATGATAATGACAGTATATTTTTGAAAACTAATTCCTACCCATAATCTTACATATATCAACTACGGTACACAACTATATATATATATATATATAATATATATATATATATATATATATATATATATATATACTGTATATATATATATATATATATATATATATATATATATATATATATATATATATATTGAAAAGCAAGTTTCATCCAATAATCAATCCCGGTAGTTAAGCCGGTGTCACACGACCGCTTTTTCCGGCAATTTTCGACAAGCAAGTTTCTTCACGTACTAATTTGAGGCTCTTTCTCATTAATTTCGGAAACTAGATCGAAGGTAGATTATGTTAGCTGCCAGAAAACAATTGCTCACAAAAAATGACGGAAAAATCGCTCGTGTGACACACCCTTAATAATTGCATAAAGAAAATCATGGGGGAGTCAACCAAATATTATAAGCGACTGTACTCCACAAACTACTTCTTTAGCAACATGGTACTTCGAAAAATACACAAAACAAAGCGCCTTTAGTAACACAGACATAATTACTTTAGGAAGATATAAAGCCAGTACGTACTCAGTAATGCAGATATACGCAGTTCACAAGACGCACAGGATATTCAGGAAGGTACTGGGATTCTCGAAAAGTGGCTCCATTCCTGACGCTAGGCTTGACTTACAGTGTGCTGGCTACATAATCCAGAAGGGTTGATGGCCTTTTCATGAAATCCTATTTCAACTAACTAACAGGATATTACGAGATACCAAATACAACTCCCTCGGTAATATAAACACACGTACTTCAGAAAGATACACATTTTTGGCACAATATCTTCAGCAACACAGACAGACACAAGCACTTCACAAAAACAGATACACTACGTGCACATTACTAAAAACACAAGTACTCCACCTAGATTCATAGAACTTTACAGGGCAGTTAAGATAATTGGCTACATTAACGCCACAAAAAACCGGATGGGGACCTGAGTGCTTGGCACAGGCTCGTAATACCACACAACACGTTCTCAGTAATACGAGTACGGTACTTCACATAGATAAAAATTAAACAACACCCACAGTAACGCAGCAGTAAATAATTTAGAAATACACAATATCATCAGAATTACAGAAACAATTGATTCGTCAAGACACTGAAAATATACTAGACAAGCAGCTAATTGCAAATAAGCAATTAGGTAGTAGGGGTAGGCAGCCCTGCCCAGGGAAGTACTACCGCCAAGGTTTCGGGAGACTCGGGGAATAGCCTGAATTCCATTTTCTCTCCCAGGCCTTGGTAGCTGGATACATATCTTTCTGCCTCACACATCAGGGGTATCAGGAAAACCCTCTTTATATAACATACACATCCAACTTCACGACATTGCCCTACATCGCTATCCTCTATCCATAAAACACTACTCTTCCCACTACATATCATACATGTAACACCATACACCTTTACCAAATAAATATGGCAGTACAATTGTTAAGAGCAAACCTGGTGGTCCCTCGGATATCCACCCCCGGCAGGGTTGGGTCATTGACACAGGGCCCTCCCGGTCGTCATCATGTGACTGTGTCAAGAACATTGCAACGTCCCAAAGCTGCTCGTCGGTGCACCTTTTTCTTTAGCAATATAAGGGGACTTCACTTTAACATCAATTCTGTACATCAATTTCTTCAAGCAGAATCCCCTACTCTCCTTTTTTTTGACAGAGAATCAAGTAACATCCACATCTGACACGTCTATCTAGATTTAATTTTCCAGGTTAACTGCTCAAAAATTTCAGACCTAATGGAGGTGTATGTTGCTTCGCAGAATCTGAAATTGCCCTGGAGGAGGTTACTAGTTTCAATTGTCCCTATTTTGATTATTCTATATACAAATTAATTTCTGATGGTAAATTTAAATACATATGTTGCATCTACCGTTCCCCAAATACTCCTCCAGAGCAAAGTCTTTTTGATTCTCTGTCCTCACAACTCAGTGTCCTCAACTTAAATGCTTCTTCTGAAATCACTGTGTTGGGTCATTTTAATGTCCATAATGTTGAATGGCTCACTCATTCAGCCAGGACTGATGATGCTGGTCTTGAATGTGAGCTATTTGCAGACTCATTTAATCTCACTCAACTAGTCAAGCAACCCACCCGTGTACCAGATAATCCTAATCATAATTCCCACCTACTGGACTTATTTTTAACAACCAATTCAGAAAATTATGATGTTACAGTGAGGTCCCCACTTGGATCTTCTGATCACTGTCTGATACAGGCCACCTGTCTATCACCTACCACACCTTCCCACTCTGAACCTGTTTTGGTGACTAAATGGCATTAAGATAGGGCAGACTGGGAGGGTCTTCAAGGTTTCTTTATTGATATTCCCTGGACCTCTTTCTGTTCTAATGATGCACACACCACCTTGAGCCACATACAAGATTTTGTAAAAATTAGAATGGAAACTTTTATTCCTCATCAAAAGTACAGTAAAAGATCTAATTCACCTAAATGGTTTGACCATAATTGTGCTAGAGTAACTGAACAAAAAGCAATAGCCTACAATGCATACACAAGATAAAAAACACATGAAGCCTTTAATTACTTTAGAAACATCAGAAATCATGCCAAAACTTTATTAAACCTAACTAAATCAAACTTTCTCCACAAGCAGGCAAATAAACTTCTAAATAATCCAAATGATAACAAAATATTTTGGTCTACTCTTAACTCATTCAAATCCAACTTCACTACTGCTTCATCCATTCGACCATTAAAATCTTCGACTGGCAATCTTGTAAGTGACCCACGAGGTAAAGCTAACTTTCTTGCGGATATTTTCTCCACCAACTCAACCTTAGATGAAATAAATCAAGATGTCCCTGTACTTAATTTTAATTTGCCTGAAATTCCCTCACTTAAGATCCACACCAGACATGGCAAAACTATTTTGCAGAATCTCTCAGTAGATAAGGCTTCTGGTCCAGATGAAATTCCTCCAATAGTACTTAAGAATTGCTCCTTGGTGCTCGCTCCTGTATTGGCAACAAATTTCCGTCTGTGTACTCATACCTCATGCTTTCCAGTACCCTGGAAAGAAGCAAACATCCATCCAGTTCCTAAAAAAGGTGCCTCTTTAGATCCATCAAACTACAGACCAATAGCTATAACTTCCACTCTTGGTAAAGTCTTTGAAATTATATTAAATAATCACATAATTAAGCATCTTGAGAATAATAAATTAATCAGTGATAGGCAATATGGTTTTAGACGATGTCGATGAACTGCAGACATTTTTTGCCTTCTTACGCATCAAATCAACCAAGCTACAGACCAACATGGTGAAACACATACAATAGCACTGGATATAATTATCAAAGGCATTTGATAGAGTCTGGCATCAATCCTTATTGTCGAAGATGTCACACTACGGCCTTGCATCATTAGTTCCACTAATTTCTTCTTATCTTCATAACAGAAAAATATGTGTAATGGTAGATGGCCTTTATTTTCAATTTCACTCAATAAATGCTGGTGTTCCCCAGGGATCAGTTTTGGCCCCAACTCTGTTCCTCATTCATATCAATGATCTCATATCTACCACTCATAATCCAATACATTCCTACGCAGATGACTCAACACTCCACAGTTTCTTCACATTTACCAATTCTTTCACCCAACCCGATCATATAAATTCAAAAATAAACACTGCAATTTCTCTGAACCAGGACCTTTCTAGAATTAATGAATGGGGACAAAAGAATCTAGTTTACTTTAATGCACAGAAAACCAAGTACATTCAATTTTCTAACCGACATAATCTCACTGACTCCCATATATTTGTTAATGATGTAAATATTTCCACTTCCCCTAGTATTGACATTCTCGGTGTAACATTAACTACTAACTTGAGCTGGACACATTATGTTAGAAGCATTGCTAAGAATGCCTCTAAAAAACTGGGACTCCTGTACAGAGTTCGAGAATTCTTCACTGACGAGCAGTTGGCCGTAATATATAAAAGTCATGTGCGTTCTCAGATGGATTACTGTTCACCTCTGTGGAGTGGAAGTGGAGTGGTTGCATTGAGGCAGTTGGACAAAATTCAAAATAAAGCTATTAGATTAATCAATAACCCTGCAATCACACAGGACCTTCCTACATTATCCATACGAAGAAACGTTGCATCCTTGCATTATTCTACAGATATTTTCACAGGAATTGTTCAGAGGAACTTGCTTCAATTGTGCCGCCTCTCCACATCTTTCCCCGTAGAACTAGGGCAGCTGAGAGCGCCCATGAATTTACACTTTCTCCTCCACAATGCAGAACTTCTACTCTTTGGAATTCACTTTGCTTTCCACAAACTTACAATCTACAAAAGTTTAAATTCAGTTAAATCCAAACGTTTTATGAATGGAGGATGGCTTTAGGCACATGGACCTTTTTGTTTGATCTGTGTTTTTCCTTCCTCCGTTCATTGTCTCTTTAAAAAAAAAAAAAAAAAAAAAAAAAAAAAAAAAAAAAAAAAAAGCAGGCTGGCTACCGACAATCAAGCATTCAAATTCCAGATAACCACAGAGTTCAGAGTTCACAGTAATTTGTTTAAGGGATATTTACTAGCGAGGCCGTTCTATATGATATGTGCCCCATGAATATTCTTTCCTCTCACTTAAAATTAGGCTACCATAGTGCGGTGGGAATATGAACATGATTAGATTAATATCCAGTATTTGAGAATGGATAATAAGTCGTAGGCGTGTGCACACACCTTTAACCGTCTTGATAGTGTAATGGTGAAGGTGTCTAAAAATTTGTGTGTGATAACCTGGGTTCGAATCCTGGTGGATCACATATATGTTTTCATTAATTTCATTGGAGGTGTTTGGTGTTGTGGTGAAATTAATAAAACATAGAATATGTGTATGAAGGAGACAAAAGACAAGCTGCCTGTAACGAGTGTCTCCCCCAAAGCCAAATGAGTGACAGAGAGCCAAATTGAAGGGATGTTGGGGTCAACATGCCTGGACAACCAAGTTTACAGCAGCCTAAGTCATAAGATGAAGGAAAGATTGATTGAGGGACAGAGTTCCAGAGTTCACTTCTTGAGTATAAGAAAGACTGAGGAAATACAGATACGAGTACTATAATAAACCATCAGTAACACAAATACTAATCTACAACGCCCTGAGTAATATAGACACAAATGTTTTCACTAACATAGAAATACACAACACAAATACAAGTACAACAATACAAAGATGAAAATACAAATACAACGCCTTCAGTAATGCAGTCACTTCTATAAGCACTTCACTAAATGTACTAATACACGACGTTCTCAATAATGCAGAAACGAGTACATAATACATGTATGCAGGACATTAAAAGACAAGTTATATTGTAAAATTAGATGACGCTAGTGTACATTCGTAATTAAAGGTGGGGGTGCATGGGTTGAGATAAACATGGAATAATAATTGCCAAGCTGTACATAATTATCTTGTAAAATGCAATGGCACTGAAATATTTATTAACAATGGTATAAAGGATTTTGTGGATCGTCTATACCGGGCCTATGACGTCATAAGAGTATAAGTCTACCATCCATGGCGTCACTATGACGTCACAGGCCCGGTATAGACGATCCACAAAATCCTTTATACCATTGTTAATAATTATTTCGGTGACATTGCATGTTGCAAGATAATTATGTGCAGGTTGGCGATTATTTTTCCATGTTTACCTCAACCCATGCACCCCCACCTTTAATAGTATTACTATAAACTCCGTCAGTGGTACGGTTAAACATGGTATTCAGTCAACCAGAGGGCATTACGATGTATCAAGAACATTTTAGGTGAGAAAATGTAGGAACCCTGCTTCAAATTTGATTATATACTCACACATTTACAGCTTTGATCTAGTATTGAAACTATCCATGCATATCTCGCAAAAATCGCTTCTAGTTAGTTCACTTACGCTACAAAATCGTGACAAAGCCGCAATTATTTATATTTTGGCTATCGATCAAGTACAATTAAATAATAAATTAGTAATATATCTGAACAAAAAAATTCATTTAAGATCCATTCATTTTTGTTGGGATTTAGGCTATGTGTGTTCTAGTATTAACCTGTACATAACCGGTGGCGTCCTTTTCATACATTCTGGACACTATTAGTCGACTCAGCTTAGGAAGGATGTCTACCCAGTAGCTCAATTAATCCTTGCGGCTACCATATGTCCTTTCTAGGCTTCATAAAATCGTCTAAAAATGTATAAATGTAGCTAAACTCAAATAACAAAGACGTCGCCGGTACAGAAACGGTTAAAGGAGATATACAGTATGTTAAAGTTGTGAATACTATGGAACACGACTTGTAACCGCGGCTGTTGAAGAGGCGTTGACATTTACACCTCTTGACATTTCCGACAAAATAATATAAAAATCTGGCATCTTACGCTCTGACAGGTGTTTATCTCCCAAGGGCCCCACCAACACTCACCTGAAAAGACCAAAATGAAATATATAAGTGATATGAATTTACCTGGAGGTGTTTATTTGTGGTGTCTGTATTTGTGTGTACAAAGGAATACAAAGGAGTACAAAGGAAATCAAGCAACAACAGATATGGTGACCCATCTAGGCTGCTTGTCCTCCAAAACACTGAGGATCAATTGCCCAAAGAGTGGTTTAGAGTGGGTAAGGGAACATTAGAAAGGGAACTACTGCCCTGGAACTAATACCCGATGCAGGATTAGGAAGTTAGTAGGGGACAGATGGGTTAGTAACTGAGGGGGGGGGGGGATAAAATAAAGTTATTCATTTACAAACGCAGTCAGTCGCGGGTTTGATGCAAGATATTTGTCTAGGCAAAGTTTAAATGAATCAACGGTGCTGCAGTCTATAACGTCTCGGGGAAGCCCATTCTGTGTGTGTTTGTATGTGTGTGTGTGTGTGTGTGTGTTCTGGGTAATCATGTGTGTAGTAGGGTATGTGTGTGTGTATTTAGGGGAATCAGAATATATGTGTCCAATAATAACCTGTTTATTATCCTTCTTCCCTTGTAAAATTCTCCTACTCATCAAGACAGAGCAAGGGGCGAGGGAACGCAAAAGTGGTCCCGGATCCTAAGAATTGGAACTGTAGATGTTGCTTCTGTTCGGGCTTTTTCTCAAGTCGGCCATCCCCAGCAATGGGGTATGTGCCTGAGTATATACATACATACATACATACTGTTATATGCTGAAAATGTCCTAACATTCGGCTATAGCTTCCATCATATTAAAAATGTATAATTACTGTCTCTAAAAGACATACAGTATATAATATACATACAGAAGTACTATATCCATAAACTAAACGTAAGCCACACACATAATCGCGGTACATACATACATGGAAAATTGTAAGAAAATATGCAAATTACACCCAAGTTAGAATATAAACTAAACGGGAGAGCAAGATAACCAAGCAAATAATCCACAACTTGGCCTCTGCACTACAGTCCCAAGGCTCGGAGATGTCCCTGCCAGATAATGTTGGAATCTACGACGTACAGTAACCTAGGAAAAACCGAGGACCTCTCATATTTTTCATTGTGAGAATGCAACCTTTATCATTTATCATTATATTGAAATTTGTATTACCTTGTGTAATTTCATTCATATACCAGTGCATGGAAGAATATTTGCCTAATAAATAATATATGAGCTCCAGTATGTTATGAGGGACTGTTTACATGATATTTTAGATACAACATTGTGAAGCCAAAGAAAGCATTTACTGATAATTTCATGTGGCATTAGACAATTCTCACAACAATTAATGTGTGTTGCAAATAATGGAAATATATATATAATGGCATTGCTTACATCCTGATATAACAGAGAGAGAGAGAGAGAGAGAGAGAGAGAGAGAGAGAGAGAGAGAGAGAGAGAGAGAGAGAGAGAGAGAGAGAGAGAGAACAATGAACACCAAAAGCATTATAGTCAGAAAGGTAATACGAAAAATAATTATTCATGGGGTATCAAAAAGTACAATAGCTTTCATATATAAGGTGAATGTCAAATAGTTATTGTATGACATTCATGATTTTTTCACGACATTTGACAAGATAATACTCGTGTAATTACAATAGAGACAAAAAAAGAAAGAAAGGAGAAAAAAAGGTCGCTCAGGGATACACTTAAGGGGAGACAGACCGTTTTTCTGGACCACCCTTCTCCCTAATGTATAGCCCCACTAGTTTTTGAGATTTTAAGACGGTTCCATTAGTTTGGGAATTTTATGACCTTTCACCCCATTTCTTTGTCAAAATTAGGACCCTTCGTGCCATTTAGGTGTCGATTTTTTCCAGGCGAGCGAGAGCGAGCCTGTAGTTTTAGGAGGCATCGGCCTTTGGCCAGAACATTTTTCTGCCGAACAATGTACAAATCTATCGTGATGGGGGGGTTTAGGGAATGGTTTTTCTAAGCCTGATGGAGGTCTAGGGAGGAAACTAAAATAAATATATGAATAAATGAACTAATAGACCAAACAAACAGCCACTGTCCCCTTAATCCTTTGGGTACAGATACGCGCTGATAATACAAACTCAAAAACAAAAAATAGTGTCAAGATTAAGAGGTTTTCATTTTGTTATTGTTATGGACCCCCTTCTCCCTCATGTTTAGTCTCATTAGTTTTTAAATTTTATGACGATCGCCCTAACGATCGTAAGACCTTTCGCCCCATTTTGTTGTCATAGTTACGACCTTCCGTGTCGTTTTTTTCTTAGCGAGCGACAGCGAAATAGTAATTTAAGAGGAACCGAACTTTGGGTGGGAAATCCAAGTAGGGACTGCAAGGTCTGTGTGATCTGGGTAACTGTAATTCTGTGTAACTCCCATTTTCATATTTTATATTTTAGTTGTCCATTATTACCACTTACATACCGTATAACATATTCTCTCTCTCTCTCTCTCTCTCTCTCTCTCTCTCTCTCTCTCTCTCTCTCTCATATATTAGCTGAAACCCCCGCATGAAAGAAAACAGACTGAACCCAACATTAAAACGACATTTTAATGATTTAAAGAAGCAAGTTAAACTACTGATAAATTCCACTAAAAAACAATATTTTAACAATGAATTAAAAAAGTGCAAAGGAAATACTTCGGCAACGTGGAAAATAGTAAGGGAAGTAATACCCAACGACAAGCAAAGTGGTAGAAACTGTCTATTTGAAAACACAAATGAAAATGCTGAAGAGTTTAATAAGTTCTTTGCAAATGTTGGAAAAAAAGCATTCGATGATACGCAAATACGCAAGATATGGCAACACCGCTCCCCAACCCCATATACCCACACCTCTTCCTCACCTCACTGAAACTAATACCACATTATTTCGTCCTGAGCCAGTCGACCCCAATACTATTATTCTAACCATCAAACATCTTCACCAGACTAAATTTCGCGTCATACAGAACTCGAACGTCGCACGACCTACCCCCGAACACTATGACTTGCATTTTTGAGGCGAATGCATCCGATATTGTCCCGATGTTGGTCAAAGAAGAACATCCCCAGATAATGCCCCGACATTCCCAGACTATGCCCCAAACAAGACTCAAATGTAACTCGACACTCCCGACCGATTTACGTTAAAGACCCGAACATTAGAGGAATATAATCCGATGCATGCCAGAGCAAGACCCGATCAAAACTCGAATGTGCCAAGAATCAGCCGACAAATATTTAACGGTGTTTACACCCGAACCTGCCTTGACCCGATACAAAAGATATTATGAGGAACACCAGAGGATCACCGGCCGCATCTGCCCGACCATCAGAAGACCTTAACACGATACTACAAAGGAGTACAAAGGAAATCAAGCAACAACAGGTCTAGTGACCCTTCTAGGTTGCTTGTCCTCCAAAACACTGAGGATCAAGTGACCAAACAGTGGTTTAGAGTGGGTAAGGGAACATTGGAAAGGGAACTACTGCCCTGGAACTAATGTCTGTGGCAGGATTAGGAAGTTAGTAGGGGTCAGATGGGTTAGTAACTGAGGGGGGGATAAAATAAAGTTATTCATTTACAAACGCAGTCAGTCGCGGGTTTGATGCGAGATATTTGTCTAAGCGGAGTTTAAATGAATCAACGGTGATGCAGTCTATAACGTCTCGGGGAAGCCCATTCCACAAGTTGACAACTCGATTGAAGAAGAAATTCTTAGATTCGTGCGAGTTAAAAGATTTACCAATAATTTTGCAACCGTTTCCCCGCGTGTACTTAGATTGGTCGATAGTGAAGTACTTACTACAGTTCATATTGTCGATGCCTTTGATGATTTTGAACACTTGAATTAAGTCACTTCTTAATCTGCGCTGGGTTAAAGGAAATAGATTTAATTCTCTAAGACGCTATTCGTATGGTTTGTTCTTTAGGCTAGGTATCATTTTGGTAACTCTACGTTGAACTCGTTCTAGCTTGTTTATGTCTTTTTGGTAATAAGGGCACCAGGATTGAACGCAGTATTCCAGAAGAGGGCGGACTGAGGAATTGTAAAGGGTTAGGATAACTTCTTTGGATTTATGCTCAAATGACCTGCCTATAAAGCCAATTATTTTGTTTGCCTTCTTAACAACTTCTGAACATTGTTGACTCGGTTTTAGGTTACTCGATATTGTTACTCCCAGATCGGTTCTCTGTTTACATTCTTAAGCTGAGTGCCATTCATCGAATAGTTTGCTTTCTCATTTAGGTATCCGATATGTAGTACTTTACATTTATCCGCATTGAAACTCATTTGCCAAATTTGGGCCCAACATGACAATTTATCTAGATTCTGTTGCATATCGTCAACTTGTTCTTTTGAGAGTACGCTATTTGCAATTTTTGTATCGTCAGCAAATTTTGAGATTGTACAGGTGAGACCTTCATCTATATCGTTGATGTAAATTAGAAAGAGAATTGGTCCTAGTACCGATCCCTGGGGTACCCCGCTACTTACATTGGTCCATTTAGATGCCTCACCGTTTATGACTAATCTTTGCTTTCTGTCGCTAGAAGAATGTGTGACTGGTAAATTCCAGTCTTTATCGTCTCTCATTCCTGTCATACGAGTTGTGTTCTTCCCAAAATCTTCAATAGACTCGCTTGATCTTGCCTTATTCCTCTGTTTATCGGGGGAATGTCGTCTTTTATTCGAGTATATCGTCTCTCATTCGGTTGTTATTATGGTTAATGTCGCCTTATATTCATACGAATCGGGTTAATGTCTGCTTATGTTCGGCTAGATCGAGTTAACTTAGTCAATGAAAATAACAGACGAACAACGGCCGAAACGAAATAACGTGACCCGAATGAAAGCCGAACATAACCAGAATGAGAACCGAAATTTTTTTAACGGTTTTTACACACGAATATCGGCTAGAAGTTAACGCATGCACTAACTTCTGGCCGAACCCCAGGATGTTCGGCTGCACCCCTGAACATCCCCGGAGCTTCCCCCGAATCAACGAAAACATTGGCCGAATTGACCCGAATTTACCCGAACATTTGAAAATTCATAAAAGACTCTCTTAACGTAATAATATATTATCTTACAGTCATTATTAATACATCCATAGTCACAGGTAAATTTCCTTCATCCTGGAAACATGCGCTAGTTACTCCATTGTACAAAACTGGAGACCCTAATAATACTAGTAATTATCGCCCAATTTATCTTCCCCCAATTTTTTCTAAAATCATCGAGAAGATCGTTGCTAACCAACTCGTTAATTTCTTAGAAAACAATAACATTATATCAAACTCACAACATGGCTTCAGACCCAAACTCTCTACTGAAACTGCACTCACAGTTATCACAGACAAGATTTATGACAACATGGACAACAAACACATATCCCTCTTAACCCTCTGTGACTTGTCTAAGGCGTTTGATAGTGTAAACCATAATATTCTTATTAAAAAACTCCTACAAAATAACATTGACTCTTTCTGGTTCGAGGATTACCTCTGTGAAAGAACACAGTCCGTCCGCATAAATGATACTATTTCCTCCATAGCAAAAACCCCTTACGGAGTCCCTCAAGGGTCTATTTTAGGACCAATTCTCTTCATTATTTTTGTCAATGATATACTAAAATACATAAAAAATTGCCTACTAGCACAATATGCTGACGACACCCAGTTCCTTCACAGTGGTCAATTAAACGAATTAAATAATCTAATCGCTAGATGTGAAGAAACTTTACGGATTGCAAATGCTTACTTCCAAGAAAATGGTCTATTGCTGAACACCAAAAAGACTCTGTGTATCTTCATAGGAACACATCAAATCATATCAAAAATATCAAGCAACACCACCATTCAATTCGGTGATACCAAAATCCAACCATCCATCCACGTAAAAAACCTTGGTGTTCATTTGGATCAGTATATGACCTTCGACAAACATATAAGTCAAACAACAACAAAAGTAATGGGGGCCATATTATAGATAGATATTTTTTTTTTTTTTCATAAATCAACTCGAATCGCAGTTGTACAATCACTACTAGTATTAAGCATTCTGAACTACTGTAATATTATTTGGGGGACGACTAATGCATCACTAATCACGAAGGTTCAAAGGTTGCAAAACTTCGCGGCAAGAGTCGCAGATGGTAAAGCTAGGAAGTATGATCACGTTACACCCATTTTCAAAGAATTACAATGGCTAAGCATAAAGAAACAAATTACTTTTAATTCAGTAGTAACTATTTTTTTTAAAGTCACCCACCACTACCCAGATCACTTCCTACCTCTCCCAACTGTTAACAATATTACCAATAGTAATACAAGACAACGACACAATCTTTTATGTCCCCAGAACCAAGACTGACTCGGGAGCCAGAGCTATGTCTGTAACAGGTCCTAAGTTATGGAATCAACTACCATCGGATATCAAAGAGGCAAATATCGTACATGCATTTAAATCAAAGTTGAAAAAGAACTTATTAAATAATACATCTAAATATCGGGCCTCATTGTTCTCTATGGTAATATGATGTCCTATATATTCTTATTCATATTTTTATGACTGTATATATGTGGGTATTTCAATATAGATACATATAAACTATATACAGTCAAACAAATATGAATGTGTGTGTACAAGTATGTAAGTCCACGCACATATTTATGCAATGTATATACAGTATTCAATATGTCCTTATTTTGCAGTATATATTTATGAATGTATTCAAGTATGTATATATGCTTCTATTAATATCTACAAGATTGTATGCATATATATGTAGATATGTTGTATGGGTATGTACTGTATGTAATGCGTATGTGCGTATCTATGTGTATGTATATGTATCTGTTTGTGTATATATACAGTTGTATCCATGTGAGCATGTATGTATAAGTGTGTATGTATGTGTATGTGTGTATGTATATATATATATATATATATATGTATATGCATGTGGGTATGTGTATATACGTATATGTGTGTGGATGTATATGTGTGTATGTACGTATATATATATATATATATATATATATATATATATATATATATATATATGTGTGCGTATGTGTATGTACGGTATATGTATGTATAAATATGGGTGTATGTATGGGCATGTTGGTATATACTGTATATGTATGTATTGCGTGTATATGCATCTGAATGTGTATGTACAATCTAAGTTTAGGCTATACCTTATACCTAAGTTTATACCTAAGTTAATACTTAATGTACACTTTGTAATTGTAATTATGAGCAGAATAACCACTTTTAAGTGGAAATAAACATTTTATTATTATTATTATTATTATTATTATTATTATTATTATTATTATTACTCTCTCTCTCTCTCCTTCCATCTGTTCACTTTATCATTTCAGTGTCTCTTTCCGGCAAACCTCTATGTTTTGTCGGACTCATATTTGTTGTCCTTCCGTTCGCTCATTTGACCCACCTTTCTGTTTGTATGTATATATATATTTGTTTTAACTCCCCACTTTTGCTCTTCCACATTTTTTCCTTTTTGCATGTATTTTGTTCTGTTTCCCTATATTTTGTGTATGTTATTTTGTTATACAATATACTTAGGATCATATATATCCATATTATATATACTCTAATATAGACTCAGAAAGTAAATTATAATAGAATTGCTAAGTATAGTGTATAACATCCCCCTGCCCCTCCTCGCAGATATCTCTCACGTGGCGAATAATGGCGAAATGTTTTCAATGGCGAGGACCAGTTTCTATTCAGTAAATATATCTGCCTTCCGGAGAAAAATGAATAAAATCAGTCACAGCGCCGGGAAATTTGGGAGTTTTGTGAATTTCTTGTGGTTATGTATATGATGAAGACCGCTTGCATGTATTTATGTATTTTTTGGAGCTAGCACGCACACCAGTATGCAAATGTAAGCTCTCTCTCTCTCTCTCTCTCTCTCTCTCACACACAAGAAAAACAGCCACATGATACTGCACTATTTCTTTGTCAGTATTAAGACTTTTCGTGCCACTTAGGTGTCGATTCTTTTCTGGCGAGAGGTTAGCGAGCCTGTAATTTTAAGAGTAACCGGCCTTTGGTCGGGCCATTTTTCTACCAAAAAATTTACAAATTTATCTTGAAGGGGGGTCTAAGGGGTGTTTTTTACAGGTTGGTTGAGGTCTAGGGAGGAAACTAGAAAAAGAATGAAAATGGAAAACACATAATTGCTCACTGAATCCCTTATACAGATAAACGAGTAAATAGATTCAAATATATACATCAAGAAAAGTTAAAGCATAATTGCCTACTGAACCACGAATTAAGGTACACTTGCCCACATAAGTTCTGTTCCTGGTCATGATCTATATGTATGAAAGCTAAATTGCTAAATTGCATGAATGAATAGTGAGTGCGGGTTCTTTTAGTTATTATCAGTTGACTAATCAGATGAGTTAACTACTGCATAAAAAGACACACCTATTATGTTTATTTCATTAATTAGGTTTATTTGTAAGAATAAGGTTTGTGAGAATATGAATGTATAAGATCACGTAGAGGAATAAAACTTGTGTGGGTAACTGTATATTTGTATTTTCTATGTGAGTAAGGGAGGCAAAAGGCAGAACTGCCTGCAGCGAGTGCCTCCCCCAGAGTCGAAAGAGTGACATGGCCACAATCAAGGGACGTTCGAGCCAAAATGCCTGGACACACGGAGTTTGAAGCAATTTAAGTCATAGGAAGAGGGAAATTTTGATTCTGGGAGAGTTCCAGAGCTCAGCTGTTGAATAGAAGAAAGTCTGAGAGTAACATGAATATATTAATAGATATAACAAAAATTGACAAGGAAAAAAATATAAATAATTGGCCAGTGAAACGCGAATGCTGGTAAATGAATACATGGATTTGGCTGGGTTATTAATGCTGCATATTAAGATCGTAGTGTAAATATTGGGGATGGGGCGGTGGGTGAAACGTAGTGTGATGATGGTGGTGATGATGATGATGATGGTGGTGATGATGATGATGATGATGATGATGATGATGGTGGTGGTGGCGGTGGTGGTGATGATGGTGTTGGTGGTGGTAGTGATGATGGTGGTGGTGGTGGTGGTGATGATGATGATGATTGATTGATTGATTGAAATATTTTATTTAGCCAGAAGTATTTACAATATGGATACAATAAGGATTTACAATAATATAATATATTGGCTGAGCCTTTTGAGAGGGTCTCTCTTCAAGGCACATTGAGATTTACTCGAACATAGTTTCATATTGTCATAATCATATTTAAGATCTTAACCTGCAGTGAAATACAGTACATTGTTACCCAATTAGCTCCCTCATAATCACAAGCTTAACATTACTTGTATCCAACCAGACACCATCTTACAACCTAACATTATGTTTCTTGTGGGTACATGCAATCGCTATCATACAACATACTTTTATCTAAATTGATGACGAAAGCATAATTCTGAATATTAATAATTTGATAACAGGTAAGACTTGAGACATCTTAAAACTAGAGATTATTTTTGTTTTTTGTATGTCATGAGGTAAGCAGTTCCAAATCTTAACACCATGGTATTTTATTGTGGTTTGAGATTGCTTTGTGGTCATGTTGACGATATCTAAAGGATTGTAATTTCGTAAATCATACCCGTCATTTATGCGATAATTAATAATTCCCGAATTACGTATGTGATTTAATAATTTATATACAAATATAACACTGCAGAAAGTATTAATATCCTCTAGTTTTAATAGTCTAAGAAACCGAAACATTTCGTTTGTGTGGGCATTCCTGGGTGTATAAGTAATAGTTCTGATAACTTTTTTTCTGTGCTATTGTTAATGATTTCATTTTGATTTTCCCTGCTGCTCCCCATATGGTGTGGCAGTATGAAAAGAACGGACAAAGTAGCGACTAATATATTTTTTAAGGACATTTCTGTTAAAGCAATCTGGGTGTGGTAAAGTATATCGCATTGTTTATTTACTTTTGACGTTAAGTATTGTAAGTGAGGACCCCAAGATAATTGTCTATCCACAACAATCCCAAGCAACTTTATACTCTCCTCTTCCTTCAAATATGAGTTACCAAGTTTAATTGGTTGTATATCCACAGGCTTTTTCTTATTTCTGTGGAAAATTATATATCTAGTATGATTTACATTCAATGTGAGTTTGTTGGCAGCAATCTAATTGTTAACATTATTGAGTTCAATGTTTGTTAAATCAATGAGGGAGTTCAGGTCCTTGTGAGGTGCATAGAGAGTTCTATCGTCAGCAAATATAATAAGTTTAAATAATTAACTTGAGTTGACAATATCATTAATATATAATATAAAAAACAAAGGGCCCAGGATTGATCCTTGAGGTACACCGTAAGATATAGAGTCTATACATGATTGAACTTCTTTATATTGGACATACTGTTTGCGATTTGTTAGGTATGATTCAAACCAATTGTATGTATTATTATGAATTCCATAATGTTTAAGTTTAGCCAAGAGAATGTTATGATCAACTGTGTCGAAGGATTTAGAAAGATCTAAAAATATACCAACTGTATACTTCCTGTCATCAACAGATTTTAAAATGTAATTTTGAAAAAGAGTTAATGCAGACTCTGTTGATCTTCCCCTCCTGAATCCAAACTGGGTCTCTGTTATAATATTGTTGGTCGTGCAAAAGTCGATCATCCTATTATACATTATTTTTTTCCAAAATGTTGCTAAAAGACGGTAACACGACACTGGGCGGTGGTTTTTGAAGAGTTTTTTATCTCCAGATTTGAAAATTGGTAAAACCTTAGCAATTTTAAGTTGGTCGGGAAAAATTCCTGTGGAAAATGACATGTTACATATGTACAGTTGGTCAAAGTTCCAGCTGACCCACCCTCGCTCTGGGGCTCGCATAATTAGCTGGCAATACTGGTGTAGTGGTGTAGGGATACCATTTGCCATTAATGTGTTACCTGTGTCTGTCCTGTGTATTACTGCAAATTAGAATATGTAATGTTCACGTTGTGAAGACTAAATGCTCCTTCATTAAGAAGCCACCAATAAAACAGAAATAAGTATTCTTATAAAATCGAGTAAAGTATGTTGTAGCAGCCAGCAGGTTTTATATGCGTTGCCAGTCAATGGATATAATAACTTGAATATTTAAGCAAATCTACGAAGTTTGGGTGAATGTTCGGGATCATACGTAGCGATGTATGTATTTTTATTTGAGATAGGCTTACTTTCCCTTGTTTAGTATATGTTCTAACAATGATATAGCGGCAGCCGAAATCAGATCTACCAATCCCTCCTTCCTACACCAGTAAATTGCCAGATAATTCTGCGAGCCCCAGAGCGAGGGTGGGTCAGCTGGAACTTTGACCAACTGTACAATATGACAGGAGACAAGACATGGACTATTGCTCGTAAAATGTTCATGGGTATATCATCATGGCCTGGAGAGGAATTCCGTATTTCATCCACTACAAGCACTAATTCATTAATTGAAATAGGAGAGGGAGTACATTTTGGTTCTCGTCTATCTTGCAAATAGGATTCGAAATTAGTATTTGATTCAATGTTCTCTGCTTAGTTCTTTCCGACATTGATGACATATGAATTAAAATGTTCAGCTATATTATGATGAACATTATTTATTTCAATGTTATTATGAGCATATGATTCGCTTAGTTTTGCATATTGTTCTCTGCCTAGTACTGAATTAATTATCTTCCAAACTTTGTTAGTGTTACCAGAAGACTCCTTTAGTTTGGTTTTGTGGTAATTTCCTTTAGCTAATCTTATTGCTTCCGTAACGCTATTATGAATTCTACGGAACTCCTCTCCATGTGATGGGTCTCTTGGCATACTTCCTCGCTAGTTTATTTTTTATCTTTTATCATAGATTTAATCTCAGGTGTTATGTACGGTTTATTAAAGTGGTTATTTTTAATATGTTTAGTTAAAAAAAGGAAAGTGTTTATTTTAACAAGCAGAAAATATCATCATGAAGTTACTGTATATCACATTAGGATTATTGGAGGAGTAGACCAGATCCCACGATATATTCTCCATTCATTGCTTAAAAATATTAATATTTTCTAAACTAAAATCCATATATTTAATTGTTATATTATTATCTTCTACTCTTTTTGATAGGCCTTTTTTACATGTGTATATCGTAAACACCAGAAAATGGCCAGTCATTTTGTTGTATACAATTCCGCTAAAGATATTTTGATCGTAATTGTATGAATGTTTAGGCTATATTCATTATAAGTAAAGTAGATCTCTTAAGGGGGGATGGGCGTATACATTTGCTTAATTATTAATAGTTGGATTATTATTATTAAAGTTTCCTCTCTAGACCTCTATCAAGCTTTAAAAAAAAAAGAAAGAAAAAAAAAAAAAAAAAAAAAAAAAAAATCCCAAGACCCTCCAAGATAAATGTGTACATTTTTCGATAGAGAAATGTCCCGGCTTCAGGCTCGCTAGGAAAAAAATGATACGTACATGACACGAAAAGTCTTAATATTGACAACACAAATGGGGCGAAAGATCTTAAGATCTTCAAACTAATGGGCAGAACGTCATAAAATGTGAACACTAATGAAAATTTACATGAGGAAGATGGGGGCCAAGAAAAACGACCCATCTCCTCTTAACCCCAAGCCCATTTAACTCAATAAAGGCTAGAGCAAATGGGCTGTATATTTCCACTCGCATTCCTTGGCTTAATACGATCAAAATAAACCCTCTGGATAACATAGGTCCTTCTTAAACTGCACATAATCGTCTAGTTTTAGCCAGAATCAAATGTAAGAAGGTGTTCTCATGCTGAAGTGGTTAAGCGGACCGACCTGCATTTTTTCTCTTTCTAAGCAGTAGCCTTTCAACCCCATTCAGCATACTGTTTTAAGACATTTATCCTCATCCAGGTATCGTTCGCCAGAATATCTTGGATTATGTTTTAGACAGCTTACTTAATCTGTACATCTTTCGGTAGAAAAATGTCTCCGCCGAAGCCGAATTTCTCCATACAATGATGGCTCGCTATCGCTCGCCAGGAACAAAATCGATACCTGAATGGGGAGAAACGTCTTAAACAGTAAGCTGAATGGGGCCAAATGGAGAAAACCCAGAGAGAAAAAGCAGGTCGGTCCCCTTAACTGGGTGAGAAATATCACACTCAATGACAAAATAAGAAGCTATACCCTGTTCCAAATAGGTAGACCAATAATCCTGAACCCTAACCCCTGTAACTCAAACAGGGCTAGAGCAATTTTGTTTTAATTTCCACACCTATTCTCCGGCTGACTCCTCCCATATGGTAGAAATAGTAGCTAGATTACTCAAGTCGTTTGTGATTTCTATAGGTTATGTCCAAGAGTCTTAGCCTACTAACTTGGAACAAGGCATTCATTACTGCTTAATTTCAGTAGTTTGTTTCCATACATGACTAACAATATTTTGTACTATACTCAAGTCACTGTTCAATAATCAAGACAGGGACACAGTTATTTCTCGCCCGTTTAACCCTTTCACCACGATGACAACCTTTTACCTTTGATTCTGGCTCAAATTCGACGATTATTATGCAGCTTAAGAAGGACCAGGATAACGAGAAAGTTTACAGAGCTAGCATTGACCCCTCAGATTCCCAAAGGTATACAACAATAGACTAAACAAAATCGTCTAATAGTATCCAGAATATGATTTTAAATAATCTTGCTGGTGACAACATGTACGAATATATGGATAGATAATAAAAGAACAGAACAAATACAAGACAAATACGTGTGCATAAGATAACGCAGAATTGTAAGTCCAAAAAATAGAAGTAAAAACGCGGATACAAACTAGAAGAGATGACCTTGGCAAGAGACTCAAGAAATAGATGAGTGCCCCAAGATAACTTGAAGAAAACGAGTGGCAGCCTTTGAGAATATGAAGGTGGGTGTGGTGGTGGTGGGGAAAGGGCATTGGGGTGTGGTGGTGGTGGTGGTGAAAGTGAGTGGGGTGCATACCCTTTCAAAATAATCTCGTAGTGGAATGGTGGGGAGAGAGAGGGAAGGAAGAGGGGATATGGTGGAAGTGGTGGGGAGAGGGAGGGAAGGAATAGAGAGGGAGTGGTGGGGAAAGAGAGAGAGAAGGAGGAATAGAGGGAGTGGTGGGGAGAGAGAGAGAGGGAGGAAAGGAAAAGAGAGTGGGAGGGAGGTAGGGAACGATGAGAGGGAGTGGTGGGGGGAGAGAAAGAGAGGGAGGGTGTGGTGGTTGTGGTGTGATCTTTGTGTGACCCAATAAACAGTTGTTTTATTAATTTCACCACAACACCAAACATCTCCATTACACCACCAAGACGGTTAATAAAGGTTACATTATTGATGGCTTCGTGTGGATCTCTCCCTTCTTGCCTCCTCTCTTCTTCTGTCCCCCCTTCTTCCCCGTCTTTCTCTTTCTTTCTTTCTCCTCTCTCTCCTTCTCCATTCTCTTTTGTATCTCTTCTTCCCCGTCTGTCTCCTTCCTACTCTCTCCCCTCTTCTTTTACCTTCTCTCTTCTTCTTCGTATTTATCCTTCCTTCTCTTCCTCCCCATCTTTCTCCCTCCTTCTCCTTTCCTCTCTTTCCTTTCTCCTCTCTCTTCTTACCTCTTCTTTTTTTCCCCTTCCTTCTCCTCTCACCCATTGTTTCTCCTATCTCTTTTTACCTCCACCTTGGCCACCCTTTCCCTCTCCTCTCTCCTCTCTTCCCTCCCTCATCTCTCCCCTCCCTTCCTTCTACTCCCTCCTCTCTCTCTCCTAATAAAGGTACACAAATAATACTTGCGTTAATATACAGACCTCCAGCTCAATCAGTGCAAACTGACCGAGAAATTTAGGAACAAATTGCAGATGTAAGTAACTCACAAGATACCGTAATTTTTGGCGACTTTAATTTACCTGTGACCAAGTGGGGCGTTACTCTTACTTCACACTCCGGACATAACTTGTATACAAACTTGCAAGAGAGTTCGCTTTATCAATTTGTTCGAACGCCGACCCGTGGTAATAACGTTCTTGACATTGTACTTGCAACAAAAGAAGAATTAATAGAGCATTTGAATGTTGGTGATGAATTCAGTAATAGCGACCATCGTACGATAACTTTCACTTTAAAGTTTACTAGTAACGAACCAAATAATAGCATCGAAAAAGTCCCTAATTTCAAGAAAGCAAACTTCCATAAACTTAGAGCAATGTTTAAAGAAACTGACTGGAGCTTTTAATTAACAATAACGACATAAATACATCTTGGAAGTTATTCGAAACCACTTACCTAAAAGCAGTGCAAGACTGCATACCATTGAAAATACGTCGTCCAGGCCATAATAATAAGCCCAAATGGTGGAATAAAGATATTTCAAACTGCCTGCTTGCTAAAAAATTTGCTAATGATAGATTAAAATCCTCACAAAATGACGAAGAACGGGTGAAATTTGTAGAGCTACGACGCAAAGCCAAAAAGTTAATTACGCAAAGTAAAAAGACCTTAGAGTTACATATTGCGAATCAAAGTAAACCAAACCCGAAAGAATTCTATAGTTATATCAGAAAGAAAAAAGTAGTTACTTCAACTGTTGGACCGTTAGTTGATGAAAATGGAGAATACACCAAACACGAAGTACAAATGAGTAATGCCCTCAATACCTTCTTTGCATCAGTTTTTACAACCGAAGACCTCAGTGATATCCCTACACCATCGCCGATTCAGATGTTCTAAGCAATATCACCGTTACAGAGAGAGAAGTATTGAATTGTTTAGATAAACTCAAGGTAAAGAAAACGCCTGGACCTGATACAATCTCGCCTAGAGTTCTAAAGGAAGCTAAGGATGAGCTCTCCAAACCACTGACATTACTATTCAATAAATCCTTGCAGTCTGGAACTATGCCTGATCAGTGGAAGCTAGCCAACGTAACACCGATATTTAAAAAAGGCAGCAAATCCCTACCCAGTAACTATCGTCCAATTAGCTTAACCTCAGTTGTATGTAAAATGCTAGAAACACTCATAAGAGACAGACTCGTAAATCACTTAGAGGAAAATAACATACTTAAAGATACTCAACACGGCTTTTGTAAAAAACGTTCCTGTTTAACAAACCTCTTAGACTTCTTCCACGATATCCTCAACCTCTACGATGAGAGAAAAGCTGTAGATATTATATACCTTGATTTTCAAAAGGCCTTTGACAAAGTTTCCCACAAACGTTTACTGCTACAATTAAAAGCGCATGGAATACAAGACGGTGTGTTGAAATGGATAGAAAATTGGCCCAGCGACAGAAAGCAAAGAGTAGTCATAAACGGTAAGGCATCTAAATGGACCAATGTAAGTAGCGGGGTACCCTAGGGATCGGTACTAGGACCAATTCTCTTTCTAATTTACATCAACGACATTGATGTACGACATTGATGTCTCACCTGTACAATCTCAAAATTTGCTGACGATACAAAAATTGCAAATAGCGTACTCTCAAAAGAACAAGTTGACGATATGGAACACAATCTAGATAAATTGTCATGTTGGGCCCAAATTTGGCAAATGAGTTTCACTGCGGATAAATGTAAAGTACTACATATCGGATACCGAAATGAGAAAGCAAACTATTCGATGAATGGCACTCAGCTAAAGTATGTAAACAGAGAAACCGATCTGGGAGTAACAATATCGAGAAACCTAAAACCGAGTCAACAATGTTCAGAAGTTGTTAAGAAGGCGAACAAAATAATTGGCTTTGTAGGCAGGTCATTTGAGCATAAATCCAAAGAAGTTATCCTAACCCTTTACAATTCCTTAGTCCGCCCTCTTCTGGAATACTGCGTTCAATCCTGGTGCCCTTATTACCAAAAAGATATAAACAAGCTAGAAAGAGTTCAACGTAGAGTTACCAAAATGATACCTAGCCTAAAGAACAAACCATACGAAGAGCGTCTTAGAGAATTAAATCTGTTTCCATTAACCCAGCGCAGATTAAGAGGCGACTTAATTCAAGTGTTCAAAATCATCAGAGGCATCGACAATATGAACTGTAGTAAGTAATTCACTATCGACCAATCTAATTACACGCGGGGAAACGGTTGCAAAATTATTGGTAAATCTTTTAACTCACACGAATCTAAGAATTTCTTCTTCAATCGAATTGTCAACTTATGGAATGGGCTTCCCCGAGACGTTATAGACTGCAGGGTGCGCACCGTTGATTCATTTAAACTTCGCCTAGACAAATATCTCGCATCAAACCTGCGACTGACTGCGTTTGTAAATGAATAACTTTATTTTATCCCCCCCTCAGTTACTAACCTATCTGTCCCCTACTAACTTCCTAATCCTGCCACGGACATAAGTTCCAGGGCAGTGATTCCCTTTCCAATGTTCCCTTACCCACTCTAAACCACTGTTTGGACACTTGATCCTCAGTGTTTTGGAGGACAAGCAGCCTAGGAGGGTCACTAGATATGTTGTTGCTTGATTTCCTTTGTACTCCTCTCTCCCCTCCCTTCCTTCTCCTCTCTCCTCTCCCTTCTTACCTCTACCTTCGCCTTCCTCCTCCCCCCTCCCCATACCTCTCTTTCCTCCTGTGTGTTGCCATTCGTCCCTTATTTCCTCCTCTATTCCCCCCTCCCTCTTTCCTTCGCAATGCCACCCATTTTCTCTCTTTCCTCCCATGTTAATCTAGATCAGTGTACTGTGCATTTCACTGTAATACGTGATTTATAATTATATTCAATACCATCACCAAATATTGCAGCTTTCATTAATTTCTTTGGTAGGTGTTTGGTGTTGGAGTGAAATTAATACAAATAGATAATATGAAGTTAAATGGTGTTATCCTATTGAAACGAGCCCACGTGTAAAAAACACTGACGAAAATTGCATTGGTGTCCTTATTGTCTTGTGTGTGAGTGAGAGAGAGAGAGAGAGAGAGCACGAAATGCTAACCTTACAGTAATTATATGTTATACAGAGCACTCTTCTTTGTTTTGCTCTGTCTGTCTCTTTCTCTTTCTCTCTCTCTCTCTCTCTCTCTCTGCATCTCTCTTAGTCTATCTCTCTCTCTCTCTCCGCATCTCTCTCTCTCTCTCTCTCATTCAAACTGACCGACAAATTTACGAACAAATTACAGATGTAAGTAACTCACAAGATTTTTGGCGACTTTAATATACCTGTGACCAAGTGGGGCGATACTCTTACTTCACACTCCGGACATGATTTGTATGCGAACTTTCAAGAGAGTTCGCTCTATCAATTTGTTCGATCGCCGACCCGTGGTAATAACATTTTTGACATTGTTAAAATACCCCGGAAAAGGAAAGACCATCAGACAGGAGAGACCGAAGGAATGGAAGAAGAAGGAAGACCGACCAAGAGAAAGGAACAAGAAGACCCGAAGAAAGGAAGGACCAAGATAGAGAAGCCAGCATCCATCATAACACCAGGAGGACCAACAGCAGTAGCGAAACTCAGGAACAGCCGAATCGCTATTCTGAAGAAGGACACGCGGAAGGAAGAATACTCACCCACACCGGGCAAGACGATTCGTCCCACGACACCCCCCCCCCCCCCCCCCTAAAAAGAAAAAAGTTTTCCGCCAACCCTTTTGAGAGAACCCCAGACACTGTATATGTTATTCTTTACTGTTTTTATAATGTTATGTCATTATGTGCAATAAGTAATAAGATGTGTCATTAAGATTAAGAATAATAACCAACAAGTATTATATGAATATGCCATGATGTAAAAGTTAAGCCGAACTATGCAAAATTATTATTAAGTAGTACATCAATAGAACCTTGGGACATCGTTTTCTACACACATATATACGTCTTATTTTATCCTCTAATTATCTCTTCTAATTATACAAACCACATGATCTTCTTTCTCATATAAGTTTATATGCATATTAGATAGTACCAAAATCGACGCAACGCAGAGTGGCGCTGGTGTTCTTCAAACACGCGCCGGAAGCTAGCTCGCCAGGAGCAAGGTTAAGAGATACAACAGGTTGGAGCATGGGGTCACTCAAACTCGTACCCGCTCGAGCATGACGTCACGAGGAAGGAAGGGTGGGAGGTCACTCGACTGTTTACCATTCATTCTCAAAGGAGCAGCCGAGCCAGCACTATCCTCCGTTTTCTTTTACTTCATACCGTGATGCTATAACTACTGTATAATGCCCTGTGAAAGTGCAGCTCTTCTATTTTAACTGAACAAAATGCCTTCATATTGTCAAGTTGTTGGATGCATTATCTATATATATATATATATATATATATATATATATATGTGTGTGTGTAGTATGTAGGCTATGAACCGTAAAACCGTGTAACTTCGGAAATTTTTCGAGTTTTTTTAACGATATCTCTTGACTTTAAACACATTATAGATATAACTAGGTAAAGTGATGCGTGGTGATAGTGCGCGGTAATCCAGGAAGCCTCCTAAAATTATCCCCCATAATAAGAGAGCTATCCTTATCCTAAATGGTGTCCGAAGTCATCTTGAAAAGTGGCTAATTACTTATTATCGCCAATGTCCGAAGTTACGACCCAAGTCCGAAGCGACCTGGTTTTACGGAATGTAATTATTTGTATGTATGTGTGTATACCGGTATATACCAGGTTCAGATTATGCTGTTCAAATTTGATGTCCTCATTACAGAATGGACATATATAGTTTATTTGGAGTCAGTACAACGAAGAATGACCAAAATTATCCATAATATTATATATTTTCCATATATAGAAAGGTTGAATAAATTAGTCTTGCACTCGTTACAGAGACCCATCTCGTCCAAATGCCTATCTAATTTTATCTTAAAGCTCTCTATCATTCTTGATCCCACTATAGCACTTGGTAGCCTATTCCACCTATCTACAACTCTGGTACCAAACCACTATTGGCCTATATCTTTTCTGAAACTAAATGTATCTATCTTGAAAACAATTGTTATAGTTCTTTCGCTATCACTGGGCTTTAGTAAATTTTTTATGTCCCCTCTATTAATCCCACTAACCCACTTGAACACCTCTATCAAATCCCCTCTAACTCTGCGTCTCTCTAATGAATGAACATAAGAACCTAAGAAAATGGGAGTCTGCAAAAAGCCGATCGGCCCTCACAAGGCAGATCCCTGTCACACCCAACCCCACAAAAACCTATAGGTATTTAAGGGAAAAGATTAAGTTTCCACTACCATGCATAAGTACCCTAAATCGATGGATTGCAAAAGTTAGTGTGGAACCAGGAGTACTGTCATCAATTATTAAAGTTTTACAATACAAATCCACGTCAATGACAGATTTTGAGCGACTGTGTGTATTGTCATATGATGAGACAACTATAGCTCACGAATGGACTTATGATAAAGCAACTGACACACTTTATGCACCCAAAAACAGAGTACAATGTGCGATGATAAGAGGATTGACGAGCCCTTGGAAACAACTCATATATTATGATTTTGACACAAGCATGCCCATGGACATTCTGTTTAAAATTATTTCTAAGGTAGAAGCAGTTGGATTTTTGGTAGTTGCTATGGTCAGTGACTTAGGACCAACAAACCTGAGGCTATGGAAAACATTAGGTATCAATGTAGACAAACCATTCTTTACAAATCCAGCTGCTTCTAACAGGAATATATAATTATGTTTTTGCAGATGCCCCCCATTTAATCAAACTAATTAGGAACAATTTCCTTGACTCAGGTTTTCAGTTAGATGACGACAAAGAAAAGAATGTCAACAGTGAATGTGTCCGAGAACTGATAAATATGAGTAAACTGGACCTAAAAGCAACCTATCATTTGTGTTTCAATCATATATATGTGAGAGGGGTGAAGCGCATGAATGTTCGCCTTGCAGCGCAATTGCCGTCAGAAAAAACCGCAAAAAGCATTAATGTATTTTGGAGAACAGGGATTACTGCTGAGCAAAGACTGGAAGAATACAAGTATTTATATTGCATTGGTTGATTCTTGGTTCGACTTATTTAATTCCCGAAATCCAACAGATAAAAAACTGTCACGAGCGGCATATGGGCTGCAGTTTCCCAATCAAAACAAATTACTGAATGAAATGCTTAACACCACAAAGTCAATGCGAGTCAAAGGTAGGGGTAGCTTGTATCAATTTCAAAAAGGAATTATTGTATCGTGCCAGTCTTTGCTCGGTTTATATGAGATGCTAAAAGAAAAATATAACATCTATATAATGACATATCGGTTGAATCAAGATGTATTGAAACATTTTTGTTGTTGTCTTAGGCAAATAGGAGCTTCAAACCACCAGCATCCATCACCTGTACAAGTTAAGTATCGAATCAAATCATACCTGCTTGGGAAGAACATAAGAGTTGCTAGGAAACAATTATAACACTGACAACAAACAAAATTATTCAAGCATATCCGAAGCTGTTTTTTCTCAAACAGAACCATCACAGTCTACTGCAACTGACACAACAGAAAACCTTGAACATGAACTCCTGTTGTCAGCAGTATTATTTTCTAGTTATGAAGGAAATGCATGCGACTCCAGTGACTATGATACTGAAATTCCAGTTGGTATGTCAAGTACAAATTTATCCCAAGAAAATGAAAATGAAGGTTTGAGGTATATTGGTGGATATATTGCCAGCAAGTTTCCCCAGCATGAATTTCTAGGTCAGAAAGTGTCAAGAGGATGACACAACCTGGATTGAGAAAATATGCAGAAAAGAAGGGATGCTTATGACACCCAAAAAGGAATTCTTTGAACAGCTTAAATTAATGGAAAAAAATCTTTGTGTGTTTTCATGGGAAAACAGAGTTCAAAGCTGGCAAAAACTCAGTAAAATCATTGTGTAAAGAAATTGTTGGTATGGTGAGTTTACCATGGGAAGTAATTAGTTTTTTTGTAAGATGCCGAATGTTTTTTAGAATACGGATTTTAAACAGAAATATGAATGCTAATGATCCTAGAAAAACTAAATCTAAAATGTCTAAACTAATAAAATCAGTGTGAAATCCTCGTGTTTATGTAATCCTTATCCCTCTTTGTGCAAGCTAATTATATTATAAGAATAAGAAATTAGAACAATAACCAAGCAAAATGAAGATACCGGGTATAAAAAAAATACCGGTACTAATATTAATTAACATGTTTGACACCCCTGGTCTAGTGGCAGCACTTTGGCTGGCAGGCGAGCGTTTTTCTAGCTTTCTTTCTCTCGTCCCACCTTCTGACGACAACAGGCTGCGCGTGCGCCAACCTGTTGTATCTCTTAACACCTTAAGAGCGGCCTATGCGGTTTATTTATATGTACCGCCCAGCAGTTTTTTTTTAGCCAAAATAGGGCTGTTTACGTGATCATTTTCATGCCTAAATAAGACCCAGAACGTAAAACAAGTATCTATCCCTGAAAGGGCATAAACAGAGCTTTCAAATGACACCATAACGATCCTTTTATGATGGCTAGTTTTCTTGCAATAACCGTGCAACGCGAGTGCAAAAAGCATGTAATTAGCCACTTTCCCGATACAATTCCTTATATAGCGAGTGAGAGAGGGAGGAGGGAGCTGGGATTCGTGTCAGTATGTTCGCCGCGGTGGTCTGGAGCAGTCATACGCTCGCTACTCTCCTGCCACCACTTGTCTCTCTCTCTCTCAGCAACATTACGTGCTGAAATTGCCACTCGACCTATGTCGAGCGCCGCCACATAGTCCAGCTTTATTTAACTCGACTTATGTGGTGAGCCTCTTTTTAAGGGTTAACCTTGGCCAGGAGTACCATCACATTCCGGGAAGGACACCTACTTAAAATACTATATTAAGAGACAACCTACAATGCTATAGTTTACAATTTATCATCAACTTACATCATCCTATCGAGGATACATAAGTAGATTCTCATTTCAGAACCCCGTGGATGAGTATGATATATCAAATACTTCAATGCGCATCTCATACTTCCTCACTTTGTTTTTGCACACGACCCTCAACCTTCCGCTCAAGTTAAGAATTAAGGAACTCCTTTCCATGAGCAAAGTTATGAGTTTCCAAGGCTCTATTGACCTTACCTATTTATTTTATAATTATTGATTAACCATTGATGAAGTACCTTTCTAGGCGATATGCCCCTTGATATAAATACCACCGTGTGACCTAATAAATTTATTTAGAAAGATAATATTTTGACCACCAGAACAAGAAGGTTCTATAGACTCCTCCAGGGATATATCCTCATGCCCGTACCATCCTAGACGTTAGGAAGGATCCCTAGCAGTAATTATCAATACCAGGTCAAGATAATTTAGGAGAGTTAAGCAAATTTAAGGCTTCGAGATACTGGCATCCCACCTTTAGAAGTCTTAGAATTAAACATCCATTCAGTTGGACCTACGGCATCCCGAAAGTCGATTATACTGTCTGTGAGCTAAAAATCCTTTTTAGGGGTCTTTGTTGGTTGCGGCATCCCGTCAGCTAACATAGAGACTCTTGCTAGGCGGTGTCTACTAAATTATAGTACAGTAGTGTAAGTGACCGGCATCCCGGAGCTTCACTTCTATTCTTTCAGTTACAGAAACTGTGGCCTGTTACAGGAACTTTGTTATCACTGGCATCCCAGTGATTAACATAGCTTCTGTTACCGGTATAAAGCTTTCCTTAGCTTAGAAAAGAAAGGTTAGGCATCCCGCCCCTTCCTTTCTAGTTAAAGAAGTCCACAAACGCACCTTCTCTAAAAGAAGTTGAGGAGAACGGCATCCCGTCCTCAATATTCTCTAGTGAAAAGTGCTAAGTCCTACTCTAGGAACTTTGTTACTACTGGCATCCCAATATCTAACATTGTCCCTTTTGTTAGGTTCCACTTCCCCTAGTAAAAGTTAGAGAGACTCCGGCATTCCGACCTCTCTACTATTACTCTTGGAAGTGAACACTGCGCAAAGTGTCCTTTCAGAGGAACTTTGTTACTACTGGCATCCCAGTAACTAACATTGTCCCCTCTGCTAGGTTCCACTTTCCCTAGTAAGAGTAGAGAGACTCCGGCATCCCGACCTCTCTACTTATTGCTATTGAAAGTGAACACTACCACTTTTTACAGGTAGTCTCGAAACATCTGAGACCTCTGTGAAGGAAGGACTTGGCGAGATACCCTCAAGGGGACTCTGCACACACAAGTCCTAGGTGCACTGAGTCTGTGGCATCCCATTAGACTGTGTAACTGAAAGGTTTAAACACCGCCCCGGGTCCCCCGAACCTCTCAAAAAGGTCAGAGACAGTCAGGAAGAGTAGTTTTAAAGTCTTCCTGTGTTAGTCCGATATCGTGCCATATACGTTCTCACTGAGGCACGATATTTAAGACCCAAGTTCAAGAGTACCTTAACAGGACTTCATCAACGGTTGATAATTATAAAGGTCAGGATAGTCGAGTATTCCAAATACCCTCTAGAATACTCGCGTTAGTCCGGTATGGTGCCCAACAGTAATTTCCAGATGATTACTATAAGTTACGGAGCCATACTTAAAACCCCAAACCCATCAACCCAACTGTAACTATCTTCACACAGCCGGCCAACCTGGACGGCCCACGGAGGAGCAGACGACTACAGACAGCAAACACCATAACCATCGTCGGAAAGAAGATATAGAAAAGACGCCTAAGTCGATGACCAGAAATGAGAGAAAGTGTCTAAGTTAATATACGAAGAGAGCAAAATAAAACAGTCCTCAAGCGACTCTGCCAAAAATCCAAGTTCGAGAGTGAAAAAAAAAAAAATGTTAAAACATAAAAAATCCATTACCGTGCTAATATTCGGAATTTACAGAAAATAATTTCATTTACGAATGCTATATAGTCTATTGAAGTGTTCCCGATCATTAAAAGTGATTTTCCGAATTAAATCAAATTAAGCCGATTTTGATGCTAAGCGACTCTACCATTATTTCGACCAAGTGAAAATATTTCAGAGTCCCCACTCGACTCTGCCATTATTCTAGCACGAAGAAAATATTTCAAAGTCCATCCACATTTGACTTTGAACTTGCTCTCATACCAGTGCGCACGGTATATAACTTAAGCTACCTATAGTGAAATAATTAACTCTCTTTCATAACCACCATCGCAAGTCTACTTCATTGCATGTACAGTAGAATTAAATCGCCGATTATATTACTTGTAGCAACCCTCGATAGTGATTAGTGCAGCTGATTCCGAACAAAAAGAATTCAGTTAAGCTGTGCTAAAAATACCTGAACTCCATCCAAATCCGTAACATTGCTCGAAGATTGAAAATTTTATTTAAGTGCTATTCATTGTGTTTATGTTTCTAAACTCGCACTCATACTCTATTCGTGTATTTATAAATTAAGGGAATAAAGCTGTATTATAAAACTATATTTTGGTGATATATATATCCTCTGTTGTCTTCTTTATATGTATTTGTATGAAAACGGAAGTCCCAGTCTAGTAGAACTCACCTGTATCAATCGTTAATCCTGTATCAGGGCATAACAATTGTACTTGCAACATAAGACAAATTCAGTAACAGTGACCATCGTACGATAACTTTCAGTATAAGTTTACTAGTAACGAACCAAATACCAGCATCGAGAAAGTCCCTAATTTCATGAAAGCAAACTTCCGTAAACTTAGAGCTATGTTTACAGAAACTGACTGGAGCTTTCAAAATAACAATAACGACATAAATACATCTTGGGAATGATTTCCAACCACTTACCTAAAAGCAATGCAAGACTGCAAACCATCAAAAACACAGCGTACAGGCCATAATGATAAGCCCAAATGGTGGAATAGAGATTTTAGACTGTTTGCTTGCTAAAAAAGATTGCTAATGATAGATTAAAATCCTCACAAAATGACAAAGAACGGGTGAAATTTGTAGAACTATGACGCAAAACCAAAAAGTTAATTAAGCGAAGTAAAAAGACCCTGGAGTTATATGTTGCGAAGCAATATCACCATTACAGTGAGAGAAGTACTTAAATGTTTAAATAAACTCAAGGTAAATCAAACTCCTGGACCTGATACAATCTCACCTAGAGTTCTAAAGGAAGCTAAGGATGAGCTTTCCAAATCACTGACATTGCCATTCAATAAATCCTTGCAGTCTGGAATTATGCCTGATCAGTGGAAGCTAGCAAACGTAACACCGATATTAAAAACAGGCAGCAAATCCCTACCCAGTAATTATCGTTCAATTAGCTTAACCTCAGTCGTATGTCAAATGCTAGCAACACTCGTAAGAGACAGACTCATAAATCACTTAGATGAAAATAATATACTGCAAAGAGTAGTCATAAATGGTAAGGCATCTAAATGGACCAATGTAATTAGTGGGGTACCAAAGGGATCGGTACTAGGACCAATTCTCTTTCTAATTTACATCAACGACATAGATGAGGGTCTCACCTGTACAATCTCAAAGTTTGCTGATGATACAAAAATTGCAAATAGAGTACTCTCAAAAGAACAAGTTGACGATATACAACACAATCTAGATAAGTTGTCATGTTGGGCCCAAATTTGGCAAATGAGTATAAATGCGGATAAATGTAAAGTACTACATATCGGATACCAAAATGAGAAAGCAAACTATTCGATGAATGGCACTCGGTTTAAGATTGTAGACAGAGAAGCCGATCTGGGAGTAACAATATCGAGTAACCTAAAACCGAGTCAACAATGTTCAGAAGTTGTTAATTAGGCAAACAAAATAATTGGCTTTATAGGCAGGTAATTTGAGCATAAATCCAAAGAAGTTATCCTAACTCTTTACAATTCCTTAGTCCGCCCTCTTCTGGAAAACTGCATTCAGTTTAATCTTAATTCATTAAAACTTAATCTCATTCAACTAGTCAACCAACCCACCCGTGTACCAGATAATCCTAATCATAATTCCCACCTACTGGACTTATTTTTAACAACCAATTCAGAAAATTATGATGTTACAGTGAGGTCCCCACTTGGATCTTCTGATCACTGTCTGATACAGGCCACCTGTCTATCACCTACCACACCTTCCCACTCTGAACCTGTTTTGGTGACTAAATGGCATTACGATAGGGCAGACTGGGAGGGTCTTCAAGGTTTCTTTATTGATATTCCCTGGACCTCTTTCTTTTCTAATGATGCACACTCCACCTTGAGCCACATACAAGATTTTGTAAAAATTGGAATGGAAACTTTTATTCCTCATCAAAAGTACAGTAAAAGATCTAATTCACCTAAATGGTTTGACCATAATTGTGCTAGAGTAACTGAACAAAAAGCAATAGCCTACAATGCATACACAAGATCAAAAACATGAAGCCTTTAATTACTTTAGAAACATCAGAAATCATGCCAAAACTGTATTAAACCTAACTAAATCAAACTTTCTCCATAAGCAGGCAAATAAACTTCTAAATAATCCAAATGATAACAAAATATTTTGGTCTACTCTTAACTCATTCAAATCCAACTTCACTACTGCTTCATCCATTCCACCATTAAAATCTCCGACTGGCAATCTTGTAAGTGACCCACGAGGTAAAGCTAACCTTCTTGCAGATATTTTCTCCACCAACTCAACCTTAGACATAAATCAAGATGTCCCTGTACTTAATTTTAATTCACCTGAAATTCCCTCACTTAAGATCCACACCAGACATGTCAAAACTATTTTGCAGAATCTCTCAGTAGATAAGGCTCCTGGTCCAGATGAAATTCCTCCAATAGTACTTAAGAATTGCTCCTTGGTGCTCGCTCCTGTATTGGCAAAATTTTTCCGTCTGTGTACTCATACCTCATGCTTCCCAGTACCCTGGAAAGAAGCAAACATCCATCCAGTTCCTAAAAAAGGTGCCTCTTCAGATCCATCAAACTACAGACCAATAGCTATAACTTCCACTCTTGGCAAAGTTTTTGAAATTATATTAAATAATCACATAATTAAGCATCTGGAGAATAATAAATTAATCAGTGATAGGCAATATGGTTTTAGACGATGTCGATCAACTGCAGACATTCTTTGCCTTCTTACGCATCAAATCAACCAAGCTACAGACCAACATGGTGAAACACATACAATAGCACTGGATATATCAAAGGCATTTGATAGAGTCTGGCATCAATCCTTATTGTCGAAGATGTCACACTACGGCCTTGCATCATTAGTTCCACTAATTTCTTCTTATCTTCATAACAGAAAAATACGTGTAATGGTAGATGGCCTTTATTCTCAATTTCACTCAATAAATGCTGGTGTTCCCCAGGGATCAGTTTTGGCCCCAACTCTGTTCCTCATTCATATCAATGATCTCATATCTACCACTCATAATCCAATACATTCCTACGCAGATGACTCAACACTCCACAGTTCCTTCACATTTACCAATTCTTTCACCCAACCCGATCTTATAAATTCAAAAATAAACACTGCAATTTCTCTGAACCGGGACCTTTCTAGAATTAATGAATGGGGACAAGAGAATCTAGTTTCCTTTAATGCACAGAAAACCAAGTACATTCAATTTTCTAACCGACAGAATCTCACTGACTCCCATATATTTTTTAATGATGTAAATATTCCCACTTCCCCTAGTATTGACATTCTCGGTGTAACATTAACTACTAACTTGAGCTGGACACATTATGTTAGAAGCATTGCTAAGAATGCCTCTAAAAAACTGGGACTCCTGTACAGAGTTCGAGAATTCTTCACTGACGAGCAGTTGGCCGTAATATATAAAAGTCATGTGCGCTCTCAGATGGATTACTGTTCACCTCTGTGGGGTGGAAGTGGAGTGGTTGCATTGAGGCAGTTGGACAAAATTCAAAATAAAGCTATTAGATTAATCAATAACCCTGCAATCACACAGGACCTTCCTACATTAGCCATACGAAGAAACGTTGCATCCCTTGCATTATTCTACAGATATTTTCACAGCAATTGTTCCGAGGAACTTGCTTCAATTGTGCCGCCTCTCCACATCTTTCCCCGTAGAACTAGGGCAGCTGAGAGCGCCCATGAATTTACACTTTCTCCTCCACAATGCAGAACTTCTGCTTATCAGAATTCATTTATCCCCAGAGCTACTACTCTTTGGAATTCACTTCCCTCGAATTGCTTTCCACAAACTTACAATCAACAAATGTTTAAATCCAGTTGTTACAAACATTTTATGAATGGAGGATGCCTTTAGGCACATGGACCTTTTTGTTTTATCTGTGTTTTTCCTTCCTCCGTTCATTGTCTCTTTTAAAAAAAAAAAAAAAAAAAAAAAAAAAAAAAATTCAACTCTGGTGCCTTTATTACCAAAAAGATATAGACATGCTAGAACGAGTTCAACGTAGATTTACCAAAATTATGCCTAGCCTAAAGAACAAACCATACGAGGAACGGCTTAGAGAATTATATATATTTCCTTTAACCCAGCGCAGATTAAGAGGCGACTTAATTCAAGTGTTCAAAATCATCAAAGGCATCGACAATATGAACTGCAGCAAGTACTTCACTATCGACCAATCTAATTACACGCGGGGAAACGGTTGCAAAATTATTGGTAATTCTTTTAACTCTTCATGAATCTAAGAATTTCTTCTTCAATCGAATTGTCAACTTGTGGAATGGGCTTCCCCGAGACGTTATAGGCTGCAGAACTGTTGATTCTTTAAAACTTCGCCTAGAGCCCTAGACAAATATCTTGCATCAAACTTGCGACTGACTGTGTTTGTAAATGAATAACTTTATTTTATTCCCCCCTCATATTCATCAATGATTATTGCGTATATATATAACTAAGACGTTACTCTCTTTTTCCCAGATATACGAAAGATCACTTATAACTGTGTTGTGTTACTAACCCATCTGTCCCCTACTAACTTCCTAATCCTGCCAAGGACATTAGTTCCAGGGCAGTAGTTCCCTTTCCAATGTTCCCTTACCCACTCTAAACCACTGTTTGGACACTTGATCCTCAGTGTTTTGGAGGACAAACAGCCAAGAGGGGTCACTTAATATGTTGTTGCTTGATTTCCTATGTACTCCTTTGTACTCTGTCTGTCTCGTTCTCTCTAACACACACACACACACTTTATCTTTATCTGTGTGTATGTGTGTGCGTGTTCCCTTAGATATATTTTGGGTTTCACTATTTTAATGTCTAGTGTTCATCCACCCTACACGTTTACACCTTGCTCATCATCCGAGCTAATCGTCTATTAATAGCATGTCCTCTTTCCTTTTGTTTTTCATTGCGTTTCATTTTTGTTAATCTTCATCATACACTACCCAATTTCCATATTAGCGAGCCTGCAATCTATATATAAAAACTAAATTTGGCCACAACTGAGCCAGGTCTAAATTTCTTTCCCTACGAGCAATAGCTAACCTGTAATATATGAAAACCAAATCGGAATTTAACAGATGCGGAATAATGTACACTCACGCGTACTAAAAGCTGCTCAGGGGTAGGGCATTCCTTCCCCTCCTCCACCCTGGGCAAGTGAAACGGGGGAGTCGCGTTCAATTCTACCCCATCTTCCACCCCCAAACTATCCCCAACTCCCCCACCTTCCTCCTCTAGCTGCTAGTTAGTGATTAGCAACGCATGTTCTCATGTCTTGTAGATTATAGCTAAACCATCATTGCACACTCTTGCAATGGCCAACATTTAAAATGTCTAAGAATTTAATAAACTATGTAATTGTATTCTCAAAATGATCTTCTGCTTCTCTCTCTCTCTCTCTCTCTACGACCAAGGTTTACTGTGATTTGAATATGATGATACCGTAATTAAATCCAATCTCATACAGTATTAAGGATAACATATTCACCATCATTGCCATACACATCAACGTGCCCTCTACCATCTAATCATAGGCTCTCAAACCACTTACGGCAGTCCGGCACCTTTTTAATAGATACAAAAAGGATATAAGGCATATATTGGCCGTAATAGTGTTGCGACTGTTATTGATTGTTTTGTTTATAATTTCATTCAAATTGTCCCATTTATGCAATACCATACATACTATAAACGGTCTATGTTTCCTTCTATGTGGCCTATACACTCATGTTTCAATTAATTCAATGTAGAACTCGATGTCAATCACAATCAAAGTCGGTGTTAGCTTATAGTAAGGTTTGAATATCGAGCCCCTGAGTAGCAGCGCTCACCTTCTCACTTCCCCCTCCACGGTCTCTGTCTGTGATCCCAGCCTCTCACCTCTACAAACCCCCAACTAAAGATTAAGGTTTAATAGACAGTTTTACCATCAACTCTCTTCTATGTGTATCGAATGCAGGCAACATTCATCACATAAACAAATGAAGGGATATATACCCCATTCAGACCTGTTAAATCTTGGTCGTAGAAAGTGTTGGTTATGAGAGACAGTAAGAGTACGGTAAGTGTTATAAGGAGTTACAAGGAATAGTATCTCAATGACCTTGCGGTCCATTCCGGAGAGATACTCAAGTAGAAGGACAAACATTGTTTAGTGCACTACACTCATTACAGAGCGTGGAAAATACTATCTACTATCTATCTTCTTGAACTGTTCTACTGAAATTTTGTTTACAACTTCTGAGGGAAGTTTGTTCCGGGTAGAAAATGTCTTAAGGGTGAACAACTTTTCACAAATACTAGTGCTGAATCATTTCAATTTTAACTGCCAGCCATGGTTGCGTGATGAGGCTACAACATTACATTACATTGCAACATTACATTGAGGCTAAACATTTTGCAGAAAATATAACTGAAACTACCACTAATTTTCCCATGGTTTTTCTTTTTGGTTTTAGGTAGTTTTCATCATTATACAGTAGTTGAAATTAGTTACAATCCCCGAAAAATTATATTTCTCCCATTATCTAACAATCTTAAAACACTCAGATGTAAGTAATTTTCAGAGTAAATATACAATATGTTTTGCCTTCGGATACAGGATGGGTTGAGGGGGACTTTGTCCCCCCTCACCCCCCCCCCCCCCCCCATGATTTATTGAAATCAGCATCTATTTTAACAGTAATGGGCTTAATAAGAGTTTCACTGCCGTCAATAGGGAGAATTATAGGGAGAGTTTTCTGTATGTACAGTCTACGACAGAACTGCTGTCTTGGCCTGAGGCAATGTGTTAGTTCACTCACCTTTTAATAGATGGCACTTTAATCGCTTCTAATAAAACGGGGCGGGGTTAATATAGAGGTTCGAAGGAGGAGTCAAACGTGTGTGTGTGTGTTCGAGAACGGCACGCAGAATAAGTTTATTTTAACATAACACACAGGCTATATTATAAAATTAGCCCATGCTGGATCACAAATAAGTAACACACATTAGGTGTTGCGTTATTTATGGAATTTAATACACAGACAATCAAGTTTCTATCCTTCGCACTTTCCATTCCCCCCTCCTCCCCCTCTCCCTTTCACCCCAACTCTCCTTCTTCACCCGCTTCCTCTCCCCTCCCGCCCTCCCACCTCTCTCTCTCTCTCTCTCTCTCTCTCTCTCTCTCCCTCTCTCTCTCAAGGACATAACAGATACCTTCTAAAATACGCAGAATAATACTATGCGATTGTTTTGAATTTACATATACATAATCTATTTTGTATTAATTTCACCACACCACCAAACGCCTCCAATGAAATTAATGAAAGCATGTATGTGATCCACCGGGATTCGAACCTGGGTTATCACACACAGATTTTTAGACACCTTAACCATTACACCACCAAGACGGTTAAAAGTTTATGCACAAGCCTACGACTTATGAAATAAATAATAAATGTTAGGGATGACAAAAGTAACACATATATATTGATTAGGAATAGGATAACTAGCGAGGCACCGAACAACACCTGTTACTCGCTGCCTCGCTAGATATCCTATTCCTAATTAAGCTACGATTCCCGAAGAACACGTCTATATTTGTTTATATATATATTAAGTGTAACAATAACACTTAGGATTTACGTTATTTGTGTTGGCTTAAGGAATAAGTTGGATAATACATATACTTGTGACCTCCACAAGTTGTAATGTTTGAGGAGACTGCGCTTTAACCTCTCTCCTCTGTCGATCACATTCAAGCACCAACCCACCCACACCAACACTAACACAGAATACAAAACAGACACACACACACTCACACCCAATAACATAAAACGCACATCACACACATGATCACATACAACGTAATGGGCACAAATCACTCACACATGATAACATAAAACGCACACACACACACACACACACACTGGTCCAGGCAAACTAGAAAAGGTATTAGCATTATTGAGGAGATGCTGCTGTCTTGAGTGCGTGTCATGGCCATCCTGAGCCTTACGACGTATACAGATTAATAACACACATAACAAAGCCACTATAACAACTTCGTCTCTCTCCAACACCCCTTCTCCCCTCTCTACACTCTCCGGAAAATAGGAAAAGTAGAAAGTAGCTACGAGGTGCCGTTGTGAAGGCTTATCCTTCAATAACTTCACCTGACCTGACCCCATCCGGGGTTTAGCTGGTCCACAAGGGTGTGTGACATGAACCCAATAGAGAATATGTGGGCCATCATGTCATGGAGTGGAATGTGGTTCAGGTTAGGATTGGAAAGGGCAGGAGGAGTGGGATCGGGGGGCAGAATCCGTCGCCGCCCTAATATAAGTTGGAAAATGTTTAAATCAGCTCCAACGAGAATACAGGAGGTAGTTGATGCAGCTTGTGGGTGGAGATCATATTGATTTCATAAATATAAATTGTAAATGTTTACATTTAAGAACCCTTTATATGTATTATATAATGTGTATGTGTTTCCAATGTTCACCGTAACATAATGATGGTGAAATAATACATATTAAATTAAATTCAAGGTAACATACACAGAGCTATAGTATACTTTTAATTATGTTTGGACGATAATTTAAACAATACGAAGTAAAAATATAAAAGCCTAAACAATTTACAGTATATCAACTTTAAAACAACATAACAAGATTGCTTGGATTATCGTTAATTGTTCAATTTGATGACTTACTTTATAGTAAATAATTACAATGGGTAACGCCGAACTGTTTACTGATAATGGGAAGCCACAGTAATTAAGCTAGTAATTAAGAATCCACTGAGAAAAGTATAATGCAATAATCATAGCGTGTCACATTACATGTTAAGGTAATATGTAATATGACATGTTAAGGTAGGCGGATGCCCAACCCCGAAAGGGGTTGAAATAGGGGAGCCAAAGGCGGCTTTCTAGGGCCTTTCCTAGCTGATGCTGAGAGGATTGGGTTCTAGTCATGTGGTGATGGGCTGGTCTATCAGAGTGAGAACTGAGCGATCTCTGCCATACCCATAGCTTACTCTGACTGTTCCTTTTACTTATATATTTTCTAGATCTCAAGTGACGGCGCTTCTTCCGTGGATTGACCTCCCAATCTACCAAGATTGGAAGCCAAAGCGTCACATTTTTCCTTTGCCCCTCAACTTTCTCTTCATAATTGCTGAGGGGCACAGGGCCCTGGGTGGGTCTTTGGTTTCCCGTGCGATTCCGCACCCTCCTTAGCTCCCAGCCATGGAGTGGCTTCGGTCACCCAGGCTTTATTGTGGTCGGCAGGGAAGGTTCTGTGGGGGCGCTCGGTTATGGCCTTGGCCTTCAACGGGGCCTTGGGGCTGTTCGGCCAGGCAGCTTGGGGAACAACAACATGTTAAGGTAGATTATGAATTGGTCAACCACAGTGCTGTGAATAGTGGTATGGAAGAAAACAACATTTACTCTAATATGAAAATTTGTTTTTATTACAAAAAAAACACGTTTCGGCTCATCTAAAGTGTTTTATCTAACTGGGCCGATATTATCTTGTCTTTATGATATATATATTGGTTATAATTTGGTCAAAGCTAGATTACAATGTGATCCAACTTGTCTTGATGCGTGGATTGTAACATCCCGTTTCAATTACTTATATATTTATACGATTGTTTACACTAACCAGGACGCCAAGGTTGGCAACTCTGAGTGTTTTGCAACGGAGCATACTGTATATATTTATTTTCTATAACACATTGTATAAGGTAAATAATAGAATACGAGTTAATAATTGAGAATCAGTAGAGGTAAAAAGAACAGTATTATTAAAACACCAAAGATTTTTTATGGAAAGCTTTGAACACGACGATGAGGAAAATTATATATTCGGTTAGGAGAGAGAAGGGGGAGAGAAAAAGAGAGAAGGGGGGATATAGGGGAAGGCAGCAGAGAGAAGGGGAGGAGGGGGGAATGGGAAGTTCGAAGGATAGAAACTTGATTGTCTGTATATTAAATTCCATAAATAACGCAACACCTGATGTGTGTTACTTATTTGTGATCCGGCATGGGCTAGTCTAATAATATAGCCTGTGTGTTATGTTAAAATAAACTTATTCTGAGTGCTGTTCTAGAACACACACACACGTTTGACTCCTCCTCCTTCCAACCTCTATACTAACCCCGCCCCCTTTTATTAGAAGCTATTAAAGGGCCATCTATTAAAAGATAAGTGAACTAACACATTGCCTCAGGCCATGACAACAAGTTCTGTCGTATACTGTACAGTACTTTATATAGTGCACATACAATGCATCTCCGGAGGTTGAAACACATTTTAATATGATCTTTGCAACATCCTTATTCTATAATAGCCTTCAAATATTGAGAAATAATTAGTGGTAGTTTCGGTAATAAGTACTCATTTTGCTACAATCCACATTGTCCAACCCATTAAATATTTTAAAAACGTCAATGACCTGAACTCGTAGTAAGACTATACGTGTTGAGAGAGAGACCCCTACAGCCGAAATTGGTGTAACTCACGTTTTATGTATAGAGAGTAATTTTGGAGATTACAATTCTACATAATATTAAATTACCAATGCATATTCAATGTTGGCCGTTGTAAGAGTGTGCAATGATGGTTTAGCTATAATTTACAAAACATGAGAACATGCGTTGCTAATCACTAACTAGCAGTTAGAGGAGGAAGGTGGGGGAGTTGGGGATAGTTTGGGGGTGGAAGGTGGGGTAGACTTAGACATGACTCCCCCCTTCCACCTGCCCAGGGTGAAAGAGGGAAAGGAAGGCATACCCCTGTGCAACCTTTAGTACGCGTGAGTGTACAGTCTCGTTTATTTATTCTGTTACATTTTGAAGCCTCGAATAATTTAAAAGAACCTCCAAAATACAAAAATCAAGTAAAGAAGTTTCATTTCAACTCGAGACAGCTTAGAAATGTATGTATCTCAATTAATCCTCTGATTTCCACATATCCTTAGATAATCTGAATAAACTCGTCTAACGATAAAAGGGAAAAGAAATGCGGGTAAGATCTAGTGTAGCGGGAGGATTTTTTTTTAGATGCCTATTTACTAAGAAAATTTGAACAATATCTTTAACCTAACCGAACCAAAACCTTACCTAACTTAACCTAGTATATTAGTCGACTAGTTATGAATGTAAAATGTAAACATATATTGTACAATTACCAAATTATTGAGATATATGTACAGGTCGGCCCGTTACACAGGATTATACCGAAATGCGTCATCGTATCCTGAAAAGGTTAATTACCGTAATATTATTATGTACAGACATTAGGTTGAGGGTTGTTTTATCTTTCTCTCTTTTTCTCTCTTCCCCTGGCTTGTATCCATTCGGCCCCATACAGCCAACTGTTTAAAGAAATTTATCCCCATCCAGGTGTCGATTTCTTCCTGGCGAGCGATAGCCAGCCAGCATTGTATGGAGAAATACGGCTTCGCCGGACACATTTTTTGATCGAAAAATTTACAAATTTTGCTTAATGTCAAAACAAAGGTACATTTCTATAATTGCACCTAGGCTATACGAGCTAAACAAATTATGGATAATATTGAAGACAACCTGGATACGAGCCCGATCGATAATTATCAGTGTTCTAGAAGTTTCATGGCCGTTACTTTGTTGGTGTACAGTCACGAGCATAAGTCGTGCGACATCCACGAGATATCCCTTTGCGTTAGTAGGTGGCGCGGTTATCGTTTTTATGAATGAGTGGGTGGAGGTAGGAGGTGGGAATGAGGGATCGTAGAGTAGAATACTAGCTTGTTTCGCGCGTGCGTGGTGTGTGTATGTGTTTACCTGGTAACAATTTCATTACACGACTTATTTATCAAATTACAACTTTGTTTTTGTTACAGTGCATCATGACTATCAATTTCAGGAAGTAACTGCTCTCAGATATAGCATAATGCAACTATTATCTTTTGTCTCTATAACTGGCTGTTAGAATATCTCCCTCTCATCCCCCCCCCCCCCCCCACACACACACATACACACACACACCTCGTCTTTTGCTCACTCCGCAACACCAACTTTCACAGCTCGGAAATGATTGTGTGTACGGGTACAATACTTAAAATAATACTTATATTAATAATAATTATTGTTCTATGCCATATATTACAGCATTGATATATATTGTAATGTATACTAAGTGAAACCTCGCCCCTTCCATTTATCTCTTCTTTTCATGGAAACTGCTTAAGGTTGGTTGAAAACCTATCTTTTGACCCAAATTGCCCATAATGTAATGCACATACGTATATTAGTTATATATCGTAGATAAATTTCTGAAGTCCGATATCATAACCAGCCAACTACTTATGAAATAATTAGTTATGATTAGTAATTGGCGTTGGCATGTTTTTATACGGTTCTTATGTAGTCTAGTGATTGGGGGACACTATTTAATTTGAATAGCATTGATAGCAAAGTAGGCAAGGTGCATAGCCTATATATGTTTAAATATTTATTAGTATTAATGGTTATTTCAACACATTTAGTTCCAACTGTTTATATTGTAGCATTGGTATTTACTTTGTGCATGGTTGGGATGTCAGCGATTATAGTTATATGAAATGACTATGACCAATCTTTATAGACGAGAAGATAGCCATAATAGATCAAAGTTACGTGTACTCTCAGAAACATATTACCCGCCATTCAAGAATGGATGTGGTGAGGTGGCACCAAATGCTAGCATGTAAATGCAAATGGTAGCACTTTGACAAATTTGATAACAGAATAATGACATTGATCAACAATAGAGCAATTACAAATTATTATCCCCATTACGTCTTCGAAGCGATGATGCATCACTAGCATTATTCAATAAATATGTTAAGGCAAATGTTCATTCAAACTTGCGTATATTGTTCCACCTCTCCCTGTAGAACCAAGGCGGTCGACAATACCCATGACCTAATAATTGCTCGTCCACAATGCAGAACTTATATTATTTAGCACAGTTAATTTACTCCGCGAACCTCATCTATCTGTAATTTCCTTCCTCCGAGTATCATTCCATCAATCCCCATTCGCCCCGATAACAACTCGTCCCGCTTTTGTATGAGGAACTTGCTCCGATTTGGATAGGTTAGGTTAGGTTAAGTTAGATTATGATAAGATTAGTTAGTTTATTTGAATTTAGTTCAATAAAAAATAACAAAATATAATCATAGGCGACTTCATTTCGAGGAGATAAAACGGTCGGGGGAGTTCTTTTCGAAGAGATTGGTAATAGTAGTAGTGATGATGACAGTAGCAGGGATGGTATTAGTAGTAGGGATGATGGTCAGAGTAATGATGATGTTGATAATAGTAGTGATGATGGTGATAGTTGTAGTTTTAATAATGATAGTAGTGATAATGGCACGATGGTGAAAGTAGCAGTGTGATGGTAGTAGTTATAATGGTGACAATACTAGTGATGATGGTGAAATTATTAGTGATGATTTTAATAGTAGTAGTGATTGTGACTAGTTGTAATGATTGTGACAGTAGTAGTGATGATGTTGATAGTATTAGTGATGATGGTGGCAGTAGCATTGATGGGTTGAGTTGTCGTATGGGTTGGGTATGCCGTATAGTTTGGGTATGCCGCTTTGATATTGGGAAAAGCTATTTAGCATCCTAGTTATATTGAGTTCTTCCGTATTAGTATTGCAACATAATGATGACACTAATTATTATGATAAAGATATAAGTAATACACTAATAATAATGAAGGACTCAATATAATTAGGATGCTAACTATGGCAACATTCCCGTGGACAAAGACAATGATTATAATAGTATTAATTTTTCCTTTGCCCCTCAACTTTCTCTTCATAATTGCTGAGGGGCACAGGGCCCTGGGTGGGGCTTTGGTTTCCCGGGCGTTTCCTCACCCTCCCCAGCTCCCCGCCATGGAGTGGCTTCGGTCACCCAGGCTTTATTGTGGTCGGCAGGGAGGGTTCTGTGGGGGTGCTCGGTTATGGCCTTGGCCTTGCTCGGGGCCTTGGGGCTGTTCGGCCAGGCAGCTTGGGGAACAGCAACAACAACATAGTATTAATAATAATCTAAGTGTTTTATTATGACTTTAATTAAATCGATGTTATATAATGCATACCATATATGACTCGCCCATCCCATATTTCCAATATCCGCAGAGGTTTAACCGCCCTTTGTTCCCATAGCAAATAACGATCACGCCAGCTGGTTTTTACATCATTTGCTGTCGAGTTTGTTTTCCTTTTTTAGTGTTTTTGTGTCCAATCTGGCACACGTTTCGAATGTTAGTCGTCCCCTACAGGATTAGTTTTTGTGTCCAATCTGGCACACGTTTCGAATGTTAGTCGTCCCCTACAGGATCAGTTTCTCGAAGCATTGGTGAAGTTCCCTTAGCCCTTTATAAGTGCGAGGAGGTCCTCTTCGATATCAGAAGGGTCTGGGGTTCTCGTACAGAGTCTCCAGTCCTGGTCGCGATTAAGCAAGACGTCTGGGGTTCTCAAGCAGGACAACCTCCGGGTTTATATTCCCAGTATACCTGGGGGTATACACTTGGGGGTCTCGGGGAATCCGGTCTTATGTTCTTCCTGACTTTAAAGTGGGCTTAATATGATCCTCGTGGGTCGATAGCCTATAAAGTCCTATTTTAACTAACTAATCTTCAATATCAGTTGCACAGGTCTTCTTCAACGTCTCACAAAATAGGGCATCTTGATCTACTATAGTGGATTTAAGGTAAGCAAATATTATGGTTAAATAAGTATACACATAAACCTCTGCTATCACGTGTTTACACATAAACCTCTGCTATCACGTGTTTCGCTTTCGTGTCTTATTGGTATTGCGAGAACCTATAAAGCTGCTAAACCATATGACTATAATTAACGCATCTAGAATGACTATAGCGCATCATCAATGGGGCGGAATTAAAACAAATATTTATATATAACACTTTAAAACCCCAGGCGACAAATAATTGCCGAGCAAGTGCTGTGATTGATCCGCATCACTGCCTATCAGAGTGCTGTGATTGATTGTCACCACAGACCACCTGTCAAGGCGATCGATAATCATCCACTAGAGTAATATTCCCACTCATTACTGTACATTTCCCCCATTTTAGTGGAATATTGACCATGGACGAACACAACTCTTGGTAAGGACATTCTTTAAATGTTTATATTGTTTACTTTTTCCATACGTTTGTCATTTATATGCTTATAGAACCATACAATGATGAATGTATGTATTTACTCAGGAACATACCCCATAGTTGGGGGTGACCGACTCGAGACAGAGACCGAACATAAACATAATTTAAAGTTCCAATTTGTAGGGTCCAGGACCACTTTCGCGTTCCCTCGCCCCTTTCTCTGTCTTGCCTAGCAGGTGAATTTTACAATGATAATTACGAAAAATACTTCAATTGGTTAGCCTCGCCTAACTGTCATTTCGCCTACAAGTCTGCTTGACTGTTAATCCACTCAAATATTTATTGCACACGATGTATTTCTCCATTTTTGAAGTAATTGACCATGGACACAGTCAATAAGAAGGCACTTTGGGCGAAGTGATGGTGAAGTACTGTATATGCTCTCTCGCTCTCTCTCTCTCTCTCTCTCTCTCTCTCTCTCTCTCTCTCTCTCTCTAAGATCAGGCGATTTAACTGTTAACAAAGAACCTAATTAATTTATAATAACTTAACAAAAATATTAATTAATGCGACCATGGCACACACCTACAGTACTGATTGCCTGTTCGTTTACAGACCTAAATGGTCAGATAATCAATGCTGTCAGCTACAGCAGACGATTCCAAACTGCCAAACAGCAGTGTTAATTGGAAAACAAGTTTGCAACAAGTGGCATAAGTAGGCAAAAAAGGTGGGCCAATTAGAATAATTCCCATTGGTTCTTCAGTATTACTTATCGCGTTTTTGCTCTTGTGCGCTCTCTGGCCGCACCAATTAGCAGCGATGGCGGAGGTTTATGTGAAATTACGTCGCCTCCGTAGGGTTGGCGCAGTACTGTAATCATTGTGTGCATGTGTCTGTCCTGTGCACTTCTGTGTGTGTGCCCCTATCACAGTAGCTAACTTGATGGTGATTGTGGTAGCGATAGTGGTGATGATTGTGGTAGTAATGACGTAGCCCCCCCCCCCCACCCCATAGGGGTGGTGTAGTATTATAATCACCGTGTCTGTCTGTATGAGTGGGTGTACGCCGTATGGGCTCACACATCACAGCATGTGAAAGTATTTTTTGATAAATCAAAGTATTGGATTATAAACATAAGTTTCACTATATAAAATTAGGTTATAACCAATCTGGAATTTATATAAAACAGCACATAATACAAGTACAGTATATTGCTTAATTCTGGTTATATCTAACCTGAAATTTATATAAAACTACATCAAACATTACAGCAGTGATGGTGGGGATCACATGCCATAATCTCGCTAATATCGTCTATTGATTATTTTTTATGATTATTCTGTATTCTATTTAATTATGAAGATCAGTGAAATATACAAGAGCACTAAAATTCTTTGAGAACTCGAATATGTAAAAGCCAATCTCAAAATTAGGGACATTGAGTCGGTTTTTAGGAATATCTAATATATACATAATTTTAATAGCTTTGATGTTTGTATTATTACTTAGTTGTTAAAATATAGTGATACAAAATTATGGTGGTGATGGTAGCGAGATGATGGTGAATGTAGTAGCAGTGATTGTGATAGTAGTAATGATTATGGTGACAGTATACAGTGATGATGGTAGTGATGATGATAGTAATAGTGATGAGAGTGATAGTGAGATAATGGTGACAGTAGTAGTGATGATGGTGATAGTAGTAGTGATTGTCTTACAGATCCCCAAACATTTTGTGGCAATCTCCGACAGCACGGCGGGGGCGAAGTCTGCTATCTACGATTGCAGGAATCTTTTCATATTACAGCTCTTGTTTCCCAACAGCGATGGCTACAGGACGCGCTAATGCACCAGAGGTCATTGCTCATCGTGGAAGAATCATTGGCATGTGGAAGGCTGGCAAGCCTATGAAAGTTATAGCGGGAGATCTTGGACCACACCGCCGCTATACTATCAACAGGTGGATATCATGGTGGCAGAATGAGGGTTCCCTTGCAACCAGGCCTCGAAGAGGCAGACCACCAGTAATAACCCAAGATCATGACCGTCAACTGGTGCAGGGTGCGCATGCTCAATTGTTGACAACAGCGGTGCAGTTAACAGCTGATCTGCAACTCCCCTGCCACCCATCAACGACAAGGTGACATCTATGGAAGAACGGAATTAGTTGCTACATTCCAGGTGTTAAAGAAAAATTGACAAATGCACACAAAGACCCTCGGCTGGGGTTTCTCCCTTCAACACTTGGTGGTGAATCCAGATTATTTGACAGACGTTATATTTACTGATGAACAGTGTTTTACTTCAGTAGCCTCAAGAAAGAGGCATTGCCGGAGACCTGTGAATGCCAGATATAGTGAGGAACACATGCAAGAGATCAGTAAGTGGACGCGCTACCACCTCGTTGTGGGGATGGATGTCTGTGTATAGAAAAGGAGAATTGGTGAAATTAGATGGACGCTTTACCGACAAAAAATATTTGGAAATATTGGAGGAAGTATTGCTGCCCACAGTGAGGCCGTCCCCGCCCCAAATATTATAAAGCTAATTCAAGATTAAAGCCCAATGCACACCAGTCGGGTAGTTAGAAACTTGTTGCAGGAAAACCAGGAAAACCAGGAAATCCAAGTGCTAGAATGGCCTCCAAAAGGGTATGATCATATCATAAGTCGAGAGCTGGGGGGGACGTATATCTTCCCTCTCCAAGCTCTCAAGTGACACTAGTGAATCTGAGTAGCATTATCTTGTGTTGCAAGGATCTCTAGCTTCCTCACCCGTGTTAAAGAGACCGGGAGGGGGAAATTTGCGTCGAAAATTACCCGATAAAAGGGGGAATAAGAGGAAAAATAGCTGATAATTGAGGAAAGGGGAAAAGGGGAAGAAGGAGGCAAAGGGGGAGGGGGGGGGGGACACATATGTAGGAGTGGTAGCAAGTGATGGAGGGGAATTATCTCACCTAATCACAAATTGCTTTGTTTTGAGTACCAATGGGGTGTTTTCTAAGTTTTTTTTTTTATGCTCTGGATCAATTGAGGACAGTGCACCAGAAAAACCTCTATTGAGGACGGTCAGCGTTTTTGGGTTAAGAGTCCCGGCACCTTCGCCCAGTAAAACCTCTTAAAGAGTCCTGACGCCTTTCCAGGGTCAATATACTGTTGGTATATGCATATCAATAAAATATAATTGAATTTCAGGTTTAAATCTGACAATTTGTATATGTAATATGTATGGTTTTAGTTTTGTTTTTAACCCTCTCTCTGCGGGGTGTTTTGGGCTATTTAGGGCATATTCAGGCACTCCTGAATGATAAATCAAGCATCTGCATTAAATGAACTGTATTCTGCCAAAAACTAGGCGAAAATAGCTTCAAAATAAGACCACAACGGGTCTCGTAGGTGGCCTGGTTCACCCGCAGCGGTGCCATAGAAACGCGGAAGACCCGCTATTTGTTAGCACTCGCTCGCTCGGCAACACTGTTGTGAGAGGCAGTGAGAGACCCGCACGAGACACAGTCTACCTCAGTGAGCCGCTAGCTGCTCTGATGGTCGGAGGTGGGCCCCTCACGCTCCCGCCCACTTACTGTACACTCGATTTCTACGGTTTTTACAGGCTTTTAAAGCCTGGAAATTGCTGTAAATTGCCAGGACATTCCAGAACGTCACCCGCAGCGAAAGGGTTAAACATAAAAATAGAGAACGGAAAAAACTCTTTCATTCATATTAACATTTTTGACACCAGCTTTTTAACTGTTGCGGATTGAGGATTGATAAAAAGATACTTGGGGGAAGGGAAATTACAGATAGATGAGGTTCGCGGAGTAAATTAACTGTGCTAAATAATATAAGTTCTACATTGTGGACGAGCAATTGTTAGGTCATGGGTATTGTCAACCGCCTTGGTTCTACAGGGAGAGGTGGAACAATATACGCAAGTTTGAATGAACATTTACCTTAACATATTTATTGAATAATGCTAGTGATGCATCATCGCTTCGAAGACGTAATGGGGGGTAATAATTTGTAATTGCTCGATTGTTGATCAATGTCATTATTCTGTTATCAAATTTGTCAAAGTGTCTAGGTGCCACCTCACCACATCCATTCTTGAATGGTGGGTAATATGTTTCTGAGAGTACACGTAACTTTGATCTATTATGGCTATCTTCTCGTCTATAAAGATTGGTCATAGTCATTTCATATAACTATAATCGCTGACATCCCAACCATGCACAAAGTAAATACCAATGCTACAATATAAACAGTTGGAACTAAATGTGTTGAAATAACCATTAATACTAATAAATATTTAAACATATATAGGCTATGCACCTTGCCTACTTTGCTATCAATGCTATTCAAATTAAATAGTGTCCCCCAATCACTAGACTACATAAGAACCGTATAAAAACATGCCAACGCCAATTACTAATCATAACTAATTATTTCATAAGTAGTTGGCTGGTTATGATATCGGACTTCAGAAATTTATCTACGATATATAACTAATATATGTGCATTACATTATGGGCAATTTGGGTCAAAAGATACGTTTTCAACCAACCTTAAGCAGTTTCCATGACAAGAAGAGATAAATGGAAGGGGCGAGGTTTCACTTAATATACATTACAATATATATCAATGCTGTAATATATGGCATAGAACAATAATTATTATTTCAAGTATTGTGCCCGTACACACAATCATTTCCGAGCTGTGAAAGTTGGTGTCGCGGATTGAGCAATAGACGAGGTGTGTGTGTGTATGTGTGTGTGTGTGTGGGGGGGAGGGGGGATGAGAGGGAGATATTCTAACAGCCAGTTATATAGACAGAAGATAATAGTTGCATTATGCTATATCTGGGAGCAGTTACTTCCTGAAATTGATTGTAACGAAAACAAAGTTGTAATTTGATAAGTCGTGTAATGAAATTGTTACCAGGTAGACACATACACACACACACGCACGCACGCGCGAAACAAGCTAGTATTCTACTCTACGACCCCTCATTCCCACCTCCTACCTCCACCCACTCATTCATAAAAACGATAACCGCGCCACCTACTAATGCAAAGGGATATCTCGTGGATGTCGCACGACATATGCTCGTGACTGTACATATAATTACCGTCGCAAATTCACTATAAGTGAAATACGAGAAACTGTGCACCCTTAAACAGGGAACATGAGCTGGGTTTAGACCGTCGCGGGAAGACCGTGTAGTTTTATCCTACTATTCACACGTTATAACAGTCGTTGTGATAGTAGTTGTGATAGGTTAGGTTAGGTTCTTGGCTAGGATTTAATGGATTTAGCTGGAGTGTGGGGGTGGCAGCCCCGACCCATAATACTAGGTTAGGTTAGGTTAGGTTAGGTTAGTTAGGTTAGGTTAGGCTAATGTTGAAAATACTAAAATGCGACGGTCCTTGGTATTAAACGACACTGTATATCAAAGAAAAAAAAATACTAGTAAAAAGGCTGTCCGGGGTCTCTCAATTTTTACCCAAATTATTAATGTATTTAACAGGAAGGTACGACGAGGTAAGTGATGTGGTATAGGTGGCAATATGAAGAAATGGATTATAAGGGCATTCCGCCCCCTCTGACAAAAGTCTATCATTCTAGATGTGACACTGATTTTACAATGTTTCAGAAAGACATTAGCCTAACCTAACAACCTTACATAACCTATCCTAGTATTATGGGTGGGGGATGCCGCCCCCACACCCCTGCTGGTTGGGTAAAACGGTAGAAATCCAGTTGGGGTGGAGTGAGTAACCGTCGATTTTTTTTCGTTGGGGGCAGAGGGTGCGGAATGCCCTTATAATCCATTTCCTCATATTGCCACCTATACCACATCACTTACCTTGTCGTACCTTCTTGTTAAATGCAATCATAATTTGTTTAGCTCGTATAGGTGCAATTATAGAATAATTCCAAAACAAATATATATATAGGCTGGCTCGCTACCACTCGCCAGGAAAATTTTGACACCTGGATGGGGGTAAACGTCTTAAAACAGTAGGCTGAATGGGGCCGAATGGATACAAGCCAAAGAGAGAGGGAGAGAAAGAGAAAAAAGACGAGGTGGGCTCCCTTAAGTGATATTTACGATCATGACTGACAAATGCATGCCAATAACAGGCTCAGGATAAACTAAGATGTACAGTCAGAAACCTCAATTTCTGAGACACTTTGATAGGGCCCGGACATGTGGAAATTGCTGCCCCACGAGAATGGCTCGGGTTCCAACCTTAAATGTTTCAGTGGTTGTTACGAAATTTGGTAGTTTAGGTTCGCGCTCTTCCCCCACCCCCCAGAGAACTGTCTTCATGCCCATGTTCCCAGTGACCACGTTATTCATACTTGTATTCAAATCGAAGAGGAGGATATTCAGTATTACATTGTAAATGTTTACCTTGCATTGGTGTGTGATCAACAGTTGTTGTCTAAAGTAACGATGGCAATTATGAAGTGAATTGCTAGTTACGATTAGTCGTGTGTGTGTGTGTGTGTGTGTAAGGGAACCGATGTGTGTTGCAATATACATAATGCTCTACAATAGGTGACAAACACTAAACACAGAAGTGTCTGCTTCATGACATACAACACAACGAACTATGCAATGTAATATTACATGTTATCATCTGGTTATGAAATTCAGGCGTGAAACGGCAATGAGTTATCAGTAATGACATATGGGGGGTATTATGTAATACCACACAAAGTTAAGCTTCGGAAGCTGATAGGTATAATTTGTATACTGTATATTCGGTATTAGTTTAGTAAAACATTTATATAACACTAAAGGGTAAGGCTATATGCGCATCGCATCATGATATTACGTTAAGCAATGGCTATAGATGCCTTTTCGATGTTAGTATTATAGTATCAGATATATTGCAATGTTTACACAGTGCAGCAAGATTAATAGCATGATATAAAATGGATGAATTATACGCGAGTACCGGTATGTGATTAACCCCTTCATACTCATATGACGCAGAGGTTGCCAGATTAGCAATAAGAAATAGAGTTCTCTAACTCTTATAATTACCTCTCCAAAATTAGTTTTCTGCCCACAACTATCTCAAAGACAACTGCAGAGGTTGAAGTAACGGTTATACTGATGTTTTGGACCGACACTTAGCCCATCGATCTTTTTAGGCCTAATAGGTCCGGTAGAGCATATACATCATTGCTATATATGTCATTAAGAGCTGAAGTGTGTTATAAGGGAGAAAACAAAAACGCTAAAATACAGTATAGCCTACTGTAAAACAATAAGTTTTTCAGCCAGTACCCAACCAGCTGGGGTGTGGGGGCGGCAGCCCCCACCCATATACTAGGTTAGGTTAGGTAAGGTTGTTAGGTTATGCTAATAGCCTAGCACATTTAAAAAATAAAAACAAATAATAGCCTAACCCAACCAGCGGGGGTGTGGAGGCGGCAGCCACCACCCATAATACTAGGATAGGTTAGGTAAGGTTGTTAGGTTAGGCTAATGTCTTCCCAAAGTTGACTATTTTTATAACATAAGATATTAGGCTACCCACTCCACCCCGTGAAATCCGAGCCAGCTTTTGTCAAAAGTTGGCTCGGGTATTCACAAAATTGGGTTTTATGGGTTTGCAAATTGGGAAAACCCGAGTTAAGTTTTGATACAAAACGCTATGTTATTGTATTTTTACGCTTTTAACCCCTCATTTTCCCTGAACTTCATAGCCCTCCCCCACTAGTAGGGGGCGTGTTTTTAGATTATTGGATAATGGGTAAATACTCATTTCAGCTCTTCTTCAGTATAACACAATACTATATTTGAAGGGAAAATTAAAAAATACAAACTAAAACTTACTGAAATCGCTGTCGGTCTAAACAGTCAGATTTACCGAAGTAACTAAACTAAAGGTTTCTAAATACACCTGATGGTAACAAAGGTTTTAAAGTATCCCTAATAGGCTCAACATCGCGTCATATGTCGGAGAGGGTTAATAGTAACTACTATGGATGGCGTCTGATGAATCACACACACACAACGAAAGCTTGTCCATTCACTGCATGTTGGTAGTGTTTCTTTACATTCTTAATTATTTAATAGCTATCCGTGTTTATTGTAGATACAGGAGGGAATAACAAACAATTATATTTTTGTCATTTTTATATCAGATTCTGTATTATGAATCTTATCGTAGCATAACAGCACAATAATTTTACATGGCAGACCGCGAGTGAAGCATATAGGCTATTGGTTCGAAACGTGTGTTCGTACGTGTGGGCTGTCATCCAGAAAGAATACGCTCCCAATATCTGGCCCCTATCCAGGTGTCTCAGAAACTGCGGTTTCTGACTGTACAGTTGGCTACATGAATTGCCGACTTGAGAGTTTCGTTCTATACGGAAGTTGGAGCTGTAGACTACGATATTTAACATCATTTACAGCTAAAATACGGTCGTAGTACATATATAAATACATAAAACCCAATTCAACATTCCATTTATCCATCAGAAAATTGAATTATTATTGTATTTCTGTTTAATATCGATGTTCATGGCCCCAACTTCCTTATAGCCTGAAACTCGCAAGTGGTCAATTTGTATACCCTTGTTGATTATATGCCTTTGAGTACCAGCGACGTGTGTTGTTGTTTATTCTAGCTATATTTAGACGGTATTATGCAGCTTGGGAAGGATCTATGGTAGTAAAAAGGGTTAAGTGAGATAGTGTCAAGCCTTATACAGTATATTGCTAGAGGTCCTTCCTAAACTGAATACAATCGTCTAGTAGCTGCCAGAATAGGATGAAAAAGACGTCTCTGGTACTGAATGGGATACAGGGTGTAAATCGAGGCCGATTATCGTAATGCTACTCAACTTCAACTTCACAATTAGTGCTACCGAAAAAGAAAAACAAGTTCGTTCGTCGTTTTGGATCGTTCTACAGTCACAAGGAAATGAAGGAATCAGGCCTCAATTTAGTTAAATACTTAATTTCTCCTATAGCATAATATCAATTAATTTTTTAGCAGATCATTCAAATGCCAGATAAGCCTAGGCTAAGCCTAATCAGCTGGCTAGCAGGGGGGGGGGGCAAAAACTGGCACTGTGTCTACAGTCTACATAAAGTTAATATGGAATAAATGGAACAAAATAATATATACAAAGCTGACACAACAGTGAAGAAAATACAGCGAGAGTTGATATAAAGATATATCCCACAACTACCGGTACTACTGGACTGGGTCACTGGACTGGACTGGACTGTGTGGTTAGGCCAGGCTAGGCTGCACTCAGTGCACTGGCACGGTCTGTCACTGTGGCAGCAGTGCCGGCACTGTGCCGCGGCTGCAGCAGTGCCGGCACTGCTGCAGCCGCAGCACAGCGCCAGTGCTGATGCGGCTGCCACATTGGCCCACTGCCCAGTGGGCCAGTGTGATAATGCCAAAGCAACCAGGCTGCAGCACTCACAATGTGACAATCACAGACACACTACACAGTCACAGTGTTCGCAACTTCGCGTCACTCGAGTTATGTTACTAGGTTGGCTAGGTTATCAGGGGCCCAGGGGCAGGGGGCGGCCCCGGGGCAGGCCCCCCCGGCAGGGGGCAGGGGCGCCGCAGGCCCACACAGTCCCACACTCTGAGTCACTGCAGAGTCAGACTGTCACTTGACTGGCACTGCAGTGACTGCACTATCAGTGACAGTGAGTCTCACTGACTCAGTCAGTCTATCAGTGCTCGTCACTGTGTCAGACTGAATGTTTTGAAACTAAAGCCTTCTGATAAAGCGCCTGATTATCCTGATATTATAATTATAGCCTAGCCTAGGGGCTAGCCGCTAGGCCCATTATGAGATAACGACTTAATGAGTGGCTGCATGGCTAGGCTGCACTCAGTGCACTGGCGGCACCGTGGCATGGTCTATCACTGTGGCAGCAGCACTGGCGCTGTGCCGCGGCTGCAGCAGTGCCGGCACAGTCGGCACTGCTGCAGCCGCAGCACAGCGCCAGTGTTGATGCGGCTGCCACATTGGCCCACTGGGCAGCGGGCACTGGCCAGTTGCCCAGTGCCCACTGCCCAGTGGGCCAGTGTGGCAATGCCAAAGCAACCAGGCTGCAGCACTCACAATGTGACAATCACAGACACACTACACAGACTACACAGTCATTCGCAACTTCGCGTCACTCGAGTTATGTTACTAGGGTAGGTAGGTTATCAGGGGCCCAGGGGGGCAGGGCAGGGGCGCCGCAGGCCCACACAGTCCCACACTGAGGCACTCTGAGTCACTGCAGACTGAGTCAGACTGTCACTTGACTGGCACTGCAGTGACTGCTGCAGACTGCACAGTCTGCACTATCAGTGAGTCAGTGACACTGTGACATTGAGTCTCACTGACTCAGTCAGTCTAATGTCTATCAGTGCTCGTCAGTCGTCACTGTGTCAGACTGAATGTTTTGAAACTAAAGCCTTCTGATAAAGCGCCTGAATCCTGATAAGCCCGGATTTTCCTGATATTATATAGCCTAGCCGCTAGGCCCATTAAATGGGCCTAGCGGCTAGCCCCTAGGCTAGGCTATATAATATCAGGAAAATCAGGCGCTTTATCAGAAGGCTTTGCCCCATTATGAGATAACGACTTAATGAGTGGCAGTGTGGGCCGGCGGCGGCACAGTGCACTCAGCACTGTGGCACAGTTACTAACTTACTAGTACTAACTAGTGTAGGTCCGGATTATCGGATATAGGCCTAGGGCCTAGCCTTATAAATTATAGGATTAGGTAGGCCTAATTAGGATTAGGTTACATAGCTCACCAAGCTCAGCTCACGCTGTCCCGGGCCCCGGCACGCCAGTGACGCCACTGGCCCACTGCAAGGCTTCAAACCTTGCCACTTGCCAAACTAAAGTTTGCAACATGCCAGCCTGCCAGGTACTGTACTAGGGCCGCGGCGGCCGGCCTAGGCTACTGGCTGGCTGCTAGCTGCTAGCACTGCTACAGTGCCGGGCCCTGTCAGTGGCAAGCACAACAAACACAGTCTTCACAGTTCACAGTCACAAATTATAGCAATAATCACAGTAGCCTAGCCTGCCTAGGCTTAGGCTATCACCAACTGGCAAATTCGGTCAATATTTACGAGTCGAACGGCCGCACCACAGCTGGGATCTCATTTATAATGGTAGTTTTTGGTTCCTATCATTCTATGGTTCATTGCTAGGCTAGCTAGGCCTATATACTTTTTATCCACCGGAAAATATTTTTTTCTTGGCTTTTTTTTTTTTTTAGCATTAGGCTAGGGCAGGGTGCCAAAGCAAGAAATATCAAGTTCTGGATAATTTTTCTAAGATTACAAGGATCAACTTTGCGCGGCGTCCGCGGGGGGTGCGGGGGGCGCAGCTCCCTGCGACGAAACTGGGGGTCCGGGGGGCGTAGCCCCCCGGCCGGCGGCGGCGATTCCTTGTATTCTGAAGCTCAATTTATGCACAATACAAGGACAAAATTTCATTGTAGAAGTATACTGAGAATAAAAAAAATTATTGTGGAAGTATAGGCTACTGAGAATAGACTATCTTTCAATCATTCTTCCTATAGTAGGTAATACTACATGAAAATTAACCAAACTTTAGTTTTGTTAATCAATACTTATGTAATTTATTAGTAATGTACCGGTACTGTATTTAGCTACCTTCAACATTATTATAGCATCATTGATTAGTTTAGTAAAACTATTACATGTGTTAATAAACAAAACATAATTTCATGGTCTTACATTGGTATTTCAGAACGCAGGCAATTATCCCTCTTTCCCTGATTTACAAGTCTAGATGAGATCTTGGTTGTCCTTCAGCAACAGTAGTTCACCATGTCAACTGAAAGAAGAATATATATATAATCTTTACAGTATTTACTGTACTATTATGTTCTATTAAACCACAGCAGGAAGCATCATTACAAAACATTTTTGGGCTGACCTAGAGGTAAATATTATTGTAGATTATAATTTTGTTAATAAGTAAGGTAATTGTATGAGCATGGGATTGGTTCAAAGGATTTAAGAATATTGTAGATCAGATATTGTCAAAATAGTTGAGAAAATACTTCTTTGTACGAATGCTGTTGTACACTCGGTCCAAGAAGTATCTGCACCCCTACCCTGATAATCTGGTGTGTACAGCTTGGTAGTATAGGTTGTAGGTCTTCTTAGGTAGTATAGGTAGATAGTAGTATAGATGGATATAGCTACAGGTAGATATGCAAACCCTACCAAGCTGTACACACCAGATTATCAGGGTAGGGGTGCAGATACTTTTTAGACCGAGTGTACATATTGACCCATATATCAATATACAGTACCGGTATATATTCAGTATATGAAAATATACCATGCTAGAGAGAAAAGTACCGATACCGGACCCTAACTAATCATATTTTCCACAACTCTAATTTTCAGATAAAAGGTAGATTTGTTATTAAGCCAAGATTTCCTGATGATAAATTTTTAAATACCGGTATTGGTAGATATAATGGGTACCCTATTTAGTTATTATAAGTTTTGTAGCTTATTCTAAACTATTTATGAAATTTTAAACTTATAAGAAAACCATACCTGTTAATAAAAGGGGTTAAGCTGATGTTCTGGATACTTATATGTACAAGAAGTTTGTGTTGATTCTTTGATGTTGTAGCAGGGCTTTGTGGAGTTCTAATAAAGAAATGAAAATACGAACTACAAAATCTAATTTAGAAAATAAGAACTACAAAAATCTAAGTAGGCTACAGAGCTTGAATCTATTTGTGGAGTTATAATAAGAAATGAAAATACGAACTACAAAATTTTGGAAAATAAGAACTATAAAAATCTAAGTTAAAAATAAAGCAACTTATATTAGATGTTAGTATAGGTTAGGAATTGCTAGAAACAGACTAGAGCTGTTTAGTCAGTGATGGACCAGCCATGAGTGGCCTGTGCAATAACAGGATGAAGTCGGCAAATGAGAGCACAATGAAATCAGAATGATAAAATCGGTGTGTGGGGTTTAAATTGGAAATGAAGTCTTCAATGAGGAACAAAAGAGAGGCTTGGCCATTTGGAGTATGGATGAGAACAATCACATTAGTGGACTTGGTTGGTTTGGCCATGAAGAGTGGAAAGACTTGTGCAAGGGGGTGAGCCAGGAGATGGGATCAGGTCCTTTTATTAAAACATCATGAAAAAACAAATATATATATATACAGTATATATATATATATATTGTTACGAAGGCAGCCGGGGCAACCAGATGCTTACATAGCCTAGCCCACAGAACCGTACTACCCTGCAACAGACACGCTCTTAATATCTGACTCAAGCACCAAGACACGCAGGTTCTCTAGGAAAAATGGTTATCTTCCTCCTTGCTTATTAAGGCAGTAACAAGGAGACACAAACATTAGTTATTGTCCCCTAGTCTATTCCATAGTGCGTGTAGTATGCAAGAGAACTTCTAAGGTTATTCTATGCTGCACCAACATTATCCCACCATACCACTACTAGACTCCCAAAACACTGTATCATGCCCAATCACTTAGGAATTGAGAACAATACAAAGCAAAAACCCATGGAAAGTCCAGTACAATAAACCTCTGTGCCAAGCCTATTATCCCTAGCCTATGTCCTAATAATACACCGAGTGGCTCTCTTCACCACAGCACGGCGGTGGTGTTGTAAGGGATAAACAACTTTAATGACTTATCACTTACAACATAATCTGGGGTTAGCTCAATACATCCGAGTACAATGGGGACAACCTCACCTAGTAACAGGCTCCACCCCTAGTCCCAAACTGCACCGAATGTATTGCTGCTAAAACTAAAGGCACAAGAGTTGGGATCTTAGTAGGTTGAAGATTGGCTGCCACCCCCTAGAGGGTTAACCAAGGCCCGAGTTAGAGGATGCTGTGTGGTGGAAGGAAAAAGGACAGTAGCCTATTATGGCACTGCAGGCCTACACACACACCAACCCCGTTCCTCCAAGGCCTACCAAAAACTAAGTAAACAGGCCAACCCACAAACCACTATAGATACCAACCAGGAACACTATTCACACATACTGTAGATAAAATGCAGCAGAATAATGGAATACAACATGGAAGAATAAAAAGAAACTTATATTCTAGATTGCCACAGAATAATGAATGCATTAATTAAGATTAAACTAAAGATGTTAAAACAAAACAATACTGTATGCTCAATATGACTCCAGCCCCTGCTATGCAGCTTAGCCAGGAATAGTGCCATTAGGACAACACAAAAGTTATCCCTCACTGGATAATAGTTGTACATGTATGTTATTTATTCGGTGTGGACAAGAGTACAGCAAACACACAGAACTTGGGCAACAGCTCATCTGCTCAAAATGATCCACACCATAAGCAACAACAAAATTCAAGGAGTTTAAACACTCTAGGTTCATAAATGACTAGGCTACCAAGTGAGTACAGCCTATGCATAACAGTATATAGTGGTAGCAATACAAAACTACAACAGATACTGGAAAGTTAATTGGACATAATAACCTAATTCAAATGAAACAAAACATCCTTGTCAAACAGCCTGGGAAGGCCAGACTTTGGTATGTCACACAAAAAAAAAAAATAATAAAATAAAAAAAAATACAGGCTGCAGGAATCACCCAACGTGATACTCAGGAGTAGTGGTTAACTCAAAGGTAAATTTTATAACTAGGGTACATCCTATTCTTAAACATGGTACACACCAGGGGCAGAGACCACTAAGTGCTTATGGCAAACAGAAATGTGTGGAAAGAGAAAAATAAGTCAAGAGTACTACCGGCAGTGCAAACCTCTGCGAGCTCCAAACTCTGTACCGGCTAGCCTAGCCCAAGGTCTCTGTCCATGGTGTGTATAACTAACTAATACCCGGTATATCCTTATCACAATATGCAATGACATAACAATATTATAAGAAGAATGCAACTGGGAACCAATGTTTATTCAGACTGACAACCTTGCCAAAGTGAATAGGTCTATGCAGGATTCCCAGACAAACAAGTAGGCCTGACGCACTTACATGACTCTCATATAATACAAGTAAGAACTTAAACAAAACAATGCAACATAAACAATAATGAAGGATAATCAAAAATGAAGGATAATCAAAGTTCTACAGCGAGATTAATATCCTTCCGTCAATCTGGGCTAACCACCCGTGTCAACAGAGCAGCTCGCCAAATCATGTAGACCTGCTTCTACATAACAAATTAAACACTGTCACCTTACAGGAAATGACTCAAATGATCCCTGGGACATGCAACATGACTATGTAACAAACAAAAGAGATAAATATAAACAAATTCTTAATAATTAATGTGTTGTGGCAAGTCTTTATTGTACAGTACTGTACTACAGTAAAGAGACTAAAACCACGCTCTCTGTGGATGAAGCGGTCTTTAAACTTGTATGTATGTACTGTATATGTATGTATGTATGTATCTACCGTATATCTTATTCTCTATTGCAATCAGAACATGGTGTCAGAGGCACAGTGCCGGAATAGTTATACACTTTACTGCACATTGGTCTTGGTATTTCCTTATTTATCACAGACAGAATTGGACTATAATGCTCCCTTGATGACTCAAACAATAGCATATCATAATCTCGTGAAATATCTTGAATGTAAGGAAAATGATCTCTGCTTCTGTATGAAATACTCCGTTCCAGTCTATAACCAAGTATGCTTCCACTATTGTCTCTGCACTCACTTATAAGCTACATATTTTTATTGTTCATGAGTGCATGCAAATTCAGTTCTATCACTCCTCCCCATTTGTCTTTACCGCTATCTCTGAGAATGTGGGGTTCTCTTTTCTTATTTATGTAGGTGAGCATATTTTCCTTAGTAATTTTCTTTGTTTCAGCACATTCCTCACTTACTTCAAATCTCAAATGTTCAACTACTTTATACACAAAATAGAGTTCATTGTCTACAAGTTCTTCTCCCCTTGGACAAGTTTCAGTAGTCCATCTACCTTCATACTTATTATATATATCTTGCAGACGGTCGCACATCTTCTTCCGAACTTTCACATGCATCATATCATTGCCATACATATGACAGGCAAATACTCGATACAGGCAGTTTCCATCACCATTCACTTTTATGATTTTCCTATTTTCTTTTTCTAAATCTCTCTTTAAACTACTGATTGGATTGATGAAACCAGTTTTTGTTTCTGTCTTTTCTTTCTTCTTTCTCGTTAACAACTCTTTGGGATGTTTTGTAATGCAATGATTACAAATCCAGTCTTCATTTTTGTTGTATCTCCTTACTACACCAACACATATTGAATGGAACCAGTCTCCTCCGTCTGCTCCAAGCTTCTCTTTCCGTTCCTTGCAAGACAAACAGCCTTTACTATATTTGCAGCCAAGCCATTGCCATTCACGGGAGTCAGGTGCCTCAGCTGTGATTTTGCAATCATCAGTACAGCATATCTCCAGTTTAAGAGGATCACGTCTAATGGGTCTCTTTTCAAATTTCCCATTGCTTGAAGCAACAGGAACAGGAATTTCAGGATCATCTGGATTTTGATTGTCAGAAGTCACTTTATCCACATTGTCCGGAGCAACAGGATCATCTGGATAGTCATTAGTCACTTCATCATCCAAAGAGTGCAGAACGAAGGGATCTTGTGACTCTTGTCTAGGCCGCTTAACACCCTTGGGGTTCATACTTTCTTCAGCATACATTCTTTTGACAGTTTTTCTTCGACTGTGAATGGGTTTTGTCTTCTTCAATGCATCCTTATGTTTTAAATTAAAAAACTTTTGCCTTGCCAGAGATGGATTCATTTTTGATACTTGAATTTTTGGTCAAGAATACATTTATATTTACAAAGTCATACTTCTTTGCTTCTCCAAATCTATAAACATTTTCAAATCTGCCCTGGACTGTCTTCTTGACATGTGAAACAACTCTTTCTGTGGCAGACTGGCTTGCTTTTAGAAGTTGCATTATTTCCAACGCTCGGATGATGTTGACTATTTCCATCCTGTTGCCTGAAAATGACTTCTCCTGTGACACAAAGTAGCTGAAGAGTCTTGTATAATCAGTACCGGTACCTTTCTGTAACTTGAAGTGATCTTTAACACTCATGACATGACATGTCTAAAAAAAATCTTAATTTGAATGGAGACACAGTCACAAGGTAGGCCAGTACATTCTCCTTTATCACACATGTAGAAGTCAGTATTTACTTGCTGAAAAAACAATCTGAACTTCTCTGTCTTCTCTTCCAAATCTGCATCTGTTAATTCATGCTCTGGAATGAAGAATGTATCAACACCGGCACTGATAACATCTGGCACTTTAATATAGTCATCAAATCTACTCCGAAGAACATCCACCCACTTCACATACTGGTCCCAACAGTCTTGTCCTGATAGTGGTGTTCTACTGGGTCTTGTAACTATATCAAGTGCATTCAAATCAATGCTGACCCTGTTTCTTATTGTTCTGAAGGTAACTGTAGTCATAAACCCCTTTGTCTATCATCTGCACTGTTTTCAGACTGTGTTTCCTCAGACTTCTTAGGGAGTCCTGTAGTTTTGTTCTAATGCTCACCAAATCAAACGGACCAAACTGTTCACTCTGAGCTTCCTTCTCTATTCTGGATACTAAAACAAATACATTATCCATTAGCAGAACTCTAGCTAGGAACACAGGATCCGCAATGATGTGTAGAATTCCTCTTGCAGTATCCTTTGTTAGGCTATCAAATGTACTGTTTTCATGGATAACAGATGGTAGAGCTTTGTACAGAATTTCTACATTCTTGAGAATAGAGCTGAATGAATTATGAGCATACTCAGTATATCTCATCTTTGAATGTCTTTGAAAAATATGAAATTTGACCCCTTCTTCAATTTTCTCCAACTCATAATGTTTCAAGAATTTAGATAGCTTTGGCAGAGAGAGAACAGTATTAATTAAGGAATTACATGTTTTGGCAGTCTCCAATACCCAGTTTTCTTCAGGTGCCGGATTAGCAGGGAACATAAATCTTTCAATGTTATGGCAAACGTCTTCAAGTCGGAATATCTTGCTGGAATAATTCTCGCTTACTTTCATCCGTTCAGCCACCCCAGATATACAACCTCCATATACAGCTTCATTGTCAGCACACTACAGCTATATTTTTGGTAGTGATTATCTCAGAGGCTTCTTGTGTTATATGATCACATGCTCCTTTTGCAGTGGAATCCTTTATAACTGCTGTTGACAAGAGATAATCTTTGGGCATTCCTCTTTTGTCTACTTTCGTCATGACAATCGCTTGCCTCTGGCTATCTTTGTGTACAGTCCCTTTATCAAAACTAACCATGTACCTTGGTTGTAATCCAGTGACAGTTGATATCTTTTTAGCTTCTTCTGCCATTGTATCTTTTGCAGCTAGATAGTCAGCAATTTGAGTTTCTTATTGCCATTTTACTTTGATGCTGATTTCCTAAGGGATGGACAGGAATGGCTTCCCCAGACGATGTGTTTTTTGTGATCATATCAATAAATTGACATAGTTCGGGATAAAATCGCTGAGATAAATTATGGGTTGCAAAAAACTGTCCAGCACTACACAAGTTTTCAGTACATTTTGATGCTAGGGGCTCTCTAGCAAGCAATTCAGGGGTCTTACTACCAAATTGTGCTCTTTCTTCTGATGATAGATGGTCCTTGCTTTTTAGATGCTTCTTCATTCCATCGTGTAGGCGATGAGACTCCTTAAATCTTGATCCCTTTGTATGCCAGTCTTGAAATTTAATATTACTCGACTTTGTGGAGTGCTTGTGACAAGTGACACAAATCCATGTTTCTATTCCTTTGTCAACTTTACAAAAGAACTTTTCTTTGAATGACTCGACTGCCATATGCTCACTCTCTGGCTTTGCTGTACTGGTATAGGTTGTTGATGTTGAAGTTATTAAGTTTGTCATCATCATATAGCAGCAACATTCCTTTTTATCTGAACACCGACAGAAATGCTGAATAAAATCTTGGCAGTGTTTTCTAAGGACATCTTGATGGAACTCTATCACAGTATCCATTTTAGCACAAGCCTGACATCCAAATTGCAACACAGATTGTCTATGTTTCTTGGATGATTTAGCAGTGGTCGATTTACGACTACCACTAGCAGAGCTTGTGGTGGGATCATGAGAGGCACTGGTAGAAGCAGTTGCTTGAGTAGGGCTCTTGGTAGATGTGTGGTCAGGAGAGGCTGATTGAGTAGGAGTCTTGGTAGATGTGTCGTCAGGAGAGACACTGGTAGATGCGGCTGATGGAGTAGGGATCTTGGTAGTAGATGTGTTATCAAGAGAGGCACCGGTAGATGCGGCTGATGGAGTAGGAGTATTGGTAGATGTGTCGTCAGGAGAGGCACTGGTAGATGCGGCTGATGGAGTAGGGGTCTTGGTAGTAGATGTATCGTCAGGAGAGGCACCGGTAGATGCGGCTGATGGAGTAGGAGTCTTGGTAGATGTGTCGTCAGGAGAGGCACTGGTAGATGCGGCTGATTGAGTAGGAGTCTTGGTAGATGTGTCGTCCGGAGAGACACTGGTAGATGCGGCTGATGGAGTAGGGGTCTTGGTAGTAGATGTGTCGTCAGGAGAGGCACCGGTAGATGCGGCTGATGGAGTAGGAGTCTTGGTAGATGTGTCGTCAGGAGAGACACTGGTAGATGCGGCTGATTGAGTAGGAGTCTTGGTAGATGTGTCGTCCGGAGAGACACTGGTAGATGCGGCTGATGGAGTAGGGGTCTTGGTAGTAGATGTGTCGTCAGGAGATGCGGCTGATGGAGTAGGAGTCTTGGTAGATGTGTCGTCAGGAGAGGCACTGGTAGAAGCGGCTGATGGAGTAGGGGCCTTGGTAGTAGAAGTGTGGTCAGTAGAGGTACTGGTAGAAGCGGTGGATTTAGGACGGCTCCTAGTACTGGAGGTGGAGGTAGTTGGGATTTCAGCTGTCTTATGTAGATCATCAGCAGTTCCAGGACTTGACATACCTGCATTGTGTGTGTCATCATCACTTACTTGAACTTCAGGATCCTTTTTTTGTTTCAAGAATGAGGTAATTTTTCTTTCTTTAAATTTGTTCAATAGTGATTCTGGTATATGTGCTTTAAACTTTTTATGATTTTCATACGTCAACTCAAGGGCAATATGTGAGCTCACTCCTTCCACATTCTCCCTCATTTTAAGAAAATCTTGGTGCCTGGATTTCAAGTGTTTTTTTCAAGTTAGAGAGTCTTGAGAAATTATGACCACAAATTTGACAGTCCACTGGTTGTTCACACACACGCTTCATTTTTTCACTGGACTTTGGCATTTTAGTTGAAATATACAAGATTCTTGGGTTGAATATATAAATGTAGGCCTACTGAAAGAGGCCACCAACTTCACCAAGTGATAATGATGGGAATAGTATACAGTACACTACACAGTGGCAGAACAAAGAAGAAAGATAAAGATTATATGAGAATATTGAGGGTGCTGGTTAGTGTTAGTAGGCTACATGGAAGTCTTCATACATACATGCTAGTTGATAGATTTAGAGATAAAAGGTTTAGTCACACAAGGCAATGCAATCAATACATTTCTACAACTATTAGCATCATGAAACCTGAAAAGGGAAAAAACACATACAAAATATCAGTACTGGGAATAGTATTTCTTTCACTTTAATAACCAATGTGGCTCAGTCATGTTAGGTAAATTAGGTAATACTGTACATTCACTATAAGGTTAGACATTCAATGCAATCAAAGTAATGCAATAATGGACAGTAATTGAACCTTTTTCATTGGTTGTACCCTGCTTTTTGTAATCTACATGATTTCTATAGGCTAATCATTTAGTCAACACAAAAGTTTGTTAATAAAAATTACATTAAACTCTTATTAGGCTCATAAGAGTTATTAGGCTCATAAGAGTTTAATGTATAACTTCTGTATAAATGTTTAACTTCTACTGATGAGTAATTATGGTTAAAGAGAAACTATAATAATACTTTTGTGATAAAGAGGATCAATTTTACTGAGTGAGGAAGTATATGAACGAAGGCGGTGCTGGTTGGGGGGAGGGGCGTCGACTGACTGGGGACAGAGGTGCATGGGGGCGGTTCGTTCGTCTCCACCCCTTCGGGGATCACGGCGTCCGGCAATAGATAGATAGATAGAATTTTACTGCACAGTACAGTATTATCATCACCAAGGGCCACAGTTATAGAATGTGCCATGCTATTAGAGAGAGAACACAATCCTTGACTGGCAGTCTACCCAGACCGTAGCGCGGTTTGGTAGAGCACTCGCAGTTCGCCAGCAAACCGTGAGGTCGAGAGTTCGATTCTCGGGACAGCCAGTCAGTGTGCTATTTGGCAGACGGCAGTGCTGTAGTGGACGGTGCAGTCTAGCAACTGTTCACTGAAGTCCCTAATCATGAGGGCACCCACCTCTTGAGCAGGGAGTGCATGGTGTTAAAAAATATGCATCATAATAGGTAAGAAAAAGTAAACTACAAAATCTACCAGTATAGATAGGTGATTTACTTTCAATGAGGCTACAGTATTACTGCATTCATGTATCATGCTAGCACAGTCACAGTGTCACCCAGTCAGTCATACTGTTGTGTATTTCGTAGGATTAGGCCTATATAATTTTAACATTCACAATATTAGAAGTCAGTAATAATGTCTATATTAAATCAGGGTGTCAAACCTCAAACCGGAGCAATATTGTTTGAAAACTTGAATTAATATGAGAAAAAAATACGGGATGGATGTAGTTACCGGGTGTACCACTACCGACATACAACATAAATCATCTATAAATACTTATAATAAAATAAATACTTATAAATCTATAATACTAGGTTAGGTTAGGTTAGGTTGTTTGGTTAGGGTACCGGTAATGTATTTTTGTATCCAAAGGCAGTCAAAATAGACGGGAACATGATGGCAACCGTCCGCGTAGTGTAAACAAGACGGGCGGTACACCAGGTAATGCCAAAAATACAAGAAATTTTACATGAAATAGCAATACCATTGTTTTGGTTATCACATCATAATGTTCTAAAGATATAAATTTAAACTATAACCCACAATTTACCTTTGCATAGCCTATACAATAATAAAGACTAAGAAATTGACTCCGTTTTCGTTTGACGGCCTGCTCTATAATGTCTTTCAAGGTTTTGTTAATATAACCAGGCCATAACTTAAACTTAAAATTATTGCCTAATCATGAAAATGTACCAGTTTATAGTCCAGAATAAAGCAGAGGAAAATATCTGCTCTGAGCAAAGTTCAATGCATAATCTGCAACCATATTGGAAAGAAGCATGTGGTACCTCGCTCTAAAAATCTACCCGACGACCTACAGGCCCAACATCAAGAGTTCCGAGTTTGCCATGAAACGGTAGATCTTAAAAAAACCTGTAAGCTGACATATGCAGACCATGTTCAAGAAGGTAAAGAGGTGTTGGAACAGTTGCTTCGCGCGTTCAACACAAAATACCAAATTGACAAATTTTTCTTCAAACAACCTAAGCGAAGAGCAAACCAAAGACCTGCAGCTGATGAACCACTGCCAGGCAAATCAGCACCACCTGATCCAGATGTAGAAATGGTCATGCTGCATTGGATTTTGCAAACTTATCTGGTTGTGAACAGCTAATCCAAGGACCTACTCATATGTCTGGAAATTGTCTTGATCTTGTACTAACAGACATTCCTGGCGTTGTAGAAACCTCCGTTCTTGTACCTGTTGGCACTTCCGACCACAATGCCAGCATGTGTAAAATTAATCTTGATTTTTCTGTTCCTGATATTACTCTCTCACGTAAAGTCTACCTTAAATCCCGGGTTAACTGGGACAACGTTTGTAATGATGTTTGTAATATTGAGTGGAATCACATACTAAGATCTCATGACCCGGTTTCAGCTCTCAACAATTTCCTTCTTGGTATCCTTCGCAAAAGAATTCCATCAAAGACAATTAAGTCTCGTATCAGGGATAAAGCATGGTTTAACACCTTACGAGCGGCCTAGGCGGTTTATTTATATGTACCGCCCAGCGGGGTGTTTTTACCCAAAATAGGGCTGTTTACGTGATAATTTTCATGCCTAAATAAGACCCAGAGCGTAAAACAAGTATCTATCCCTGAAAGGGCATAAACAGAGCTTTCCAATGACACCATAACGATCCTTTTATGATGGCTAGTTTTCTTGCAACAACCGTGCAACGCGAGTGCAAAAAGCATGTAATTGGGCACTTTCCCCATACAATTCCGTATATAGCGAGTGAGAGAGGGAGGGAGGAGGTGGGATTCGTGTCAGTAGGTTCGCCGCGGTGGTCTGGAGCAGTCATACACTCGCTACTCTCCTGCCACCACTTGTCTCTCTCTCAGCAACATTACGTGCTGAAATTGCCACACGACCTATGTCGAGCGCCGCCAGATAGTCCAGATTTATTATACTCGACTTATGTTGCTCGCCGCTAATTAAGGGTTAATGATGACTGCAAGCGTGCATTTGTTGACAAACAGGCTGCATATCGTCTATGGAGGCGTAATCAAACCCCCTTGCATTGGGAAAATTATGTTTTTAAAAGGGCAGCTGTGCAGAGAGTTTATGATGGTGCTGAGAGGGATTATAACTCCCATCTTCAGGATGTTCTGGCAGGAGCTACACAGCCTCATATATGGTGGTCCGCTTTGAAATCCTCTTTATTTGGAATGGATTCCTCCATGCCTCCTCTTTGTGATTCTGATGGCTCCATCTCTTTTTATCCATTATCGAAGGCCAATATTCTATCTAATATATTTATTAATAAGCAGAGTAATCAGGAATTGTCTTTGCCATTGACATGTTTCCCTAGACCCAACCTCAATTCAATGGCATTCAAATCAGCTGAACTGAAAAGGTACTTGCTGGATCTTGATACCTATGGTGGCACAGACCCGGATGGGTTTTTCCCTCTCTTTTTTAAAAAGGTTGCAGTGGGCTTGGCACCTAAATTGGCAGTGGTGTTTAGGTTGCTTTAGAAATCAGGTAGTTTTCCTCTTTGCTGGCGTAAGGCTATTATCACTCCTATTCCAAAGGGAAATACTGCCTCATCATCTCCTAATGACTATCGCCCTATCTCCATTACACCTATCCTATCTAAGCTCTATGAGAGGCTTTTGTCCAGACGCCTTTCCTCTTATTGTAATAGTCATAATTTGATACCAAACTCACAGTTTGGTTTTCGTAAGGGACTGGGTACATGTGATGCACTTCTGACACTCACCCATGACTTGCAATCTTCATTGGACCAGGGACATGAGTCTCGCGTCGTGGCTATTGACTTTAGTTCTGCTTTTGATTTAGTCAACCATAAAGCACTTCTGTTTAAGTTACAGCTCATTGGTATTGGTGGCAATTTTTTAAGGAACTTTGAAGATTTTTTGACGAAAAGATCTCAGTCTGTGGTCATTGATGGGTGTCATTCCCCTTCTGTTACTGTTGTTTCTGGTGTTCCACAAGGCAGTGTCCTTGGGCCTTTGCTTTTTATTATTTTTACTGCTGACCTGTGTTCCGAGCTTGAAAATAAACTAATCTCCTATGCTGATGATACAACTTTATATGCGTCAATTGCATCACCAATAGATCGACACGTAATTGCTACTGCTCTGAATAGGGATTTAGCCAAAATTACATCATGGTGTGAACTTTGGGGCATGAAACTTAACTTAACACTCCATTATCATCAGCAGATCTCGTACCTTGGATCCTCCCCATCCTTATCTACAAGTTTCTGGCGAGCAAATTGAGAATGTGGATACTCTGCGTTTGTTAGGAGTTACTCTTGATCCCAAACTTACTTTTGAAAAGCATATTCGTTCTTTCTCCTCTTCCATTTCCCAAAAAATTGGTCTGCTTCGCAAGGTTTATAAAACATTTGCTTGTGACGCCACAGTTATCAAGTCTTTTTATGCTTTTATTTTGCCACATTTCGAGTACTGCTCACCTGTCTGGTTGTCAGCAGCTGACTGCCATCTCAAGTTGCTTGACAGGTCGCTAAATTCCATCAGTTTTATTCTACCTAATTTGTCTCTTGATCTGTGTCATCGACGTAAAGTTGGTGCCCTTAATCTTTTATTTAAAGTTTTTAACAACCCTCAGCATCCCTTACATGGGGTTCTGCCTGGGCCCTATGTCCGGGCTCGTGCAACTAGATTCACAAGCAATCTTAATTATCTTGCCATGAGCCGTGTTAATTTTTCTACTACACAGTTTTCACGGTGTTTTGTGCCGGCCATGGTTGACTTGTGGAATAAGTTGCCAAATGAGCTAGTCAATTCAGCTAATATCTCCATTTTTAAGTCTAGAGTTAATGCTTTTTTGCAGCATTAATCCTAATTTTTAAACTTATTTTATTATATTTTATTGTATTATATTTAAGCTTGATATCCTCCACTGCATAATATGTTGTCTGTATTTAATATGTGTATATGTACAGTACAGTATACAGTGTATGTTTTTATTTTTTCCTAAGTTGCCATAGTCTCTCTCCAGTGCCTCCGGGTGTTTTGTGTGGATTGATCTTGATGGTGTTTCTGCACCCTGGTTGGAGACTTCGGCATCTCATATAATAATAATAATAATAATAATAGAAGCAGCTGAAGAAGCATCTCCAGAACCAGCCAAGAATGAAGACCCTCAACACATACCTGATGAAGCATCTCCAGAAGCAGCCAAAAATCAAGACCCTCAACACATACCTGATGAAGCATCTCCAGAACCAGCCAAGAATCAAGACCCTCAACACATACCTGATGAAGCAGCTGAAGCATCTCCAGAACCAGCCAAGAATCAAGACCCTCAACACATACCTGATGAAGCAGCTGAAGCATCTCCAGAACCAGCCAAGAATCAAGAACATCAACACATACCTGATGAGAACTGCCAAAGACCTGCACCAGCAAAATCTGGGCCACCTGCCGCTGATGAACCTGGCAAGTCAACACCTGAACCAGATGCTGAACCAGACAAAAATCGAGACACTTTACACACACCTGATGATGAACCACAACCAGCCAAGCCTCAAGATGATCCACCTATTGCTAAAAGAATGCGGCAGACAGTACTACAAAGTGGATGTCGAGCCTGTCAAGCAGTATAACCTATTGTAGAATTAGGGGTTATCAGCTTTAAACAAGCTAAAGAAAAGTGCCAAACCCTAATAAAGAAATACTGTGTATGTGAAACTGCTGATGAATGTTGCTGCCTGCAAACATTGAAGCCACTTGACAGACCACTTTCAGAATCAGTCAAGAAAGTAGGATCTGTTACGACCGGGGCTCGTATAAAACAAGGGCTCTTAATCATTGGACTAGGAAAACACACAGCCACAACGGTAACACTAGATCCAACCCCTGAACTTATAATGCCGGCGCACAAAAACACCTATACCCTCCAGAGTTAAATCTGCGATAACGGGGTATCCTATAACTCAGTATAAGTGCACTACTACTACAGGCTGATGATCTCTGATACAGCCTGATCACAACCAACATACAATTACGTTAATAAGGTATACTAGGAAAAGATAGATCTTAATTAAATCACTGCAATGATTTAATGCAAACTAGAAGAAGGTATATTTAAAGTTACTCTAAACAATAATGAACTGTCACTCCTATACTAAAGAAAGTGAACGAAAGTCCCAAAGCATCGAGCAGGAATCTTCTGAAGAAAGTCGGATGCTGGGGTAAGATGATCGTATCGGATTTTGAACTGTAGTATAAAGCAGGAACAGGATATGACAATTGTAAGGACATATAGGGTTAACTGGCACGGGAATAATAACTGCACAATAGTAGGAACTCAAACAGCAAAAGAAGTACTTCCTCATCAACGAAACAGCCTACTAGGGTTGTGCAACTCAACAACAACCTAGACTAATAAATGCCGTGAATAATAATGCATACATAACAGAAAGAGTTTATAATCTAAATCTGGTGTCTGCTAGGCGAATAAAGTCTAGCTGGGATGTAGTAGGCTAGGAAACAATGGCTGAGCAAGCGGCTCGTAGCCTAGCGAAGTCCTTAAGGCTGTGCGGCCAAATTACGTTAAAGAGAGATCCAGATCGCTAGTATCTGGTTCTCTCCTGGCGACCCTCTCAAAGTCAAAGCAAACGAGTTAGCACAGTGTTGGGTGGCAGAGGCAAAAGCCCTCACTCGCAACACAGCGCTAAACTCACAAGGTACACAGTCAGAAAGACCACCTAGGTTTCCCACGTCTCCGTTGCGATTGTACAGGTTCAACAAAATCTAGTACACATCGGAAATCACAATACCAGTAGCCTTATCCCAGTCTAGCATTAAATCCCCCAGCAGACCACCACGATACAGGAAGGGAGACACCGTGAGTGTGTCAAACCTCTACAGACAAAAATGGCAACCCTTCCAAAATGCCTAACTAAACATGTTATCTGAGAGCTTCAGCATATAATACGATGGCCGATATATGAAATCGTGCAGAACCAAAGGGAAGTTATGATATTAAATAGAGTGGAAGAATGAGAGGTAAGAAGTTGAGAGAGAGAGAGAGAGAAAGTGCTCTATAGGTAGAAGTCGGGAGACAGGTGCAAGGGATATGTGAAGGGTATGCTGGTCAGGCACAAGCTCTGAGGATGGAACCAGCGTTGCCATATCCGAATAGCAAAATTATGCTAGGGCTATGACAAAATTATGCTAGATTGAGCAATTTTATTCCAGAAAAAAAACTTAATTATGCTAACTTTATGCTAACGGAAATAATATATATAATTATAATCCTGTAATATACAAATGCTTCATTCACTTACTGTGAAACATACAGAGCTTAAACCTACTGTATAAGTGTATTTTAAAAAATATACCTGGAAATAAGGAAATATAAATTTAATATTGTAGCTGTATGATTACAACATAATATAACTGAGGAAACCTAATTAATGCTCCTCTAAAATAAATATATTAATGCTTGGAAAATTACTGTAGCCTACACTTAAACATATCCCTTCTTGTCTCTCGCTAGCCAGCTTTTCATTTCAGAATTAGCTAGCCATTCACTGCGGAATACTTGATCATAAGGTTTATATTTCATCCTCTTTTTCTTAGCACCACTAGATCCAGGCTCACTTTCAATGCCTTCAGAGGATTTACTAGACTCATTAGAGTCATCACTGTCATCAAAAACTAGTTTTTCAGCTGAGTCAGCTCTTTTGGCCATAATTGCTTAGTAGACCTGAGAAAATAGTAAATAAGAGAAATGCATATCAATGATCAAGGCTCTTCAAGTATGAAAAGCCGAGTTCTGAACAACTTTCACACTGATAAGGCGAGTGTAGTAGTGGCAAACTGCGGCAATGGGCACCAGAGTCCAGACTCCAGAGGTGTGTGACTGTCTGGTAATGAGTGAGGGAGGAGACTGAGACTTGTGGTAGACAGGTTCAGTACTCGTGACTACATGTGCTGCACATGAGGGGGGGGGGGGGAGAAGATTTATATTTTCTATAGTTAGAGTTAATTTCTTTATTTTCTATTGACTTTCATTCAAATTTCAGTCAATGTTTATATTTTTTTGTAAATTTTGCTAGAATTATGCCAATTGTTTCACAATTGTGCTAAAATTATGCTAAATGGATATGTATGCTAGACATTATGCTAGGGGTCCGAAATTTGCTCAAATTATGCTAAAAGCACAAAATTATGCTAGATCTGGCAACACTGGATGGAACTCCTCGGGACCCCTCCAGGATCACACACAAAGGCATGGTGGTCAGCCAATCACAGGCTGCTACGTCACCAGGCAGCAGGGCTGCAGAAGGCGCCAGGAACCACCAGCCAATCAAGAGGCGCGAGACGGCACGCGCGCGAGCCTACAAAGCGAGGGGGGAGGCAGCACATGTATACCTTTTTCTTAGCATGCTTTGGTTTATTTGGTTTATTACAACACAACACAACAATGGACTCAGACACTTCCACCATCCATTCTGGGACCGTTAAGTGGTTTAACAACAAGCAGGGCTACGGATTTATCACCTTCAATAACACACAAAGGGATATATTCGTTCACAGAATCAACATAAACAGCCCAAACGCCCGCCAATCAATTCTTTCTCTCATTGACGGCGAGAGAGTAACATTCACCACCAAAACGGGGAAGAAAGGAGAAGAGGCTACCAACGTCACCGTACCATCGGGCGTCACTCAAAAAGACTCCAGACATGCCAGGGACAAGAGGACAGACAAAAGAACATCTGCAAAAATCCAAATCATTGTCACCACCGCTGTAACACTCGCTGATGGGGACCCTAATCTCCTCAATGAGCTGCTACCAAGACTCCTGACAGCTAATAATCTTCCCACAATCATCATCCCTCGTATGGAGCCCAACAAGAAGACTCCACGAGCCAGCACACAGGTACCAAGACCCACACCACGCCCTCAACTCCCTCTGTCCCGCCCATTAAACAGACAGAAATCTCCTCCTGACACAATATATACTGTCAAATCAACAACAGCAACCTGCAACTCCAACACCAAGCTCAAGGGAAAACTGAAGATGTCTCCATATATTAACATCTTCGAGCAAAACCTAGAAGAGGACGAAACTCCAACAACATCAAAGGAGACGGAGGAAGCCCTCTCACCACCACCAGCTCTCCCCTCCACCAAGCCTACACCATCCAGACCATCTGAAGAGACTCTCAGGACCACTCCTCCCCCTCCTGTTCGGACCCCACAAGCTGTGAAGAAGAAGAAGAGGAATGTGCAACCTGCAGGTGACACAACACCCAAGTCACAGAAGATACAACCAGCATGTTTCTCCAACATGATTGAATACGCCGAATACCTCGAACAAATTCAAGCTGAAATGCTGAAGCAATAATACCCTTTAACAGATATAGATTTTGCATTAACTCACAAGATAAACAACTAGCTCAACTATGTACGACTATTAGACCATGAATAGACAAATACAAATAAAGTAATAAACATCCCTAACAATAGCAAGGTGGTCTGCCCACTAACTTTTCTCTCTCACTGTATTTCATCTTTCCTACTTCCTCTTCCCCCCACCCACTCTGTGGTGCCTCTCTCCCCCCCTTAAAAAAAAAAAAAAAAAAAAAAAAAAAAAAAAAAAAAAAAAAAACATGTATACGCATGCACCCACTACCACCCCACTGCCTATATTATTCTCTCTCCTTAACTATATACAATGCATCCTATGTTTAACTCATGATATAAAATGCTTCCCGTTGTCACAGACGAAAATAAAGACCTCCACGGGACTGTCTGTAACAACACGAACACTATGAAAGAAAGAACAACATTGTAGATAGACTGTAGCCAAATACCTTGCCCCGGCGAGTGCTAGCGAGTGGCCAAGCGAGCGGCTGAGCCCACGTGGCGTTCTGCTGAGCTGCAGGCGTCACAGATCTCAGTCTAATATAATATTAGACGAATTAGAAGAGAACTTCTAAGGCAGGTACTACAGGTAGAACTTCTACCTGTAGTACAGGCAGGTATTTTTGCCCAGTGTGTATTTGGCAAATGAGTTTCAATGCGGATAAATGTAAAGTACTACATATCGGATACCTAAATGAGAAAGCAAACTATTCGATGAATGGCACTCAGCTTAAGAATGTAAACAGAGAAACCGATCTGGGAGTAACAATATCGAGTAACCTAAAACCGAGTCAACAATGTTCAGAAGTTGTTAAGAAGGCAAACAAAATAATTGGCTTTATAGGCAGGTCATTTGAGCATAAATCCAAAGAAGTTATCCTAACCCTTTACAATTCCTTAGTCCGCCCTCTTCTGGAATACTGCGTTCAATCCTGGTGCCCTTATTACCAAAAAGATATAAACAAGCTAGAACGAGTTCAACGTAGAGTTACCAAAATGATACCTAGCCTAAAGAACAAACCATACGAAGAGCGTCTTAGAGAATTAAATCTATTTCCTTTAACCCAGCACAGATTAAGAGGTGACTTAATTCAAGTGTTCAAAATCATCAAAGGCATCGACAATATGAACTGTAGTAAGTACTTCACTATCGACCAATCTAATTACACGCGGGGAAACGGTTGCAAAATTATTGGTAAATCTTTTAACTCACACGAATCTAAGAATTTCTTCTTCAATCGAGTTGTCAACTTGTGGAATGGGCTTCCCCGAAACGTTATAGACTGCATCACCGTTGATTCATTTAAACTCCGCTTAGACAAATATCTCGCATCAAACCCGCGACTGACTGCGTTTGTAAATGAATAACTTTATTTTATCCCCCCCTCAGTTACTGACCCATCTGTCCCCTACTAACTTCCTAATCCTGCCACGGACATTAGTTCCAGGGCAGTAATTCCCTTTCCAATGTTCCCTTACCCACTTTAAACCACTGTTTGGACACTTGATCCTCAGTGTTTTGGAGGACAAGCAACCTAGAAGAGTCACTAGAACTGTTGTTGCTTGATTTCCTTTGTACTCCTTTGTACATGGGCAAGAACGAAATCATACCGGATCAAATGATTTCATGTCTGCAGGCGCTGCCTTTGATTCAGGGTGTATGAAACGAGCCTACATGACTAAAAACCTGCGAAGTACAGCGCATAAGAAATCCCTTGCTGCAAAACAAAGAAAAGTGGTAGAATTTAAGAAGACTTCAGATTACGAGACTAAGGCAGAGAAGGCCACTAAAAACCTCATGTTAGCCAGCCAATTCATGGCTAACAATGTTGAACCTTACAGATTCCTACCAAAGTTCGTAGAGCTTGAACACCTAATGCAGGCCAATATGGCCGGATCAGAAAACTTTGTTAATTTGATGGGGAATAGACACCATACCCATATGAATACTAAGGATGCTCAAATAGCTTGCTATGAAGCTAGTGTAGAAGAAATGAAAACTAGAAATACAAAGATCTTTGAAGCAACAGGACTGATCCGCCGGTGTATGCTGAGTGCAGACAAAGGAACAGCTCCAAAGGATTCATCGCGGCAGGCAATAGTTAGTACAACCGTTGGTGATGATGGATATCCCAAGGAATCAGTGATATCGTGCCCTTCCATTACTGACGGTTCCGCAGCAGGATCGTGCACCTATAATCAAGTCTGAGATTAAGAAAGTGATGGAACCAAAAAATGTAGCGGTTGTTAGTACAGATGGTGCAACTGTATATATATACCGGGAAAAAAGGTGGTATGTTTGCCATCATGAAAAGGGATGATGATTTTAGTGACAAACTTGTGTATCTTCCTGATTTTTGTCACAAATGCGAGCTCTGGGTGTTTTCGTCTGTGCCTGAATGGGTGGCTGATACCATTTCCAAGTCAAAGGAGCTTGTAAACAAGGTTAATCAAACACCAAGCATTGCTAGAACTGTGAAAGCTTATGGTGATCTAGATAATGTGCCTTCATTCACATTGCAAAGCCATTCAACTACAAGATTTGTTGAATATGGCCATCTGCACTTCCTTTCAATTTTGAGAAATGTAGAAGTGTTGACGAAAGCACTCCCAAGCATAATAAATGACGATGACTACGATGATTTAACTCGCAACACCGCAAGAGGATTGCTCAACATTGTTTCAGATACCCAATTCTTGGCCCAGGTTATGTTACTGGATAAAGTGTTTATTGATATCTCGACAGTAGAAAAGGCAGCACAGGGCGAGACATTTGGTCCTTTTGACCTTAAATACTTGATCCAAGAGGTCAAAGATAATCTAACCATGCGCAAGCGTGAAGATCTAACTGCCCTAAAATCTTTCCTTGAGACTGGTGTGCTTCAGTATTCATATACTCATAAAAGGGGTAGAAGGACCACCAAATTTGAAGCGAATCCGAAAGTAGAGTTCATCGATCGCGGTAGCATGACCCAACAAAAATTCTTCAAGATTATCATTCTTGGCTTGATTGCTTATTGGGTAATATGGGCAAATATCTGGAGCTGCCAGAGGTGGTGACTCTAGCCACAGATATTTTCTCATATCCCAGTAACAATAACCTAAATGATAAGATTCTTTGTTTAAGAAAATTGTACTCGATGATAAATACCAAGTTTGAAAAATGTTCACAACACTGTGAAGTTCAAACCTGTGATTGCATTGAATTCCAGTTTAGACAATTCTGGTCCCATTTTGTAAGTCTTGTAGAAAGTAAAGAGTATGACTTACAATTGAAAAATTTATCATCAGAATCTGAAGACATAGAGAGTGAAGAAGAGTTGTCTACCGAGCCAAAGATATCATCTGGCAGAAGGGGAGTAGACTATCAGAAGCTCTTTGCATTCTATTTGTCCAATGCAAATATCGATGAAGTTCGAAAATTGCACATTGTAAATGTAATCCGAGCTTTGGAAATAGTGCAGCTCCTCAAGGCATCACAATCTGCTACTGAACGGGTTATGTCCTTCGTTGCAAAGATAGTGGCGGGCAGATTTGAATCTGTATACCGCCATGGCCCGAGGAAGGAATATGATATGGTCAACATCACAGCATTCATAGGAAAGAATGTTACGTCAAGACACTGAATGCACCTTTAGCACGAGATTTTTTTTTGAAAAATCATAAGCCTTCCCTTATGAAAACCAAGCCACTACAATAAAAAAGCAAGACGTTGAAAAGAATGCTCGCCGGGGAAGTTAAGGGTGTTTCAGTTCCATTGCAAAAACAGAAAATGAAAACCATAATGATCAAGAAGAATGAATCTTCACTTGAAAATGAAGAAATTGTTGAAGAAGAAGGTCTTGAAGTACCAGACATAGAAAATCTTGTGAAAGAGAGAGTACAGAACTGTGAAGTTAATGAAAAGATACTTCCAAATGAAAAAATTGGAGTCGATCATGCACTCCTTCTGTTTTACGTTTCTTAAATGACAAACATTCAAAGTCTTTATCACAAGCTATGAATTTGTTACCAAAGTTTGGTAACAAATTCACAGCTTGTGAAAAAGATGTGAAGTTTGCAATGTGAAGTTTTACACACAGTACAATCATCATTTTTGTCGTGGACAATGGTTCCATCAAAAGTGTGTGCATATTAGTGAGATCAAAAAAAGAAAAAAGAACTTGGAGTGGAAATGTAAGTTGTGTGTCGCCGCACAGAAAAGCATAAAAGATGTATTACGAGACTTCTTATCTGAGGAAAACCGTAAAATCGTAAGCACTCCAATGGACGGAAATTGCCTGTACAGTGCACTAGGGTGTGCAATTAATGATTTTTTTTTTTGTAATGTACACAAAGACATCAGAAAAGAGATCAACAGTACCTTGAAAGATTTGTTCACAGATGAAACGTTGACAACTCGTTGGAACATGAGTGAACATTCAAGAATAACCGATGAAGAACGTTGTGATAAAAAGAACAATTTAATATACAAGATAGTGTGTGCTTCAGAAATTTCCCATAGCAAAGGGGAAAATGAAGATTTTTGGTTCCTTAATGTTCCAATAGAAAACAGACTTGAGTATCTTGAGAACAAAAAGCTAGTCCTGCTGAAAGGACTAATTCATCTAAAGAAAAAGTAGCAAAACACGGCGGCTCAAGTGAATTGGATACCTTCTGTATGATGAGAGATTGAAATATTTGGATTCTCACAGTGCACATCAATAAAGATACAAACAAGCATGATGGATATGTCATGAGAAAACTTAATGCGTGCTATCCATCTAAAGCTCATAAAAGTAAAGCGATAGACGAAAACCCCCAAAATTTAGTTTTATTATATGAGAATTTCGGTTCAGAAGCCTCAGCACATTATGATGCCGTAATTGTTAAAAACGAAAACAAAAATGTTCCCCTTCCTGAGACCTGTTTATATGATTGTGTAAATAAGACAAAAATTATGATTAACTCGTCAGGGGAACCAATAGTTATAGAATAAGAAATCCTTTCGGTAATGCGGTCTTCAAGAGAAACCATTTTTCATGTATTTATTTATTTGTTATATTTAGTTTCCTCCCAAGACCTCCATCAAATTGTAGTTAATACCCCCAAGACCCCCGTTCGAGATAAATGTGTAGCCTACATTATTTGGTAGAAAAATGTCCCGGCTGAAGGATGATTCCTCCTAAATTACAGGCTTGCTATCGCTTGCCAGAAAAAAACCGCCTAATTGGCATAAAAGGTCTTTAAATTGCCAAACTAATGGGGCTAAACATGAGGGAGATTGGGGTTCAGAAAAAAAAAAATCCCCTTAATATTATTATTATTATTCCTAAGACCGATCAGTCACTTGCTTACCACCGTATTGCTGCCGAATTATACCCGACCGCATAGTGCAAATTTCGCTTTGGCTCTAATGCTTACTGGTAACATGCAATATATATTTTTCAGTATTTTTAAAAATTCTTTGCTGTAATGTACAGTTTACCGCGCATATTGTGTTCCTCAATATCCCAGTCAATTAGTAATGTAGCAGCGCTGCATTCACCTCCCCAACTCCTCTCCCACATTCCACCTCATGGAAGGTAAGAGAGGGAAAAGGGTTGAGGAGGTGGATGCAGCGCTGACACATTACGATTTGAATAGGATATTGAGGAACACAATATGTGCGGTAAACTGTACTTAATCTTCTAAGTCAAGATCAGTGATACTGTAATTACATTTTAATTTTGGATATAATTATATACTATATCACATAGCGAATTTGATTAGTTATGTTTTTTTACTGTGTTCGTATACGTTTTGGTTAGTTTATTTTGCAAGTTTTACATTATAATTTTGATCAAATCAACACTAAAGTTTGTTATAACAAGTACTGTGTTCAGTGTATTTCCTGCCATAATGCAAGCCAAGCTGCACATTGGTAAGTGAAGGATTGAACATATTCCTCGTTATTCTTTTCAATCATATGACCCGTAATATTTAAGCTAACCATGATACTCGATAGGCTACATTATCTCGTAGAACAACATACAGTATGTATACCAATTTTAGAACTATCTGTATCTGATATGTATAGTACTGTACCTGCATGCTTAATATGTTTAACTTTGCACAAGTAATATGTAGTGTGTAATTCCTACTAAAAAAAAAAAAAAATAATAATATATATATATAGGCCTATATATATTATACTGTATATACAAATAAAAAATTAGAATACAAAAGACCCTTACTCTTAAATATGTATATATGTACCGGTATATACTCAGGCACATACCCCATTTCTGGGGGTGAAATTCAATATTTTTCAATGGCTCGAATGCTCACTAGTAACTTGCAATAAATATGTAGTAGTATTATATAAATGTTTTGCTGTAATTTACTTGAACTCAGATCAGTGATACTGTACAGTAATTACATTTTAAGTTTGAAAATACTATTTGAATCTCAAATCAACACTAAGTTTGTTTTAACAAGTACTGTGTTCAGTGTATTTCCTGCCATAATGCAAGCCAAGCTGTATATTGGTAAGTGAAGGATTAAACATATTCCTTGTTATTCTTTGCAATCATATGACCCGTAATTTTAAGCTAACCATGATACTCGATAGGCTATATTATCTCGTAGAACAACAAAGTATTTATACCAAGTCTTAGAACTATCTGTACCGTATCTCATATGTATAGTACTGTACCTGCATGCTTAATATGTTTAACTTTGCATAAGTATTATGTAGTATGTAGTGTATTGTAATGCCTACTAAAAAAAAATATATATATATATATATATATATATATATATATATATATATATATATATATATATATATATAAAAAAACAAAAAAAAACAAAAGACCCCTACTCCTAAGTATGTATATACTGTATATGGCACATACCTTATTTCTGGGGGTGGCTGACTCAAGACAGAGCCCGAACAGAAACATCATCATTTAAAATTCCAATTCTTGGGTACGGGACAAATTTTGCGTTCCCTCGCCCCTTTCCCTCCCTTGCCCATAAACCGAAAGTAGTGAACCCAACCGTAGCGCAGTTGATAGAGGACTTGCCTGCAAACTGAACTTTTGAGTCGTTTTGATCACAAACCAGTTCGTCCATAGCCACTTCATCCGCAGCAGTTTGATTACTTAATATTTTGTGTGACCATCCTATTTCAGGTGCTATGGGTCTATTGTAAAACCTGCTTGTAAGTCAATATTTCAATCTTGCAATAGCAATTAAAGGTACTACAGGTATTTCTAAAAGTTAGGCTTCAAATATGTTCCTCAATAACCCATCTTTTAACTGTATTGCCTACGCTTACATATATGGCTGATTATGGCATTGTCTTTGCATGGGTACACCATTTAAAGGAAGAACTGAAATTTTATTATTTTTTATTATTTATTATTTTATTTTCACTTCATAATAAGGATAGCCATTGGAGGCTAAATATAATTCATAGATAGTGTCACAAAGTATGTATGCCTATTTTTAGGATAGTACTGTATACTACTTTTGGTTCTATACGGAAAATATTTTATGATAGTTTTTAATTTTTAACAACTACAGTATATACATATTGGTTCAATGATAAATGTACTCTCCTGTGCTGTTAATGGACTCGCTTCTTGCATGAAACAAGTAGAGAAAGCGTGAATCCCGTATCAGTACAAGGGAGGACATGTTTTACCGGACAAAAATGTAAAGTCAAAATTCAAAAATGTATAAAAAATATATCTTGAAGCTTGGCATACCTATTTCAGGATATAGTGTATAAACTCTGCACTGTAGTGGATTAGGCCTCATCTTCAATGGGGGATACCACACTAAAAAAAAGCGGGCCAGGTTGCCTACCTCGTGCTACAAAGGTCTAGTTGGCCTCTCTGTACAGGTGGTCTGGAAATGGCAACAAAATCAAAATTGTTGGTAATAATCTTTGAAGAGGGTCTCACCTGTTTCTCTTAATTTCAGTTCTTCTAAAGTCTGTACTGGTAGCCATGTCAATTTTTTTTTTTTTTTTTTAATACCAGTATGTATTTAGTATATTGCATGTATGACACCAAAACTTCTATGCATTACCCAACATAATTGTAAGTAAATGATTTAAAGGCTGATATTTATTGGTAATATCCAAAACCGTCACGATCAGAGACATAGTATGATTACTTCCAAACCTGGCCTATTCCTTAACTTTCATAACAATTTCCATTGATATACAGCGAGGCCTGTCCCTCATTTGTATTTAAAGGAACTATAATTACAGTACATGTACTAAGATATTGTAAATACTTTTCTAGGGCTATCAAGAAGAGGAATTATGGCTGAAGGTCTCCCTCCCAAAAGTCGACCACTCCTCGTCCTAGCAGGATCATCGCATGTGTCCCATAGAAGGGGAGCTAGGTTTAGGAGTTGTTTTCCTAGGCATTGGGATGTCAGGTTTGAAGGAATAGGTGGTATGACAGCAGAGCGGTTCTATGATGAAAACCACTATCAAGCTATTCTCGATCTGAATCCTGACGTAGTTGTTCTTTGCCTTGGAGGCAATGATATTAGTCCTGACAGTAAGAATATTATCATTAAAAACTATATATATCAGATTCATGAATTTAGGTTATGGTCTTCGAAAGGGGTGAAGTCACAGAGTGTGAGGTGAAGCTGAACGGTCAGGCTATGGAGATCGTCAACTCTTTTAAGTATCTGGGCAGTGTGTTGAGTAAAGATGGGACTATGGATGAAGAGGTGCGGGAGAGGGTACAACAGGGGAAGAGGGTTGTAGGAACGCTAAAAGCAGTAACAAGAAATAGGGTGGTCAGTATGGAAGTGAAGAAGTCCTTGCATGACAGTGTGGTAATCCCGACACTGACTTACGGAAGCGAAGCATGGACGTTGTTTGAGACTCAGACCAAGAGTGAGAGCAGTGGAAATGAATTACTTAAGGAGTGCGTGCGGAGTTACATGGAGGGATAGACAGACTAATGAGGAAGTAAGAAGGAGGTGTGGTGTGGAGGTAGATGTGCTGGAAAGTGTGAAAAGGAACAACTTGAGATGGTTCGGCCATATGGAACGTATGGAAAGCGAGAGAATGACTAAGAGGGTGTACGAGAGCGAGGTGGAGGGACAGAGGGGGAGAGGTAGACCGAATATGAGGTGGAAGGATGGAGTGAGGAACTACATGAACGAAGGCGGTGCTGGTTGGGGGGAGGGGCGTCGACTGACTGGGGACAGAGGTGCATGGGGGCGGTTCGTTCGTGGCCACCCCTTCGGGGATCACGGCGTCAGGCGATAGATAGATAGATGAATTTATAGTCGAGGAGGGTGTTGCATGCCATGTGTGTGAGGTCATTAACAGACCAAACCCCCGTGGAATGTCAAATGACACATGGCACCGTATCTGCATGGGCTTAAATCGTGGTCTAAGAAAGGCAGTATATGACTTCATTCATGTCAACCATGTCATTGATCAAGATGAGCATTTCCGTGCAGACGGAGTTCATCTGAACGATGAAGGCTATGATTCATGCTTCGGTGTTATCAGAAACGAAGTCTATGATAGCATGCCAATATCAGAGAGTGACGATGATGATGATCAGAGTATGGAAGAGTCTGACAATGATGATGAGGAGGATAAGAATGAGGATAAGAATGAGGAGGATGACAGTGACTTCAGTTATGATGGTTATGATTATGAAACAGATAGTGATGATTAGGCATGTATGCCTATTGAATATAATGAGATTGAATGGGACGGTGAAATTAAACAAGATATGTAAATGCTGGAAGATGCAGTAAATTCGGATAGTGAGTGACAGACAGGGTGTCAAATGAGAAACCTTTTCCTTTCTTTGTAATCATCTTTACTAAATATTCAGAGTTGAATTTTTACTTCAGTCAAGTGATAAAGTAGACAAAACGATGCAACACGATGTGAAACGAAAGCAGAGGCTTTTCTTTTTAGTCTTAATTATTTACACTTAAGAATAAAATTGTGGTTTATAGTTAAAATTATGTCTTTGGAAGTGATATAATAACCAAAACAATGATATTTCATGTTAATCTTCTTGTATTCCTTCTTATATTCATTCAAGTCTTCAAATAAAATTGCTCTGGTTTGACACCCTACTGCAAATGCATAGACAATTTTATGTATTTCATATTCATTCTAGTTTTAAGCTACTGTAAATTGTCCCAGATTGAAACAATGGTGATAGGTTTGCAGGTCAGCAGTTTATTTTGTTGTGAATTATAAATACTGTACAATGCTTTAAATACTAGTCTTATAATAGCAAAGTCATAGTACAATATTTTAGTCAGCCTTATTCAGTACCGGTACTGTATTTCCTTTTTTGTCTATTGGCAGCATATGTCTATCCTCCATAGTACCGGTATTCAATTACTTAATGAATTTTAATGTACCTGATTAAGTGTCATATGTCCCATCACAAATGAATTTTAATGTACCTGATTAAGTGACATATGTCCCGTCACAAATGAATTTTAATGTACCTGATTAAGTGCCATATGTCCCCTCAGCCCCTGTTGCCTGGTCAGGGGATTTCAATTATGTTCAATGTTAGTAACTTTGAGGGTCGGGGCTCAGGGGATTGGTATGATATTTATAATTATAATCAAAAAATTGTAATGGTCAATGTAAGAAGTCGCAAAAATGTATCTATTATACCGTAACTGATATACCCCTTTTCATATTACACTATTGAATGTAGTACTTATGTATTTTAAAATTGATTTAGTCAAGACAAATTTGGCATCCCTTCAATTATAAAAAAACATTTTACATAAGAATGGGGTTTATATGAAACAAAGTTGACATTTATGTAAGGTTAAGTGTTGTTTTGAACTGTATAAGCATCCTGCTCATAGAGCCATGTTTATTATGATATTCAGATAACAAAAAAATTTAATGGTAAGGAATCGAAGTACTGTACCTGTATACTTAACTTTTATCATTTTGGATATATACTGATGGAGCAGTACAGTATATGATGTAGGAATATGGTTTCTTTACTATATTGTACTTACTTTATGAAGCAAAGGTGTTATGATTATATAACACTTGTATAAGCATCCTGTTCATAGAGCCATATTTATTATATTTATTCAGATAATACCCATTTTTTATGAAAAGGGTAAGTAATCGAAGTATACTCAACTTGGTGCTGCATTAGCGTGCAATCTACCGCTCGCTCTTGGTCTACCGCTACCTACTTGGTACTAGGAACCCCCTCTAGCTGGTAGGTGAGGGTTAGTTTTGTATCCCACTTACTAGGTCTACGTTAGGTTGGGTTGTTTGGTTAGGTTATTCTCAAAAACGCTAGGACTCGGCAGCAATAATCCTAAATATAATGCTTAGCACACTTTTTGGTGTTCTTTAATGTAAGTGACCCGGTAGACCACACGTTAAAGCGGCACCCTTAACTTTATAATTTTAGATATTATACTGTTGTAACAGTTTAGTGCTGCAATGCATTATATGATGTTGGAATGGGTGTTTTTTATACTATTTTGTACTTTGATGAAGCAAAGGTGCTATGACTTTATATCACCAAATTGTATACCATATGTTTTTCTTTTTTCTTCTCGATTATTATATGAAGGTTTATTTTACTCCATCATTTCACTAGCTTCATTTTTACTTCTTTTTGTTTCATTAGTATCACTTAACCATTCATCATTACTTTTACCTTAGTCATACTTTCACACGTTTATATTTTTTACTGTTTGCTATATAGTATATCACTTAATCTTTATATTTGTTTTAAAAATTAGAACTAGATTGTTTTTCCTTGGAATTACTGCTTTGGTTAGTCTGGTGGCACAAAAGAAAGGAAAAAAAGGAAAATAATATAATTTTCATTCAGCAGAGCTAGATTTATGTTGTTATTGTAAAATTAGTGTCATATTAGGCTACACCAATAATGTATTATCTTATCATTTAGCAGTACTGTACTTACAAAAGGTTTGCATACTTCAGTAAAGTGTGTATTGATAGTAATATACCATTCACCCCTGTGATATATTATTAAGTATATTTTTTACAATTAAACTGTTAATATTCAGAATAAATTACTTAGACATTGAGCACCCTATAGCTGTCTTATGAACAAGGTATCCATATGTAAGTATAGACAACTATTCTGGAAAATATATTTTATATAAATTATATACCCGGTACTGTATATATATATTTTTTTTTTTAACGTTTTGGAAGTAGTATGTTGTATTCATGACTGAAAGAAAGCATACCGTGAAAGGGAATAAGTGAGCACACTTAATTTAAACCTCATAATTATTTCAGGATTTATATATTTAGAAATATGGCTTAATGGTGTTATGTATGTTTGAGTTTATTAGATGCCTATATCTTGAACAATGGGGGTTTTATAGACACCCCTCGATTGCCCCAGGAGTCCACAATTACCCCTTTTCGACGGTATGTGAAATTAGTGATGCGAGATACAACAAACAATAATAGATAATTTTCAGTATTTCAGTCACTAAACTGTCATCCAAAGGTACGCAATACTATTTTTTAGGGTGAGGGCTAATCTTGTCCAGACCGAGGTTTGGGATCCTCTACCCAACCTTAGCCATTTCTGTCTGTCTTATTTCCTGTACTACTTTTCTTACTTGGGGGGCGGGAGGCTAGGTATGGCGCGAAGGAACACGGAAGTGGTCGTGAACCTTAAGAATTGGCGCTGTCTCTGGTAGGCTACCTCCAGCAATGGGGTACTACATGCCTGAGTATATGCATGGATAGTTTTAAAAGAAGAAAACATAACAATTAACAAAATTATGTCTTTAATAGCATAAATAAGCAGATTTTTGTGCAGTGTCTGAGCCTCCTGACTGCTCTGAAAGGGCACAGAATGCTCTCTTTGACACCTAAAAAGTCAAACCAAATCCGGGGGGGGGCATGCCCCCGGACCACCCTAGGGCTCGCGCCTATGGCGCACGAGGTTCGTCGTTCAGCTAATGCTACTGGATTGTGAAGTATAATGCTACTCAATTTTTTTTTTTTTCCTTTGACACCCTGATGGGATATGTATGGCAGGAAACTTACGAAAATAACTTGTCATAAAACCGCTAATTGGTCATATTATATAATTACCGGTACTGCATAAGAACATACACTTATAAGTCAAACAAAACTACTCATTGGTCATTTCAGTTAAGGGGGGTCACCTTTTTTGTTTTTATCTTTCTCTCCTTTCCTCTCTTTCCCTGGCTTATATCCATTCGGCCCCATTCAGCCAACTGTTTTAAGACGTTTATCCCCATCTAGGTGTCGATTTCTTCCTGGCGAGCGATAGCGAGCCAGCATTGTATGGAGAAATCCGGCTTCGCCGGACACATTTTTCTATCGAAAACTGTACAAATTTAGCTTGCTGTTAAAACAAAAATATATATATATATGCTGGCTCGCTGCCGCTCGCCAGGAGAATATTGACACCTGGATGGGGATTAAACGTCGAAAAACAGTAGGCTGAATGGGGCCGAATGGATACAAGCCAAAGAGAGAGGGAGAGAAAGTTAAAAAAAAAGCGAGGTGGGCTCCATTAACTACTACATAAGAACATACACATCTAATATAATCCCACTAATTTTCCTTCCATACATGAAATCACGGAGTGGATCCAAATATTATTAATGTGGCCAACTGTACACAAGGAGAGCCGCCCTGAACATCAACGCGCCATGGATGATACGGATGCAGCATGAACGTAAATATAATCGCTCTGTAATCCAAGCATCCTGTATCCCATCACAAATACAACTATCTTCACATCAGCGGGGTACTGTGGAAATAACCGTAAGAAAGATGGAAATAATATTCATTGGGAGATGGCCGAGTAATTAGGGCATTAATAGGGTGCGCATGACAGGTCCTGAAAAAATCAACCCAAACATATGACAGCTCCTACCTCGCACAGCTGGAGAAACTTAGGCTTCTTCCTCTAGTCTCCGGCAGGTCCTTTTCCATTATCTCCTCTAATTAATCTAGCTTTTCCAGGCACTAATCGATCGTTAATAGCTAATTAACACTGCAAAATAGCACGGTAACCCCGGACGTAATCGCTGCCACTCCCGCCCGCCGCCGCAATATAAACAAAGTGATCCTGGGTAACACGGGGAGGGGACAGCAAGGTGGTCGGGCGTATGACGTCACGGGATGGTGATCCTTCGAGACCAATCACCGCTTAGTTCCCTATTAATCTTCACATTATATGGTGTGACTGATTGTTTCTATTGTTATTATATTTCTACCGGAATAATATCATTGGTGTTTGATAGTTTACACCCACAGCGTAATATATACCAGCTGACTTGTTATTCTACACCATGAAAGATTTCGAGAGGCCACGTGACCATTCCCCCCTCCCCATAGTCTCTACCTCCCTTCCTCCCCATATACTCCTCCCCGCCTCTCCCTCTGTCCCCCGCCTCCCAATACCTCTGTCCCCCGCCTCCCAATACACTCCTCCCCGCCTCTCCCTCTACCTCCCCGCCTCTCCCTCTTCCTTCTCCTACCCACATGCTCTCCCCCCCCCCCCCCCTTCCCTCTCCCCATCTCGAATTCGCTTCCCCACATCCACCCCCAAATGCCATCACGTGCAAAGACCACGTGACCCCCCCCCCCCCATATACTCGTCGTCCCTATACACTCCTCCCCGCCTCCCCCTCTTTCTCCTTCCTCCATCCCGTCTTCGCTTCCTGTCTCTCCACTTCCCTCTCCTTCCCCCTCCCCCATATCTCCTGCTTTATTGTTTCTCCGTTCCCTCCTCCCTCGTCCTTCCTCCTCCGTTCCCTGCTCCCTCCTCCATCGTCCTTCCTCCTCCCTCCTCCTGCTCCTGCTCCTCCTTCCTTCCCTTGCCACTGGCATTGTTTACTTTCCATTTCTTCCCTTCATTCATATTTTCCTTTCCATTGCTTTCCAAGGGGGATATGACGCCGTAAGATATAATATTATGTCGGTAGTTACGACACGACGATCAGGGGGAGATAGGACGCCGTAAGATTAAATTATGATATCAGTATTTAGGATAAGACGATCAGAGGAGATATGATGCAGTAAGATACAAATATGTCGGTAGCTAGGACACGATCAGTGGAAGATACGACGTCGTAAGATAAAATTATGATATCAGTATTTAGGATAATATGATCAGAGGAGATAGGACGCCGTAAGATTCAACTATGATATCAGTCACTCGGATACGACGTTCAGGATATATGACGCCGTAAGATAACATTATGATGTCAGTACTTAGGATATGATGATCAGGGGGATATATGACGCTGTAAGATTATATTATGATGTCAGTAATTAAGATAAGACGATCAGGAGGATATATGACACCGTAAGATTATATAATGATATTATTAGTTACGTTACGACGATTAAGGGGGGGTCACCGGCTTTTTTTTATCTGTCTCTCCTTTTCTCTCTTTCCCTGGCTTGTATCCATTCGGCCCCATTCAGCCAACTTTTTCAAGACGTTTATTCCCATCCAGGTGTCGATTTCTTCCTGGCGAGCATAGCGAGCCAGCATTGTATGAAGAAATTCGGCTTCGCCGGAGACATTTTTCTATAGAAAAATGTGCAAATTTAGCTAGCTGTCAAAACAAAACAATATATATGCTGGCTCGCTACTGCTCGCCAGGAAAATATTGACACCAGGATGGGGGTAAACGTCTTAAAACAGTAGGCTGAATGGGGCCGAATGGATAAAAGCCAAAGAGAGATGTAGAGAAAGATAAAAAAAAAGCGAGGTGGGCTCTCTTAAAGGAGATAGGGCGCCGTAAGATAACATTATGTCGTCAGTAGTTAGGACACGACAAACGGTGAAGATATGACGCCGTAAGATTCAATTATAATGTGAGTAGTTAGGATATGATGATCAAGAGATATGACACCGTAAGATTCAATTATAATGTGAGTAGTTAGGATATGATGATCAAGAGATATGACACCGTAAGATTCAATTATAATGTGAGTAGTTAGGATATGATGATCAAGAGATATGACACCGTAAGATTCAATTATGATGTGAGTAGTTAGGATATGATGATCAGCCAAAGATATGACGCCGTAAGTGTTTGGAGTATCTAGCCCCTGATGTTGTTAACCCCCTGAATACCAGCGACGTGTGTTATATTTTGTTCTAGCTATATTTAGACGATACTATATGCCAGTGGTGTGGGGGCTGGTGCCGTTCTGATGCAATCAGATGAAGATGGGCTGGAGCACCCAGTCGGTTTCTTCTCAAAAAAGTTCAACTCGGCGCAGAAGAACTATTCAGTAGTTGAGAAGGAACTGCTGGCGATTGTGCTAGCGCTCAGGCACTTTGAGGTGTATGTTCCAGCCTATGGACCAGTGGTGGTGATCTACACCGACCATCACCCCCTCAAGTTCCTGAATCAATTCCATAACCGGAATATGAGGCTGACCAGGTGGTCATTAATGTTGCAGGAATACAACCTAGACATACGCCATATTGCCGGTTCTGAGAATGTGATTGCAGATTGCTTATCGAGGGTGGAAGACCTGGGGTAGATCATCACAAGGGTAGCCTCCTACTTTGGTTTGATTAGTATGTTTACGTCTGGTGCTTGTTGGCTCGCGTGGGTAGCCCAGCGTATTGGGTCGTAAAGTAGGAGTTGCTGTGTTGGTATAGAAGAAAATACTAGGCTGCCCCTGTAGTGCAGCTGCCATAAACATATTAAAAATATAAAAATCCTATAAAAACTCTTTCTTTGATAGTTATTTTTTTTTTAAGTATGTTATAGTAGAAATTCTGAGTTGTACTCCTCTCAGAAGGCTGGGCTAGTGAAGCTCGCTCTTATGAGCATAACTATGTAATTTAATCTATTGTGTTGGGAGGGGTTGTTCATTTTTATAATGTGTTATTTTGAAGAGAACTGTGCTTTACGTTTCATTGTCGCTGGGTGACTAGGAGTGGCGAATTTTGTATGGGTTCTGCGTGTCAGATTTAGAGCTCATAGTTGGAGCCTCTTAAAAATCTTGGGTGGGGTGTGACGCTCACCGCTTCCCCCAGAACCGCATGGCTTACTCGCTAGGACTCGCCAGGGCAGATAATGTAGCTACAGTCTACCTATCATTGTGTACTTTCCTTCTCGAGAAAGCTTGTGTTGCAGACAGTTCAGAACTGTTCTTTGTTTTCGTCTGTCACAATCCTTTCTATTTTATTTAGTCAATTGAAAGTATTGTGTTAAGTAATTGAATGATGGGAAGGCGAGCGGGAGAGAGAGAGAGAGACCAGGTGGTGTGACTTGGTGGTGAGTGTGGCGCGTGGCCGGCCCCCTTACATAGGCCTCGCGGGATTCGTTGCCTCCTGCCTAACACGGCCTACTAGGCGGCTGCTTACTGGGCGACTGTCGCGCGCCCTCGTGCCATTCCTGCGAACTGGGACTCCACCCATGCGGTCCCTGGAAATATCCTGGTCAGATCCGTCCCAGACAGCATACTCTAAGCATCTCCCTTGAACTGTTCCACACTCTTGTCTTAGAATCTTTCTCTTCTACTGCCTCTATCATTTCCACTACTTCCTCACCTTTTATTAATATCAATCCCCCTCTGGTTCCCTGCATCCACACCTTGAATTGGTGGCCAGACTGTATTATATGCTGGATCTCACATTTCTTATGTACTAGGCTAAGGTTGAAGATAGTCATTGTCTTTTTGGGAGATTGTATTGCTCGGACTGTCTCCATCAATCACTAATGTTTCTACAGGGTTAAATAATGCTAGACTAGGGATCAGGTACCTTGCCGTTGGTGTTTTCACTGTGTGTAGGCTACTTTTGAGCTGCACGACACTACGGATTCTGTGGGTTACCTGGGTGGATCTTTTGTCTGTGTACCTTGGAGTTTAGACTGTGTAGTGCGTGAGGGCTGCTTGCCTAATCCACCCAACACTGTTCTAACTCTATTTGCTTTTACTTTTGAGGGTCGCCAGGAGGATACTCGATACTTGTGATCGAGAATCCTCAAGAGAGCACCCCTTCATATTAACGTAATCAGGCCGCACAGACCCAAGGTCCACACTAGGCTAGGAGCTGCCTTGCTCCACCAGAATTCTGTACCTTTGCACATCCCAGCTAGACTTTATTAACCCGGGTAGACATTAGCTGGATTAGATCATATACTCTTTTATGCATACCCATTATTTCTACACAAGCATTTTGAGGTCTAGGTTGCTGTAGAGAGACACAACCAGCATAGACCGGTTTTGTTAATAGGAGTACTACTTTTTCGTGGCGAGCATTATTACTGTTGCACCGCTTATAATATTCTTGTGTCCAATAACATTATAGGTCCAGCCTTTTTGTGTATTTAGCCTACACGTGCATTGTCCTGCCTCCTGCTATTTTGTGGTTCCATTTCCGATACGTTCTTCTTAGTAGCATCCGACATTATTCAGAAGATTCCTTGTTCGGTGCTTGAGGACTTTACAACACTTTCTTTCATAAAGGAGTGACGGATATTATTGATTAACGTAACGTTAAGTAAACCTTCTTGTTTGCATTAGATCACTCTTGTGATTTAATTAAGTTAACTATCTTTTCCTTGTGTACCATAACTAAGCAACCATATGCTATAGGTAATAGGCTGTTTCAGAGAACATCAGCCTATAGTAGAAGCACATAGATACTGAGATTTAAGATACCCCGCTATCGCAGATATAACTCTGGAGGGTATATATGTTCTTTGTTCGACGGGATTATATATCAGGGGTTGGATCTAGCGTTTCCGTTGTTGCATTTATGCCAGTCTAGTCCAATGTATAAGAGCCACTGATTTATACGAGACCCGATCGTAACACTCGTCAGACGCGTCGCTGGGGCTGTGCGTTACATACATCGCCGACGCGTCAGACGCGTCGCTGGTGCTGGACGGGTTAAGTGGGTTTGGGTGGTATATATTTGTTTAGTTTGCAGGAAGTCTTGGAAGGTATTTATTGTTACTTATATACATTGCTCGAAAATGGCCAAAGTAAACTAAATCCTGAAAAGTAATTAATCCTGTGTGTCGGTGTAATATAATGCATCATAATACAATCATTAAGGTGTTCGCTGCTTCCTGTGTTTGTGGCTCCTTCTGTTTAGCTTCCATTACTTACATATGTCAGCTATCTGTTCTGCTATCTGTATTAATTAGTATGTCTAATGAATTTAATCAGTCTGTTATTATCTCTCACTCTCGCTCCAGACAACTTAATTAACATTTGGAACGTTATCTGTAAGGTTAAATTTGACTTAATATAATAATATTTGTATTTCTTCAACTCGTAAATGTAGGTATTCATTATATAAAACAACATGATCACTATGTGTGGATTGTGACGCTCACCGCTTCCCCCAGAACCGCATGACTTACTCGCTAGGACTCGCCAGGGCAGAGAATATAGCTACAGTCTACCTATCATTGTGTACTTTCCTTCTCGAGAAAGCTTGTGTTGCAGACAGTTCAGAACTGTTCTTTATTTTCGTCTGTCACAATCCTTTCTATTTTATTTAGTCAATTAAAAGTATTGTGTTAAGCAGTTGAATGATGGGAAAGCGAGCGGGAGAGGGAGAGAGAGAGAGAGACAAGGTGGTGTGACTTGGTAGTGAGTGTGGCGCTTGGCTGGCCCCCTTACATAGGCCTCGCGGGATTCGTTGCCTCCTGCCTAACACTGCCTACTACGTGGCTACTTACTGGGCGACTGTCGCGCGCCCTCGTGCCATTCTTGCGAACTGGGCGTTTTTCTTTTTCAGAGTGATTATTAGATACTGGATATTTGATAGTGAGACATGCACAAAGAACACCACCCTACATATTAAAAACCGAGATAAAGATGTGAGGGGCTGTCTAGCATAGCAGGATCATATTTGAAGATGGCAACCCTGGAGGCAGCTTTAGTGTCAGTTATGTTTCAACTGTTTTGGTGAGGTATGTGATCGACTAGTGAATTTCCGTGGATTCATAACTTTGTGCGGCACTTGTGTATTATTGTTTTGCATTAACATTACAGGAGTGTGAATATAACTGTCAATATTGTGCAAGAAAAAAAACAAGCTTGTCAATCCTCGAAGGGGGAGATACGAGTGGTAGGCCTAAGTTTAAGTAACTAGACTAGGCTATTATTATTATTATTATTATTATTATTATTATTATTATTATTATTATTTGCAGTGAATTAATCGTGTGTAACGCGTGGACTCGTGCAATTACAATAATATGAATATTACATAATTACCTCGCAAACGAAGTTGACCGGGTTACAGTATTTTGTGTTATGCCTCCGTTTCTTTGTTTATCTGTAAGCAAACTACCGGTAGTTACGAACCGATTGTTACGAAATTGGGTGGGCAGATAGGATATATGCCAAAAATTAATTGATTCAATTTATTAGATGGCATAGGCTACCTCTGCAGGCGTAAACGAACGAATGTATGCTCTCTCTCTCGTGTGCTTCTCTAGTTATTATTTGTATTATTTGATTATTATTTGTTTTTTATTATTATTATTTCCTGATTTGTCAATTCTAGCATTAATTTACAAAAAAAATCCTTTCAGGCTGGTTATTTATAATATTTTCACAATTATGGCTAAAAGGCAGTACAAGGGTGAATATCTTAATCTTGGATTCACACACATCACTCAACGTGGCGTACTTAAACCACAATGCGTTATTTGTGGGGAAGTTTTGAGCCACGAATCTTTCAAGCAAAACAATCTTAGAAGGCACTTAGAGGGGAAGCACAGTGCACTAGTGAACAGCCAGAGGAGTTTCTTTGAAAGGAAAGAAAAATAACTGAAAAGACAAAGACTGGATGCTCCTACCAACACAGCTGTTTACTCCGTGCAGCAAGCAACACTTGCTTCTTACCTCGTAGCTTGGAGGATTGCAAGAACAAAGAAGCCACATACTATTGGTGAGGAATTGATAAAACCAGCAGCTATCGATATGGTGAGGACAGTTTGTGGAAGTGAAATGTCAAAGAAAATTGAACAGATTCCTTTGTCAGATGACACAGTTAGTCAGCGAATTATAAACATGTCATGTGATATAAAAAGCCAGGTGATTGCAGCCATAAAAATTAGTGGAAAGTTTAGTCTCCAGCTGGACGAGTCTACTGATGTTAGTGATGATGCCCAACTCATGACTTATGTACGGTATCAAGGACCAGAAGATATGGAAGAGGAATTTTTGTTTTGCAAGCCATTACCTACCACCACAACTGGACAAGATATTTTCAAGATGGTGGACTCATTCTTCAGGGAAGAAGGACTGGAGTGGAATCAGTGTTTTAGTATCATCTGTGATGGTGCACCAGCATTGCTAGGAGCACGTCAAGGTTTCACTGCTAGAGTGAAAGGGGAAAATCCAGATGTACTGATTGTTCACTGTCTCCTCCACCGTGAAAATCTTGCTTCTCAGAAGTTGTCACAGGAGTTGCAAATTGTGATGAAGGATATAATTCAAATTTTAAATTTTATTAAAAGTAGGGCTCTTAACTCCAGAATCTTCGCTCAGATGTGCTCCGATGTTGGCTCTGAACATGTGCATCTTTTGTACCACTCTGAGGTTAGATGGCTGTCAAGGGGGAAGGTGCTCCAACGATTGCTTGAGTTGCGGAATGAGATTGAAATATTTTTGGTTGAAAAGAATCATTCATTGGCCGAAAAGTTCTCAGATTCAAAGTGGATGATGCAAGTGGCTTACCTTTCTGATATTGTTAATGAGATTAATGCATTGAACATTTCCATACAAGGTCGCGATCAGACATTGGTCGGACTGACAGAGAAACTAACGGCATTCAAGGGGAAATTGAAGTTGGGAAGACTGCATCATGTTACGACCGGGGCTCGTATAAAACAAGGGCTCTTAATCATTGGACTAGGAAAGCACACAGCCACAACGGTAACACTAGATCCAACCCCTGAACTTATAATGCCGGCGCACAAAAACACCTATACCCTCCAGAGTTAAATCTGCGATAACGGGGTATCCTATAACTCAGTATAAGTGCACTACTACTACAGGCTGATGATCTCTGATACAGCCTGATCACAACAACATACAATTACGTTAATAAGGTATACTAGGAAAAGATAGAGATCTTAATTAAATCACTGCAATGATTTAATGCAAACTAGAAGAAGGTATATTTAAAGTTACTCTAAACAATAATGAACTGTCACTCCTATACTAAAGAAAGTGAACGAAAGTCCCAAAGCATCGAGCAGGAATCTTCTGAAGAAAGTCTGATGCTGGGTGTGACGCCTGCAGCTCAGCAGAACGCCAAGTGGGCTCGGCCGCTCGCTTGGCCACTCGCTAGCACTCGCCGGGTCAAGGTATTTGGCTACAGTCTATCTACAATGTTGTTCTTTCTTTCATAGTGTTCGTGTTGTTACAGACAGTCCCGTGGAGGTCTTTATTTTCATCTGTGACAACGGGAAGCATTTTATATCATGAGTTGAACATAGGATGCATTGTATATAGTTAAGGAGAGAGAATAATATAGGCAGTGGGGTGGTAGTGTGTGCATGCATATACATATGCTGCCTCCCCCCTCGCTTTGTAGGCTCGCGCGCGTGCCGTCTCGCGCCTCTTGATTGGCTGGTGGTTCCTGGCGCCTTCTGCAGCCCTGCTGCCTGGTGACGTAGCAGCCTGTGATTGGCTGACCACCATGCCTTTGTGTGTGATCCTGAAGGGGTCCCGAGGAGTTCCTTCCTCAGAGCTTGACTAGCATACCCTTCACATGTCCCTTGCCCCCCTGTCTCCCGACTTCTACCTAAAGAGCACTTTCTCTCTCTCTCAACTTCTTACCTCTCATTCTTCTACTCTATTTAATATCATAACTTCCCTTTGGTTCTGCACGATTTCATATATCGGCCATCGTATTATATGCTGAAGCTCTCAGATAACACATGTTTAGTTAGGCATTTTGGAAGGGTTACCATTTTTGTCTGTAGAGGTTCGACACACTCACAGTGTCTCCCTTCCTGTATCTTGGTGGTCTGCTGGGGGATTTAATGCTAGACTGGGATAAGGCTACTGGTGTTGTGATTTCCGATGTGTACTAGATTTTGTTGAACCTGTACAATCGCAACGGAGACGTGGGAAGCCTAGGTGGTCTTTCTGACTGTGTACCTTGTGAGTTTAGCGCTGTGTTGCGAGTGAGGGCTTTTGCCTCTGCCACCCAACACTGTGCTAACTCGTTTGCTTTGACTTTGAGAGGGTCGCCAGGAGAGAACCAGATACTAGCGATCTGGATCTCTCAAGAGAGCACCCCGTCAATTAACGTAATTTGGCCGCACAGCCTTAACCCGGGAGCTGCGGGGAGACTCTTAAGAGTTCCCCCGGCGCACTGCGGGAAGACTCTTAAGAGTCAGAGAAAATAAAAATCAACTTTTGACATCGAAAAAAAAAAAAAAAATTTCTATTTTTTTATTTGTATTTTTTTGTATTTTTTTATTTTTTTTTGGCCCCTGGGCCATGCAAAATCTCAGTCCTCTACCTCCCCTCCTTCCCCACTTTCCTCCTCTCCTTCAGTTATCACCTATTTTCCCTGTTATTCCCTTATTCTGAGGTATATTTTCGTGCTAACATTAGAAATCCGATTGGAGGGTGTGGTCATCACTGATAGCAAGCGAGTGCAAGAAAGAGAGAGAGAGAGAGTATCGATCGACTGTGTCTCAGTGGCCTTGGGGGAAATTGGCGGGAAAGCAGATTGCCTCACCCATACATTATACAACTCGCTGGCTATATCTCCGATTTTGACCATCCAAACGCTGTTTTCACTCGTTTTATTGTTGTTTCAGGTTAATACCTTTATAATCAACCCATAATAGGCGCATATGGATAAATATTAATGCTATTAATGGCACAATGAATATTTTAGTGACGGAAACACCTCAAATACGTCAGCACAGGGGGACGTTTCCAATTACCCCCATGCGCACTTCAGAGGTTAAGGACTTCGCTAGGCTACGAGCCGCTTGCTCAGCCATTGTTTCCTAGCCTACTACATCCCAGCTAGACTTTATTCGCCTAGCAGATACCAGATTTAGATTATAAACTCTTTCTGTTATGTATGCATTATTATTCACGGCATTTATTAGTCTAGGTTGTTGTTGAGTTGCACAACCCTAGTAGGCTGTTTCGTTGATGAGGAAGTACTTCTTTTGCTGTTTGAGTTCCTACTATTGCGCAGTTATTATTCCTGTGCCAGTTAACCCTATATGTCCTTACAATTGTCATATCCTGTTCCTGCTTTATACTACAGTTCAAAATCCGATACGATCATCTTACCCCAGCATCCGACTTTCTTCAGAAGATTCCTGCTCGATGCTTTGGGACTTTCGTTCACTTTCTTTAGTATAGGAGTGACAGTTCATTATTGTTTAGAGTAACTTTAAATATACCTTCTTCTAGTTTGCATTAAATCATTGCAGTGATTTAATTAAGATCTCTATCTTTTCCTAGTATACCTTATTAACGTAATTGTATGTTGTTGTGATCAGGCTGTATCAGAGATCATCAGCCTGTAGTAGTAGTGCACTTATACTGAGTTATAGGATACCCCGTTATCGCAGATTTAACTCTGGAGGGTATAGGTGTTTTTGTGCGCCGGCATTATAAGTTCAGGGGTTGGATCTAGTGTTACCGTTGTGGCTGTGTGCTTTCCTAGTCCAATGATTAAGAGCCCTTGTTTTATACGAGCCCCGGTCGTAACAGTTGGTAGTGGTACACACGGTAATCTTCAAAGGGTCTCCAGTAATTGACAGGCTTCGAACTATATAACTTAACCTTTTTTTACTGAACAGAATCGGTTTAATATACCTAAAAGACGTCACTGGTACAGTACTGTACTTTGGCTGTCCCTTGTGTGTCTTTATTTTACTGAACAGAATCGGTTTAATATACCTAGAAGACATCACTGGTACAGTACTGTACCTTGGCTGTACCTTGTGTGTCTTTGTTTTACTGAACAGAATCGGTTTAATATACCTAGAAGACGTCACTGGTACAGTACTGTACTTTGGCTGTCCCTTGTGTGTCTTTGTTTTCCTCAGTTAGCAAAAAGGTTGTTGAGGAATATATTCATAGAATATATCGTGCATTTTTTTGTTTTACCTATACCTAAATAAATAATGAGTGTAGTAACATCATTAAATCATTAAATCAGACAGCAAGTAAATATAAAATCTCATCGTTGTGTAAAAAAAAAAATATATATATATATATATATATATATTAGTAGGGCAATGAGAAGAAATACGTTGTGGAACATCATGATTTATTCTAATTTTCGGCGACGTCACGCAGCCATCCTCAGGAAAGGGTTACCAACAGATCCTAAAAATTGAGTATAACTCTGTATATATTGCTAAAACAGGATCACTAAAATGTAATGCAGTGTTAAACACGTGGCAATTTGCCTATCTAAAAAACAATTAAACAACATAATTTTGGCCAACTAGGCAAGGTTTGAATATAAAATAAATCTACGGCTAGACATCATCTAATTCAAATTTGCTAAATCTCAATGCAATAAAAAAAAATCAAAACGCATAAGATATCAAATTTATGTTATAATTTCTTTTGCAATTCAAATATTATTCTGAACTGTAAAGGCTAAAATCTATTAAACAAAATTTAACCTACCGCTAAACAGCGTCCAAATTAGTATGCTAATATCCAACCATGTGAGGACAAGACTTAGCAAAAACAATCATAATAGACGAGAATATTAAAATGAGGGACTTTACAAAACATTTCAAATTATCTAGTAAAATTAGAAGCAAACCATAGTAATCCTAATCACATCGAACCGCAACATAAAGCAAACAAGTACATTTGAATTACTTGACTCTAAGAAACAAAAGATAAGTGTTGAAAATTCACATAAAGGAAAATTGTCACAAACAAATCGGAACTCACCATGATACCACCAGTCTCCAATGAAAGACGATGAGAGACTGATTAACTGAACACATTTGAACTCTATATGTAAACTAAAATTAAACGAAATAAAATTGAAAACCAAACTACATGAACACCCAAAAAGCAACCAATTGTACCTAATAATGAACCTTCAACTATTATTGACAAGATTTATTTCTGGTTTGTGCTTATTTATCAGCATTTTATCGCCTATTAAAGCCTCATACGTGCTTCTAAACCTGCCGATGATTTCAAAATCCCTCTCCGAAAAAGGGTGATCTTCATTACGGGAGTGTTCCCTTACTGCAGAAAATGACATACTCCTCAAAAATATTCCAGACCTGAAGCTTTTCCCCATTTAGCAAGTTATGATATAGAGTCTTTGTTTACAAATGTACCACTGGATGAAACGTTAGATATAATTCTAGATAAGTTTGAACCAAGCACCTTTTTTGGACTAGGTAAGACTCTGGTTAGAAAGTTATTCAGATTCGCCACTTCTGAATCTTGTTTTCTCTTTAATAACAACCTTTATAGCCAGGTAGATGGCGTTAGCATGGGATCGAGTTTAGGGCCTTTGTTCGCCGATGCATTTTTATGTAACAAGGAGGTTCAGTGGCTTGAGAGTTGTCCACCAGATTGTAAGCCTATCTTATATAGGCGGTATGTAGAGGATACATTTTTAATATTCAAAAATAGGGATGATAATGATAGATTTTTCAGTTACATGAACAAGCAGCATAAAAACGTAAGATTTACCTGTGAAAACGAGGATAATAATACTTTAGCATTTTTGGATGTTTTAATCACTAAATCATGTAATCGGTTAACCACTGGAGTTTATAGAAAGCCCACTTTCACTGGCTTGGGTTTAAGTTGGTTTAGTTATTGCCCTGAAATATATAAACTTAATTCCATCAAAACACTTCTTGAGAGAGCCTACGGGATTTGTTCTAACTATTTCACACTTCATGAAGAATTTTGCAAACTAAGAGAGTATTTTTTGAAAAATAATTATAGGATGGATTTGTTTTACAGAGTGCTAAAACAATTTATGTATAATAAAGTGTTACACAGCAGATCGGTAACTTACGATGTGCCTAAACTTGTTAAGTATGTCAAAATGTCTTTCTATGGGAGAGTGAGCTATGATTTTCGCAAGTTACTTAATAACGTACTCCGGGAAAGTTTTCCTGCAATAAATTTCAGAATTGTTTTCACCAATGATTTCAGGATAGGAACCTTCTTCAACTTCAAAGATCGGGTGCCGGACTCTTTATGCTCAAATATCGTGTATAAATTCACTTGTCCCAGTTGTCAGGCTGGGTACATTGGATGTTCGAGTAGATCATTCAAAATGAGAATATATGAGCATTTGGGGAAAAGCTTCAGGTCTGGAATATTTTTGAGGAGTATGTCATTTTCTGCAGTAAGGGAACACTCCCGTAATGAAGATCAACCTTTTTCGGAGAGGGATTTTGAAATCATCGGCAGGTTTAGAAGCACGTATGAGGCTTTAATAGGCGAAAAAATGCTGATAAATAAGCATAAACCAGAAATAAATCTTGTCAATAATAGTTGAAGGTTCATTATTAGGTACAATTGGTTGCTTTTGGGTGTTCATGTAGTTTGGTTTTTCATTTTATTTCGTTTAATTTTCACCATATATTGAGTTTACATATAGAGTTCAAATGTGTTCAGTTAATCAGTCTCTCATCGTCTTTCATTGGAGACTGGTGGTATCATGGTGAGTTCCGATTTGTTTGTGACAATTTTCCTTTATGTGAATTTTCAACACTTATCTTTTGTTTCTTAGAGTCAAGTAATTCAAATGTACTTTTTTGCTTTATGTTGCGGTTCGATGTGATTAGGATTACTATGGTTTGCTTCTAATTTTACTAGATAATTTGAAATGTTTTGTAAAGTCCCTCATTTTAATATTCTCGTCTATTATGATTGTTTTTGCTAAGTCTTGTCCTCACATGGTTGGATATTAGCATAATAATTTGGACGCTGTTTAGCGGTAGGTTACATTTTGTTTAATAGATTTTAGCCTTTACAGTTCAGAATAATATTTGAATTGCAAAAGAAATGATAACATAAATTTGATATCTTATGCGTTTTGATTTTTTTTTATTGCATTGAGATTTAGCCATTTTGAATTAGATGATGTCTAGCCGTAGATTTATTTTATATTCAAACCTTGCCTAGTTGGCCAAAATTATGTTGTTTAATTGTTTTTTAGATAGGCAAATTGCCACGTGTTTAACACTGCATTACATTTTAGTGATCCTGTTTTAGCAATATATACAGAGTTATACTCAATTTTTAGTATCTGTTGGTAACCCTTTCCTGAGGATGGCTGCGTGACGTCGCCGAAAATTATAATAAATCATGATGTTCCACAACGTATTTCTTCTCATTGCCCTACTAATTTGGAAGTTGCGGTGTCCAAGATCACCTGCTGAGGTTCTCATAACTATATATATATATATATATATATATATATATATATATATATATATATATATATATATATATTTACACTGCTACTACTAGGCCCCTACAGGAACCAGGACGGCGATTAGCCGGAAGGACAATACTGGAACCTGAGGGGCCTCTACACTACTACTAATACTAGCTTATTTCGTACCCAAGGCCTTAACCTTGGGATATGTCAGTGGCCACCTAACTACCTACACCTAACTAATACTGGACGATCTGTCCAGTCTGTTCGGTGGCCACCTAACCAGTCACTGTCTGACCAAGCCTTGTATTAATTCAGGACTCGATCAGACAACCAGGCAGTGAGGCTCTCACCTCTTACCGCTCGGCTGTGAACTGGGTAATATATCATTATGCCTCGGGGCTATTTCCGCATATTATTTAAGTTTGTTAACACATTATACTCATATTTAGGTAAGCAGGTCATGATAATGAATTAATTGTATATATATATATATATATATATATATATATATATATATATATATATATATATATTTTCTTTAATACATACGAGGTTGAAAGAAATGGCAATTTCTGCGTTGGAAATTTTATTATTCAAAGTTTCCAGGTCTCTGATGAGTTTTCGCTGGGTGGCAGGAAGTAGATGAAGGAGATGAGCAAAACTCATGGTGGTACAGGGTTACATAAATGTACATGATGATACAGGATATACGACGCGTTTCACTGGACAACCAGCATTATCAAGTAAGGAAGGAATGATATAAAAGGTAAACAGGAAGGGTATATATAGAGGGTGGAGGATCAGAGGAGGCGAAAAACAGGGGGCAAAAGTCTGCTATTGGTGGAAGCGTAAATTAGGAGAGAGAAAGGGGTTAACCGCTTCACGCATGCGCACTGGATGCGGGATGGTGGTCAGTAGGTGGGGTCGAAGCTGATTGGCTGCGTGTCGAGGGGCGTGGCCTAAGTTGTGTGGCGCCTGCAGAAGACGAAGCTGAAGGAGGTAGCGCGGGGGGCTGCGTCAAGGGCACCGGGGGGCGAGGAGGGATGTTAGGTCCTGTAGGGTAGTGCCTTTTGGCAGAAGGAAGGATCTGAAGGTCCAGAGTTTGGTTGTTGATGTTGGGATGTAAGGCTTGGATATATAAAGCTTCGAGTATAGGTAATCTCCTTGGGTCACTTTCTTTATCGAGTATGGTGGTGTGTTTCTCTAACTCGTTGCGTGTGAGGTGAGGGTGGTTAGGGGTGAGATAGTGGTCTTTGATGGCTCCAGCCTGAAGGTGAAGAGTTAACCGACGTGAAAGACGAGTCTGCGTCATACCAATATAGGAATGAGGTCCACAGTCCTCATAATTACAGGTATGTTGGTAAATGACGTGATCGTCGGTCATCGGGCTCTTTATCTTGGTGGAGGCTGGTTTGTTGCGGAGAACGAGGTTGGAGGTCTTGGGGGATTTGTAATAAATTATTAATTTGATTTTGTTTTCCGGGTTGGTTGGGTGGACATGCTTGGAGATTATTTCTTTTAAGACGGCCTCGTCATTTTTGTGTTCAGAGGACATGTAATTGCGGTAGAAGATCTTAATTTCATTGGGAGGGCTTTGGGTGTACCATTTTTCAAGATGGTGGTTGATGGTGCTGGAGATGTCGGAGTTGGAGTATCCGTTATTTACTAAAACTTGGGATAGTCTTTCTAGTTCCTGGTGGGTGTCGGCCCAGGTAGAGCAGTGCGTGAGGGCTCTCCTAACATAGGCGGAGATGGAGGATAGAAGATAACGGCGGGGGCATTCACTATCGCCGTTGAGGCATTGTCCTGTGTTAGTAGGTTTAATGTAGACGGTGGTTTTGAACCCATGGTCGTTCAGAGCTACGAGGATGTCGAGGAAGGGGAGTTGTCCATTGTTAGATTTTTCAAAGGTGAAGTTAAGTCCGGAGGAGGTCATGAAGCGACGCTGGAGTTCCTGTAGTTCGTGGAGGTCCTTGATTTGCACGAAGATGTCATCCACGTATCTACAGTAGACGGCTGGTCGTTGGGCAGCTAGGAGCTCTTCCTCGATGGTACCCATGAAAAAGTTCGCAAAAAGAACTCCTAGGGGGCTGCCCATCGCCACACCGTCTATCTGCTTGTACATGTTGCCCCGGGGCCAAAGGAAGGGTGCCTCCTTGGTACATAGCTCCAGTAGTGTTTTCAGGGCCTTCTCCGGGATGTCCAGTGTAGGTGTATCAGGGCAATGATAAATTCGACGTAGAATCATGTCAATGGTCCTATCCACTGGCACGTTGGTGAACAGGCTTTCTACGTCGAGAGAGGCGATAGTGTGGTTGTTGTTACGGGGGGCGTCTCGTAAAATTTCCAAGAAATCGTGGGCTGAGTTAAGGTTGAATTGGCTGGGCACGTAGGGGGTGAGGAGGTTGTTCAGGGCCTTGGCGATCTGGTAGGTGGCAGTGGGGATCTGGGAGATGATGGGGCGGAGGGGGTTCCCAGGTTTGTGTGTTTTGATGGTTCCGTACGCATAACCTCCTCCGGACTTAACTTCACCTTTGAAAAATCTAACAATGGACAACTCCCCTTCCTCGACATCCTCGTAGCTCTGAACGACCATGGGTTCAAAACCACCGTCTACATTAAACCTACTAACACAGGACAATGCCTCAACGGCGATAGTGAATGCCCCCGCCGTTATCTTCTATCCTCCATCTCCGCCTATGTTAGGAGAGCCCTCACGCACTGCTCTACCTGGGCCGACACCCACCAGGAACTAGAAAGACTATCCCAAGTTTTAGTAAATAACGGATACTACAAACTCCGACATCTCCAGCACCATCAACCACCATCTTGAAAAATGGTACACCCAAAGCCCTCCCAACATTGACCCTCCCAATGAAATTAAGATCTTCTACCGCAATTACATGTCCTCTGAACACAAAAATGACGAGGCCGTCTTAAAAGAAATAATCTCCAAGCATGTCCACCCCAACCAACCCGGAAAACAAAATCAAATTAATAATTTATTACAAATCCCCCAAGACCTCCAACCTCGTTCTCCGCAACAAACCAGCCTCCACCAAGATAAAGAGCCCGATGACCGACGATCACGTCATTTACCAACATACCTGTAATTATGAGGACTGTGGACCTCATTCCTATATTGGTATGACGCAGACTCGTCTTTCACGTCGGCTAACTCTTCACCTTCAGGCTGGAGCCATCAAAGACCACTATCTCACCCCTAACCACCCTCACCTCACACGCAACGAGTTAGAGAAACACACCACCATACTCGATAAAGAAAGTGACCCAAGGAGATTACCTATACTCGAAGCTTTATATATCCAAGCCTTACATCCCAACATCAACAACCAAACTCTGGACCTTCAGATCCTTCCTTCTGCCAAAAGGCACTACCCTACAGGACCTAACACCCCTCCTCGCCCCCCGGTGCCCTTGACGCAGCCCCCCGCGCTACCTCCTTCAGCTTCGTCTTCTGCAGGCGCCACACAACTTAGGCCACGCCCCTCGACACGCAGCCAATCAGCTTCGACCCCACCTACTGACCACCATCCCGCATCCAGTGCGCATGCGTGAAGCGGTTAACCCCTTCTCTCTCCTAATTTACGCTTCCACCAATAGCAGACTTTTGCCCCTGTTTTCCGCCTCCTCTGATCCTCCACCCTCTATATATACCCTTCCTGTTTACCTTTTATATCATTCCTTCCTTACTTGATAATGCTGGTTGTCCAGTGAAACGCGTCGTATATCCTGTATCATCATGTACATTTATGTAACCCTGTACCACCATGAATTTTACTCATCTCCTTCATCTACTTCCTGCCACCCAGCGAAAACTCATCAGAGACCTGGAAACTTTGAATAATAAAATTTCCAACGCAGAAATTGCCATTTCTTTCAACCTCGTATGTATTAAAGAAAATGTATTACCTGGCTTTACTAACATATATATATATATATATATATATATATATATATATCTTGTGATCTAACTTTAACGTTTGATATATTTACATACGTGAACATTGTTTGATAAATACAAGAAGATTCATGATTGAGAGCTCACGCTGATCCAGACAGGATCGTCCAAAATCTTATTATCAACAACACTAACATTTCCATATGATTATGTTTATACATATTATTTATTGTATTCCTTTAATTTAGATAAGTGTTTGTCCATTTGTTCTTTCATCAGAAAGTTGTAACAAATTTATGAAGTATACCAATGAATTAAAGGGCTAACCGTAATCATAATATGGTATTCGTGTTTTGAAAAGTGTCCTGTATGTATTATAGCATATAGTTTGTACCTAAATAACATCCGGCTAAACTGTATACTAATATTATAACAAACTAAAGTCTGTTCACTTGAGCCAGACATCTGGGGCCCCGTGAAAAAAAAATCAAATACCAACCTTTAACTGTCTTCGTGGTGCGATGTGTAAGGTATTGATTTTCGGTGTGAGCATCCTGGGTTCGAATCCACGGACTGCCACATGTGTTTGTAAATTTCATTAATCGATTTTAGGAGTATGGTTGGATGTTGGAAGGAACATAATAATTGATATTGGTTCAGGAGTAATTTATCGAGAGGACTTCCCTAAGTGGTTAAGGCCCCATTAATTGCTCTTTCCATTCACATATGCATAGCCTACGTGAGTTGCAGTTGGGATGTGTGTACATGCTTAGATTGATATGCAGGATTCGAAGTTGCATAATAAATCGTAGGCAGTGTCCACCAACCTTTAACTGTCTTCGTGGTGCGATGTATAAGGTGTTGATTTTCGGTGTGAGCATCCTGGGTTCGAATCCACGGACTGCCACATGTGTTTGTAAATTTCATTAATCGATTTTAGGAGTATGGTTGGTTGTTGGAAGGAACGTAATAATTGATATTGGTTCAGGAGTAATTTATCGAGAGGACTTCCCTAAGTGGTTAAGGCACCATTAATTGCTCTTTCCATTCACATATGCATAGCCTACGTGAGTTGCAGTTGGGATGTGTGTACATGCTTAGATTGATATGCAGGATTCGAAGTTGCATAATAAATCGTAGGCAGTGTCCACCCACCTTTAACTGTCTTCGTGGTGCGATGTATAAGGTGTTGATTTTCGGTGTGAGCATCCTGGGTTCGAATCCACGGACTGCCACATGTGTTTGTAAATTTCATTAATCGATTTTAGGAGTATGGTTGGTTGTTGGAAGGAACATAATAATATATCTTCTCAATTTGACCTAATAACCGGTATAAACGAAAATAGCTTATAGAATTAACACTTACTTTCAATTATGACTACTAATGGAGATATATATTCAAATCTAGGTCGAATTAAGTTAAACTGACCGCACAAAGAGCGGCGATGTTATACCCTTGCCGACACCGACCCCCTAATATTTACAGTATGTTGCTAATATTAACCCGTACAGCCCCAGCGACGCGTCTGACGCGTCGGCGATGTATGTAACGCACAGTCCCAGAGACGCGCCTGACGCATCACCCTAATTGCGCCGACCGTAACCTCAGGTGTAGCCACTTAAGAGGGCTCAGATTTGTATGGGAACTGTGTACGTATCCCACGCAACCATGCCGATGGTTGAAAACTCTCAAAGTCCATGTGCGTGCGCGCGAGCGCATAATAACCTGTTTTTTTGGGTTAATTGCCTTCAATTATTTACTCTTGTAAAATCCGTTTTCGGGGGCTCTGTAGGACCATTTTTTAAGCTTTTTGAGCTGTTTTTCGTGGTTTTTCCTTCATTCCTAACCCATTCGCTATTGTTTCTGGAATAAAACAATTTTTTGAAAACCGGCCGGGTTCTGGTGCGCAAACATTACAAAACTAGCCGGGGCTCCACGGGTTAAGATAAGGGGATCAAATAGACAGGAAACTATTTGTAAGCGCTATTCTAAGAAACATACGAATTGAAGAAACAAATATATATATATACTGTATATATATTGTTACGTATCTTGATCCTCAAGTGGTTAACTTGATGAATCTAGATAGCACAGAGATATATATTAAGGTATCAGTCAGCTGAACGCAAAACAAAAGCAAAATCTAATAACATTATTTCCTGTTGTTGATTCCTTTCCTTTTGGATCTTAGGACTTAGTATCCTTTATTGACTGATACTCTTTAATTATGAAAAATACTGAAACTAATTAAAGTCATGTAGTATTTATAAAGAATTATTATTTAACCGAAGCTTAGTAGGCTATGGTTATGAACCGAAGAAGTTATATCTAAAGAAAGACTATTAATTATATAAAAAGTCTTGAAAGATAAATATTAAAGTAAGAATATTTCTGTCTCTTACCCTTTTTGAAATGAATAGATAGTTTTCTTATGTCCTTTTATTTATATTTAATGTGATTATTCTTGGTTCTTGTCTTACGTTAACAGTATTATATTATTATTATCATCAGGATTTATATCAAAGTCACATAAAAAGTTAGATATATATTTAATAATTAGTTAAATGTATTTCTTAACCACGTAACATTGAGGTTTGATTATGAGTAAATTAAGTTACAGGATCGCTTCATAGATTCGATTCAGGTCTCACTCAAATATATGAAAAGCAAAAATAATATTTTGAAGCTAAAAGAATTTTCTTCAGCTTAGGAAATCACTAGAAGTAATATTAACACAGCCATGTTAGTCTAAGGCGATATTACTAATATGAGACAATAGCATCACCGTACTAAGCACCGTTAAGCAATGTAAGCTTAATTAAAAGAAAATGAAAGAACTCGTAAGTATTAATATAAAACAATAGTATTACTTTCATCATAACCCAATTACTTAAAGAGTTGCTTTAGTCCACAAGTTAGTCAACTAAAATAGTTAAGTACATAATAGCGTTAACGTTAATTCCCAATCAAATAGTTACGTACATAATAGTAGCCTTCAACGTTAATTCGCAATCAAATAGTTAAGCACATAATAGTAGCGTTAACGTTAATTCCCAATCACATATCTCACTACCCAACATAACGTAAGTGTTTACACCGAACACACTTAACACACACTTATATAATCTGACAGTCACAAACCCATTATAATACTTCACCCCGTCTTCCTCCAGCTGCAAGTTCACCTTCCCCAACTCCAAATGAGACTGATTTGAATGCCCACTACTCGGGTCTTATATACTAAACAATGATGGTGTAGGAACGAATCAGGAGGCGAGTGATGGTGCGCGCCCCTATCATAGCTCCTCGAGTTGCATAGCTGGTGCGTGGACCAATGGGGTCTCCTGGCGTCGATCATACGTCATAGCGTCGGGTCATCAAAGTAGTTTGCAGGGTCCCCTATGACGCACGCAGGTGTGAAGGCTTATTTGCTGGTATGCGGGCGAGCTGGTTTCCCACTCGCTGGTTTGCTCGCTAGTCTGCTTCGCCGCTTGGGTAGTTTGACACTCCTTCAACTCTAATTCTAACTCTTAAATTAACATACAGGGCTCCGTATGTTAGACCTCCCCACTAGAAAAGAGTTTAAGGAGTATAGTACATAATATTAAACATAATACATAAATAGATTCACCACCAGATTGGCAACAGCAAGATTATATTGAGGATATAATAAGGATATCACCCAAAGTAGGCAACGTCTCCAGGTACCACATCAGAACATAGCCGGAACGTAGCTGGAGCGTTATTCGAACTGCAAGGCATCTCACAGCTGAAGGCTTGAAAGCGCACTACTAAAGCATAATATTTACCTCGCTACAAGGGAGAGCTAATTGCCAAAATCCTCTCATTAAGTTAAACTTACTGCTGTATGAGTCCAACCTGGAAATGCAATCTTTGATCCGTGGCAGTGGGTAGGTATCGTTCTTTGTGACAGCATTAACTTGCCTATAGTCCATATGTTACGACTGGGGCTCGTATAAAACAAGGGCTCTTAATCATTGGACTAGGAAAGCACACAGCCACAACGGTAACACTAGATCCAACCCCTGAACTTATAATGCCGGCGCACAAAAACACCTATACCCTCCAGAGTTAAATCTTCGATAACGGGGTATCCTATAACTCAGTATAAGTGCACTACTACTACAGGCTGATGGTCTCTGATACAGCCTGATCACAACAACATACAATTACGGTAATAAGGTATACTAGGAAAAGATAGAGATCTTAATTAAATCACTCCAATGATTTAATGCAAACTAGAAGAAAGTATATTTAAAGTTACTCTAAACAATAATGAACTGTCACTCCTATACTAAAGAAAGTGAACGAAAGTCCCAAAGCATCGAGCAGGAATCTTCTGAAGAAAGTCTGATGCTAGGTTAAGATGATCGTATCGGATTTTGAACTGTAGTATAAAGCAGGAACAGGATATGACAATTGTAAGGACATATAGGGTTAACTGGCACGGGAATAATAACTGCGCAATAGTAGGAACTCAAACAGCAAAAGAAGTACTTCCTCATCAACGAAACAGCCTACTAGGGTTGTGCAACTCAACAACAACCTAGACTAATAAATGCCGTGAATAATAATGCATACGTAACAGAAAGAGTTGATAATCTAAATCTGGTGTCTGCTAGGCGAATAAAGTCTAGCTGGGATGTAGTAGGCTAGGAAACAATGGCTGAGCAAGCGGCTCGTAGCCTAGCGAAGTCCTTAAGGCTGTGCGGCCAAATTACGTTAATTGACGGGGTGCTCTCTTGAGAGATCCAGATCGCTAGTATCTGGTTCTCTCCTGGCGACCCTCTCAAAGTCAAAGCAAACGAGTTAGCACAGTGTTGGGTGGCAGAGGCAAAAGCCCTCACTCGCAACACAGTGCTAAACTCACAAGGTACACAGTCAGAAAGACCACCTAGGCTTCCCACGTCTCCGTTGCGATTGTACAGGTTCAACAAAACCTAGTACACATCGGAAATCACAACACCAGTAGCCTTATCCCAGTCTAGCATTAAATCCCCCAGCAGACCACCACGATACAGAAAGAGAGACACCGTGAGTGTGTCAAACATCTACAGACATAAATGGTAACCCTTCCAAAATGCCTAACTAAACATGTGTTATCTGAGAGCTTCAGAATATAATACGATGGCTGATATATGAAATCGTGCAGAACCAAAGGGAAGTTATGATATTAAATAGAGTAGAAAAATGAGAGGTAAGAAGTTGAGAGAGAGAGAGAAAGTGCTCTATAGGTAGAAGTCGGGAGACAGGGGGGCAAGGGACATGTGAAGGGTATGCTAGTCAGGAAAGCTCTGAGGAGAATAGCTCCTCTGGACCCCTCCAGGATCCCACACAAAGGCACGGAGGTCAGCCAATCACAGGCCGCTACGTCACCCGGCAGCAGGCCTGCAGAAGGCGCCAGGAACCACCAGCCAATCAAAACCGAGAGAAAAGGCCACTTGGGTCAGGAACTCCTCCGGGAGGGAGGAGGGAGGAGGAGGAAAAGCAACACTCACCTCCCCCACCCTGCTCGCTCGCTCTCTCTCTCTCTCCTTCACTACAATGCATCTTATGTTCAACTCATGATATAAAATACAATGCATTGTCACAGGCGAAAACAAAGACCACTTCTACCCTGCCTGTGACATGACGATTCACAAGAAAGAAAGTACAACATTGTAGACAGACTGTAGCCCATTTCACTGCCCTGGCGAGTGCTAGTGGCTACCGGGAGGCGATTCTGCCAACGCTGGCAGGCGTCACACATACATAACCTATGGCTCCCGTCTGGCTTTGGCACAAGTATGACCGGACTACTCCACTGGCTTAAGGCCCTTGTGATCAGCTGGTTTGAAAAAATGAAGTCAAGCTCGACCTGCAGTATACTCCTGCGTTGTGGCGAGACACGGTAGGGGGATAGTTTAATGGGAGTTGCATCCCCCATGTCGATGTCGTGCAAGGCCAAAGAAGTGAGCCCTGGAGTATCACGGAACACACTGGGAGACTGAGATAAAACAGAGATTAGTTGGTTCCCTTGATCAGAGAGAAGAGGACATAGTTTAGATGGTAATTCCCCCCAAGCTACTGAATTATACTGAAAGTTGGATAGGCTACATGACAAGTCAAAGTCTGCATGGATACCTTCAGGCTCTGGAATAGTCTGTTGCGGGTCAGTAAGAGAACTGGAGACTTTGTCTGCACCAGGCTGCCCACAGGTCCTGACATTCACTGCCACAGTGGGAGAATCTGGAGGAGAAGAATCAGGGGACCTATGGTAGGGTTTCAACATATTTATATGGAATACTTGCGTGGGCTTTCTCCTGTCTGGGGTAGTTACTAGATAATCGGTAATGCTCACCCTCTGAATGATCTTATATGGGCCCCTGGACTTGGCAGATAAAGGTTGACCAAAAAGGGGGAGCAGGACCAAAACCTCATCACCGGGCTGAAACTCCCTCTCACGGGCTTTTCTGTCATACCAGTTCTTCATGGAGCTTTTAGCTACTGTCAAATTTTGAGCTGCAAACTCACATGAGGATCTCAGCCGGGTTTTGAAATCTGAAACATACTTGAAGAGGTTTTGGTTCCCCTCCTGGCCAAGTAGGCTATCCTGCAATAGTTGCAAAGGACCTCTTACCTGGTGACCGAAAACTAGCTCATTAGGGGAAAAACCCAGGGATTCAGTTGGAACCTCACGAGTAGCAAATAAAAGAAAAGGTACCCCCTTATCACACTCAACTCCGGTCTCTGTACAATACTTACGTAACATTCCCTTTAATGTCTGGTGATATCGTTCGAGAACCCCTTGACTCTCTGGGTGGTAGGTGCTAGACTTAACATGCTCGATACCCAACTCCTTCAGGGACTGCTGAAAAATGTTAAGAGGTAAAATTAGTTCCTTGATCACTTTGCACCTCATGGGGGAAACCCATTCTGGTGAAGAATTTGAGCAGTTCCTTGATGACAGTTGGAGCAGAGGTAGTCCTTAAGGGTATAGCCTCTGGGTAGCGAGTTGCCATGTTCATGATAGTTAATAAATAAATGTTACCTTGGGAAGTCTTAGGCAATGGGCCTACAATGTCCACTACCACCCGAGTAAAAGGATTCTCAAAGACGGGCAAGGGCACCAGAGGATGTACAGGCATCTTCTGATTGGGTTTTCCTGTCATCTGGCAAGTGTGACACACTCTACAAAGCTCCACTACATCTGCACGCATTCCTGGCCAGTAAAAGTGGGCTCTGATTCTGTCTAGAGTTTTTCTCACACCTAGGTGTCCTGCCAATGGTATACAATGTGCCATTTCCAAGATATCTCTACGACAAGGTTTGGGGACTACTACTTGATGGACGTCCCAGGCCCAGTCATCGATTGGTCTGTGTGGCTGTCTCCATCTACGCCACAATACTCTTCCTTTGAGGTAGAAACATTCACCACCCTCCTTCTCACATTCCTCTTCACTCACGGCCCTGGCAGCTAACTCCTTGCATTCACTATCATCTCTCTGTAGCTCTACCATGCCACTAGGACAATTTGGAGGGGTTTCATGGTCATCATTAGGGTCAAGATGAGCCATAAAGGTGTCAGATAAGTCCACCTCAGTCACATCATCAGGCACAGTTGGAGCGTCATTCACACTCTCATCATCCCTTTCATCAACTCTTACATTCGGTACATTTCTGTCCGAGGGAACTGCTACTTGAGACATTGAACGTGTGACAGCACACACAGGGAAAACAGTTGGCATCTCCTTTTCGAGCTCACCGGTTAGTGGCTCGTTAACAGGGGAAAGTGACAAAATGGGGTCTGGTCGGACCTTCTCACCTGCTACATCATTCCCCAAAAGGAGTGTTACCCCAGGCACAGGGATATCTTGGGACCTACACAAAGCTATGGTGGCCTCACCCTGTAGTAACTCACATTCAATTTCGCCTTTTACCAAGTGTGCATAAAATTGGCCTCCAGCACCTCTCATTACAACTGGTTCGCCAGGTGGGCACTCAGTGTAAGGATTCACCATGAGGGTGCTAGTAGAACCTGTGTCTCTCAGAATTTTTACCTCATGCATGCAACCATTTAATCTCCCGTTGCCAGATGAAATAAAGGGACGGTAACTGTCCTGCACTGATGGTGAAATTATTATTGGCATAACCCTAGTGGGTTGCACCACACATGCTACTACACCCCTGTCTAGATGATATACGTTAGCTGCTAGGTACTCCTTCTGTCGGGAGTCCTGTATTAAAGGAACTTTTGGTGCTAGGTACTCCTTCTGTCGGGAGTCCTGCATTAAAGGAACTTTTGGTGCTAGGTACTCCTTCTGTCGGGAGCCCTGCATTAAATGCACATATGGAATTTGAGATACGGCGGCAACTGTCTGCCCCGATCTCTCGGTTTTTTCCTTGGCCCAGCACTGATAAGCTAGGTGGCCTCTCATGCCACAAAAAGTACATACTTTAGGGGATACGGGAACGTTCCCTCTTTGAGCATTACTATTACTTTGGGGCCCACCTCGGTTACCATTGCCCTGAGTCGCATTTTTAGTTGGGGGAACAATTCTATTTTGGCTAGCTGGGGAAGACGTTATAGGCTTGTGACTGGGTCTGTCAGATTTGTGATTGGGATACTTAAAATTAGAACTAGAATTATCGTAGGGCTTCTTTCCACGAAATTTGTTGTTGAGCACGTATGTGTCAGCCATGTCAGCGGCGTCGGCAAGACAATCTACCTTTTTTCCCTTTAAATGATAGGATACAGAAGAATCAATTTTCCATAGGAAATTTTCTAACAGGACCAACTCCTTCAGATCGTTGTAGCTTGTGACTTTCTTACTCTTGACCCAATGATTGAAAGTTTTAGTCATGGTCCTGGCAAATACCTTATGGGTTTCTTCTACTTTCTTCTGGTTTTTACGGAAAGATTGCCTGTAAGCCTCAGGCTGCAATTGATAGGTTTTTAGGATAGCTTCTTTGAGATGGTCATAATCCTGCCTAACTTCTGCTACTTCTGACAAATACGTGGCTCGAGCCTGCCCTGTCAAAACGGTTTGTAACATAAAAGGCCATTGATCTCTTGTCCACTTCATACCTCCAGCAACTTCCTCAAACAAAACAAAGAAATCCTGCACATTATCCTCAGTGAAAGCTGGAATGACACTGGTCATAGTCAATCCCAGAGGGGGAGCAATTAAGGGAGCATTTGTATTGACATTTAGTTGAGCCGTACGATATTGATATTCACATTGTTCGGTCGTTGCACTGGCATTTATTCTGGCATTAGTTCTATACTTGCGTTGGCTTGTTCGGTATTTATTCTGGCTAGTTCTATATTTAGTCCGGCTTGTTCGGTAGTTTCTCTGGCTTTTATGCTGGCTTCTTCGGTATTTGCTCTGGCTTCTTCGGCATTTATTCTGGCTAGTTCTATTTTTAATTTGGCTTGTTCTAGTTCGAATATCTGATCACCGGTCAAACCAGGTGGCAATTGTACATCAAGTTGGCTAGGTTTACTCGGGATCCCACCAACTGCTCCATCACCCTCTCCGCCTTCTACAGGGAACAGGTGGGTTTTTATGGTCTGAGCCACCTCTACTTTAGACATGATTGAGACAGTTAATTGGAGATGTGAGGCAAGCACTTTCAGTTCGGATTTTGACAGACAGTCAATATCAGGGGCTGTGGGGTCTGATTCTATGAAAACTCGAGCATCTTGGTCATTAATTAGATGAGGCATGATTAATATTTGATTTTTAAGTAGTGAAACTGTAATGAAACTATGAAACGAATCCTGGCGAGGTCACCACTCTTCTGTTACGTATCTTGATCCTCAAGTGGTTAACTTGATGAATCTAGATAGCACAGATATATATTAAGGTATCAGTCAGCTGAAGGCAAAACAAAAGCAAAATCTAATAACATTATTTCCTGTTGTTGCTTCCTTTCCTTTTGGATCTTAGGACTTAGTATCCTTTATTGACTGATACTCTTTAATTATGAAAAATACTGAAACTAATTAAAGTCATGTAGTATTTATAAAGAATTATTATTTAACCGAAGCTTAGTAGGCTATGGTTATGAACCGAAGAAGTTATATCTAAAGAAGGACTATTAATTCTATAAAAAGTCTTGAAAGATAAATATTAAAGTAAGAATATTTCTGTCTCTTACCCTTTTTGAAATGAATAGATAGTTTTCTTATATGTCCTTTTATTTATATTTAATGTAATTATTCTTGGTTCTTGTATAACGTTAACAGTATTATATTATTATTATCATCAGGATTTATATCAAAGTCACATAAAAAGTTAGATATATATTTAATAATTAGTTAAATGTATTTCTTACCCACGTAACATTGAGGTTTGATTATGAATAAATTAAGTTACAGGATCGCTTCATAGATTCGATTCAGGTCTCACTCAAATAATATGAAAAGCAAAAATAATATTTTGAAGCTAAAAGAATTTTCTTCAGCTTAGGAAATCACTAGAAGTAATATTAACACAGCCATGTTAGTCTAAGGCGATATTACTAATATGAGACAATAGCATCACCGTACTAAGCACCATTAAGCAATGTAAGCTTAATTAAAAGAAAATGAAAGAACTCGTAAGTATTAATATAAAACAATAGTATTACTTTCATCATAACCCAATTACTTAAAGAGTTGCTTTAGTCCACAAGTTAGTCAACTAAAATAGTTAAGTACATAATAATAGCGTTAACGTTAATTCCCAATCAAATAGTTACGTACATAATAGTAGCGTTCAACGTTAATTCGCAATCAAATAGTTAAGCACATAATAGTAGCGTTAACGTTAATTCCCAATCACATATCTCACTACCCAACATAACGTAAGTGTTTACACCGAACACACTTAACACACACTTATAATCTGACTGACAGTCACAAACCCATTATAATACTTCACCCCGTCTTCCTCCAGCTGCAAGTTCACCTTCCCCAACTCCAAATGAGACTGATTTGAATGCCCACTACTCGTGTCTTATATACTAAACAATGATGGTGTAGGAACGAATCAGGAGGCGAGTGATGGTGCGCGCCCCTATCATAGCTCCTCGAGTTGCATAGCTGGTGCGTGGACCAATGGGGTCTCCTGGCGTCGATCATACGTCATAGCGTCGGGTCATCAAAGTAGTTTGCAGGGTCCCCTATGACGCACGCAGGTGTGAAGGCTTGTTTGCTGGTATGCGGGCGAGCTGGTTTCCCACTCGCTGGTTCGCTCGCTAGTCTACTTCGCCGCTTGGGTAGTTTGACACTCCTTCAACTCTAATTCTAACTCTTAAATTAACATACAGGGCTCCGTATGTCAGAATATATATATATATATATATTAATTTTATATTGTGTGGGTGTGTATGGAATATCTCACAACTATGGTGGAGTTGCATTAATAAATGCTTAGTCTTCAGCCAGGATTTGAACTACAGTGAATCAAAAGAACATCCAACGTTTTAGCCCACTCGGCAATGGTGTGATAAAAAGCTTACCGACTTTTTCACATATATATATATATACTTTACACCTGTTGCCGAGTATAGTATGCCTGTAGCTATAAACCACTTCTATATTATCGATGTAGTGTGAATTACAGGTATAGCCTATAGTGGGATAATCATAATCCAACGATGTTATTTATTTTACTTTATGTGTGAATATTTCACCCCCTCCTTGTCTTTGAAGTATTGGTCATCTTAATCCTTATGCTATTGTTAGGTTTAATTCAGATAATAAATCATTGAAAGCTACTTCACATATAGTACAAGTATAGTCTGATTTGATGAATTTGTTAACACTAGACGATTTCATTAAACTCATGATTATACATATTATGCTGTTAAAGGTATAATTTAATGTAAACAACAAAAATGGTAGTCAATAGGTAAAACATCCAATGCATACTTGTCACCTGTTACCAATAAAGTAATGCACGATAATTTTATAAATAATGTCCTCAGTAATCTATTGCCTAATTGAGGAAAACAAAGAAAGCAAAATCTAAGCAATTAAAACAGGGTCCATACACCTAATGCAGTTCACTATTCAGGAGAAACTTGCAACAATTAGCTTGACACTTTTGTGGGTTGAAACAAAAATTGATAAAAGTTCAAGGTCAAAGGTTAAAGGTATCACTGAATGATGCCCACAAGGGACGACAGTGCAGTTGGTCAAGGTAATTTATAGCCATGCAGTCACCAAGGTTAATTCCTTCTGTACCAGTGGCGTCTTTGTAAATTTATTCTAGGTCTATTAAGGCGATTGTGTGCAGTTTATAAGGGATCTGAGACAGTAAACAAAGGTTAAGTGAGATAGTTCGAAGCCTGTCAATTGCTGGAGACCCTTTTCAATCTGAATAACACCGTATAATATTAGCCAAAATTATGTGAACAAGATGGCACTGGTACTGAAAGGGTTAAGGACTTGGATGAAAAAAATAATACTCCTTTGACGCCTTGAGCGGGATCGATCCTGGGATGACTGAAGTTAGACTCCAAGACGCTCTGCAGTTCACCAACCAGCCGTTGATAACGGTATGAGAAGTTGTAGGATGTGAATTATGAACATAAACCAACATCAGAATGTCTGCACTGTGGAGTAATTGTCAATTTATGGGTAATCCCCAACTTGCGACATTTAGGTTATAAGGAAGTTGGGGTTGGGGTTTTCAATATAAAGCATATCTACTTGCTGAAATGTGTATGTAGTTTATATATAAATACATAATATCATATTCAGTAAACTTGCTATCCATCATGATCTCATGTAGTTTGCATTTTATATTTCTACTAATTTTATAAGTTTACAGCTCTAACTTCCGTTTTGTCTGAAGATCGCAAGTTATCAATAATTGCAACCTATCAGTTATGTAGGGGTTTCCGGCACTAGGCTAAATTATATATTTCATGATCGAGCCCTAGAGGATTTTTTTTTTCCTGATCAAGCCCTAAGATAATTTTTTTTCTTCCAATTGCTGCAATTCCATAAATCACATAATCGATAATTAAATACAATAGGCAAATTCCTCAGAGGCTCCCAGATAGTCTGATATACTCTGTTATGATTTTGTATCTAAATCGATTTACTAACTCCTTCCGGATTATGAAACGTTTTTTATATATTTTGTTTTGTTCTGGATAGTATTACACGATACTATTCAGCTTAGGAATAACTGGTTGGATCTATAAAGTTTATTGAGAAAGTTTTTACCCATTTGATTCCTAGAGAGCCTTTCTAATTAGTATAAAATGATCTAGTGATATCCAAAATAAACTGTCAAACTGCGTCACAATCCTCAAATGGTTAAAGGGTAATTGGGTACCCTTACTATACCTTGTTATTACCCATGGTATTCAACAGTGATAAAGGTGGTCATATAATGGTCTATAGCTGGTATTATCATCAAGCTAATGGTTAAAGGGTAAGTGGGTACCCTTACTGTACCTTGTTATTACCCATGGTATTCAACAGTGATAAAGGTGGTCATATATGGTCTATAGCTCGTATTGTTATCATCAAGCTAATGGTTAAAGGGTAAGTGCGTACCCTTACTGTACCTTGTTATTACCCATGGTATTCAACAGTGATAAAGGTGGTCATATATATATATTTTTTTTTTCTATGTGATTGAGGGAGGCAAAAGGCATAACTGCCTATAGCGAGTGCCTCCCCCATAGTTGAAAGAGTGACAGGGCCAAAATCAAGGGACGTTCGAGCCAAAATGCCTGGACACACGGAGTTTGAAGCAATTTAAGTCATAGGAAGAGGGAAAGACTGATTCTGGGAGAGAGTTCCAGAGCTCAGCTGTTGAGTAGAAGAAAGTTTGAGAGTAACGTTTCACTCTTGGGTTGGAGAGTTGCACAGAGTAGGGGTGGGATTGAGTTGCAAGACGGGTACCACGTGCCCTACGTAAAGGAGGTGGTATGCACTGGGATAGCTCTGAGGAACACTGATTATTATAGTAGCGATAGAATAGCGAGAGAGATGCAACATTGCGGCGGAGAGAGAGAGAGATTGCAGAGAGTTGGTGAGTGGACGGGAGTTAATGATACGAAAGGCCTTCCTTTCAACTTTGTCTAGGAGAGCGGTGTGAGAGGAACCTCCCCACACATGTGAACAATACTCAATACAAGGGCGCACTATGCCCCTGTACAGAGCAAGAAGCTGTGCAGGGGAAAAGAACCCCCTAAGGCGGTTGAGCACACCCAGCTTCTGGGAGGCTGCCTTAGCAAGACTGGTAATATGGTCCTTCCAAATGAGAGCAGAAGAAAAAGAGACACCAAGAATATTGAGAGAAGATGAAGGGTTGATTTTTGTATTGTTGAAGAATAAGGGATAGTCCGCTGGGAGATCCTGACGGGTAGATAGATGGAGAAATTGGGTTTTGGAAGCATTAAAGTTAACAAGGTTTCCTCTGCCCCAATTGGAAATAGTATTTAGATCAGAATTTAAGAGTTCTATGGCTTCATTACGTTTGTCGTTGAGGGATTGCTGGCTGGGGCGTTCTGAAAAACTAATGGAGTAGTGTAAGGTTGAGTCGTCTGCGTATGAATGGATGGGAATTAAGGTACAGTTAAGGAGATCATTTATAAAAATTAGAAAGAGAATAGGAGATAGGACAGAGCCCTGAGGAACACCGGAGTTTATAGGGTGAGGAAGTGAACAATGGCCGTCCACAATCGCGGCTATGGAACGGCCGGAAAGGAAATTAGAGACAAAGGCACAGATGGAGGGATAGAAACCGAAGGAGGGTAGTTTAGAAATTAAAGATTTATGCCAGACTCTATCGAAGGCTTTCGATATGTCTAGTGCAATAGAAAAAGTCTCACCGAAGTCCCGAAAGGAGGATGACCAAGAGTTAGTAAGATATGAAAGAAGATCACCAGTAGAGCGACCCTTAAGGAAGCCATACTGGCGATCTGAGAGCAGATTATGAGAAGAGAAATGCTTAAGAAATTTGGAAGCAAGAATAGTTTCAAAAACTTTAGAAAGACAAGAGATAAGAGCAATTGGACGATAGTTGGAGGGTTGAGAGCGGTCACCCTTCTTTGGGACAGGTTGAATGTGAGCAAACTTGCAGCATGAAGGGAAGACGTTAGAGGATAGACAGAGACGAAAGAGTTTGCCTAGGCAGGGAGTCAGCACGGAAGCACAGTTTTTGAGAACAACAGGAGGAACACCGTCCGGACCGTACGCCTTATTAGTGTTAAGCCCAGAGAGGGTAGAAAGTACATCTTTAGAAGAGATTAGGATATTAGGCATAAGTAAGAGAGAGGAGGGCGGAGAGGGAGGAATAGCACCGGAATCATCCAAGGTGGAGTTTCTAGCAAAAGTTTGAGCGAAGAGTTTAGCTTTGTCAGAGGAAGAAGTGATGGTTGTGCCATCAGAGTGGGAAAGGGGAGGGAAAGACGAGGAAGAGAAATTGTTGGAGAGGTTTTTGGCTAGATGCCAGAAAGCTTGGGAAGAGCTAGAGTTGGATAGTTCAGTGCATTTATTATTGATGAAAGAGTGTTTGGCAAGTTGAAGAACAGATTTGGCTTGATTCCGGGCAGAAACATATGAAGAATGAGAGTCTTGAGTTTTAAGGCGTCGGTACCGTTTGAATGCTTCCTCCTTATTGCGGACAGCAGTAGAACAGGCGTGAGTAAACCAAGATTTTTTAGCATTAGTCTGAGAGAAAGAGAATGGAATGTATGCTTCCATGCCCGATAGGATTACCTCGGTAATGCGTTCAGCACTCTCCGAGGGTCCTCGGCCATGGAAGCAGAAATAATTCCATGGGAAATCAAAGAAGTACTGCCGAAGAGCCTCCCAGTCGGCAGCGCCAAAGTGCCACAAGCGCCGCCGGCTAGGAGGATCGGGTGGCTGTACTGGAGAGATAGGACAGGTGACAGAGATAAGTTTATGGTCGGAGGAGCCCAGAGGAGAGAAAAGATCGACAGTATAAGAAGAAGGGTTAGAAGTTAGAAACAAGTCAAGAATGTTGGGCCGATCTCCGATGCGATCCGGGATACGGGTGGGTTGCTGAACTAACTGCTCTAGGTCATTTAGGATAGAAAAGACGTAGGCTTGTTCACCAGGTGGATCAGTAGTGTGAGAGGAGAGCCAATGGCGGTGGTGAACGTTGAAATCTCCTAAGATGGAGATTTCTGAGAAAGGAGAAATGGATAGAATGTGTTCCACTGTAGAGTTTAGATAGTCAAAGAATTTCGGAAAGGTGGTAGAGTTAGGGGAAAGATAGACAGCACAGAAATATTTAGTAAGAGAATGACAGGAAAGTTTGAGCCATAAAGTTGAGAATTCAGAGGAGTCGAAATCGGGAACACGAGAGCAAGTGAGTTTGTTGTGCACATATGCACAACATCCGCCTTTGGCTTTGAAACTAGGATAGAGAAAGTAGGAGGATACAGAGAAGGGGTTGCTGGAAGTTGCTACAGTTGCTATATGGTCTATAGCTCGTATTGTTATCATCAAGCTAATGGTTAAAGGGTAAGTGGGTACCCTTACTGTACCTTGTTATTACCCATGGTATTCAACAGTGATAAAGGTGGTCATATATGGTCTATAGCTCGTATTGTTATCATCAAGCTAATGGTTAAAGGGTAAGTGGGTACCCTTACTGTACCTTGTTATTACCCATGGTATTCAACAGTGTTACGACCGGGACTACGAATAAAACAAGGGCACTTAATGATTGGACTAGTAATAGGGCACTATGCAACAACGGTACGCTAGATCCAAACCCTCGAACTTATATGCCGGCGAACAAAAACACCTATACCCTCCAGAGTTAATCTGCGATAGCGGGGTCTTAACTGGGCATAAAATGTGTACTCTACTTCAAGCTAACCCACACTGGTATAGCCTGATAACAAACAAGATGCAAGTTACATTAAAATGCATAAAAGGGAATCTATGGAAAGATCAATTAAATCACTGCAAGATTTAATACAATAAAAAGATGCTTCAATACAGTTACTCTAAATAACAATAAGCTCTTCATTCCTATCTGAAAGAAAGTGAAGTATAGTCCTTCAGCATAGACCTGGAAACTTCTGAAGAAAGTCTGATGCTCATAAGATGCTCGTATCTTAACCCTTTCACGCACATATGACGCAGAGGTTGCCAGATTAGCAATAAGAAATAGAGTTCTCTCACTCTTATAATTACCTCTCCAAAATTAGTTTTCTGCCCACAGCTAACTCAAAGACAACTGCAGAGGTTGAAGTAACTAAACAATAGGTTTCTAAATACCCCAGATGGTAACAAAGGCTTTAAAGTATCCCCAATAGGCTCAAAATCGCGTCATATGTCGGAGAGGGTTAAACTATATAAAGGCAGGATAGAGTAGTGGGGTTTCTGAAAAATGTGAATGTTAGGAGCATTTTTAGGTAAAAGTTGGGAACAAGACTTTTTAGCATATTTCAGGTATGCTGAATTCGATAAACCCGGTTCCCAAGCGAAATTTTGAGTTTTTGACCATCTAATTTGCATAAACAAAATGGCCGCCAAATTGGAAATGTTTGACACTTCATGAACCATTTTCTCCAATATCTCTCTAACTAGGCAAGCAAAAATGACAAATAAAGTGTCTATACTTATGTTTTGAGGGTCAGAGAATGTGATTAAGGCATCTTTAAAGTGATTAGTGATAAGCCTTCACGTAAATGTGCAAATTAGTGGCTGCAATTATAGAAAAATCAATTTCTCCAATATCTAATGCTAATACTAATACTAATTGTTTCTTTTATTTGCAGACTACAATGGATCCAGTAGTTACTTTGAAGAGGCCTTCACCTGTAGATTACAGCTTGTGCAGTAGTACAGTTGTACAGCAGTAGGGTATTTGCCCATAACTCTTGCTCCTGCTCACGAGTTAGATACGCTAAATACAGTTGTGAAGAGGTGCATGGCGATATCTTCACATTTCGGACAGGAGCATACAGTCCTTACAGTGGACCAAGCCTTATACTGCAAACTCATGGAACTGAAGTGGTCTGTGGAAGAATATCGGGATAAATTAATCCCTCGCCTTGGTGGACTTCATACCGCGATGAACTTCCTGAAGGCTATAGGAGATCACATGGCTGGATCTGGTTTAGCTGAAGTGTGGCTAGAGAGTGGACTGCTTGGGGAGGGTGCTGTGCAGCTTGTCCTGTCAGGAAAAGCGTACAATAAGGCTATGAGAGCTCACAAACTTACTTTGCAAGCTCTTTGGCGGCTTTTGTTGCCAACATTTCTCCTGTTTGCTGCAGAGTCAGACAAGGAATACCATGATGAAGTTTCTGCGATAGCTGCTGATGACAATCCCGAAAGAATTCCAGAGCTGATAAGATGTCTGAAGCAGGAACGGTTTCACAATCTTCTGAAAGGTTTCATAGCAAGTAAATCTGATGATGTGAACTTTGTCTTCTGGTGGAACTATATGGACATGGTCTCAATACTGTTGCAGTTCACTCGAGCTCAGCGTGATGGAATCTGGGGCCTTCATCTCCACTCCTTCAGTCTGATGTTGCCATACTTCATGCGGTAAGACCACCTGAACTATGCAAGATGGGGTACAGTGTATATAGCCGAGATGAACCAACTACCAGAATCCGTGTTATCAGAGTTTCAAAGGGGCAACTTTGTTGTAAAACGTTCTGTTCAAAAGTTCAACCAAGTAGATCCAGACCAAGCCATGGAGTGGATAAATGGTACAGGAAAGAAAGCAGGTGGAATCATTGGCATCACAAAGACAACATCAGCGCTTTGTAGATGGACCCTTTCGTATAATATGAGGTCTCACATTGCAGCTGAAACGCATGCAATGTACAACAACTGTCCTGGTAGTGCACGTGTTCACAATGAAGCTACCAAATCACGGCAAAAGCGGGACAACGATGACGAGATGGCATTGCTCTCGGCCTTCCAGGGATTCAAGGTTTTTGCATCGGTTTCACCAGCGTCATTGCAGAATCTGGCCACAAAAGACCTAGCAACAGATGCAATCCAAAACTCATTACTTTGTGCCAAAGAACTCGGACAAGAAAAAGTAAATACATTCGTTGAGGAGAGGATGATTGTACCTGAGCAAGGTGACAAGCCAGATGTCTGAATCCATGCACCCCTACACAGGAGTAATGCCAAAACGTTTGCATCTCTGTATGAAGTGGTCAAAGACAATAAAGAGAAAGACAAGAGAACTATCCTGAAGGCAGATAGAAACGTGCTTCAACGCCTTCTTACTGCCTATGAGGCAGGTCGTCCAGTTGACTTGCCAGCTGTCCTAAAGCACGAGCTTCTGCCAGTTCCTGTATCACTCGCTGAAATGAATGGTACACTCCGCACTGGAAATAAGTCCATACTGGCAGATAAGTTAACGGAAGACATAATCTGCCCTGAAGCTATTGAACTTCACGACTCATCATCCTGCCTAATCATTGATGGACAAGCACTGGTGATTGCTCTGGGAAAGCCTGACAATGCAATGACCTTTGGGGATTTGGCCGAAACATACGTAAGAGCAGTATTAAAGGCAGGTTCTAACTATCAATGGGTAGACATTGTGTTCGACAGATATAGAGAAGAGACAATCAAGGGTGGTACGAGGACACGACGCACGAAAGCAGATCGACCAATCAGACGAATTGTTGAGGGACGTGATGTGCCTCTTCCAAAAAAATGGACTAACTTTGTGTCGCTCCCTGCTAATAAAGCTGATCTTGCAAATTTCCTGTCTGGGGAACTGTGTTCTCAGGCACCTGATGATAAGGAGATTGTAGTTGCCGGGGGATTCAGAGAAGAAATTGAGGTTAGGTCATCAAAGACAATCACTGATTTGACTCAACTGAGAGCCACACATGAAGAAGCTGACACTAGGTTGGTGTTACATGCTGTGCACAGCCAGTTCAATACAGTTGTTGTGTCATCAAGGGACACTGATGTTCTCGTGCTTTTGGTTTCCCACTTCCCACGTGTACAATGTGAACACCTCTGGATGATGTCTGGTACCACCAAGAAAAGGCGATATATACCCATTGATGCAGTTTTCAACAACCTACCAAGAGATTCAACAACAACTCTTTTACCATTTCATGCATTAACCGGGTGCGACACCACCTCCTACATCGCAAATCACACCAAAAGGTCATCATGGAAAGTCTTCAAACAGCACCATCAATTGCTCATAAGCTTGGGAATCGGTGAACTCACAGAGGAGACCATTCGATCTTCAGAAACGTTTGTCTGCAGAATATATGATGTGCACAAAACAGACTCTGTTGATGCAGCAAGGCATATACTGTTCTCAAAGACTGCCAAACCAGAAGCAATGCCACCAACACGTGATGCTCTCCGCTTCCATTTGATGCGAGTACACTATCAAGCAATGATTTGGAGAAATGCTCACTGTGCTGTACCTGAGCTTCCTGCACCCACAGACATGGGATGGAAACATGGCGATTCAGGACTACAACCCATTCTGATGTCATTGAGTCCGATCCCACAAAGTTGCCTGGAAATTATTTCATGTGCCTGCCAGAAATAATGCAGGACGCGTCGGTGCAAATGCCGCAAATCCGGGTTACGATGCACAGCAATGTGTGCATGTCAGCAACAGAGTGATGATCAAACTCCTTGTATTGCATGAATATGGTCTACTCCAATAGATAGTTTAGGTGAGTGACAGATATTGCCCTGTTTTGCCTGCATAAGCATCAAGGAGTATCTTGGGGTAAAGTTGGGAACCATTGATTTTTCTCTAATGACAGCCGCTAATATGTATATTAAAGTCTAGGCTTATTACTGATTCCTTTAAAAATGCCTCAGTGACATTCCCTGACCCTCAAAACATAGGTATAGATGCTTCACTTGTGATATTTGCTTGCCTAGTTAGAGAGATATTGGAGAAAATGGTTCAAGAAGTGTCAAAAATTTCCAATTTGGTGGCCATTTTGTTTATGCAAATTAGACGGTCAAAACTCAAAATTTCGCTTGGGAACCGGGTTTATCGAATTCGGCATGCCTGAATTATGCTAAAAAGTCTGGTTCCCAACTTTTACCCAAAAATGCTCCTTGATTCTTATAGAGGGCCTTTTTTAGGAAATCCCACTATACTAGGAGGCAGGACACCATACGTGTAAATCGAATACACTAAAAGATAGGACATATAATGTTAACTGACACGAGAATACTATAAATGCGCAACGGTAGCAATGCTCGACACTAAAAGAAGTACTTCCTCATCAACGAAACAGTCTGCTATGGTTGTGCGGCTCAGCAACAACCTAGACTAATAAATGCTGTGAATAATAATGCGTACATATCAAAGAGCTTATATTAAATATTAACAAGTGTCTACTCAATTAATAATGTCTAGCTGGGATACTCTAGGTAAGGAACTGGGGTTGAGCAAGACAGGCTCGTAGACTAGCGATGTCCTTAAGACTGCATCCTTTAAGTTACGTTAATTGACTAGGGTGCTCTCTTGATAGATCCAGATCACAAGTATCTGGTTCTATCCTGGCGACCCTCTAAAGACAAGCAAAGAGGCAGCGAAGTGTGGAACTGGTACAGGCCAAAACCCTCGGTCAACACAATGCTGCACTCGCAAAGGACGCAGCCGAAAAGACAACCCAGGCTACCACAGAACCGGTCGAAGTCGTGTAGGTATAAGCAAACCGTACACACATCGGAGACAACGACTACAGTTACCCTATCCCAGTCTAGCATTAAATAAAAGAGCAGAAACACTAAATCAATAATGGAGACACAAAGTTCTTAACCTATACTAACTAAGAACCCTCAAACCTATTCTAAGTACATGTAAATATCTCAGAGGACGGCGCATGCAATACAATGGGCCGGCTATGGAAACCGTATGCAGAATCCAAGGGGATAAGTAATTGAATAAAGGCGAGAAGTAATAGAAAAGAAGAAGTTCAGAGAGAGAAACAGTGATAAAGGTGGTGATCGGGGGAGAGTATGCAAAGGGATGTTAGAAGCACGCGCGCCAAACCTGTCCTGAGGAGAACAGCTCCTGGGAACCCTCATGGAGGAGGTTACTTACACAGGAGCCCGCAAGGGCGCGATGGTCGGCCAATCACGGGCCGAGACGTCACAAGGCAGCAGGCGTCCCTAGGACGCGCCAGGATCCGCCAGCCAATCAAGGGCGTGGTAAAGCCCGCGCGCGAGCGGGAAAACTTCTCCGAGCGAGGGAGGCAGCACATACATACACACGCACATATTACCACCACGCTACCTACATCGCTCTTTCTCCTTAACTTTACACAATGCATCTTATATTCTATCAATGGTATAAAATACTTCCCGTTGTCACAGACGAAAACAAAGACCACCACTGGACTGTCTGTGACAATGCGATTACCAGGAAAGAAAGAACAACATTCTCTGATAACTGTAGCCCATTTCGATGTCCCTGGCAAGCGCTAGTGGCTAACGAGAGGCGATTCTGCCAACGCTGGTAGACGTCACACCCCGCCCAAGATATGGGACGCTCAACATTAGGCGAGACCATATCTGACAAGGTGGAATGCCGACAAGACCTGCCACACCTAGCCACTCCACCAGAAATGAAATGCAAAGCTCAATCTTAAATAAAACAACATATTAGCATAAAGAAAATCTTATAACCCCTCCCAAACACAATAGTATAATTTTAGCCTGCTATGCTCCCTGAGCGAGCTTCACAGAGCCCAGCCTACTAAGTGAGACAGGTTCAACTTAGGACTTTAGCTATAACATTGGCAACTTACAATTAACTATAAAAAAGAAAGAGTTTTTATGTTATTTTTTATTTAATTTTAATGTTGTTTTTGACGGCTGCTCTACAGGGGCAAGCCTGGTTTTTCTCCACTCTCAACACACACTGACTGAACGGCGAGGGTTCTCCTGCAAACATACCCTCCCGTGACAAACTTTCAGCCAAAACATTATCAGTGCCCTTAACATGCCACACATCCAACTTGTGTTCCGGCAGCAAAACAACACCTGACACTGATAAACTGCCCAGTTCATCACAAGACTGGCACTTCTCTTCGCTCTCTCCGGCAACGGGTCCTGCCAATAACCTTTCACTAGTTCTACCTTCGTGATGAGCGAAGCAGCCCCGATCCGGTCTATGGTGTCGTCAACTCTAGGTAATGGATAGGTGTCTGTCAGGGATAATGCTTCCACACTCTTGCAATCACCATACACACGGATCTTGCCACACAACTCAGGTTGCAAACTCACTGGCAACGACCACTCACGATATCCTTTATCCCACAGACCCTTTTTCCACATGTAGTCTAGCTCTGCTTTCACGACAGACTGTTGAGCAGGAAGGGAACTAACTTGAGCCTTGCACTGTCTCCAGCCTCCATGTCGGATTCTACCCCGTACATCTGGCCTGGAGAAGCAACAAACATGCGGATGTACTGCCACAGCCTAGTAAACAACACCTCTTGGCACTCAGGAACAAGAGGTTGCAACTTATCTCGAAGAACAACATGCCTAGTGCCCTCCCACAACCCAGCCGAGACCGCAGCTTCTAAACTATAGTCTCCCTCCTTCTCCACCTTCGTCCCTAGAACAGCCAGGTCTCGAGAGGGACAATCAGTACCACCTGTGCAGTCACTCCCATAGTTCATAATTGCTAAGGCTTCCCCGCCGATACCGTACATGCGCACCCCCGCATTCCTTGCGACTACATCTGCCTGCGCAGCATCACCGCCTTCAGCGACATGGTCAGATACAGTCGGTCTATGGTAGGGCTGTTGCATTCGACTAGAGCAGCATTGGGAGGCTATGCGACGACCGGACGCATCTATGCCACAGCCAACCTCACCAATCTGCTCAATGTCTTCATTCTGACCACCACCCTTGGCAGCCATGGGTCGACCCTGACCTGACAACCATGCCAAAGCCTCGTCGTCCACCTTGAACCACCGAAACAACGAGGCTAACGGTCTAGTAACACTCAAGTGACCTGCCAGCGGAACATCGTGCACCGCATGAGTTGTGAGGCCTGGGTGCTCAGCACGACCAGTGGGATATGAACCGAGCCGGTGCTGGAGCGCTGCACACTGCTGCTCAGGCAGATGCTCTAGCGCTTCCACAGCCACCAGACTCGTGTCCCCCGCCCACTGCTCCGCCGAGACATGACAATCCCAACTCTCCTCCACCTGTGCCCCACTGCCCCCCTCTCCTTCTCCACCTTGGCTGCTGCAGACCAACGCAGGGACAGTAGGCTGCTCAGGTGGTTGCCTCACAAACTCCTTTAACAGGTTCACATGACATGTTTCCCCGTCCTCGTGTTCAATAGCCCCGTTCCCACAACTCTCCTCCACCTGGGAACTACTCTGTCGAGGAGTGCCATCACGCCCAACCATGTCACTAGGGGGGACAGGTTCTGGGGCCACTCCGGAGCTCACCTCTGGGTCAAGTACCGAGTCACCAAGAAGAGCCGCTGGATCAAAACTCACAAAACTTCTCCCAACTTTAGCTTTCTCCTTCCGACCGTTCCTCCGCTGGTCTAGAGACTGAGGAATAGGCTGTGACACCTTAGATGCACGAGATCGGGTGACAACACACGCCATCTACTGTAATTGACACCTCTCGACCAACTCCTGCCCCTCCCTACTCACGTCGGCCGCCCTCTCGGCACCGACTAAGGGTGGAACCTCAGAAATAGGCACCGCAAACTCGTTGCCGAGAAGAAGGTCGACGCCCTCTACTGGCAGTTTCTCTACGATTCCAACATCTATCTCTCGTGTCACACCATCAACCTCCAGCTCCACTCGAACCAACGGGTATGACCGTGTAGCATTAATACCCTGCACCACAACTACCCATGCCGCATTTATAGGTTGGCCTGTAAAGTTTTTCATCAGAGTTTGGGATGCACCTGTATCACGCAACAACTCCAACCCATGCTTGCAACCAGCCCAACTCATGCAGCCACGCCCTCTATGGTCGCAAAAAGCATCGCGGACAGGTTTCGAGCCTTCCGGACACTCCTTCACTGGCTGTGCCCCCGCATCTGACATATCACCCCGGGTAAACGCAGAAGACCTCAGAGACACCCCAATGTTGCTAGCCAAAGACACGACTGCTGTAGGATGGTTACTAGGGCAGGAACGTGCAAAATTCCCCTTGTTATGACACTTAAAACACTCTACTTCACCCTTGGACTTCCCCTGGGGTGGGGAAGGGCCCTGACCTTTCTTAAATGGGACAGTTTTTGGTTTGTGATCAAAATTAGTATCATTGCTCTTACTTTCGTTACTAAATGTTGCATCACTGACTCGGGGGGGGGGTGGAGTGTTGCGCCCCTTGTTAACTGCATCGGTCCGTTGTGCAGACCCGCACCCACGAATCAGCGATAATTCAGGTCAGCCAACTCAGCTGCCTTTTGTAGAGTTTTAGGCTGTTTCTCTTTGAGGTTCAAAGTCAGGTCGCCGCCTGTGCATTTAAAAAATTGCTCTAGAAGGACTAACTGCTCAAGCTCGTCGAACGTCGTCACCTTCTCTGACCTCAGCCAATTTCTCAAAGCATCAGACAGTTCCCGGGCATGTTCTAGAAAAGTGCACTCAGGACCCTTCGTAACACAGCTTCCTTCAATACCTCATAATCGATGCAAGACTCCAAGGGCAACGCATCATATGCCTTGAGTCCTTTGCCAACCAACCTAGAGGAAACAAGGGCTGCCCACTTAACCTCGGGCCATTTGTGCTCCTGGAACTTCTTCTCAAAACGCAGGAAAAACTCGGTGACACCCGAATCGTCAAATGCAGAGACTAACTTAAGAAGGTGCGATAAAGACTGATCAAGACCTCGATTCCCAGAACCGAGACGCTGCCCTGTCGACTCCACCCGAGACTTCTCAAGCTCTATGTCTGCACAGTACTTCGTAGCCTCAACCTGAAGCTCAGCCTCACGTATGACCTTTCTCTCCTCAGCCTGAATCCTAAGCTCAGCCTCATACTTTCGTTGCTCAAGCTCAGCCTCATGCTTTCGTTGCTCAAGCTCAGCCTCATGCTTTCGTTGCTCAGCCTGCTGGTTAAGTTTGGCGAGTTCGAGCTGAACCAACATCTCGGCAGACAAACCTTGAGGAGGGGATGCTACTATCGGGGACCCACCCCGTGAATCACCTAGAGGCATACCCAACCGCCAGCGGGCATCGGCCTGCGGGAACGTACCCGGCTCCGGAGCCCGAGGGGGCGCCATGGTAGGAGTCGAGTGGAATGGGGGCTGGGCCGAAGGTGCCCCAGCTCCCGCTCCACCCGAAGCACCCCATCGAGCACACAGGCCACCAGGTCACTTCTCGTCATGCTGCCAACATGCCCCATGACCGTGACCAAACACTGGAGACCATACCGATCAATCCCCGACACCCGGTCAACAGTAATAGGCATCTCCAGAAACTCCCTTGCATCCGCCTCACTAGTTACTACTCTAATGCCTTCTAACAAACCCAGCTGCTGCACCTCAGAGCCTGCTTCCCATACTGTGTCCTCACTGTGCACTGATCCGTCGTTTGACATAGTATCCACCGGAAATCCTCAACGTTTATAAAAAAAAAAAGTACCTAAACTCTCATGTAGCACTATTCACTCAAAAAATGCTTGAAGACAACTCAAGTGCTATACTACGTTGCCAAAAAAAAAAATCCAACGTGTCCAAAATATTCCTCAAAAACAAATGTCCAAAAATCCTGCAATTATTTCTTAGTTCACTTGGTATGACGACTAAGATAAGATACTAGGCAAGGTCGCCATTTGTTACGACCGGGACTGCGAATAAAACAAGGGCACTTAATGATTGGACTAGTAATAGGGCACTATGCAACAACAGTACGCTAGATCCAAACCCTCGAACTTATATGCCGGCGAACAAAAACACCTATACCCTCCAGAGTTAATCTGCGATAGCGGGGTATCCTTAACTGGGCATAAATGTACTCTACTTCAGGCTAACCCACACTGGTATAGCCTGATAACAAACAAGATGCAAGTTACGTTAAAATGCATAAAAAGGAATCTATGGAAAGATCAATTAAATCACTGCAAGATTTAATACAATAAAAAGATGCTTCAATACAGTTACTCTAAATAACAATAAACTCTTCACTCCTATCTGAAAGAAAGTGAAGTATAGTCCTACAGCATAGACCTGGAAACTTCTGAAGAAAGTCTGATGCTCATAAGATGCTCGTATCTTAAACTATATAAAGGCAGGAGGCAGGACACCACACGTGTAAATCTAATACACTAAAAGATAGGACATATAATGTTAACTGACACGAGAATACTATAAATGCGCAACGGTAGCAATGCTCGACACTAAAAGAAGTACTTCCTCATCAACGAAACAGTCTGCTATGGTTGTGTGGCTCGGCAACAACCTAGACTAATAAATGCTGTGAATAATAATACGTACATATCAAAGAGCTTATATTAAATACTAATAAGTGTCTACTCAATTAATAATGTCTAGCAGGGATACTCTAGGTAAGGAACTGGGGTTGAACAAGACAGGCTCGTAGCCTAGCGATGTCCTAAAGACTACATCCTTTAAGTTACGTTAATTGACTAGGGTGCTTTCTTGATAGATCCAGATCACAAGTATCTCGTTCTATCCTGGCGACCCTCTAAAGACAAGCAAAGAGGCAGCAAAGTGTGGAACTGGTACAGGCCAAAACCCTCAGTCAACACAATGCTGCACTCGCAAAGGACGCAGCCGAAAAGACAACCCAGGCTTCCACAGGACCGGTCGAAGTCGTGTAGGTGTAAGCAAACCGTACACACATCGGAGACAACGACTACAGTTACCCTATCCCAGTCTAGCATTAAATAAAAGAGCAGAAACACTAAATCAATAATGGAGACACACAAAGTTCTTAACCTATACTAACTAAGAACCCTCAAACCTATTCTAAGTACATGTAAATATCTCAGAGGACGGCGCATGCAACCGTATGGAAAGCGTATGCAGAACCCAAGGGGATAAGTAATTGAATAAAGGCGAGAAGTAATAGAAAAGAAGAAGTTCAGAGAGAGAAACAGTGATAAAGGTGGTGATCGGGGGAGAGTATGCAAAGGGATGTTAGAAGCACGCACGCCAAGCCTGTCTTGAGGAGAACAGCTCCTGAGAACCCTCATGGAGGTGGTTAGTTACACAGGAGCCCGCAAGGGCGCGATGGTCGGCCAATCACGGGCCGAGACGTCACAAGGCAGCAGGCGTCCCTAGGACGCGCCAGGATCCGCCAGCCAATCAAGGGCATGGTAAAGCGAGGGAGGCAGCACATACATACACACGCACATATTACCACCACGCTACCTACATCGCTCTTTCTCCTTAACTTTACACAATGCATCTTATATTCTATCAATGGTATAAAATACTTCCCGTTGTCACAGACGAAAACAAAGACCACCACTGGACTGTCTGTGACAATGCGATTACTAGGAAAGAAAGAACAACATTCTCTGATAACTGTAGCCCATTTCGATGTCCCTGGCGAGCGCTAGTGGCTAACGAGAGGCGATTCTGCCAACGCTGGTAGACGTCACAACAGTGATAAAGGTGGTCATATATGGTCTATAGCTCGTATTGTTATCATCAAGCTAATGGTTAAAGGGTAAGTGCGTACCGTTACTGTACCTTGTTATTACCCATGGTATTCAACAGTGATAAAGGTGGTCATATATGGTCTATAGCTCGTATTGTTATCATCAAGCTAATGGTTAAAGGGTAAGTGGGTACCCTTACTGTACCTTGTTATTACCCATGGTATTCAACAGTGATAAAGGTGGTCATATATCAGGACCCTGGAGGACAAGGGGCGAATGCGCCAATACCTTACTTTCGAGTTATGAGTGTTTAAAGTCTGGAATAGGTGGCATACATAGAATATTACAGAATAGCATGTTATTATATACCATTAGAATCCTCTGGAAGAGACAAATTGATAGAAAATAAAAGAAAATAAAAAAAATAAAAAAATGCACAATAGATTTTTTTTTTTCAGCCTATAGTAATTATTGTTCAATCTGCTTGAAATTTAATCCTTTATTAGATGTCCATGAAACTAAGATACTGTTAAATTTTCAGCCAAAAAAATGCGCAAACGCGCGTGTCATTGGCCGGGAGGCGGGCCTTTAACCCGGGGAATGCTAGCCGGCCGCTCATTGGCTTGAGCGCGCGGGAACATTCGCCCCTCCACCTCCTACAATCCATACCTCCTCCGCCGCTACACAAGATCGAAACAAGGGATTTAGAACCTAGGGTACTGAGCCTGCATGGGTGGGAATCGCAAAACGCTCTTCACACGCTCTTCACCACGTGATTTTCAGTGCTTCCATCTATCGGGAACCAGTCCTAACTCAATTTTGCTCATGGTGGCACATTCGTCCCTTGTCCTCCAGGGTCCTCATATGGTCTATAGCTGGTATTTTTATCATCAAGCTAATGGTTAAAGGGTAAGTGGGTACCCTTACTGTACCTTGTTATTACCCATGGTATTCAACAGTGATAAAGGTGGTCATATATGGTCTATAGCTCGTATTGTTATCATCAAGCTAATGGGATAACACGTCTTAGCATCTTCAAACTGCTGGAGGGAAGCAAGAGAGCTCTAATATGACTTCCAACGGATTAAATAGGGTTAAATACTGGCTGACCATCTTACTGTAATATTTACCACCTATATACTACTACTAATAATAATAATAATAATAATAATAATAATAATAATAATAAATTACTACTAATAATAATACAAATTACACTAATGCTAATACTAATACTAATAATAATAAAGATGTTGGATACTCCTTTTTCAGCTGGTGGTTCGAACAAGGGACTAAATCTAGAGCTCACACCGCTCTAGGCAGGACAGTCCACCATCTTATTATCAACAACCTAAACTTTAACCACATGATTTCTTTTCTCCCAAGTTTATGGAAATCAGGAAATTAATTCATTCAGTCAGGAAATTGTATCTAGCATGCATTCCCTCTTTTTGGATGATGATCTAAATATTATGTTAGTTTATGAGAAACTTGTGTGAGTTTATTATATAGTATAGTTTGTAGCAGGGTGTCAAACGGAAGACTATTCAAAACCAATCCTAATACCAGGTCCCTTATTATTAGTCATTATCATCAAATATACAAAGTAAACTTAACTCCTTGAGGATTATGACGCTTTTGTATAGTGTATTCTGGCTGTCATTGAACGATGTTGTTCAGTTTTAAAAGACTCTCTCACTATCAAAGGGCTAAAACCATTCCACTGACTCCTCCAATTTTTGCCTAAGTTGTATATAATCGGCAGGTCTTGGATCTTCCTTCTTTCATTCCAGTTGTTTATAGCTTATAAGACTTTCACCCCATTAGTTTGGCGATTATGAAACACTTAACCTAATTATGGTGTCTATATTTACTGGGTGAGCGAGCCAGCAATTGAGGAGAAACTAGCATTTGCCGTGACATGTTTTGTTCGAAAAAATGTATATACTTAGCTTCAAAGGGGTATGGGGGGCTTTCTTTGTTGTTAGTTTGAAAGGCGTCTTAGGAGGTGTTTATTTAGAGGCAGACTAAAATACATTCATTGTAAATGTTTGGGTCAATCAAAACCCTCAATAATAATTACACAAAATATCATAATAACAACCAAGACGTCGGACCAGATAGTGTTCACACACACACACACACACACACATACCACCCTCCTTGTGCCACCATTGAATACTCTTTACACACAGACTGGCAGATACTATTTCTATCTATCTATCTATCTATATGCTCAGGCCCAATTCCCATTTTGGGGGTAGCCGACTCAAGATAGAGCAAGAACAGGGAAAACACAAAAACAACATAAAACAACAAATAAACACAGATAAAAAGCACAAACTCACACACATCCAGGTCACCCAGGAGAAGACCCAGAGACCAGGGTCACCAAGGTCGCTCCAGCACTCCCCCAGCCCCCGACCACCCGGAGAGGTTCCGATCTCGGCAGGCAGACATGCAGCAGAGCCAAAGCCACAAGCCCTCGCACCACACTTCCAGGCACACCCTTCATATTAATCGTCTCCCCGGGCCAGGCGCCTGATGGACTATTATCTAGTCCAACTTGCGCCCGACCCCTTACTCCAAATGACCACGTGTTCATTCAACTATTCACAAGCATTCTCCATTCATTCCTGTCCACCACCACTTCCCCTGCCTGATCTATAGTCATTCCTCTATCATCCAAAGCCTTTCTTACACAGTCTCTCCATCTCAATGGGGGTCTTCCTGCCCTTCTGTCTCCCCTTGTACCTGACTCACATATTCTCTGTGTAAGCCTTTCATCTCCCATTCGTTCAACATGACCATACCAGCTCAGGACCCTTCTGTCCACTCTGGCTGACAAATGTTCCTGCTGCCCCACTCTCCTACGTATCTCTTCATTCCTCAATCTGTCTCTACGAGTAACTCCACACATACTCCTCAAGCAGCTCATCTCCATCACATCCAGCCCTCTTTTCTCCTTTTTCTTCAGAGCCCATGTCTCAGCCCCATACATCACTGTTGGCACAACAATTCCTTGATACAGTGCACTTTTTACTTTCACTCCGAGATTTCTCGTCTTCCACATACTTCCCATTGCTCCGAAAACCTTCCTTCCTTCACACACTCTCTGTTTTACCTCCACTCCTGCTTATCATTCCTCCTAGATATTTAAAACACTCTACTTGTTCCAATATTTCCCCATCCAGCCTCACATCTAGATTCACCCTATGCTCTCCCCTATTACACACCATTACTTTACTTTTATTGACGTTCACCTTCAGTTTCCTCCTTCCACAAACCACACCAAACTCTTTGACTACCCGCTGCAGTTTCTCATCAGAATCCGCCACCAATGCTGTGTCATCAGCGAACAGCAACTGATTCAACTCCCAATCTCCACCATTCTTCCCTACTAAACCCAATCCTCTTCCCATAGTTCTCCTTTTCACCTCCCTCACCACACCATCCATAAACATATTAAACAGCCATGGTGACATTACACAACCCTGTCGCAAACCTACCTTTACCTCAAACCATTCACTCAACTCACCATTTCCTACTCTCACACATGCTCTGCTCCCTTCATAAAAACTCTTAACTGCTTCTAACAAATTTCCTCCTATTTCATAAATCCTTAACACCTTCCACATTGCTTCACGGTCCACACGATCATACGCTTTTTCCAAGTCCATAAATGCCCAAAATATCTCCTTATGCTTCTCTAAATACTTCTCGCATAACTGTCTTACTGCAAACATCTGATCCACGCACCCTCTTCCCCTCCTAAAACCGCACTGTTCTTCTCCTATTGCAACTTCCGTACACTTTATTATCCTCTCTATCAACACCCTGCCATACAGCTTTCCAACCACTGACAATAAACTAATACCTCTATAACTTGAACACACCTGCCGATCTCCCTTCCCCTTGTACAACGGCACAATACATGCACTCTTCCAGTCTATTGGTACCATTGACACAGCAAAGCACACATTGAAAAGTCTCACCAACCAATCTATTATCACATCTCCACCCTTCTTTATACACTCCTCAGCAATACCATCCAAACCTTCTGTTTTTCCCGCTCTCATTTGTTTCACTGCTTCTTTCACCTCATTTTCCTCAATCCTTTCATTCATTCCCTGCCACCTGGGTGGCCTGGGTAACCTATCTCCATCCACCTCTGCTTCAATCACTGCTTCTCTTCCATCTCTTGTATTTAACAAAGATTCAAAGTACTCGGCATATCTTTTCCTCACTTCAACTGGTTCCACTAGTAATTCTCCATTTTCATCTTTCACTGACTCTTCCCTCTTTTGTCCTCCTTTTCTATTTACCTCCTTCCAGAACATCTTCTTTCGTTCTTCAAAATTCTCACTCAACCTTTGACCCCACCTTTCGTTTGCATCTTTGTTCGCTTCTCTAATTTTCCGTTTTGCCTCTCTCCTTTTATCCTTGTACCTCTCCCATACCTCAACACTACCATCCTGTAAAACCCTCTCAAAACACTGTCTCTTCTCCTCAACTGCCTTTCTCACCGTATCATACCACCACTCGCTTCCCTTCCTGATACCTCTGCCTCCTACTACACATACTATTTGAGTGTGCACAATACAATACATATTCTGTAACAAAACTGCTGCATGTGTTTAGGAAGTATTAATTTAAGAACATACTAACATTATGGAAATAATATCCACTATAATAACATTCACTACATTACAAGTATATAATTAGTCTTGAATGTGACCAACAAGCTGAGAACACTGCTCGAATTATGAAGGCCTAAATTATTGTTACTCAATTATTGCACGGACAAGTTGTGTTACATTGTTTGTGTTCGAATCCCGGGAGGACCATATGCTTTCATTAGTTTACTTAAATTTGTAGTTGATGATTAATGTTAAGAACGGGGTGTTACTTAATACATTACCCAACATAATTTTACAGTGTAGTTCCTCCATGTATCTCATGTTTAACACTTTCAACACAATGGTCTCATTTGTGTGTCATTCCGTCTGACACTAGATGATTGTATGCAGCTTATAATACAACATTGTAACGGTAACAAGCTCCCATTGATTCTTCCTGATTTTAATTAAATTCGTCAAATGAAATACGTCACAATGCAATGCAAAATTCGTCATCATCCTGAGAGGGTTAATTTATTAAGGAAGTAGGAATTATATTTTAAGTAAAATATAATTTTTAAGAATATATTACTATCAATAAATGATCATGTTGATGCTGAATATACTGTATGGTATTTGTTCAAAGTGTATATCAATAGAAGCAAATACTTTAGTTTTGTTTTAGTTAGCTGCTAAGTATATAATATATTGACATTATGGACACTATCTTGAGTAAATATGGAGAGAATATTGTGATAATAGTATAAGCTTTTAATTCGTCGATGTACTTCATACACTTAGTACAGTTTTCTGACGGAAGAACAAAATTACCTAAACAAAATATAATCAAAAGCAATACAAGCGATATGATGTAGAAATAAATCGTGTAGCAAGAGTTTGTGCTATTGATAATTATATGGTGGACTGTCGTGTCTGGAGCGGTGTGAACTCTATATCCTGAGTCCCTTGTTCGAACCGGCAGAGCATGAAGCATATTTTATTTTATCAACTCTGCGTAAGCAGTGGTATCGCCCCCTGTATAGTGGTACAGTCGGTCACCTTTCCGACTGGGCCACCTAATGGTAACTTCGCTGCATGTTTTGTTCGCTCTGAAATTAGTAAGATCACTCACTCTCATCATCTTGTAGAGTATGGCCCATAGATGGCGTAGCTTGATGGGAAGGAAAGGGAGGGGACACAGTAGGGCAGGGGGTGTGCTTGTTAGCATGGTTTACAGGGTAGGATCCAATGGGAGGGTGTGAGGATGAGTTGTTACTGTGCTTTTAATCATAATGGTTTATAGCTATCCACCCTTCCCTCTTAGTTAGTACAGTCACTCATACAAATTCATGAACCCTCACGTGAATGCGTTAAGTAAAATGAATTGTTTTTGTGTTTGGTACCCCTTAAGACTGGCTCATAGACTACATATAACCTAGACACCAAAGTGTGACGTCACGGTTAGTTTGCCGCGCGTCCTAGGGATTTGGTGGCAGCACTTTTGTACTGTACAACAACCAAAGCACCTCAGTGGCTTGTCCTTATTATAGATAGTCTGTGCGCCGCACACGCCTGCCAGCTAGCTTGCTGCAGTATTTCCAAAGTTAAGGGAATATCCGCAAAACGAGGGAGCAATAGATTAAAGAGGGAACGTATTTAAGAGTTAATTAATGTTGGTAAAAACACTTGTAAATTATTTAGTATAAATTAGATATATATATACAGTATAAGCAAGATTAAAACATTAAGTATACATATACACTATAAAACATAGGCTACTCATATATGATGCAAGCTGTATACCTTCAAGCAACACAACAAGAATTAAATTGTCATTTTGAATATATATTAGTATGTTACATGTTATGTAGATGTTAATTTGTCAAGTAGCACTAAAACTGGACATTTATACTTATGACATCTAGGGATATTTTGTCCCACCATTGACGTTGGCAACTCCCGAATCTCACATCAACAATGGCGGGTGTTGGAGGAGTTTTGCTTGTGTACCTCCTCATAATGACGACAATTACACGATGACTGGCCTTTACAGTAGCCTCTACTTATGTCTATTTAACTATGTCATGTCTGCAGAATCTCTGGATAATGTTCAATTGATTATTAATAGCATTATTAGTACAAGGTAGGGATTATTACGAATTAATGAGGACCAAGGACAAGGATAGTCAATGTAATGTCTTTGTGGGGACCCTCCCCTCCCATTGTCCTTTGCGATCGTGCTGCCATCTCTCGAACGCGCGGATCCTTATTTACAGATTTGTGGCGTCTTCTTTCGTTTCTAAGTCCTAATTATACTCTATGGACTGGATGTCAGCCAGAGTAAGGGGGGGGGGGGAAAGAGGGCCGAATAGGAGGGTGTAGAAGCAGGGTAGTAGGGAGTTACCTTACCCCCACTTTTACCCCTAAACTAAAATTCCACCTCTCTCTCTCTCTCTCTCTCTCTCTCTTATTATTAATATAATACGCACATAATGCCCCACTCCCTATCTCTATCAAACTATATATGTAATATAATGGCGTCTACACTCCTGCAGTATATGCTAGTGTTATTTGTATTTGCCTTGGTTTTGTTCTTTATGTGTTATACAAATGTATACCGAATATTTTAAATATTCTGTAGTTCACTTCCATTCTCTTATATATTATTCCTGAATATATATTTAATATTCCCTATTATCACTATGTCCATGTTTGTATCCGTATGTTTTTCGTCGTATAATGTTTTGTGTTTAGAACGTGGTGGCCAGCTATATATGTGTTAACAGTTTTACTCAGTCTTCCCTAACTATTCTTTCCTAATTCAATCCTACGATTACCTTACTTCAAAGAACTTAATGTGTATACAATAAGCCTACTTGGTTTAATTTGACGAGGTTTAGACAAAGACAAGGTTGGATATAGTGTTGGCTTACAGGATATACAAGTAAACTAGAACGGCACTTGGTAGAGTGCCTACGCTGGCTGGTTCTTTATCATTAATATGATAGAACTAAATTTTCTTCTGTATCTGGGTTCTGGGATATATTCTGGATCGCCTCCTAATTTGAATCACTTCTTCCATGGTGCATATCCTATCTTCCCACCAACGTTCATGAAAATCATGCTTACATATATTTGTGTTAGGTATTCCCTCGGCATCTAAATAACTAAGATGGCAAACCACATTTATTATAACACTCCACCTTTACAAGATTGGGTATAAAGGTTCGCCTTTCAGCAAATTATATAGTGAGACCTCTCTAAGGTAAATATTTATATAGCTGCCAAAAATCAGTTCATCATTTTGATAATTAATTATATATGTAGATAACCATGGGTTTCTCCGAATGGAGAATGCCAGTTATGTCTCCAAAGTGACACAGGACATTTGGTGGTCCATACCTATCTGAATATCAACTTGCAGCTTATTATCGTAACAAATAACCCGGCGTTAAATGTAAATTACCATATCCACCCACCACCTCTGATCCTCTTGATTTATAAGAACAACACAACTAATCAGAGACCCGACCGTTTCTTTTGGCATTCCGCCGTAGGTATATATTCAAACGGTGAATGCAAGTAATATAATATGGCAGATCAGGTGAATGCAAGTAATACAATGTGGCAGAGAGGTGAGAAGACAATTTGCGTCAGGCGAATAGAGAGGAAGAGGAAAGTAGAAGGAAAAGAGGAAGTGGGTGAGAGAAAAGAGAATACAAAAACAAATATGTATGGCAAAATTCATCCATAGTTGAACTGAAATAATGCAGGGAGAGAATGTGGAATTCGCAGATGCTTTTCTATATTTATGTATTCCTAACACACACACACACACACACACACACACACACACACACACACACACACACTGAGTTACACATACCTTGCCGTCCCAACTAGGTGGTCCGGCCTTAGATGAAGTGTAACCTTATGGGTCAGGAAATGCCCACAAGGAAAGTTTTTATAGAGTATAGAAAGACATTAGTTTGAAAGGGAAATTACACATGCCTACTGAATAATTCATATTAATCCAATCTTCATCAGATGATCGTCCAGTCTGTTCTTAAACGTATCAATTGAATTACTGTCGACCACCTTCAGGGAGAGAAAGGGAGAGAGAGAGGTCTACTGGTAGGAGGGGGTATTTAATATCCCCACTTTCACCCATCCTCTAAACCCCCCTTTCCCTCCCCCTCCACCCAGTCTGTTGTGGAGCCACCCTGTCGCCACAGATAGCAGGAGAAAACAACAAAAACAACTAAAAGTGCACTCGGTAGAGCGCATATCTCCGCCTACGTTGGCAGAGGTATGTGCTCTACCGATCACCTAAATGGAATCACTTCTTCCTCGGTGCATATCCTATCTGCCCAGGAACTGTTGTGAACATCGGTTGAGATTTCCTGTTTACAGACAAACAGAAATACAAACGAGGGTAAAATTCGACCAAATGACTCTCGCTCTCTCTCTCTCTCTCTCTCTCTCTCTCTCTCTCTCTCTCTCTCTCTCTCTCTTTCTTATGGGGGTCCATGAATGTGTAGCTGACTGTTAGAATAATTTGCCATTCGTATTGTCCTGACCTGAAGTTTATATTTTCGTCTCCGTTTGTTTGTATGTTAGTCTGTAAACAAGGTATCTCCCAAAGTGTTGAACCTACTTCAGTTTAGGAGGCGATCATGATCATATCCTAGAACCCAGATTCAGAAATCAGAAGAAAATTTAGGTCTATAACATTAATGGTAAAGAACCAGCCAGTGTAGTCGAAGGTATATGCGCTCTACCAAGTGCCCCTCTAGTTTACTTATATATCCTGTAAACCAACACTATATTAACCTAGCATATCCTAAGCCGACCTATCTAACCTAGCATATACTTTGGAGATGGGCTGGTCTATCAGAATGTGAGTTGAGTATTCTCTGCCATACCCATAGCTTACTCTGACTTCCACTTTATATGTCCTAGATATCATGGGACGGCGTCTTTTCCGCGGATTGACCTCCCTACTGCCAACCTCGATGTTGGCAGACTGGGAGCCAAAGCATCAAATTTTTCCTTTGCCCTTCAACTTTCCCTTCATAATTGTTGAGGGGCACAGGGCCTTGGGTGGGGCTTTGGTGTCCTGGGCATTTCGATGCCCTCCTCAGCTCCTCGTCTGGAAGTGGCTTCGGGCACCTAAGCTTTCTTAGTGGTAAGCAAGGAGGGTTCTGTGGGGGCGCTCGGTTATGGCCTTGGCCTTGCTCGGGACCTTGGGGCTGCTCGGTCAGACAGCCTGGGGAACTACAACAACAACAACCTACCATATACTTTGCCTTAAGGGGGGATAGTTCACTTATATTTGCTCATTAATGTATCTTTTTTATAATTTTATTAGTTTCTTCCCTAGACCTCCATCAAGCTTAAATAAACACTCCCCCAAGATACTCCTTCAAGATAAATTTGCACATTTTTCGATAGAAAAATGTTCTGGCTGAAGGCCGGTTCCACTTAAATTACAAGCTCGCTATTGCTCGCCAGGAAAACATCGACACCTAAATAACACGAACAGTCTTAATATTGACAAAGAAAAAGGGCGAAAGGTGAACAGATTAGGTTCTCTGAGGTAAGGTAATCGTAGGATAGGTTTAAGAAAGACTCGGTAGAACTATTAACACATTTATGTAATTTAGGTGGTCGCCATGTTCTAAGGCTAAACGTTATACGAAGCAGAATACATTATACGGATAAAGGAAAAGGACTTATTGATATTAGGGAATATTATATAGAAATACACGAATAATATACGAGATAATGGAATTGAATTACAGAATAATGAGGAAATACGGTAGAAACTCTTATAACTCTTATATCTAAGGCCTTCGATATGTCTTGCACAATAGAAAAGGTCTCACCGAAGTCCCGAAACGAGGATGACCAGGAGTTAGTAAGATATGAAAGAAGATCTCCAGTAGAACGACCCTTAAGGAAGCCATACTGGCGATCTGAAGTATATAATGAGAAGAGAAATGCTTCAGACCTTTTGAAAATTCAAAAACTTTAGAGATACAAAAGATGAGAGCAATAGGATGATAGTTGGAGGGTTGAGAGTGGTCACCCTTCTTTGGGACAGGTTGAATGAGAGCAAACTTCCAGCAAGAAGGGAAGACGTTAGAGGATATATAGACAGAGGCAAAAGAGTTTGCCTAAGCAGGGAGTCAGCATGGAAGAACAGTTTTTGAGTACAACAGGAGGAACACCATCCAGACCGTATGCCTTGTTAGTAATAAGCCCAGAGAGGGTAGAAAGTATATCTTTAGAAGAGATTGGATAATAGGCATAAGTAGGAGAGAGGGGGGTGGAGAGGGAGGAATAGAACTGGAATCACTCAAGGTGGAGTTTTTAGTGAAAGTTTGAGTGAAGAGTTCAGCTTTGTCAGAGGAAGAAGTGATGGTTGTGCCATCAGAGTGGAAAAGGAGAGGGAAAGACGAGGAAGACAAATTGTTGGAAAGGGTTTGGGCTAGATGCCAGAAAGCTTGGGAAGAGCTAGAGTTGGATAGTTCAGTGTATTTGTTATTGATGAAAGAGTGTTTGGCAAGACGAAGAACAGATTTGGCATTATTCCGGGTAGAAACATAGGAAGAATGAGATACTTGAGTTTGAAGGCGTCGGTACGGTTGGAATTCTTCCTCCTTATTGCGGACAGCAGTAGAACAAGCGTGAATAAACCAAGATTTGTTTGCATTAGTCTAAGATGAAGAAAATGGAACGTATGCCTCCATGCCCGATAGGATTACCTCGGTAATGCATTCAGCACTCTCCGAGGGTCCCCGGCCACGGAAGCCAAAATAATTTCATGGGAAAATAAAGAAGTACTGCTGGAGAGCCTCGTAGTCGGCAGCGCCAAAGTGCCACAAGCACCGCTGGCTACGAGGATCAGGTGGCCGAACTGGAGAGATAGGACAGGTGACAGCAATAAGTTATGGTCGGAGGAGCCCAAAGGAGAGAAAGGATATACAGTATAAGAAGAAGGGTTAGAAGTTAGAAACAAGTCAAGAATGTTGGGCCGATCTCCGAGGCGATCCGGGATACGGGTAGGTTGCTGAACCAACTGCTCTAGGTCATTTAGGATAGAAAAGGCATAGGCTTGTTCACCAGGTTGGTCAGTGGAATGAGAGGAGAGCCATCGGCGGTGGTAAACGTTGAAATCTCCTCAGATGGAGATTTCAGAGAAAGGAGAAATGGATAGAATGTGTTCCACTTTAGAGTTTAGATAATCAAAGAATTTGGGAAAGTCGGTAGAGTTAGGGGAAAGATAGTCTATCTATCTACTGTATTGTCTGATGCCGTGATCCCCGAAGGGGTGGCTACGAACGAAAGGCCCCCATGCACCTCTGTCCCCAGTCAGTCGACACCCCTCCTTCCAACCACATCGCCTTCATTCATATACTTCTTCACTCTATCCTTCCACCTCTCTCTCAGTTTACCTGTCCCTCTCTGTCCTTCCACCTCGCTCTCGTACACCCTCTTAGTCATTCTCTCGCTTCCCATACGTTCCATATGGCCGAACCATCTCAAGGTGTTCCTTTTCACACTTTCCAGCACATCTACCTCCATACCACGCCTCCCTCTTACTTCCTTATTCATATGTCTATCCCTCCATGTAACTCTGCACACACTTCTCAAATAACTCATTTCCACCCGTCTCACTCTTGGTCTGAGTATCTCCACCAATGTCCATGTTTCACTTCCGTAAGTCAATTTCGGGATTACCACACTGACATGTAAGGACTTCTTTACTTCCATGCTGACCACCCTATTTCTTGTTACTGCTTTCAACGCTCCTACAACCCTCTTCCCCTGTTGCACCCTCTCCTACACTTCTTCATCCATACTCCCATCTGTATTCAGTACATTGCCCAGATACTTAATGAGCTGACAATCTCCATAGCCTGCCCGTTCAACTTCACCTCACACTCTGTGGCTTCACCCCTATCGAAGATCATAACCTTGTTCTTCCCCGCACAAAACAGCACATAAATATTTAGTATGACAATGACAGGAAAGTTAGAGCCATAAAGTTGAGAATTCAGAGGAGTCAAAATCGGGAACACGAGAGCAAGTAACTTTGTTGTGCACGTATGCACAACATCCGTCTTTGGCTCTGAAACTAGGATAGTTAAAGTAGGATGATACAGAGAAGGGGCTGCTGGCAGATGATTCAGACACCTGAGTTTCACGCCCACTAAATAGGTCTGCTCTGGCTGGGATGGAAGCCAGGTCAAACAGATTCACACATGAGCGTGCTTGCCACTCGACTGCCGCGGCTCCAATACTGAATGAAATTATCTAGCACTAGCCTCAATAAAATGTATGATTGTAGCCAAAACAATAAGGGTGAACCGCGATTGGGAGGTTCATGGTCAATGCATGAACTATTAACACGCATTTTATATTTGATTGTTGTTACAGGAATGAATGGAGAAAGTTTGTTAGGAAGAACATGTAAAGGTATTTGTAACCTTTTAATTGACAAACCTAGAAGGTCATCATCCCCTATGCTGTGAAGAAACTTTGTTGTGGAAATGTATATCATCTGAGGTAAAGCCAATGATATTGAGGCCTGGTGAATGGATGCTGAGTGTTGTTCCGAATGTTAGTGTGCTTGCTTTTGGCAGGTGTTTATTATATTCATTCTCTCCCTGTCTTCATTGTTCCCTTTCTAATGTCCCTTGCTAATCCTCCCTACCTATTTAACGGGAATGAAGGATTGTCTGACTGCCTGTTACACTTTCTGTGGTAGCATTAGCATGATAAGTGGTGCTGTCTACATACATACATACATAAAATGTTAAGACTGAGTCTTTCACACATACATGCAGTTTTAGTTGCTTATCCTAATGGTGGTGTTCCAGGCAATCCTGTTAAGGGCTGCTACACTTGTCAAGTTTTTGATTCGAGATCAGCACGTATAGTCCGATCCCAGGTCTTCCTCGGTCCACCCATTGGTGCAGTTCCAACCACAATCATAGACCTTCATCTTTTCACCCAATTTTGTTCATCCATTCTATCCACATGCCCATACCATCCCAGTTTACTTGTACGCATCTCCTCGCTAATACTCTTTATACCTAAGCGTCTCCTCATCATTAGTTATTCCATCCTGCAGTTTGGCCCCACACATCCATCTCACCATTCTCATCTCATTACGTTCCATTCTATTGACATCCTCTACTTTAATGGCCCATGTTTCTGAGGCATACGTCATTGCACTTCTAACACATGAGGCATACACCTTTCCCTTCAGGGGGAGAAGCATTGTTTTCATGGTCAAAATGTTCAGTAGTTCTCTGAACGTCCCCCAACCACATCTAATTCTAGCGACAGTGGCAGCCTCGGGCCCACCACCGGCAGAGATGGTATCTCCTAGGTAACAAAACCTGTCCACCAGCTCCATTGACTCATTTCCAAAATTCACAGCCACAGGATCATCATTTAACACAAGCTAGCCCTTGCACAATACGCACTCAAATTTCTTGATTTCTGACTCATCCTTAGGCAGGGGCCCTTTTTTTCTACTACAGCATGTACTCCCATGGTTCACCCAACATCGACAGACTGTTCCAGCTGATTGATTTGTGAGATGGTTATTATTTAAACCTTTAGGAATTAATAATTACTAAAAGACAAGACATTGAACATGGTTGCATGAGCCAATCAGCTAGAATGATTGACATCTAGGTGAGCCATTCTCACCTCAGCGTCGCTGAAACAGAGTATAGTGATCCAGCAGCCCACATAGTGGTCACCTTAACAATACCCAACTGGGTTTTACAAACAAATGGTCCTCCAGATATTATCTGCCATCACTCACAGTGCACTCGGTTTATGAATACGCATATATATATATATATATATATATATATATATATATATATATATATATATATATATATATTAATAATTACCGGTATATAAAGTGATAGTCTCTTCTTAAACTTATACGTTTTACTGCACATAATATATAATTACCCTTGCATAGATTTAATTATGTAAAATTAAACATTAACTTAGTTATATCGGCCTTTAAACTACACACACATATGCAGCTGCCACGCGGATGAGGTTGCGGCCATCCCCTTTATATCGAATTATGATATAATTATGGTCTCTTCAGGCCTAGTGTGGTTGCAAAAATTCAGTATATCTTGAATAGTTCCTACACGTTTTTCTCTTCCAGACGCCAATAGGTATAAGTCATTACATGACTGGTTGTCAAAATATCAGTGGATAAATATTATTCATGAGCTACCCTGGCAACATGTAACGCGCCGAGTTAGTTGTGAAAAATAATAATTGGTAGAAAGTGCAGTCCCTGTGACTCCTGCCAAGCCAATATTCCTACGCAGAGAGAGAGAGATGGCTATAGCCATAACATATATTGATATGCGCGAGCATACAGTGAAACATTAGTGTTTATCGAAACACAGGTGTGTGCGTGTGTGTGTCTTTGAAAGACCATATTAGCAGTCTTGATTAAAATGCATCCCAGAGTAATAATTATTGTAATATGGGAAACCATACTATTCAGTTTTTAGTAAATAAGGGTGAGAAGGAGAAATTAATAAATATTTCATGTTCCTCCTAAATTCATGAAAATGCGATACGGCTAATTCGTTCATGGTACTGGGTTAGATGTATTGTGAAGAAAGTGTAATGGTAAGGATAGGCATAGGTGCTAAGAGTTATAATTGGAGTGATGAGTATTTCATGCGAGTCGGTCTCACTGGAACGTAAAAGAGAACGTTACCTAATAATATACACGTGGAAAATCGCAGAGGGTTTAGTACCAAACCTACATACTCCGATAGTCATGAAATTCAGTGATAGGAGAGGCTGGGAATGCAAAATCCCCCGGATGAATAACAGGGGTGCTATGGGCTCTCTGCGAGAGGGCTGGTTATCACACAGAGGCCCACGTCTCTTCAACAAACTCCCACGGCGAGTAAGAGACATGAGGGACATCTCGTTAGACAACTTCAAGAGAGCCCTAGATGTCGAACTGCAAAAAGTGCCAGACGAGCCCATCCTCGCAAGGGAGCGAGCTGTCGCTTCAAACAGGCTACTGCACCAAATCACCACCCATAACGAGGGGCGTCGCGCTCCTTGGTGCCGCTAGAAGAGCGGCGAACACATCAAAAGGTATCAAAAGGTAAGGTAAGGGCAAACCTCATATCCCTAGGTATGAGACAGAGAGGTATGAGGAGCCCAAAAACAAATGGTGCAAATCGACAAACAAAATTAAGAGCCCAACATTAAGCCCAAGAAGAGCAAATGCACATCAGCTAAGGATAATACTAATCTATAATGAGGATATACTGTATATTGATAGATAGATCGATATATAGTGTGAGTGAAAGAGTGAGAAAGAGCTGTCTTACTAAATAGACAGTGAATCTAGCAATCCCTACAAATTGGTTTGCAAACAATAATATAGCATAAACTAATATTTCTTTGAGGTAGACTTTCCAAAAAACCTGTTTACATCGTAGTTAATATCACGAGATATAACGGTAACCATAAACCTGGTGAAATAATTAACGTAACCATTCCCAGACGATAACCCCCCCCCCCCATTTACTCCCTGTAGCCCCTACCTCTCCATCCCAGCAAATCTAACGACGCCATGTATGGGACATAATATGCAACAGATTCAGGGTGGGGAGACTGAGCGATCTTACTAATATCAGAGCGAAAACTCCCAGCGAAATTACCATTAGGTGGCCCAGTCGGAAAGGTGACCGACTGTACATGCTGGCCAAAATGTCTGCCTGTCTGTCTGTCCGATAATTCCTAGACCGTTCAACGGATTTTCACCAAACTTCACAAGAACATTCGGTGCGTGAATGCGACGGTAATTAAAAATATATTTTTTGAATTTGTGCAATAATTTTTATTTTAAGTTAAAAAAATTGTTTCCCCCCCCATCCCTTCTCCCACAGCCATCCACCAGCCTCTCGCGCGCGCGCGCGCCCCCCCCCCCCCCAGCAATGATGATGGCGTTCTGGGGGAGAAAACAACTCGCCCCGCATTTGATAGGTTAAGTTTGTTTAGTTGACATTAGAAGCGATAGTAGTAATAGTAGGTGACCCATCGCAGAGTTGGGTATGCCCAGCAATGATGGCGTGTTGTGTGTGTGTGCCCCGTAGGGGCTCACACACACAACGCCATCATTCTGGGGCCAAAAACAACTCGCCCCGCATCTGTCAGGTTAAGTTAGGTTATGTTAGTGAGGGCAGTCGTGATTGTGAAAGTAGTTGTGATAGTGGTGGTGATAGTAGCAGCGATGATGGTAGTAGATAATGGGGATAGTAGTAGTGATGATGGTGAAAGTATTTATAATGTTGGTGATAGTTACTGGAGATGACGCCCCGAAAACAACTCGCCCCGCATTTGTTTGGTTAAGTTAGTTTAGTTGACATTATAAGAGATGGTAGTGATAATGGGGATGATGGTGATAGTAGTGATGATGGCAATAATAATAGTGATGATGATTGTATTTGTGTGATAATAATGACAGTAGTGATGATGATGGTAGTGATGATGATGACAGTAGTGACGATGGTGACAGTATTAGTGATGATGGTGAGTAGTACTGATGATGGTGAAAGTTGTAGTGATAATGACAGTAGTAGTAATGATGGTGAGAGTAGTAGTGATGATTATACTAATAGTAATGCTGATGATAATAGTGGTGCTAATGACTAGTAGTGATGATGGTGACCCATCGCAGAGTTGGGTATGCCGTTTTGATTTTGGGCAAAACGGCACGTCTACTTTATTATCAACTCTGCGTAAGCTGAGTGGTATCGCCCCCCGTATAGTGGTACATGCCGGCCGAAATGTCTGTCTGTCTATCTGTCTGTCCGATAACTCCTCCTAGACCGTTCGACGGATTTTCACCAAACTTCACACGAACATTCGGTGCGTGAATGCGACGGTAATTAATGTTTTTTGTTTTTTTTTAATCTGTGCAATGATTTTAGGTCCAAAATATGGTTTTGCCGCCCACCGGCCCCCGACCCCCCTCAACCAGACCCCCCTCCCCCCCCACCCCTTTGAGGACTCCCACCCTCCACCCTGTACCTATTCCCAAGCGATGATGATGGCGTTCTGTGTGTGTGTGCCCCGTTGGGGCACACTCACAGAATGCCATCATTAAGGGGCAAAAAAAAAAATGCCCACATTTGTTTGGTTAAGTTAGTTTAGTTGACATTAGAAGTGATGGTAGCAATAGTGGGGATAATGTTGATAGTAGTGATGATGGTGATGATGGTAGTAGTAGTGATAATGGTGACAATTGTAGTGATGATGATAGTAGTAGTGATGATGATGGTAATATTCGTGATGATGGTAACACTTTGCAGAGTTGGGTATGCCGTTTTGATTTTGGGCAAAACGGAACGTGTACTTTATTATTATTATTATTATTATTATTATTATTATTATAATTATTGTCATAAAGCGCAAATTACTACACCTAGTTTTGCAGAAACCACATTGTTTTTTGTTATTCTGTATTCAATACGTTTTATTGCCTTCGATCAGCTAAGCATGTTTGTTTTCATATGGTCCTCCGCCAGAGATGTGTATGTATTATAATCAAAATACAAGCATTTTACATTATTATCGTATATATAATTTTAAAAACTATCTGGTCCGACCTTTTGTGGATCAATATGGCATTGCCATTTTCGAACAATATGTTCTAGCTTGTGTTCTAAGTTAACTAAAATACCTTCCCAAGCTGCCTTCAAGCTAAATCTGAAAAATCTTCGATGCATGCTCGCTATCGCTCGCCAAGGAGAAAATGGGGAAATTAAAGTATCCTAGTATCGCAAACAAATATACAAATATCAAAGTATAGTAGGGGGGGACAATGTATTTCCGTCGTACTTTAATGCTAATTTTTGGAGAGTGGTTGGACTGTCTTCTGGGGTGATTGAACTTAAAGATAAATTACAGTATGTCTTCATTTGTTTTCTGACAAGTTGCTTATGCCTCTTTGTCAAAGTCTATATTTTGTAACTAATTAGCACTATAACATTTGGCTACAATGCCAGGATCACTAGTTTTGTAAAATATAACTTGCAGCATGTCCTCGTTCCAGGTGTAATTATGTTTAATCCTTATTTAGCGGGCTAGGTGGTCTATTTGACCGTAGCGCCCAGCGGGGCGTTTTTACCCTAAATAGGGTTGTTTACATGATAATTTTCATGCCTAAATAAGACCCAGAGCATAAAACAAGTATCTATCCCTGAAAGGGCATAAACAGAGCTTTCCAATGACACCCGAACCATCCTTGTTCGACCACTGGTTCTCTTGCAACGATCGTGCAACACGAGTGCAAAAACCCTATAATTAGGTAATTTCCTTACATAATTCCCTGTGTAGCGAGTGAGGGAGGGGGGAGGAAAGTAGAATACAGTTCAGTATGTCCACCGCGGTGGTGGGGACCGGTCATAGCGTTGCTACGCTCGTCCCACCGCTCAGCTCTCTCTCTCAGCAACATTACGTGCTGAAAATGGCGGTCGACATAAGTTGTGCACCGCCACATAGTCCATATTTATTTCACTCGACATAAGTTACGCGCCGCCAGTTAAGGGTTAATAGTATTTTACAGATGTCTTAATAACCTTTTGTATGATTCTGTTTTACAAACTGTTGAAAACGGAATATATTAGTTTTTATTTTTCTGGTAAAAATAACAAAATTTCAAGTCATATTTTGTCTGACATTGAAACTTGCACAGTTTTACACTGTTAGTTTAACATGCCCAGTAATATTGGAATTCAGACTTTCCAATATGATTAACCCTTAATTAGCGGCTCACCACATAAGTCGAGTTAAATAAAGCTGGACTATGTGGCGGCGCTCGACATAACTCGAGTGGCAATTTCAGCACGTAATGTTGCTGAGAGAGAGAGACAAGTGGTGGCAGGAGAGTAGCGAGCGTATGACTGCTCCAGACCACCGCGGCGAACATACTGACACGAATCCCAGCTCCCTCCTCCCTCTCTCACTCGCTATATAAGGAATTGTATCGGGAAAGTGGCTAATTACATGCTTTTTGCACTCGCGTTGCACGGTTATTGCAAGAAAACTAGCCATCATAAAAGGATCGTTATGGTGTCATTCGAAAGCTCTGTTTATGCCCTTTCAGGGATAGGTACTTGTTTTACGTTCTGGGTCTTATTTAGGCATGAAAATGATCACGTAAACAGCCCTATTTTGGCTAAAAACACCCCGCTGGGCGGTACATATAAATAAACCGCATAGGCCGCTCGTAAGGTGTTAAAAAGATCAGGTATCAACATACAAATAAAAGAAACGCTACTGAAACTGCAGTCTTGACGGCCCTAAAACAGTCCCGGCATCTTGCATGACAGAAAGTTTCAGTAACCATGTTCATACTTAGTTAAGTTGAAGGTTCTCTATCATCCTCATTATAATCGATCCCCCCCCCCCCCCCACCCAGATGTCCCTGGCTGACATTTCCGCACACCTCTTCATCCGTTCCACACAAGCAAATCTCAGAGCATTTGAGATTCTGAGACCTGCAAGAACGGTGTTACATGCATTTGTAATGGTGACTGAGGCTGGGGGATCCCGTGTTGTGACTGGCACCAGTCGACCTCTCTCTGACTCCCATCCATACTCTGCTGGTAGTGGTAACTGTGGGTTAGGTATATGATCCTGGATCCCATACCATAGCCTGGAAATGTGCAAAGGCAATGGCTTCATGTAAGGCTCCTCGTGTTGGTGGCAGTTTCTGGGCTTCTAGCTGATATGCTTCTATGCTATTATACTACATAAACTCCTGCCATTCCATCTATGACAGTTAACTTCTTGGTTGGCAGAGGACAACCATCAGTAGTAGCATTCTGTGGTTGCTGATCAATGTCACCACAGTCATCATCAGTCCTCTTCTGGCTATGCAGCTCCTCGAGTTTGGCCATGAGCTTGCTCTTGTCTGTGCATAGCAAAAGGTCACCCGTCACCGTGAAGAGGGCACATGGTTGGGAGGCGAACTCATTCTAACTTAAGGTTGATCTCTGACCGTGATCGAGCAACAATCAGCGTACGAGCAAACAGTGACCAGTCGTCCTTCAGTTCCACCACCTGGTCAGCCACCTTGTGCTTCACTGATCTTCTTGTATTTTTCCACATCTACAGTTCAACCTTCTTCATCCTGGCCCAGACACTGATTTAACTTTTCTTAATGTGCTCTTCCACAAAATCAACATACTTCTGCTGGCCAATCTCTTCTTGGCTGCAGATATCTGTCTGCATGTGGGGTGACATCACAACCTTTGTGATGCTATTAGGCAGATTTTCGCCATCATACGTCATATGCTTCAAGAATGACCTGATCACTCCCTTCAGTTGAAGGACATTCTCTTCTTGCCATGACCAGACAGCCATAGACAGGTCATGGTGCTCCTTTTGTGCAGCTTTTGGTGAACCGGCCCTCAGGTGTGCTTCTTCAGCAAGCCTTCTCGGCTCTAGGGCTGTTAGGATTCAGGAAAAGCTTTTCCTAGCAATGACATTCTGAGTAATGCTTACAAGGCCTCCAGTGACCTTCATGATGCAATTGATGTGCTCAAGTGCATGATCCACCCCAATGGCGCAGAATAGGCATGATTTTCAGAAACAGAAGTCATCAGCCTAAAATACTTCACAATATAATATTATTTAGTTGAATGCCATAAAGTAGTATGTCTGTGCATTTTCAGCATCAAACCCCAAGACACTTCTAGCGGAAAAGCCACATTTGAGGCCAATACACAGACAAAAATGGGGACATTTTTAAATGACTTTCTAAGATACCAAAGAATTAAGATAAAACAAACTCCAAAAATTAACAAGGGAAAATAAAGGGCACCATAATTGGATACATTGGATCCCCCCCCCCCCCCCTAATACTGTAATGGACCGAAACAGACCTCCCTCGAACCAACTAATGTTAAGATACTTGTTTTTATCTTAGGGAGGTAGCTACCCCTCCCATCCCTCTCCTACTACCCCTCCCATCCCACACCTACCCCTTCAATCCTTCTCTTACTACCCCTCTCATCCCACACCTACCCCTTCCATCCCTCTCATCCCACACCTACCCCTTCCATCCTTCTCTTACTACCACTCTCATCCCATACCTACCCCTCTCATCCCCCCCTACCCCTCCCATCCCTCTCCTACTAGCCCTCTCATCCCACACCTACCCCTCCCATCCCTCTCCTACTACCCCTCCCATCCCACACCTACCCCTTCCATCCTTCTCTTACTACCCCTCTCACCCCAAACCTACCCCTTCCATCCTTCTCCTACTACCCCTCTCATCCCACACCTACCCCTTCCATCCCTCTCCTACTACCCCTCCCATCCCACACCTACCCCACCATCCTTCTCCTACTTCCCTCTCATCCCACACCTACTCCTTCCATCCTTCTCTTACTACCCCTCTCATCCCACACCTACCCCTTCCATCCTTCTCCTACTACCCCTCCCATCCCACACCTACCCCTTCCATCCTTCTCTTACTACCCCTCTCACCCCAAACCTACCCCTTCCATCCTTCTCCTACTACCCGTCTCATCCCACACCTACCCCTTCCATCCTTCTCTTACTACCCCTCTCATCCCACACCTACCCCTTCCATCCTTCTCCTACTACCCCTCTCATCCCACACCTACCCCTTCCATCCTTCTCTTACTACCCCTCTCATCCCACACTTACCCCTTCCATCCCTCTCCTACTACCCGTCTCATCCCACACCTACCCCTTCCATCCTTCTCTTACTACCCCTCTCATCCCACACCTACCCCTTCCATCCTTCTCTTACTACCCCTCTCATCCCACACCTACCCCTTCCATCCCTCTTCTATTACCCCTCTCATCCCACACCTACCCCTCCCATCACTCTCCTACTACCCCTCATCCCACACCTACCCCTTCCATCCTTCTCTTACTACCCCTCTCATCCTACACCTACCCCTTCCATCCCTCTCATCCCACACCTACCCCTTCCATTCCTCTCCTACTACCCCTCTCATCCCACACCTACCCCTTCCATCCTTCTCTTACTACCCCTCTCATCCCACACCTACCCCTTCCATCCCTCTCATCCCACACCTACCCCTCCCATCCCTCTCCTACTACCCCTCCCATCCTTATCTTACTACCCCTCTCATCCCACACCTACCCCTCTTATCCCACACCTACCACTTCCATCCTTATCTTACTACCCCTCTTATCCCACACCTACCCCTTCCATCCTTCTCTTACTACCCCTCTCATCCCACACCTACCCCTCCCATCCTTCTCTTACTACCCCTCTCATCCCTCACCTACCCCTTCCATCCTTCTCTTACTACCCCTCTCATCCCACACCTACCCGTTCCATCCTTCTCTTACTACCCCTCTCATCCCACACCTACCCCTTCCATCCTTCTCTTACTACCCCTCTCATCCCACACCTACCCCTGCCATCCTTCTCTTACTACCCCTCTCATCCCACACCTACCCCTTCCATCCTTCTCTTACTACCCCTCTCAGCCCACACCTACTACCCCCCCCCCCCCCCTTAAATATACACATGCAATATTTCTCTTTCGCATACAAATATCAGCTATTGGTCATACCTGTATCTATGCAAATTAATACAGCTTTTGAATTTCATGCATCTCAATATATGCTAACAAATGTGCACACCCTGCAGCCCTTATATTTTTGCAACAATTATGTTCATACATTATTTTAAATAATAAACATTAATGCATAATTATGAAATAATTTGTGTATATAGGTGTTGGTACATTTGTGTATATAGGTGTTGGTACATTTGTGTATATAGGTGTTGGTACATTTGTGTATATAGGTGTTGGTACATTTGTAGTGTATATAATCAGTGTTCCTCAGAGCTCTCTCAGTGTATACCACCTACTCCACTTAGAGTACGTAGCATCCGTCTTGCAACAAAGTCCCACCCCTACTCTGCAATTCTCCAATCCAAGAGTGAAACGATATTCCCAATCTTTCTTCTATTCAAAAGCTGATCTCCGGAATTCTCTCCCTGAATCCATCTTCCCCTCATCCTATGACTTAAATTTCTTCAAACTCTGTGTGTCCAGGCAATTTTGGCTAGATCATTCCTTGATTTTGGCCCTGTCACTCATTCAACTCTAGGGGATGCACTCGTCACAGACAGTTCTGCCTTTTGTCTCCCTCATCCACACTGACAAAATATGTTTAGTTTTGATGTGGATGTACTTACATATCAGTGTTACCATACTGTACAGTTGGACACATTAGCAAGCTCTAGACATATCAGTGTTACCATACTGTACAGTTGGACACATTAGCAAGCTCTAGACATATCAGTGTTACCATACTGTACAGTTGGACACATTAGCAAGCTCTAGACATATCAGTGTTACCATACTCTACAGTTGGACACATTAGCAAGCTCTAGACATATCAGTGTTACCATACTGTACAGTTGGACACATTAGGAAGCTCTAGACATATCAGTGTTACCATACTGTACAGTTGGACACATTAGCAAGCTCTAGACATATCACAGTGTTACCATACTGTACAGTTGGACACATTAGCAAGCTCTAGACATATCAGTGTTACCATACTCTACCGTTGGACACATTAGCAAGCTCTAGACATATCAGTGTTACCATACTGTACAGTTGGACACATTAGCAAGCTCTAGATATATCAGTGTTACCATACTGTACAGTTGGACACATTAGCAAGCTCTAGACATATCAGTGTTACCATACTGTACAGTTGGACACATTAGCAAGCTCTAGACATATCAGTGTTACCATACTGTACAGTTGGACACATTCATTTCTACCCACTTTGTGTTTTTATGCGTACAAAGACAATCGGTATGATTGATTTAGGAGTGTAGTTTCTTATGCAGTGTCGGTAGTTAATTCATTTGCTCAGTTAAGGGGGTCACCTGCCTTGTTTTCTCTACCTTTCTCTCTTTCTCTGCCTTGTATCCATTCGATCTCATTCAGCTTACGGTTTTAAGACGTTTATCCCCATCCAGGTGTTGATTTCTTCCTGGCGAGTGATAACGAGTCAGCATTGTATGGAGAAATCAGGCTTCGCCGGACACAGTTTCCTATCGAAAAATTTACAAATTTAGCCAGCTGTCAAAAACATTTAAAAATATGCTGAAAATCGACACTTGGATAGGGATAAACGTCTTAAAACAGTAGACTGAATGGGGCCGAATGGATACAACCCAGAGAGAGAGAGAGAGAAGCGAGGTGGGCGCCCTTGACGGTTTTATAGCCAATTATCTTGTAAATCAAACACATTATTAATACTTCCATGCATACAATCAGAGTGCATACAAAATTCCTGAGACCAACTGTCCTAGACTCAATATACAAGCACAGGATTGCACTCAAGCACCAGGCATATGAGTGTAAATATATACTGCAAATAATGGAGAGGTATATTAAAGGTATGCAAGACAATTGGCTATATTATCGGAGTGATATACCTTTCTAGCCTTAAGGGAGCCTAGACGGTATTGTGCAGCATAATTTACTGGTTCGGCTCAATGGTTTAAGGAGGGGGTTTAGTTTCCTCTCTAAACCTCTATCAAACTTAAAAAAACATTCACAAGACACCCCTTCGATATAAATTTGTAAATTTTTCGGTAGAAAAATGTCCCGGCCGAAGGTCGTTTCCTCTTCAAATACAGGCTTGCTATCGCTCGCCAGGAAAAAAAATTACACCTAAATGGCACGAAAGGTCTTAATATTGGCAAAGAAATGGGGTAAAAAGGTCTGAAAATCGCCAAACTAATGGGGCGAATATCTTGAAATCTCATAACTAATAGGGCTAAACAAAAGGGAGGAGGAGGACTCGAAAAACCAACTGCCTCCCCTTAAGTTAAACGTACTGCCAATATACCTAATTTAACAAGGGTACATTATTTACGGTATGTAAGACAACGGGGTATACTGAGACGTTTTTTGTTTTGTATTTTCTATGTAAGTGAGGGAGACAAAAGGCAGAACTGCCTGTAGCGAGTTCCTCCCCCCAGAGTTGACAACATCAAGGGACATTAGAGCCAAAATGCCTGGACACACGGAGTTTGAAGCAATGTAAGTCATAGGAAGTGGGAAAGACTGCTTCTGAGAGAGAGTTCCAGAGCTCAGCTGTTGAATAGAAGAAAGACTGAAAATAACATTTCACTCTTGGGTTGGAGACTTGCACAGAGTAGGGGTGGGATTGTATTGCAAGACGGGTGCTACGTGCTCTATAAAGAGGGGGTGGTATACAATGAGATAGCTCTGAGGAACACTGGCAATTGTAATAGCGGTAGAATAGTGAGAGAGATGCAACATTGCGGCGAAGAGAGAGAGACTGCAAAGAATTGGTGAGTGGACGTGAGTTAATGAGACGGAAGGCTTTCTTTTCTACTTTGTCTATAAGTGCTGTGTGAGAGGATCCTCCCCACACGTGTGAACAATACTCAATACATGGACGCACTGTGCCCCTGTACAGAGCAAGAAGCTACGCAGGGGTAAAGAACCTCTTGAGGCGGTTGAGCACACCCAGCTTCTGGGAAGCTGTTTTTAGCAAGAGTGGTAATATGATCTTTCCAAGAGAGATCAGAAGAAAAAGAGACACAAAGAATATTCAGAGAAGATGAAGGGTTAATATATATGTTGTTGAAGAGTAGGTCATAGTTTTCTGGAAGGGGGTGACGAGTAGACAGATGGAGAAATTGAGTTTTGGAAGCATTGCAACTAACAAGGTTTTCTCTGCCCCAATTTGAGATAGTAGAGAGAACCGGAGATACTGTAGGTGTTTTATGGCCTCCTTACGTGAGTTTTGGAGTTCCTGCTGTGAATAATTTTGTAGAATGCTATACCTTTCTAACTTTATGTTAGAGCTACTGCCAATATATCTATTTGGCTATTTTAAGAACGTTTGTCCCATTTCTTTGTAATTTTTAAGACCTCTCGAGCCATTTAGGCGTCGATTATTTCATGACGAGCGACAATGAGCCTGCAATTTAGGGGGAACTACCGAAGAATTCAAAACATTATCTCGAAAGGGGGTCTTGGGAGTATTTATTTAAAGTTTGATAGAGGCCTACGAAGGACAAACAGAAATAAATAAATAAATACATAACCAATATATCCCTTAATTCTTCTAATCAATTAACCGTTTCACGATCACAGGTAATTACCCTTGCGAATTAATAACCCAAGTTTAGCTCCCATACACAAAACCTCGAAATGTGTAAGAATATCAGACAGCAACTGTACATATGTACATATCTGTGAACATGCGAGTGTAAAGTGTCTGCACATGCTTAATCGGGGGTGCGTGTATCAGATAGGTTTTATCTTTTAAGGGGGGATGAGCGTATTTATTTCCTCATTTACCTGTCTATATTTGTTAATCATTCTTTTTATTTTCCTCCCTAGACCTCCATCAAGCTTAACTCCACCCCCCCCCCCCCCCACACACACACACACTCCACCCCACCCATCCAGGACCCTCCTTCAAGATATATTTGTAATGTTTTCGATTGAAAAATGTAGCGGTCAAAGGCCGGTTCCTCTTAAACTACAGGCTCGCTATCGCTCGCCAGGAAACAAGTCGAGACCTAAATGACACGAAGTCTTAATATTGACAAAGAAATGGGGCGAAAGATCTTAAAATCGCCAATCTAATTGGCCGAACATGAAAAAGAAGGGGGATCAGACCAACGTTCCATCTCCCCTTAAGCTATAATTATGCTCGAAAGCATGAACGTGTATTTTTATATCTATATGTATATAAGTGAGTCGTGGATATACTTGTAAATTAAGTACCACCCCGTTCTTAACATTAATCATCAATTACAAACCCCAATGCACTTGAATAAACTAATGAAAGCATATGGTCCTCCCGGGATTCGAACTTGGGACACCACACCCAGAACATAAGCATCAAAACCATTACACCACCAACACAGTAATATGGCTTCATTGGCTTCATTCTGTTTTGCATACTTACTGAGATAATTGTGCATGTTTATTACTTCCACCAACGAAGTAAGAGGAGGCTATGATTCTGCCTTCGTTTGTCTGTCTGTCTATCTGTCTGTCCGATTGTCTGTAAACAAGATATCTCACAATGTTATGAACCTATTTTCACGAAATTTGGTGGGCAGTTAAGCTATGCACCAAGGAAAAAGTGACTCATCTCCCAACTGCCTCTCTAGTTATAGAAGTATCTGCGTTTGTCGTGTAGAATATGGATATGTATGAGTAATAAACATTCAGTAGACGTTGCTTTGTTTATTATATAGCTTGAGAGAGAGAGAGAGAGAGAGAGAGAGAGAGAGAGAGAGAGAGAGAGAGAGAGAGAGAGAGATCCAGAGAGAAAGAGAGAGAGAGAGACAGAGAGAGAGAGAGGGGAGGGGGTGATGAATGCGGGTCGGTGATGGCTGGTAATTAAAGTCTGAGGTGAGCTGGGGTGTGTGTGTGTGTGTGTGTGAGAGTATGTGTGTGTGAGTATGTGTGTGTATGTGTATGTGTTTGAGTGAGAGAGAGTGTGTGTGTGAGAGAGAGAGTGTGTGTGTGTGTGTGTGTGTGTGTGTGTGAGTGAGAGAGTGTGTGTGTGTGTGGATAAGAAACTAATGAAACGGAGTATGTCATCATGAAATTAAACTAAGTATATGATTATAGTGAATTTAGAGTTCTATAGATTATGAAACAATTGGAAAACAAAGTGTGAGCCATAATAAAGCATTGATAATGGACAGAAGGTTATAATATATTAAGGGGAGGCAGTTGGTTTTTCGAGTCCTCCTCCTCCCTCATGTTTAGCCCTATTAGATATGAGATTTCAAGACATTCGCCCCATTAGTTTGGCGATTTTCAGACCATTTACCCCATTTCTTTGCCAATATTAAGACCTTTCGTGCCATTTAGGTGTCGATTTTTTTTCTTGCCGAGCGATAGTGAGCCTGTATTTGAAGAGAAATCGGCCTTCGGCCGTGACAGTTTTTCTACCGAAAAATGTACAAATTTATATCGAAGGGATGTCTTGTGGGTGTTTTTTTAAGTTTGATAGAGGTTTAGAGAACAAACTAAACCCCCTCCTTAAACCATTGGGCCGAACCAGTAAATTATGCTGCACAATACCGTCTGAGCTCCCTTAAAATAATAGCATTGTTCACACTATATCGCGTAAGGAGAAACAACCTAATAGAAAATAATGCCACAATACAGACGATATAACTTGGTGAATATATATATAGTCAGTCTGAATAATTATTTTGCTTATGGGGAGATGGACCGTTTTTCTGATCCACCTTCTTCCTCATGTTTAGCCCCATTAGTTTTCAGATTATGTGACGCTTGGCTCATTAGTTTGGAGATTTTAAGACCTTTCGACCCATTATTTCTTTATCAATATTAAGATTTTTCGTGTCATTTAGGTGTCATTTTTTTCCTGGCGAGCAATAGAGAGTCTGTAATTCAAGAGAAATCGGCCTTTGGCCGGGAATTTTTTCTATCGAAAAATGTACGAATTTAGTCTTGGGCGGGTTGTTTTATTTTATTGTATTTTATTTATTTATTTATTTACATATTTTGTTTTGCTTGATGGAGGTCTAGGGAGGAAACTACTAGAATAATAAAGAGATAGATAAATGAGCAAATATATACGACCCATCTCCCCTTAAACGTTATTTTTACATAGTGATTTGGATAAGTTATTGTGTCTTTATATTGTGACGTTCCTGTTTTGGTTTGTTGGTTGTGCAAGTTTTCTATTCTATTCTATTCTGTATACTCAAGCCCAATCAACACTTTTTGTTTTGTTTTGTTGTTGCAAGTTTTACATTATAATTATTATGGGGAAAGAGTTCGAAGGATATAGGTTGCGTGTAATGCTAGTATCGCACGAGAGCATTTATAGTCAACTTTCGATCACCCGATCAAAAAAATTCTGGTAAAATTTCTGGAATATTTTTTTCACTGGTATGGGAGACTAGACTGATGGTAGATGAATTTAGGTCACCGAAATGTTATATATGTTAACCCATAGACTACAGTAGATCTGGACTGGACACGAAAATGGAACTTTGCAGTAAGGGACCCAAAATCGGAGAACGAACCCCAAAGTTCGAATCTAGAAACTGCAAAAATATCACATTCTCGCGGTTTCGAGGTTCGAATTTGGGGGTTCGTTCTCCGATATTGGGTCCCTTACTGCAAAGTTCCATTGTCGTGTCCAGTCCAGATTACTGTAGTCTATGGTTAACCCCGTAAGCTGCCAGACCAGTGTTGAGGATAAATATTGAGAGAAAAAGTGCTCGTGTGATACCGGCTTAAAATAGTATACTGGAATAGAAGCGTCAGCATGGCTTATGTTCTGGGTGTGATGTCCAGAGTTCGAATCCCGGGAGGACCATATGCTTTCGTTAGTTTATTCAAGTGCATTGGGGTTTGTAATTGATGATTGATGTTAAGAACGGTTGTTACTGAAGGGGGGTCACCGGCATGTTTTTATCTTTCTCTCCTTCTCTCTCTTCCTCTGGCTTGAATCCATTCGGCCCCATTCAGCCAACTGTTTTAAGACGTTTATCCCCATCCAGGTGTCGAATTTCTCCTGGCGAGCGATAGCAAACCAGCATTATATGGAAATATCCAGCTTCGCCGGAGCCATTTTTCTATCGAAAAATTTACAAATTTAGCTTGCTGTCAAAAAAAAAAATATATATATGCTGGGTCGCTACCACTCGCCAGGAAATATAGATACCTAAATGGGGGTAAACGTCTTAAAACAGTAGGCTGAATGGGGCCGAATGGATAAAAACCAAAATGAGAGGGAGAGAAAGAGAAAAAAAGCGAGGTGGGTCCCCTTAATACTGTGAGGGAGAGTAAAGAATGAGCGGCATCTGTCCATCAATTACTTTCAGCTTGCTCTTGTCAAATGAATGCGAACGTCAACAATTCAGGGGAGATGGGCCATTTTTCTGGTCCCCCTTCTTCCTCATGTTTAGCCCTATTAGTTTTCAGATTTTATGATGTTTGGCCAATTACTTTGGTGATTTTAAAACTTTTTGCCCCATTTCTTTATCAATATTAAGACTTTTTGTGTCATTTAGTTGTCGATTTTTACCTGGCGAGCCATAGCGAGCCTGTAATCTAAGAGAAATCGGCAATCGTCTGGGACATTTTTTTTTATCGAAAAATGTACAAATTTATCTTGGAGGGTCTTGTTTTGTTTTGTTTAAGGCTTGATAAAGGTCTAGGGAGGAAACTTTAAAAACAAAAAAAACAAAAAATACATACAGTATATATAGCAAATAATTGTGCAAAAATAAATCAGATTCATTACAAATACATCTACATTATTGTGCGTGAATAATGAAAGGAATTCCAAATATGATGAAGTTAAGTTAAATATTGACGAGGTGATAGGTCTCTTAAGGGGAGATGGGCCGTTTTTTGTTGGTCTATTAATTAATTTATTCCTCTAATTCTTGGTTTCCTTGCTAGACCTTCATCAAGCTTAAACAAACACTCCCTAGACCCCCCTTCAAGATAATGTTGAATTATATAAACACATAACCTAAATGCCGAGAAAACCCTTTCAGTAGCAGTGCCCTCCTAAATTGATTCTGGATACTATTAGACGATTGTATTCAGTTTATAAGGGGCCTCCAGCAATTAACCCTCTGAGGATCGATGACGCACTTTTGTTCTGGCTATTATTAGACGAGAAGATTTATTCAGATTACGAAGGGTATGTGGAAGTCAGAGTTTTGATTGAGATAGTCTTTACCCTTTTAATTCCCACAGATCCTTCCTAAGCTGCATACACTCGTCTAATGATAGCCAACAAATAAACTGCTAAAACGCGTCAGAGCTTCAAGGGGTTAACAGGCTTCGAACTATCTCACTAGACCACTTCTACTACCACAGATCCTACTTAAACTGCACATCATCGTCTAAATATAGCTAGAATAAAATGAAAAAAGATGTCTCCGGTACAGAAGGGGTTAATAAATACAACAGAGAACAAAACACCGATGAGAGAATAATAGAAGGCTATAAACAAAAATATATATACTGTATATCTATCGCTTGCCAGGAAAATATATATACTGTATATCTATCGCTTGCCAGGAAAATATATATACTGTATATCTATCGCTTGCCAGGAAAATATATATACTGTATATCTATCGCTTGCCAGGAAAATATATATACTGTATATCTATCGCTTGCCAGGAAAATATATATACTGTATATCTATCGCTTGCCAGGAAAAAAATCGACACCTAAATGGCATGAAAGGTCTTAAAAGTGACAAATAAAAGGTACGAAAGATCTTAAAACCGACAAACTAATGGGGCGAACGTCATAACATCTCAACACTATAGGGGCCAACCATGAATAGGACCGATGTATGATAAAGGAAAGACGAAAGAAGAAACATACCGGTAAACGAGAAATATATCACGAGGAAGCAGAAACAATACGAAACACATGTAAAATATTATAGAAACCCAAAATTATATATTAAAGGGAGGCAGACCGTTTTTCTGGACCCCCTTCTCCCTAATATTTAGCCCCACTAGTTTTGAAATTATACGACGTTCGGCCCATTAGTTTGGAGATTTGAACACCTTTCGCCCCATTTTGTTCGTGCCATTTAGGTGTCGATTATTTCCTGGCGAGCGATAGCGAGCTGCAATTTTAAGAGGAACCGGCCCTCGGCCGGGACATTTTTCTACCGAAAAATGTACAAATTTAACTTGAAGGGGGGTCTAGGGGGGTGTTTTTCTAAGCTTGATGTAGGTCTAGGGAGGAAACTAAAAACATATATGAATACATGAATTAGTAGACCAAACAAACGGCCAGCCTCCCCTTAAGTAACACCCCGTTCTTAACATTAATCATCAATTACAAACCCCAATGCACTTGAATAAACTAATGAATGGATATGGTCCTCCCGGAATTCGAACTCGGGACACCACACCCAGAATATAAGCATCTAAACCATTTCACCACCAACACAGCAAGAGAAACAAAAATAGGGATATGAACTAGGGAGCTAATGAGAGAGAGAGAGAGAGAGAGAGAGAGAGAGAGAGAGAGAGAGAGAGAGAGAGAGAGAGAGAGAGAGAGAGAGAGAGAGAGAGAGAGAGAGAGAGACGATACAGGTGAGGTAGTCAGAGAGAGATATAAAAGGCGGTAATGAGACAGATCAAGAATAACGAGGGAGATAATAAGGAATAAAGGATAATAGGGAGCAATAACAGAAAGTCGAAGGAGGGAAAATGTCACCGAAAGAAAGAATAAACGACCGGAAACAAAAATCAAAGAATAAAGGCAATGTCAAACAAACGATTTTGCCAACAATTTTCGATGAGCAAGTTTTTTATCATTCTATTTGTTGGTATTTTCGCATTGAAATTGACAACTAGACTGAATGTCTATGATTTTAAGAGACTGAAATAATATACAACATTAATTCAAAAGATGTATTCATGGCGAGCGAAGCAAGCCTGTAATATATTTGTTACGGGCCACCGGCCGGGAAATTTTTCTAACGAAAAATGTACAAATTCCTCTTCAATGGGTGTCTTGGGGATGTTTTTTTAAGCTTGGAGGAGGTCTAGGGAGGAAACTAAAAATAGAATAAAAAGATAAAATAATAAGCAAATACATACGCCCATCTCCCCTTAACCCTTTGAGTACCAGCCATGTGTGGTATGTTTTTTTCTAGCTACTGTATATTTAAACGATATTATGCAGTTTAGGAAGGATCTGTGGTAGCTAAAAGGGTTGGTTGAGATAGTTTGAACCTTATTTATTGCTAGAGGTCCTTCCTAACATGAATATAATCGTCTAATAGTTGCCAGAATATGATGAAAAAGACATCCCTGTTACTGGACGGGTTAAAGAAGGAATTGGAGGAGTAAAAGGCCTAATTGAGAACGTGTTTACCCATTTCAATCCTACAGGGCTTTTCAAATCAGAGCAAAATCGTTTAGTGTAAACCAGAATGAAGTAAATGAGCGTCTTCGAATGCAGACAGAGTTAAGGGGAGATGGGTCGTTTTTCTGGAACTCTTTCTTCCTTGTGTTGAGTGCCATTATTTTTCAGATTTGATGACGTTAGGCTCAAATTAGTTTGGCAATTTTAAGACCTTTCGCCCCATTAAGTTGTCATTATTAAGACTTTTCGTGTCATGTAGGTGTCGATTTTTTCCTGGCGAGCGATAGCAAGCCTGTAATTTAAGAGAACCAGGCCTTCGGCCGCGACATTTTTATATAACAAAATTACAAATTTATCTTGAAAGGGGATCCTGGGGTTGTTTTTATAAGTTTGATGGAAGTCTAGGGAGGAAACTAGAAAAACAATAAATACATGAACAGATTGACCAAAAAGTAAACCATCCCCTCCTTAATGGCACAGAGCTGGGAGAGGGAACACATACTGAATATTATAATACTGTAAGCAAAAGAAGTAATGAATACAAACAGACTAGGAAAAGCCAAAGAAAATATACCGAGGAACCGAGAGAAATAATAATAAAGAAAGCACACAGGCCAGAGATAAGAGAAAGGAGCAATGCTGGAGGGGGAAGAGAGAGAGATAACGAGGGGAGAGGGGTAATGAGGGGGAAGAAGAGGGAGAGAAGGAGGATAACAAGGAGAGATGGGTAATGAGGGGGAAGAAGAGGGGGAGGGATGGGGAGACAGGGGAGGAGGGGGAGGGCTAACAGGAGTGAAGGGGATGCAGGGGAGGGGAGGAGGGAAGGAGAGGGGAGAAGGGTAATGAGGGGGAAGAGGAGGGGAGACGTCCAGGTTATGGAGAGGGAGAGGGGAAAGAGGAGGCTGAGGAGGGAAGGGGAGAGAGGGGAGGTGATAGTAAGGGAGGTACTGAGGGGGAAGAAGAGAGGGCAAATGAGGGGAAGGGAGTAGAGAGATGAGTGGGGTGGAAGGGGAAAGGGTTGGGCATGAAGAAAAGAGAGAGAGAGAGAGAGAGTAAATATGTGAGTCGAGAAATAGGATAAGAGGAAGGAGACGATAGGAAAATGAAGAAAGGGAGAAGAAGGAAGAAGACGAAGAGAAGGACAAGGAGGAGAAAAATAGGAGAGGAGAACAAGGGAGAGAGTTAATAAAGGGGAAGGAGGGGAGAGGTGGGGAGAACGAGGGGAGAGGAGAGGGGATTTGGGGGGAATGGGGGGAATTTTGGGAGGGGAGGGGAAGATGGGGAGAACGAGGGGAAGAGGGGGAAAGGGTAGGGGAAGTTGGGGAGAGAGAGGGAGGGGAGTGGAAGTTGGGGAGAACGGGGGTGAGGGGACTAGGGAGAGAGGGGATAAGGGAGTTGGGGAAGTTATGGAGAGAGGGGGAAGGAGATGGGAGAAGGGGAAAGGAAGTGGGGGAGAGGGGGGGGGGGGAAAGGAAGTTGGGGAGAGAGGGGGAAGGGTAGGGGAAGTTGGGGAGAGAGGGGAGGGGAGGATAGGAAAGTGGGAAGGGGGGGGGAGGTTGGGGAGGGAGAGAGTGAGGGGAGGGGAGGGGAAGTTAGGGTGAGAGGTGGGAGGGGAGGGGAAGTTGGGGAGAGGGGGAAGTGTGGGAGGGGAGGGGAAGTTGAGGAGAGGGGGGGGAAGGGAAGGGAAGGGGGGGAAGGGGGAGGGGGAGGGAAAGTTGGGGAGGGAGGGAGGGGAAGAGGGAAAGAGAGGTGAAGTTGGGGAGGTGGGGGAAGGGGAGGGGAAGTTGGGAAGAAAGTGGGACGGGATGGAAAGTTGGAGAGAGAGGGGGAGGGGGAGTTGGTGAGAAAATGAGACAGGAGCACAGGGGAGAGAGTTAATAAAGGAGAAGGAGAGGGAGAGGGTGGGGGAAGTTGGGGGGATTAGGGGAAGGAGGAGAGGGAGTTGGGGAGAGGGGAGACAGGACAACGATGCAAGGGGTCGTTTACTATGAGGCCGGGAAGAGGAAATTACCCCAAGACTGTCAGCCCACTAGGTATTTCTGTGTGAGAGAGAGAGATAGAGTACAAAGGAGTACAAAGGAAATCAAGCAACAACAAGTCTAGTGACCCTTCTAGGCTGCTTGTCCTCCAAAACACTGAGGATCAAGTGTCCAAACAGTGGTTTAGAGTGGGTAAGGGAACATTAGAAAGGGAATTACTGCCCTAGAACTAATGTCCGTGGCAGGATTAGGAAGTTAGTAGGGGACAGAGGGGTTAGTAACTGAGGGGGGGATAAAATAATTTTATTCATTTACAAACGCAGTCAGTCGCGGGTTTGATGCGAGATATTTGTCTAAGCGGAGTTTAAATGAATCAACGGTGCTGCAGTCTATAACGTCTCGGGGAAGCCCATTCCACAAGTTGACAACTCGATTGAAGAAGAAATTCTTAGATTCGTGAGTTAAAATATTTACCAATAATTTTGCAACCGTTTCCCTGCGTGTAATTAGATTAGTCGATAGTGAAGTACTTACTACAGTTCATATTGTCGATGCCTTTGATGATTTTGAACACTTGAATTAAGTCACCTCTTAATTTGCGCTGGGTTAAAGGAAATAGATTTAATTCTCTAAGACGCTCTTCGTATGGTTTGTTCTTTAGGCTAGGTATCATTTTGGTAACTCTACGTTGAACTCGTTCTAGCTTGTTTATATCTTTTTGGTAATAAGGGCACCAGGATTGAACGCAGTATTCCAGAAGAGGGCGGACTAAGGAATTGTAAAGGGTTAGGATAACTTCTTTGGATTTATGCTCAAATGACCTGCCTATAAAGCCAATTATTTTGTTTGCCTTCTTAACAACTTCTGAACATTGTTGACTCGGTTTTAGGTTACTCGATATTGTTACTCCCAGATCGGTTTCTCTGTTTACATTCTTAAGCTGAGTGCCATTCATCGAATAGTTTGCTTTCTCATTAGGTATCCGATATGTAGTACTTTACATTTATCCGCATTGAAACTCATTTGCCAAATTTGGGCCCAACATGACAATTTATCTAGATTGTGTTGCATATCGTCAACTTGTTCTTTTGAGAGTACGCTATTTGCAATTTTTGTATCGTCAGCAAATTTTGAGATTGTACAGGTGAGACCCTCATCTATGTCGTTGATGTAAATTAGAAAGAGAATTGGTCCTAGTACCGATCCCTGGGGTACCCCGCTACTTACATTGGTCCATTTAGATGCGTTACCGTTTATGACTACTCTTTGCTTTCTGTCGCTGAGCCAATTTTCTATCCATTTCAACACACCGTCTTGTATTCATGCGCTTTTAGTTTTAGCAGTAAACGTTTGTGGGGAACTTTGTCAAAGGCCTTTTGAAAATCAAGGTATATAATATCTACAGCTTTACTCTCATCGTAGAGGTTGAGGATATCGTGGAAGAAGTCTAAGAGGTTTGTTAAACAGGAACGTTTTTTACGAAAGCCGTGTTGAGTATCTTTAAGTAAGTTATTTGCCTCTAAGTGATTTACGAGTCTGTCTCTTATGACCGTTTCTAGCATTTTACATACAATTGAGGTTAAGCTAATTGGATGATAGTTACTGGGTAGGGATTTGCTGCCTTTTTTGAATATCGGTGTTACGTTGGCTAGCTTCCACTGATCAGGCATAGTCCCAGACTGCAAGGATTCATTGAATAGCAATGTCAGTGATTTGGAGAGCTCATCCTTAGCTTCCTTTAGAACTCTAGGCGAGATTGTATCAGGTCCAGGCGTTTTATTTACCTTGAGTTTATCTAAACAATTCAATACTTCTCTCTCTGTAACGGTGATATTGCTTAGAACATCTGAATTATCAATCTGAATCGGCGATGGTGTAGGGATATCACTGAGGTCTTCGGTTGTAAAAACTGATGTAAAGAAGGTATTGAGGGCAGTACTCATTTGTACTTCGACTTTGGTGTATTCTCCATTTTCATCGACTAACGGTCCAACAGTTGAAGTAACTACTTTTTTCTTTCTGATATAACTATAGAATTCTTTCGGGTTTGTTTTACTTTGATTCACAACATGTAACTCCAGGGTCTTTTTACTTTGCTTAATTAACTTTTTGGCTTTGCGTCGTAGCTCTACAAATTTCACCCGTTCTTCGTCATTTTGTGAGGATTTTAATCTATCATTAGCAAATTTTTTAGCAAGTAGACAGTCTGAAATATCTTTATTCCACCATTTGGGCTTATCATTATGGCCTGGATGCCGTATTTTCGATGGAATGCAGTCTTGCACTGCCTTAAGGTAAGTGGTTGTGAAACACTCCCAAGATGTATTTATGTCGTTATTGTTAGTCAGAAAGCTCCAGTCAGTTTCTTTAAGCTTTGATTTAAGTTTATGAAAATTTGCTTTCTTGAAATTAGGGACTTTCTCAATGCTGCTATTTGATTTGTTACTAGTAAACTTTAAAGTGAAAGTTATCGTACGATGGTCGCTGTTACTGAATTCATCACCACATTCAAATTCTCTATTAATTCTTCTTTTGTTGCGAGTACAAGGTCAAGCACATTATTACCACGGGTCCGGAGATTGTACAAATTGAAAAAGTGAACTCTCTCGCAAGTTAGCATAGAGGTCGTGTCCAGAGTGTGAAGTAAGAATATCGCCCCATTTAGTCACGGGTAAGTTGAAATCGCCAAGAATTACGGTATCTTGTATGTTAGTTATTTCTGCAATTTGTTCATAAATTTCACTGTCAGTTTGCACTGATTGAGATGGGGGTCTGTATAATAAAGCTAGTGTTATTTTAGTTCCTCGTTAATATTTAATAGTACGTAAGATATGTCTATATTCGCAATTTGAGGTTTTGACATTAAGACGGGATTAAGACTTTCCTTTATAAAAAAAAACAGAACTCCTCCTCCATTTCTATTGATCCGACTTTTCTCAAACATTGTATAACCAGGAAGCGTATATTTGGCTAAAAAGTCTCTGTCTTCCGTATTTAACCAAGATTCTGTAATGCCGATTATATCATAATGTTCTGTAAACATGATTTCCTCTAGATCTGAAAATTTATTGCGTATGCTACGAGCATTTACATAAAACAACTTAAGAGTATTAGAGTTGGATGTTACCGATTGTGCATTGTCTGAATTTTTAGTTCGTATTTGACTTACACTACCCTGTCTGGGGTCTGGTAGACCCCGTTTTTTGAACGGAAATCCTTGACTGCATCGTTCAGCAGACGACCAAGACGTGCAGCTCCTACTTCATTGAGATGTACACCATCTCCTGAAAACAAAGATTTATCATAGTAAAAATGATCCCACGTGTCGACAAAGCCGATGTCCTCCTCCCTGCAGAGTTTGGCAAGTCGGCGATTTGTACTGGTAGCTATGTTGTAGAATCGGTTTTCTACATCAGTCCGGGGAACAATTCCTAAAATTAAGATTCTATTAGATTTTTCCTTGAAGGACCTGATTAGCCGCCGGTACTTGCAAAGTAGTTCCTCTGACCGCGTCCGTTGGACATCGTTAGATCCAACGTGGATGACGTACGTAGTGCTTGCGGGGGCGAGCCTGGAAACCTCTTCCACAGCCGCAACAATGTCGTCCACGCCGCCACCTGGGATACAGAATCGCTTTCTGGTCCTGGGTGCCCTGGCGCAGAACTCGGTTAGTTGGCCACGGACCATGGAGTCGCCCACAAGCCGAACTTCTTCCGTTTCCTCTTCCTCGTCAATAGCCAGAATTTTGAAGCGGTTTTGGCATGTTGTCGGGATGACCTTCCTGGTACTGGTACTGGGATACACATTGTTTCTCACTAACTGAAAATTGTCCTGGGGGGGAGTGAGAGTAGAGTCATTATTATTTTCTGCAACATCTAAGGTAGCTGCTGGTGTGGGTACCGGTACCGGTACTGTATGCACTGGAATGGCGGTTGACATCGTAGTGGTTTCTTGGGCCGAGGGCACTCCTACGTTGAGTGTGGCAAATTCTTGAAGGGATTCAAGCTTCGTAGTCAGGGCATCGATCTTGCGGTGAGCTGCATTCAATTCATCCGCAATCTTCTCTCGGAGCTGGCAAAATCTACAAATTTGGACATCAGTATCAACAAACATGGTAGGGCCAAATTTACCAGAACAACTCGTGCAGGTTCGTTGCGGCGCCATGACGATATAATCACAATATACCTGAAAATCACACAAATTTATGGTAGCAAAATGGTACAATTAAAGCCTGAAAATCGCAAAAAATGTATGTTAGCAATGTGATCCAATTAATTCCTGAAAATCACACAAAATTTTGTTAGCAATATGATAAAATTAATATGCCTGTAAATCACAAACAATATGTTAGCAATAGAACACAATTTATGCCTGAATAAAACAAAAATTATTGATGTTAGCAGTATGATAGGGGAGGTGTGGTGGAGTGGTCTTGCCACTGGCCTGGTAATCCAAAGGTCCCGGGTTCAAATCCCGATGTATCAATGGGAAGATATTATTGGGATGGAATTTGTGCTGTACCTAGTATCAGTGCATTACCACAAGCCCACCGAAACGTCAATAAAATACCCTCATTGTTCCCTGATTAATAGCAGTGTATGAATATTCCCATATTCAAAATATGCTATAGGGGTGCAATGCCTGGTGAGTTATCTGCTCAACAGGTGGCGTTGTGTGTGTGTAAGTGTGAGAGTCCGAGTGTAGGGGAGACAGTGAAGCACGGGAACGAGATGGCTTCAGAGATGGGGTCGTTTCGGGCCATGAGTGAGCACCATGCCTCATGTGAAGGCAAGATGGCAGGTGCTCGTTGTACTCTACGTGCTTCACATGTCTCACTCCCTAGACTGGAACAAGACCTCACGGGCTTCACTGTTCATTGTAAAGCGTGAATGTTAAGGCTCTCAGCCTATGCCCGAGAGGAAGTAAGTTGGAATATAGAAAAAAAAAAAAAAAAAAAAAAAAAAAAAAAAAAAATTACACAGTTAAAGCCTGAAAATCACAAATGGACTAGAAATTTGTTACAAAATTTACTGGAAAAAAAAGTGGGAGAGGGTTAATGTAGCCTAGTGAGAAAACTGGAAAACAGTATACAGTACAGTAACAACAAATATTTGTTAGCAATATGGTACAATTAATGCCTGTAAATCACAAAAAGAGAGAGAGAGAGAGTGAGAGAGAGAGAGAGAGAGAGAGGGGGGGGGGCAGGTGGGGAGGGAGAGAGAGATGGAGGAAGGGAGGGAGAGAGGGGAGGGATTGGTGTTATTCGAATTATTTTACTGTATACTTGAGCACACGAGAGAGAGAGAGTACAAAGGAGTACAAAGGAAATCAAGCAACAACAGATCTAGTGACCCTTCTAGGCTGCTTGTCCTCCAAAACACTGAGGATCAAGTGTCCAAACAGTGGTTTAGAGTGGGTAAGGGAACATTGGAAAGGGAACTACTGCCCTGGAACTAATGTCCGTGGCAGGAGTAGGAAGTTAGTAGGGGACAGATGGGTTAGTAACTGAGGGGGGGATAAAATAATTTTATTCATTTACAAACGCAGTCAGTCGCGGGTTTGATGCGAGATATTTGTCTAAGCGGAGTTTAAATGAATCAACGGTGCTGCAGTCTATAACGTCTCGGGCAGCCCATTCCACAAGTTGACAACTCGATTGAAGAAGAAATTCTTAGATTCGTGTGAGTTAAAAGATTTACCAATAATTTTGCAACCGTTTCCCCGCGTGTAATTAGATTGATCGATAGTGAAGTACTTACTACAGTTCATATTGTCGATGCCTTTGATGATTTTGAACACTTGAATTAAGTCACCTCTTAATCTGCTGGGTTAAAGGAAATAGATTTAATTCTCTAAGACGCTCTTCGTATGGTTTGTTCTTTCGGCTAGGTATCATTTTGGTAACTCTACGTTGAACTCGTTCTAGCTTGTTTATATCTTTTTGGTAATAAGGGCACCAGGATTGAACGCAGTATTCCAGAAGAGGGCGGACTAAGGAATTGTAAAGGGTTAGGATAACTTCTTTGGATTTATGCCCAAATGACCTGCCTATAAAGCCAATTATTTTGTTTGCCTTCTTAACAACTTCTGAACATTGTTGACTCGGTTTTAGGTTACTCGATATTGTTACTCCCAGATCGGTTTCTCTGTTTACATTCTTAAGCTGAGTGCCACTCATCGAATAGTTTGCTTTCTCATTAGAGAGAGAGAGAGAGAAGAGCCACATACACACAGAACGAGGATAGAGTGAAGGAAATGAGGAAAGTGAAGCAAGTAATATGAATACCTAGCAGAATATAATGGAAAGGAAATGACAATGTGTATGATTCCGGTATATCAGAGAGAGAGAGAGAGACAGACAGAGTGAGAGAGAGAGAGAGAGAATGAGCTAGTTAATGAGAATAGCTATCAGGATATAATGGAAAGGAAGTAACACTATGTAGGCTTCCGGTACGGTATATAATAGAGAAACATACCACACACGAAAAGAGATAGGGAAAAGATAATATTGACAATGGTCAAATTTGTTTAAGGGGAGGTTATCATATTTTCTATATCAAGTCTATTTATATTTATTCTCTCTCTCTCTCCCTCTCTCTCTCTCTCTCTCTATATATATATATATATATATATATATATATATATATATATATATATATATAATAAATTATTATATATACTGTATAATATATATATATATATATATATATATATTTTTTTTTGTTTTTTTTTTTTTTTAAGTTTGATCCCTAGACCTACCTCTATTGTACATGGAGGTAATGAAAATGCACATAACCTTTATTACAAAACAATCATATTTTCGACTAAAAACATGACATTTCAAAATAACAATTCATCATAAATGAATTCTAGTGACATACACAGCTATGATAATGGAGTCAAATATTTAGAAGTAGAATAAATCAATAACACCGACTACCAAAGAAGATTAATGTTGATTGGTATTGAGGGGGACAAAGAAGAGAGAGGGGCCATTACTCCCCACCCCCCTCTCTCTCTCTCTCTCTCTCTCTCTCTCTCTCTCTCTCATTCTCCTTTTAACTAACATTTCCTTCTCTCTCTCTGTCTCTTTCTCTCTCTCTCTCTCTCTCTCTCTCTCTCTCTCTCTCTCTCTCTCTCTCTCTTCTATCACTCCATTGTATTACTTCTTAAACTTCCATGTTTTTCTTCCCCCCTATTCTTATCTCGCCCTCCTTTATCTCCTCCTCTTCCCCTTCTCCTCCCTCTTCCCTCCCATCCCTCTTCAACAAGGTACACTCGGATCCCATAGTCTCTAGCCCACTCATAAATATTCGTGGACTTCACTTATTTATAATTATCGAAGTATGTCACTGAAAGAAAATTAATGAATATCATTTTCAATACATCAACTCCAAAAATAGATATACTATTTTTTTGAAAACAAGTTTTACCCAGAAATCAATCTAGATAATTATAATTGCATAAATAAAAACATAGGGGGGCACGAATTCTTGTGAGTGGGGTGGAGGATATGGCATTCGAGTGTACTTAGATTCTATCCTCCTCCTCCTCCTTCTCCTTCTCTTCCTCCTCCTCCTCCTCTTTCCTTCATCCTCTCCCAAACGTTCTCCTCTCTCCCCTCCCCCTCCCCCTCTACCCTTTCCCCTGCCCCTCCCCTCTCAATCTCGCTACCTTGGCGCTGAGCACAACAATTTGGTTTATGCATGAATGTGTGGGAAGGGGTAGGGGTGGGGGAGAGGAGGGGGGGAAGGGGTTATAGATGGGAGGTGAAAGGGTGAATAGGGGACTGTGGGAAAGGGGAGTGGGGGGGAGGGAAGGAGGGGAAGGGTAGAGAGGGTAGTGAGGGAGAAGGAGTAAATGGGAAAGAGAAAGAGAAAGAGAGAGAGAGAGAGAGAGAATTAAGTGATTGAGCAAGCAGAAGTAGACGTAGAGAGAAGAATGGACAAGGAAGTAGAGTCCATGATTGAAGGGTATGAATTGAGCGATATAGAAGATGTTCGTGTGTGTGTGTGTGTGTGTGAGAGAGAGAGAGAGAGAGAGTGTGTGTGTGTGTGTGTGTGTGTGTGTGTGTGTGTGTGTGTGTGTGTGATGAATAGATGATTGGGGGACAGAGAAAGACGTATACACCTTCATTAAGCGAGAAGGATTACAATTATATATCCTACAAATGGGAAGTGAAGGAGTTTAAAAGAATATAGAAGATTCATTCTTAAGAAATTATTATGTTCTCTCCACCAACCAACTTTTACTCCTAAGCTCGATTAATGAAATTAACAAACACATGTGGCAGTCCGGGGATTCGAACCCAGGACGCTCACACCGAAAATCAACACACTTATGCATTGCAGACATATCTTCCAAGCTATAGCGTGTGTCTATACTGTGTATGTGTATTTGTGGGTACTCCGTGCTTTTTGTTTTTTATTTTATTAAACTGTAGCCATATATAAAGGCCATAATGTTCGGGAAAAACAAAACAAAAACCTTCTTTATGTTAAATGTATATGGAAAGACACAACAAATAATTAATCTAAATATGTGTGAGGTGGCAGGTCAATATCAACGACCATCAATGAGCACCCCTACTCTGTGCAACTCTCTAACCCAAGAGTGAAACGTTATTCTCAATCTTTCTTCTATTCAACTGCTGAGCTCTGGAGCTCTCTCCCAGAATCAGTCTTTCCCTCTTCCTATTGTGACGTCTACCAGCGTTGGCAGAATCGCCTCTCATTAGCCACCAGCGCTCGGCAGGGACATCGAAATGGGCTACAGTTATCAGAGAATGTTGTTCTTTCTTTCCAAGTACTCGCATTGTCACAGACAGTCCAGTGGTGGTCTTTATTTTCGCCTGTGACAATGGGAAGTATTTTATATCATTAGTAGAATATAAGATGCATTGTGTAGAGTTAAGGAGAAAGAGAGATATGGGGAGCGTGGTGGTAATATGTGCGTGTGTATGTATGTGCTGCCTCGCTCGGAGGAGTTTTCCCGCGCGCGCGGGCTTTCCCTCGCCTTTGATTGGCTGGTGGATCCTGGCGTGTCCTAGGGGCCTGCTGCCTTGTGACGTCTCGGCCCGTGATTGGCCGACCATCGCGCCCTTGTGGGCTCCTGTGTAACTAACCTCCTGCATGAGGGTCCCGAGGAGCTGCCCTCTTCAGGACAGGCTTGGCGTGCATGCTTCTAACATCCCTTTGCATACTCTCTCCCGATCACCCCCTTTACCACTGTCTCTCTCTCTGATCTTCTTCTTTTCCATTGCTCCTCACCTTTATTCAATTACTTATCCCCTTGGGTTCTGCATACGGTTTCCATAGCCAGCCCATTGTATTGCATGCGCCGTCCTCTGAGATATTTACATGTACTTAGAATAGGTTTGAGGGTTCTTAGTTAGTAGAGGTTAAGAACTCTGTGTGTGTCTCCATTATTGATTTAGTGTTCTGCTCTTTTATTTAATGCTAGACTGGGATAAGGTTACTGTAGTCGTTGTCCCCAATGTGTATATGGTTTGTTTATACCTACACGACTTCGACCGGTCCTGTGGTAGCCTAGGTTGTCTTTTCGGCTGCGTCTTTTTGCGAGTGCAGCATTGTGTTGACTGAGGGATTTGGCCTGTTCCAGTTCCACACTTTGCTGTCTCTTTGCTTGTCTTTTGAGGGTCGCCAGGATAGAACCAGATACTTGTGATCTGGATCTATCAAGAGAGCACCCAAGTCAATTAACGTAACTTAAAGGATGCAGTCTTAAGGACATCGCTAGACTACGAGCCTGTCTTGCTCAACCCCAGTTCCTTACCTAGAGTATCCCAGCTAGACATTATTAATTGAGTAGACACTTGCTAGTATTTAATATAAGCTCTTTAATATTATGTACGCATTATTATTCACAGCATTTATTAGTCTAGGTTGTTGCTGAGCCGCACAACCATAGCAGACTGTTTCGTTGATGAGGAAGTACTTCTTTTAGTGTCGAGCATTACTACCGTTGCGCATTTATAGTATTCTCGTGTCAGTTAACATTATATGTCCTATCTTTTAGTGTATTCAGTCTACACGTGTTCTGTCCTGCCTCCTGCCTGTATATAATTTAAGATACGAGCATCTTATAAGCATCAGACTTTCTTCAGAAGTTTCCAGGTCTATGCTGTAGGACTATACTTCAATTTCTTTCAGATAGGAGTGAAGAGTTTATTGTTGTTTAGAGTAACTGTATTGAAGCATCTTTTTATTGTATTAAATCTTGCAGTGATTTAATTGATCTTTCCATAGATTCCTTTTTATGCATTTTAACGTAACTTGCATCTTGTTTGTTATCAGGCTATACCAGTGTGGGTTAGTCTGAAGTAGAGTACATTTATGCCCAGTTAAGGATACCCCGTTATCGCAGATTAACTCTGGAGGGTATAGGTGTTTTTGTTCGCCGGCATATAAGTTCGAGGGTTTGGATCTAGCGTACCGTTGTTGCATAGTGCCCTATTACTAGTCCAATCATTAAGTGCCCTTGTTTTATTCGTAGCCCCGGTCGTAACAAATGGCGACCTTCCCTAGTATCTTATATTAGTCGTCATACCAAATGAACTAAGAAATAATTGCAGGATTTTTGGACATTTGTTTTTTGAGGAATATTTTGGACACAGATTTTTTTTTTGGCAACGTAGTATAGCACTTGAGTTGTCTTTGAGCATTTTTTTGAGTGAATAGTGCTACATGAGAGTTTAAGTACTCCTTTTTTTTTATAAACGTTGAGAATTTTCGGTGGACACTATGTCGAACGACGGATCAATGCACAGTGAGGACACAGTACGGGAAGCAGACTCTGAGGTGCAGCAGCGGGGTTTGTTAGAAGGCATTAGAGTAATAACTAGTGAGGAGGCTGCAAGGGAGTTTCTGGAGATGCCTATTACTGTTGACCGGGTGTCGGGGATTGATCGGTATGATCTCCAGTGTTTGGCCACGGTCATGGGGCATGTTGGCACTAGCAGTATGACGAGAAGTGACCTGGTGGCCTGTGTGCTCGGTGGGGTGCGTGGGGCTTCGGGTGGAGCGGGAGCTGGGGCACCTTCGGCCCAGCCCCCATTCCACTTGACTCCTACCATGGCGCCCCCTCGGGCTCCGGAGCCGGGTACGGTCCCGCAAGCCGATAGTCACTGGCAGCGTGGTTTGCACCTGGGTGGATCACTGGGTGGGTCTCCAATTGTTGCAGCTCCTCCTCCTCAAGGTTTAACTCCAGAGATGCTCTTCCAGCTTGAGATGGTTAAGATTCAGACTGAGGAGAGAAAGGCCATACGTGAGGCTGAGCAACGAAAGGCTGAGCTCGAGCAACGGCAGCGAGAGGCTGAGGCCGAGGAGAGAAAGGCCTTACGTGAGCCTGAGCTTCAGGTTGTGGCTACGAAGTACTGTGCAGACAGAGATCTTGAGAAGTCTCGGGTGGAGTCGACAGGGCAGCGTCTCGGTTCCGGGAATCGAGGTCTTGATCAGTCTTTATCGCACCTTCTTAAGTTAGTCCCTGCATTTGACGAGTCGGGTGTCACCGAATTTTTCCTGCGTTTTGAGAAGAAGTGCCGGGAGCACCAATGGCCCGAGGTTAAGTGGGCAGCCCTTGTTTCCTCTAGGTTGGTTGGCAAAGGGCTCAAGCCATATGATGCGTTGCCCTTGGAGTCTTGCATCGATTATGAGGTATTGAAGGAAGCTGTTCTGCGGGCGTACGAGTTACAACCAGAGACATATAGGTTGAAGTTTCGGGGTGTTACGAAGGGTCGTGAGTGCACTTTTCTAGAACATGCCCGGGAACTGTCTGATGCTTTGAGAAATTGGCTGAGGTCAGAGAAGGTGACGACGTTCGGAGAGCTTGAGCATTTAGTCCTTCTAGAGCAATTTTTCAAATGCACAGGCGGCGACATGACTTTGAACCTCAAAGAGAAACGCCCTAAAACTCTACAAGAGACAGCTGAGATGGCTGACCTGAGATTATCACTAATCCGTGGGTGCGGGTCTGCACAACGGACCGATGCAGTTAACAAGGGGCACAACACTCCACCCCCCCGAGTCAGTGATACCACATTTAATAACAAAAGCAAGAGCAATGATACCAATTTTGATCACAAACCTAAAACCGTCCCATTTAAGAAAGGTCAGGGCCCTTCCCCACCTCAGGGGAAGTCCAAGGGTGAAGTAGAGTGTTTTAAGTGTCATAAAAAGGGGCATTTCGCACGTTCCTGCCCTAGTAATCAATCCACAGCAGTCGTGTCTTTGGCTAGCAACGTTGGGGTGTCTCTGAGGTCTTCTGCATTTACCCGGGGTGATATGTCAGATGCGGGGGCACAGCCAGCGAAGGAGTGTCCGGAAGGCTCGAAACCTGTCCGCGATGCTTTTTGCGACCATTGAGGGCGTGGCTGCGTGAGTTGGGCTGGTTGCAAGCAGGGGTTGGAATTGTTGCGTGATACAGGTGCATCCCAGACTCTGATGAAAAACTTTACAGGCAATCCTATAAACGCGGCACGGGTAGTTGTGGTGCAGGGTATTAATGCTACACGGTCATACCCGTTGGTTCGAGTAGAGCTGGAGGTTGAAGGTGTGACACAAGAGTTGGATGTCGGAATCGTGGAGAAACTGCCAGTAGAGGGTGTCGACCTTCTTCTCGGCAACGACTTTGCGGTGCCTAATTCTGAGGTTCCACCCTTAGTCGTTGCCGAGAGGGCGGCCGACGTGAGTAGGGAGGGGCAGGAGTTGGTCGAGAGGTGTCAATTACAGCAGATGGCGTGTGTTGTCACCCATTCTCGTGCATGTAAAGTGTCACAGCCTATTCCTCAGTCTCCAGACCAGCGGAGGAACGGTCGAAAGGAGAAGGCTAAAGTTGGGAAACGTTTTGAGAGTTTTGATCCAGCGGCTCTTCTTGGCGACTCAGTATTAGCACCTATGTTAAGGTCCGGAGTGGCCCCAGAACCTGTCACATTTGTTGAGGAGGAAGGGCGTGTGAAAACTCCGAGACAGCACCGTTACTCACAAAAGCAAGATAGGATTGAACAGCCCAATACCGGGGGGGGGGGGGGGGGGGGCCATAAGTTGCTCCGGGAGCATCTCGATAAATTGGCTCCTTCGAATATCTGTCGGCTGCAGTTGGGTGATCCGGAGCTTCAGAAGCGTAGTAACGGTGCAATCGAACTTGAGGAGGACGGGGATTCAAAGCCGGGGGACTTCTTTCGTGAGGAGGGCATTTTGTACAGGCGTTTTCTAGATCCCAGACGGAGTTGGGAGGGTGGGTCGAGAGTGGTTGACCAGTTGGTAGTGCCTAGTGTGTGCCGTGATAGCCTACTGAGGTTGGCGCATGATGTACCGTTGGCAGGGCATTTGGGTGTACGTAAGACGGTAGCAGCTTTGGCGAAGTTGTTTTGGTGGCCAGAGATGAAGGCACATGTTGCGTCATGGGTGGCAATGTGCAGTACCTGCCAGACAGTAGGTAAACCAAACTAGTGTATTCCCAAGGCTCTGTTACACCCTATTCCTGTTATCGGGCCACCATTCAGTAAGGTTATAATCGACATGGTTGGCCCTCTACCCCCTACTAGTGCAGGCAACAAGTACCTCCTCACCATTATGGATGTTGCCACTCGTTATCCGGATGCATACCCCATGCGAAATGGTACTGCTAAGACTGTTGTTCGTAACTTGTTATTGTACTGTTCTAGGTACGGGTACCCGCAGGAATTGCAGTCAGACCAGGGGTCCAACTTTACTTCTAACCTTTTCAAACAGACCATGCAGCAGCACAGTATCAGTACAGTTGTCTCTTCAGCCTATCACCCAGAGAGCCAAGGGGTGTTGGAGAGGTGGCACTCGACTCTGAAGAGCATGTTGCGTTGTTACTGTGTTGAAAATGGGAAAGATTGGGATCTTAGGTTGCCCTATGTATTATTCGCTGCTCGGGAGGTACCTGGTGAAAGCCTAGGGTTCAGTCCCAATGAGTTAGTTTTTGGACATCAGGCCAGAGGCCCCCTCAACATGGTTAGAGAAATATGGGAGGGCACAGCAAAACCATGTTCCATGTTAAAGTATGTCCTCGAGAGCAGAGAGAGAATGCTGAGAAGCCTAGAGTTGGCAGGTAGGAATTTGGTAGGGTCGCAAGCACTTATGAAAGACAGGTACGATGAGAAGACGAAACTCTGGGAGTTTAAGGTGGGGCAAGAGCTGTTGATTCTGTTATGCTGGTCCTTATAAGGTGGTAAAAAAGATCTCTGACCTAGACTATCTTGTGGCTACTCCAGATAGGCGTAAAAAGAACCAGCTGTGCCATGTGAATCTTGTGAAAGAGTTTGTGAAGCGCCCCCCTGAGCCTCTCGCTGTCCCTGTGTTGACCTGCAGCGGTCATGGAGGAGAAGGAGTGAGGGACAGTGAAGCTCAGGTGGAAGATAACTGGGAGTGTCATGTCTCTGCTGACCAGTGGGCGGGGAACTCCAGACAGGTGGCTGACGATGCTCTAGTGCACCTGCCTGAGCAACAGCGTGTAGCCGTGCATCGCCTGTTTGCTTCATACCCCACTGTGTTCGCAGAGCACCCAGGCCTCACAACTCGAGTGGTGCATGACGTGGACGTGGGAGATCACACCCTCTTTAAATCAGTACCCTACAGAATTCCACCCATTAAACTCCCAGCCCTCAGAGCGGAGTTAGAGTATATGTTAGAACAGGGGTTGATTGAGAAGGGGGCAGTTAGGTGGACATCTCCTGTCACTCTGCAGCCTAAGCCTGACGGGAAGGTTCGCTTCTGTATTGACTTTCAGAGATTGAACGAGTTGACTCCTACCAATGCTTATCCCCTTCCCCGTGTTGACGATAGTGTAGACAAGATTGGTAAGGCACAGTTTCTAACTAAGGTAGACCTAGTGAAAGGCTACTGGCAGGTGCCCTTGTCTGAGCGGGCGAAGGGGTATGCGGGTTCGTGGTTGATGGGAACACCTACCGTTGCAATGTGATGCCGTATGGCCTTAAAAATGCCCCAGCAACCTTCCAGAGTCTTATGAATGAGTTAGTAGCTGACATCCCTAACTGCACTGTCTACCTAGATGACGTTATAATATACGATGACAACTTTGAGAGTCACTGTGAGCACATAGAAGCCTTGTTTCGGAAGCTCAGTGAGGCCAGCTTGGTGGTTAATCTGGGCAAGTGCGACTTTGTCCGGGCAACTGTGCAATATCTTGGGTTTGTGGTCGGGTTAGGCCAGGTGTGCCCCCCCCCCAAAACAAGATACAGGCTATTAACCAGTTCCCCAGGCCGTCCACTAAGCGGCAGATCATGAGATTTTTGGGCATGATCGGTTACTATCGCCGCTTCATTCGGGGTTATTCTACTGTGTTAGCTCCTCTGACAGATTTACTAGCAAAAGAGAAAAAGTTCAAGTGGGCACCTGAGTGTGAAAGGGCTTTTTCGCTGGTCAAGCACCTACTATGCACTCACCCAATCCTCAGGGCCCCTGACTTTGAAAGACCATTCCAGCTGGCAACAGATGCCAGCGGTGTAGGGGCTGGTGCCGTCTTAATGCAAACAGACGAGGAAGGTTTGGAGCATCCAGTCAGTTTCTTTTCCAAGAAGTTTAATTCCGCTCAGAAAAACTACTCTGTGGTAGAGAAAGAACTGTTGGCAATAGTGTTGGCGCTCAGGCACTTTGAAGTATATGTTCCTGCCTACGGGCCAGTCGTGGTGATTTACACCGACCACCACCCTCTTAAATTTCTGAACCAATTCCATAACCGGACTATGAGGCTGACACGTTGGTCACTCATGTTGCAAGAATACAATCTAGACATTCGCCATATTGCCAGTTGTGAGAATGTGATTGCAGACTGTTTGTCGAGGGTGGAGGATCCGGCGTAGATCCACACCACAGGTGTGTGGGTTTGAGTGGAGAAAAATCAGGCTTGCCCCTGTAGAGCAGCCGTCAAAAACAACATTAAAATTAAATAAAAAAATCACATAAAAACTCTTTCTTTTTTATAGTTAATTGTAAGTTGCCAATGTTATAGCTAAAGTCCTAAGTTGAACCTGTCTTTCACTTAGTAGGCTGGGCTCTGTAAAGCTCGCTCAGGGAGCATAGCAGGCTAAAATTATACTATTATGTTTGGGAGGGGTTATAAGATTTTCTTTATGCTAATATGTTGTTTTATTTAAGATTGAGCTTTGCATTTCAGTTCTGGTGGAGTGGCTGGGTGTGGCGGGTCTTGTCGGCATTCTGCCTTGTCAGATATGGTGCTCGCCTAATGTCGAGCGTCCCATATCTTGGGCTGGGTGTGACGTCTACCAGCGTTGGCAGAATCGCCTCTCGTTAGCCACCAGCGCTCGCCAGGGACATCGAAATGGGCTACAGTTATCAGAGAATGTTGTTCTTTCTTTCCTAGTACTCGCATTGTCACAGACAGTCCAGTGGTGGTCTTTATTTTCGTCTGTGACAACGGGAACTATTTTATATCATTAGTAGAATATAAGATGCATTGTGTAGAGTTAAGGAGAAAGAGAGATATGGGGAGCGTGGTGGTAATATGTGCGTGTGTATGTATGTGCTGCCTCGCTCGGAGGAGTTTTCCCGCGCGCGCGGGCTTTCCCTCGCCTTTGATTGGCTGGTGGATCCTGGCGCGTCCTAGGGGCCTGCTGCCTTGTGACGCCTCGGCCCGTGATTGGCCGACCATCGCGCCCTTGCGGGCTCCTGTGTAACTAACCTCCTGCATGAGGGTCCCGAAGAGCTGCCCTCCTCAGGACAGGCTTGGCGTGCATGCTTCTAACATCCCTTTGCATACTCTCTCCCGATCACCCCCTTTACCACTGTCTCTCTCTCTGACCTTCTTCTTTTCCATTGCTCCTCACCTTTATTCAATTACTTATCCCCTTGGGTTCTGCATACGGTTTCCATAACTGGCCCATTGTATTGCATGCGCCGTCCTCCGAGATATTTACATGTACTTAGAATAGGTTTGAGGGTTCTTAGTTAGTAGAGGTTAAGAACTCTGTGTGTGTCTCCATTATTGATTTAGTGTTCTGCTCTTTTATTTAATGCTAGACTGGGATAAGGTTACTGTAGACGTTGTCCCCGATGTGTGTATGGTTTGTTTATACCTACACGCTTCGACCGGTCCTGTGGTAGCCAAGGTTGTCTTTTCGGCTGCGTCTTTTTGCAAGTGCAGCATTGTGTTGGCTGAGGGCTTTGGCCTGTTCCAGTTCCACACTTTACTGCCTCTTTGCTTGTCTTTTGAGGGTCGCCAGGATAGAACCAGATACTTGTGATCTGGATCTATCAAGAGAGCACCCCAGTCAATTAATATAACTTAAAGGATGCAGTCTTAAGGACATCGCTTGACTACGAGCCTGTCTTGCTCAACCCCAGTTCCTTACCTAGAGTATCCCAGCTAGACATTATTAATTGAGTAGACACTTGTTAGTATTTAATATAAGCTCTTTGATATGTACGCATTATTATTCACAGCATTTATTAGTCTAGGTTGTTGCTGAGCCGCACAACCATAGCAGACTGTTTCGTTGATGAGGAAGTACTTCTTTTAGTGTCGAGCATTACTACCGTTGCGCATTTATAGTATTCTCGTGTCAGTTAACATTATATGTCCTATCTTTTAGTGTATTCAGTCTACACGTGTGGTGTCCTGCCTCCTGCCTTTATATAATTTAAGATATGAGCATCAGACTTTCTTCAGAAGTTTCCAGGTCTATGCTGTAGGACTATACTTCACTTTCTTTCAGATAGGAGTGAAGAGTTTATTGTTGTTTAGAGTAACTGTATTGTAGCATCTTTTTATTGTATTAAATCTTGCAGTGATTTAATTGATCTTTCCATAGATTCCTTTTTATGCATTTTAACGTAACTTGCATCTTGTTTGTTATCAGGCTATACCAGTGTGGGTTAGTCTGAAGTAGAGTACATTTATGCCCAGTTAAGGATACCCCGTTATCGCAGATTAACTCTGGAGGGTATAGGTGTTTTTGTTCGCCGGCATATAAGTTAGAGGGTTTGAATCTAGCGTACCATTGTTGCAAAGTGCCCTATTACTAGTCCAATCATTAAGTGCCCTTGTTTTATTCGTAGCCCCGGTCGTAACACTATGACTTAAATTGCTTCAATCTCCGTGTGTCCAGGCATTTTGACTCAAACGTCCCTTGATTTTGGCCCTGTCACTCTTTCAACTCTGGGGGAGGCACTCGATACAAGCAGTTCTGCCTTTAGTCGCCCTTACTCACATAGATAACAAAACAAAAAGTGGGTGGGGGTTGGGGGAGGGGGAGGGGGAGGTGAGGGGGAGGGAAGGGGGGGGGGGGGTTAGTAGGCGTGAATGAATATCTTGCGCCAAACCTCAGTCCATTGATTGACCGACGAGCAGTACGTACAGTTGGAGTCAGACATTTATGAAAACATTTTAGAGGCGCATAATTCTGAAACACGGGCGAACTAATATGCAAAAACGGCTTGAGTCACACAGTATCTATAGTTACTGGGATTCACTAGTTAAGGGGGTATGGGGGTATTTATTTTCTCATTTTGTATATTTGTATTATATTTTTTGTTCCTCCTTAGACCTCCATCAAACTTAAAACAAAAATATTCTTCAAGATAATTTTGTACAATTTTCGATAGAAAAATATCCCGACCAAAGGCCGGTTCCTCTTGAACTACAGGCTCGCTATCGTTCTCCAGGAAAAAACGACACCTAACTGACTCGAAAATGTTTAATATTAACAAAGATATGAGGCTAAAGGTCTTAAAATCACCAAACTAATGGGCCGAACGTCGTAATATCTGAAAACGTATGGGGCTAAACATAAGGAAGAAGGGGGACCCGAAAAACGAGCCATCTCCCCTTAATGTTCACCGCCTTGTGTTAACCATTAGGTGTCGTTCCCTTTCAGTACCGGTGCCACCCTTTTACCTTTATTCTGGCTACTATCACACGATGGTATTCAATTTAAAGAGAGCCTTCAGCAATTAACGGGCTTCGAACTATCTCACTTAATCCTTTTTACTATCACAGATCCTTCTTAAACTGCACAACATCGTCTAAAATTAGCTAGAATATAATTTAATAAACGTCGCCGGTAGAGGATGGGTTAAAGGGAGTCACCGTTTTTTATTTTGTTATCTTTCTCTCCTTTTCAATCTTTCCTTGGCTTGTATCCATTAGGCCTCATTCAGCCAACTCTGTTAATAAATGTATTCCCATCCAGGTGTCGATTTATTCCTAGCGAGCGATAGCGAGCCAGCATTGTATGGAGAAATCCGGCTTCGCCGGAGACATTTTTCTATCGAAAAAAATAAAAATTTAGCTTGCTGTCAAAATAAATATATATATTATATGCTGGCTCGCTACCCCTCGCCAGGAAAATATTGACACCTGGATGGGGGTAAACGTCTTAAAACAGTAGGCTGAATGGGGCCGAATGGATACAAGCCAGAGAGAGAGGGAGATAAAGAGAAAACAAAGCGAGGTGGGCTCCATTAAAGGTTCACAGTGTAAGTGATATTGACACACTTCCAGGAATATATCTAAGCAATTCAGGTTTAACACCTTCTGTACCGGCGACATCCTTTTAACTATATTCTGGCTAATATTAAACGATTTTTCCAGTTAAAAATGGGCCTCCAGAAATTATTAGTTTTCGAAAGATCTCACTTAACCCTTTATATCACCACAGGCCCTTGTTAAACTGTAAAAAATTGTCTAAACATAGCGATAATATAAATCAAAAGACGTCGCCGGTACAGGGTTAAGGGTTTCTCTATAACTCGTTTCCTAGATTCTTCTTACTAATTCACTCTCCCAGTATTTGCTTGGATAATTTGTGTAACTTGTGTCAATTTATTGTTTGTCTATATCCTATCTACGGTATGTTCATTTGTCACTCCCTACTATAGTCTATTCATTATAGGTAGGCCAGAAATTGCAACTCCTAACCTATGCAACTCACAATGGGCTAGAGCAAATGGTCTGTAAATGTCGACACCTCTTCCCTGGCTGACCTTGTCTTGGCGTCCATTAGTGAGTGGATAATTTAGAGAGCAGGGTATGGATTTTGTGATTATGAAGAACATGATACTCCGGGCATAACTTGTAAGCTTATATATAGCTCATTGATTGGGTAATAACGTTAAGTAACCCGGCCCTGATTTACTTTATTGTTGATGGAAAATGTATAATTAATTATTATTAATAGACTGATTATATATATATATATATATATATATATATATATATATATATATATATATATATATCAATATCTATATATACTGTATATATATATATATACTTGGTAAACATATTTTCTTTCAAACGTTGTTGATTGAAAATGACAGTATATATACAATTTATGATTTTTTTTTTTTTGGGGGGGATGTTATCAAGTTTTCTAATATATGCGTGTCTATGAATGTATTGGATCTGTGCATTTGCAGTGTGCATGCATAGGTTTGTGTGCATAGAGGATATACAGTACAGTATACATGCTAGCAATATAAAAATGCAGCGCGCCATTTGCCCTAATCTCCTTTTTATTCCCGCGCCAAGACGGTCAACATAAATACAAAAATACACCCAAGAATGTGGTCCAGGAGCAACATTACGCCACACAAATAGCCGCAATAGACGCACACTCCTCTTTATCTAACCTCCCATCTAATTCACCCAACATTATCGTGCCGCATAAATATCGTAAATACCGCGAGGAAAAACAATATCCGGCTCTCCACGAAGACCCGAAAACTCTGTGGGCTGATCCCCCTCTGATCGTGGTCCGAGGAATTCCCGTATAGCCGAAAGGAAACCGGCCAAATTATTGTGATCGGCTGGATTTGCCTCACCCAGCCTTCTAGCCCTTCTTCTTGTTCTTCTTTTTCTTGTTTGTTTTTCTTCTGGATTTACCCTCATTTACACTCCTATTTTGTTTTGTTCTTGTTTCTCTTCTTCGTTTTCTCTGGATTTACCCTAATCCCCTCCTCCTATTCCTGCTTTATATATGTTGCTGCGTTTTTTCTTCGTTTACTGGATTTACCTCAACCAGCCTTATACCCCTTATATATATTTTTTTGTCTTGTCGATTATTCTCTGTTTTTCTGGTAATTACCTATTTGCTCTTAATTTTATTCTTCCTGTTTGTTTTCTTCTTTTTCTTCGTTTACTGGATTAACTCTACCCAGCCTCCTCCTATCCCTTCTTCTTTTTCTTTTTGTTCTGTCTTCTTTCTGTTTTTTTATTTACCCTCATTCGCCATCATATTCCTTCTTATTTCCTATTCTGTTTTGGTCTTGTGTTTCTTCTTGTGGGATTTACCTCAACCAGCCTCCTAGCTCTTATTGTTCTTATTTGTTTTGTTTTCTTCTTTGTTTTCTAGATTTACTCTCATCCACCCTCCTAGCCATTTTTTTTTCTTTTATTTACCATCGTCGACCCTCCTATTCATGCTTGTCCTTGTTTTTCTTTTTCGTCCTGTGTATTCTTTTCTTCGTGTTTTAGAATTAGCCCACCCTCCCTCCTATAGTCTATTCGCTGTAAGTAGGCGAAAAAATAATGACCTCTATCCGATAAGGAGAAAAGAAATAGAGGGCGCCCTGAAAAAAATAAAATAAAAAAAGGGGAAAAAGTCGGGGAAAGCAACACTGATCCCAAACGTCGTAAGGTTGCCGAACGTGAACGATAACGGGCGGCAAACAACCACTATCAAACGAGAGAGAGAGAGAGAGAGAGAGAGAGAGAGAGAGAGAGAGAGAGAGAGAGAGAGAGAGAGAGAGAGAGAGATGAGAGGGAAAGGTTATATTAAAACCAATAAATCGTGAAAATGTCAGAGCACATATTATTGCAATTAACAGTACAGTACAAAGGAGCACAAGTCAAACAACAATAACAGGTCTAGCGACCCCTCAAGGTTGCTTGCCCTCTAAATCACTGATGTGCAAAGTGTCAAACAGTGATTCAGAGTGGGTAAGGAGTACAAAGGAGTACAAAGGAAATCAAGCAACAACAGATCTAGTGACCCTTCTAGGCTGCTTGTCCTCCAAAACACTGAGGATCAAGTGTCCAAACAGTGGTTTAGAGTGGGTAAGGGAACATTGGAAAGGGAACTACTGCCCTGCCACTAACGTGTCAGGACTAGGAAGTTAGTAGGGGACATATGGGTTAGTAACTGAGGGGAGGATAAAATAAAGTTATTCATTTACAAACGCAGTCAGTCGCGGGTTTGATGCGAGATATTTGTCTAGGCGAAATTTAAATGAATCAACGGTGCTGCAGTCTATAACGTCTCGGGGAAGCCCATTCCACAAGTTGACAACTCGATTGAAGAAGAAATTCTTAGATTCGTGTGAGTTAAAAGATTTACCAATAATTTTGCAACCGTTTCCCCGCGTGTAATTAGATTGATCGATAGTGAAGTACTTACTACAGTTCATATTGTCGATGCCTTTGATGATTTTGAACACTTGAATTAAGTCACCTCTTAATCTGTGCTGGGTTAAAGGAAATAGATTTAATTCTCTAAGACGCTGCTCTTCGCATGGTTTGTTCTTTAGGCTAGGTATTATTTTGGTAACTCTACGTTGAACTCGTTCTAGCTTGTTTATGTCTTTTTGGTAATAAGGGCACCAGCATTGAACGCAGTATTCCAGAAGAGGGCGGACTAAGGAATTGTAAAGGGTTAGGATTACGTCTTTGGATTTATGCTCAAATGATCTGCCTATAAAGCCAATTATTTTGTTTGCCTTCTTAACAACTTCTGAACATTGTTGACTCGGTTTTAGGTTACTCGATATTGTTACTCCCAGATCGGTTTCTCTGTTTACATTCTTAAGCTGAGTGCCATTCATCGAATAGTTTGCTTTCTCATTTAGGTATCCGATATGTAGTACTTTACATTTATCCGCATTGAAACTCATTTTCCAAATTTGGGCCCAATGTGACAATTTATCTAGATTGTGTTGCATATCGTCAACTTGATCTTTTGAGAGTACGCTATTTGCAATTTTTGTATCGTCAGCAAATTTTGAGATTGTACAGGTGAGACCCTCATCTATGTCATTGATGTAAATTAGAAAGATAATTGGTCCTATTAAGGGACAATTGGAAAGGGAAGCACTGCCCTAAGACCAATGTCCTTGGCAGGGTTAGGATATGTTAGAATGGAACAATTTTGGTTAATATATTAACACAGCTACAAGTGATCCTCGATGCATCTGAGAAAAAAGTAATTAATTTACAAACGCAACCAGTCGCGGGTTTAAGGAAAGGTGCTTGTCTACACGATGTTTGAAGGAATCAACGGTGCTGCAGTCAATAACATCTCGAGGAAGCCCATTCCACAAGTTCACAACTCGGTTGAAGAAGAAATTCTTAAACTAGTACGATTTAAAAGATTTACCAATAATGTTGCAACCATTTTCCCGCGTGTTGTTGATTGGTCGATCGTAAAGTACTGTTTACAGTTCATATTGTCGATGCCTTGATGACTATGAAGACCTGAATTACGTCACCTCTAAATCTGCGGGGGTTAAAGGATTAAAGTAAGAGAGAGAGAGAGAGAGAGATAGTGTGTGTGTGTGTGTGTGTGTGTGTGTGTGCAAATGGTAACCGAATGAAGGGAAGAGTAAATGTGAATGAAGACAAAGTGTAAAGAGGTACACTACGATCAATCTCACCTCACCACACGACACTAGGGAGAGAGAGAGAGAGAGGGGGGGGGGGGGGAGAGTGACAACAGTGAAGACAAGATACATGCATATATAAATACTCGATACAAATACAATAACATATAAACTGGCCTTTAAGGCAAATATAATACCTTTAAATTACGATACCGTGGGAATAGGAAAAGAGGGACCATTGTTTTCAACAACTATTTCGGAAATGTTAACCCATTATGTACCAGCGCCATTTTGTTAACTATATTTTGGCTACTATTAGACGATTGTATACAGTTGTTTAAGAGCTTCCGGCAAATTAACAGGCTTTGGACTATCTCACTTAACCCTTTTTAATACCACAGATCCTATTTAAACTGCATACAAATGTCTATATATAGCTAGAATAAAACGATAACAACGTCCCTGGTACAGAAGGTGTTAACTATATGTATACGTCATGAGAAACAAACACACACACGCACCGGGATCCCAAAACAAGCTTATATCTACAGTACAAACTAATATTCTAGTGCTATAAATTAACTTTTAAATGTTATGCACAACGTATAAGTGTAAGCATGTCTAATATAGATGTTATGCACAACGTATAAGTGTAAGCATGTCTAATATAGATGTTATGCACAACGTATAAGTGAAAGCATGTCTAATATAGATGTTATGCACAACGTATAAGTGTAAGCATGTCTAATATAGATGTTATGCACAACGTATAAGTGTAAGCATGTCTAATATAGATATTTCCAAAATGGTCAAAACATATTCTGGGGTGCGCTTACATTCCAAACAAATTACAAATACAAATATAAATAAATACATATACCTGTATATATATAATACAGAATAGAAAACTGTACGCCCATGATGTACACTATCGCCCCAAAAGCCGCCACCGCCCACCACCCTCATAATTTTCCCCGCCCATAACTTAAAGCCCCAAGACACCGAATACAAAATTCTTCTACTGAGCACATTGTTAATAGAAACGTATACTGTTCGCTCGCTCTCACTCACTCGCATATTTTTGTTGACAATGTTTTACTGGAGTCTATTGGTTTGTACTTTTTTCTTTCTAGTAAACATTATATGTATTTATTATTATTTATTTATAGCCTTTCTTTCTTTCAATATTGACTTTAAGGGGGTGTTTTTTTTCTGGGCCACCTTCTCCCTCATGGTTAGCCTCATTAGTTATGATATTGTAAACAGTTGGTCACATTAGATAGGCGATCATGAGACCTTTCGCCCCTTTATTTTTTTCAATTTGAAGATGTTTCATGCCATTTACGTGTCGAGTTTTTAACAGTGAAATTCATATTCAGTTTTCTATGGTGAGAATACTTATAGCACATCTCTTCATATAAAAGATGTGTGTATGTATGTATGTATATGTAAGTATGCATATACTCAGGCCCAATCCCCACTTTCCTTTTATTCGGGGGGAGGGGGGGGGGGGGAAGACGACTCAAGACAGGGCCAGAATAGGGACAACACAACATAAAACAATGAACACACCAAACAAAATACAAATTCACACACATCTACTGTAGACAAATATCAAAATAGTGGAATTAGTAACTCATCTAAGGCATATGCAGAGGTTACATCTTATGACGAGATTAGTTAGAGTGCCAAAAATGCCCATTTGATATTAAATACTTAAGGGGTATTACTCGCATTTTATGGACCTCCTTCTCCCTCGTGTTTAGCATATTAGTTTTGAGATTTTAAGACGTTCCTTTCATTTGTTTGGCGATTTTAATACCTTTCACCTCATTTCGTTGTCAATTTTAAGACCTTTCGGGCTATTTAGATATATTTGTACATTTTTCGATAGAACAATGTCCGGCCAAAGGCCGGTTCCTCTTAAAATTACAGGCTCGCTTTCGCTCGCCAGGGAAAAATCGACACCTAAATAGCACGAAAGGTCTTGAAATTGACAACGAAATGGGGCGAACGGTATTAAAATCGCCAAGCTAATGGAAGGAACGTCTTAAAATCTCCAAACTAATAAGATAAACACGAGGGAGAAGGAGGTCCATAACAAGCGAGTAGTACCCCCTTAATAAATATATAGCATCAGCAACATTTACAACTGTCGCACACTGTTTCACTAAATGTATTAATATAACTCAACCAAAGTTTTGTGGATATATTTATTATCAATTAAAAGTACTAATTTGAAAACCACGTACGTTTTGGCTACCGTACTCTAATCAAAGGGTTGGGGGATCGAGCTCTTACTGTCAAAATGTTATTGGTAGATGTCAAGCCTGGGCAACTTGACCTAGCGATTCGTGACAAACGCCTATTGTTCATGATCACCCCTTCTCGGGAATTACGGCGTCTGGCAAAAACTAAAAATAAAAAACACTACCCTAACAGTCCTCTGATAGAAATGATGCGTCCATTTTTCTTGGGATATTCAGATAAGCTTAATGTTAATCAATAACAAATATAAACATGTTTTCTGAAAGAGCTAAGAATTTGCTCATTCTTATACACCTAATGATGATTAGTTTTGCAAATATTTTGTTAATGGCAAATTGATGTGAACATGATTTTCTATACTTCAAATGCTCATAAGTACATCAAATTAGGTGAAAATCGTGTATAGGTACAATTTATTTAATATTGACTGTGAACTGTTTATTTAATAAAGACTGTCAAACTCTGGCAAGAGCGTATTGAATTCCTAATAAAATAGTAATTACATATTATGGTGCTTTAATGAATAAGTGGACAAACATAAACCCGTGTTAAAAAGAAAGGAATCCAATCTTTGTTAACCCTTCTGTACCAGCGACGTCCTTTTAATTATATGTTGGCAACTATTGGACTATTTTATTCAGCTTTGGAAGGATATGTGGTAGCTAAAAGGATGAATCGACATAGTCTGTAGCATCTTAATGGTTAGAGGTCCTTTCTAAACTTAATAAAATCATCTAATAGTTGCCAAAACATAACAAAAAGGCCGTCACCGGTATAGTATGGGTAAACAACAACAACAATACATTTTCCCTCTTATTCTTATTCATCGACTTTTGTTTTCTTCTTCCTTGTACAGTATATTCTTACTTCATTTAAGGGCAGACGGCTCGTTTTTTGGTCCCCTTTCTCCCTCGTGTTAAGCTCCATTTGATTTGAGATTATAAGACGTTCGGCCCATTAGTTTGGCGATTTTAAGACCTTTCGTGCCATTTAGGTGTCGATTTTTTCCCTGGCGGGCGATAGCGAGCCTGAAATTTTAAGAGGAACCGGCCTTTGGCCGGTAAATTTTTCAGTAAAAATGTTTTAAAATGTATCTAGTGGGTGTTTTTCAGAGTTTGACGGAGATCTACAGAGGAAACAATAACAATACTAGTAAAAGGATATATGATTGAGCAAATCAATACGTCCATATCCCCCCTTAAGCCATTCTTTTTCGCGAATCTTGAATATTTGCTTCAATCCTTTTCACATAGCTGTCTTCCTTCCCACACCACCATTCCTTCCGGCTTCTTATCTGCCATATATAAGTTTAACCCGTTATTCTGGCGACTATTAGACAATTGTATTCAACTTATGAAGGACCTCTAGCAATTATAAGGCTTCGAACTATCTCAATCAACCTTTTAAACTGCCACAGATCCTTCCTAAGCTACATAAAATCCTCTAAATACAGCTAAAATACAATATAACACACGTCGCTGGTACTGGAAGGGTTAATTGGTGTCCCTTTTGGCTCTGACCGGTTTTAGGAGAAAGTGTTCTGATTTTTTCTGAACTATCTTCTCATTCATGCTTAGCTTCATTAGTTTTCACATGCTCATACTTTCGCCCTTTCTTTGTCAATATTGAGACATTTCGTGCTGTTTAGGTGTCAATTTGTTTTCCTGGTGAGCGATAGCGAACCTGTAATTTAGGAGGAACTGGCCTTCGGCCGGGACATTTCTCTACTGAAAAATGTACATATTTATCGAATGGGGGTCTTTGGGATGGCGTTTTTTAATGCTTGATAGAGGTATATGGAGCAAACTAAAACATATCTATCTATCTATATATATGCTCAGGCCCAATCCCCATTTTGGGGGTAGCCGACTCAAGACAGAGCAAGAACAGGGAAAACACAAAAACAACATAAAACAACAAATAAACACAGATAAAAAGCACAAACTCACACACATCCAGGTCACCCAGGAGAAGACCCAGAGACCAGGGTCACCAAGGTCGCTCCAGCACTCCCCCGGCCCCCGACCACCCGGAGAGGTTCCGATCTCGGCAGGCAGACATGCAGCGGTGCCAAAGCCACAAGCCCTCCCACCACACTTCAAGGCGCACCCTTCATATTAATCGTCTCCCCGGGCCAGGCGCCTGATCTAATCCAACTTGCGTCCGACCCCTTACTCCAAATGACCACGTGTTCACTCAACTATTAACAAGCATTCTCCATTCACTCCTGTCCACCACCACTTCCCCTGCCTGATCTATAGTCATTCCTCTATCATCCAAAGCCTTTCTTACACAGTCTCTCCATCTCAATGGGGGTCTTCCTGCCCTTCTATCTCCCCTTGTACCTGACTCACATATTCTCTTTGTAAGCCTTTCATCTCCCATTCGTTCAACATGACCATACCAGCTCAGCACCCTTCTGTCCACTCTGGCTGACAAATGTTCCTGCTGCCCCACTCTCCTACGTATCTCTTCATTCCTCAATCTGTCTCTACGAGTAACTCCACACATACTCCTCAAGCAGCTCATCTCCATCACATCCAGCCCTCTTCTCCTTTTTCTTCAGAGCCCATGTATCAGCCCCATACATCACTGTTGGCACAACAATTCCTTGATACAGTGCAATTTTACTTTCACTCCGAGATTTCTCGTCTTCCACATACTTCCCATTGCTCCGAAAACCTTCCTTCCTTCACACACTCTCTGTTTTACCTCCACGTCCATACCTCCACTCCTGCTTATCGTTCCTCCTAGATATTTAAAACACTCTACTTGTTCCAATATTTCCCCATCCAGCCTCACATCTAGATTCACCCTATGCTCTCCCCTATTACACACCATTACTTTACTTTTATTGACGTTCACCTTCAGTTTCCTCCTTCCACAAACCACACCAAACTCTTTGACTACCCGCTGCAGTTTCTCATCAGAATCCGCCACCAATGCTGTGTCATCAGCGAACAGCAACTGATTCAACTCCCAATCTCTACCATTCTTTCCTACTAAACCCAATCCTCTTCCCATAGTTCTCCTTTTCACCTCCCTCACCACACCATCCATAAACATATTAAACAGCCATGGTGACATTCCACAACCCTGTCGCAAACCTACCTTTACCTCAAACCATTCACTCAACTCACCATTTCCTACTCTCACACATGCTCTGCTCCCTTCATAAAAACTCTTAACTGCTTCTAACAAATTTCCTCCTATTTCATAAATCCTTAACACCTTCCACATTGCTTTACGGTCCACACGATCATACGCTTTTTCCAAGTCCATAAAAGCCCAAAATATCTCCTTATGCTTCTCAAAATACTTCTCGCATAACTGTCTTACTGCAAACATCTGATCCACGCACCCTCTTCCCCTCCTAAAACCGCACTGTTCTTCTCCTATTGCAACTTCCGTACACTTTATTATCCTCTCTATCAACACCCTGCCAAACAGCTTTCCAACCACTGGCAATAAACTAATACCTCTATAACTTGAACACTCCTGCCGATCTCCCTTCCCCTTGTACAATGGCACAATACATGCACTCTTCCAGTCTATTGGTACCATTGACACAGCAAAGCACACATTGAAAAGTCTCACCAACCAATCTATTATCACATCTCCACCCTTCTTTATACACTCCACAGCAATACCATCCAAACCTTCTGCTTTTCCCGCTCTCATTTGTTTCACTGCTTCTTTCACCTCAATTTCCTCAATCCTTTCATTCATTCCCTGCCACCTGGGTGGCCTGGGTAACATATCTCCATCCACCTCTGCTTCAATCACTGCTTCTCTTCCATCTCTTGTATTTAACAAAGATTCAAAATACTCGGCATATCTTTTCCTCACTTCAACTGGTTCCACTAGTAATTCTCCATTTTCATCTTTCATTGACTCTTCCCTTTTTTGTCCTCCTTTCCTTACTTTATTTACCTCTGTCCAGAACATCTTCTTTCGTTCTTCAAAATTCTCACTCAGCCTTTGACCCCACCTTTCGTTTGCATCTTTTTTCGCTTCTCTAATTTTCCGTTTTGCCTCTCTCCTTTTCTCCTTGTACCTCTCCCATACCTCAACACTACGATCCTGTAAAACCCTCTCAAAGCACTGTCTCTTCTTGTCAACTGCCTTTCTCACCGTATCATTCCACCACTCGCTTCCCTTCCTGATACCTCTGCCTCCTACTTTCCTTTTGCCGCATACTACCTCTGCACTTGCTTTCACTCCTTCCTTAAACTGTTGCCATTCAACCTCTACTTCTCTCTCTTCCATCTCTCTCACTTCAATCCACTTTTCATTTAGTCTTTCCTTGTACTCCCTCTCTTTTTCACTCTTCTCTAACTCACTAACTTTTATTACCTCTCTTACTTCACGCTTGTCTCTTATTCTCCTGTAACTCTTAACTCTTAGCTTTCCCTCCACCAGGTAATGATCTGACATACCCTCCGCCTCACCTCTCATCACATTCACATCCAGCAGTCTACACAATCTTTCCCTTGTCACCAGCACATAATCCATCAATGCCCTCTCTACAATCTCTCCCCTCACAAGTCTATGCCAGGTGTACTTGTGTATACGCCTTTTTTTGAAGAACGTATTACCTACACTCAATCTACACTCTTCACATACATTTTTCAGTCTTTCTCCACTCTCGTTTACACCATCCACACCAAAACTACCGATGACTCCCTCAACAGGCACATTTCCTACCCTAGCATTTAGGTCCCCTAAAACTATAACATTTTCATTTTCATCAAACCCTTGTAGACAATCTCTCAAATCCTCCCAGAAACCCTCTACCTCGTCTAACTCTCTTTCACTTCCTGGTCCATACGCACTTACAAAAACCCACCTTTCACCCTTAAACCGCATTCTCACCCACATTAGCCTTGATGACACTTCTTTCCACTCTTTTTATAAACTCTCTCAACTCCTCCTTCACACTCACTCCTTCTTTCCCCCTGACTCCCTCGTCTACTCCAGACTTTTTACCTATCACGTTTCCAAAATCCACTTCTCCCTCTCCTTTCATCTTTGTTTCATTCAGTGCAAGGACATCATACATCCTTCTTTCAAATAACCTTCCAATATCCTCTCGCTTCTCATTCGTACATATATATACCGGTGAAAATTAATAAAGAATTAAAATAACGTCCCCTAAACCTGAGAGTGGCGCGCTATTGGTAGTTCAAACCCACCCGCCATGCTAGGATATTTGGCTTCATTCCCGCCTAAAATCGTCATTTTACCATAAATATAGTTATTAATTATTTATATGCGCCTATTTTACGTTTAATATGAAAATATTAACATGTAACAGCAATAAAACAAGTGGGAATAGTATTTGGGGGATGAAAAAGACAAATTACTGCCTACCCTCCAGTCATGAGGTGAGAGGCGAACACGATGTATATCCTCCCTCTCTGAGGCCTGAAGGCAGACTGAGTCCTCAGTCTAGCTTTCTTACTCTTCCGACACTCTCTATATGCACAGTAGACGACCTTGGAATCGAGTTGGATATATTGGCGTGATAAATAAACCGATAAACAAGGGAATAAAAGGAAATATAGGTGATAATTGAAGGGGGGAGGGTTTGACACATATGGAGGAGTGATAGAGGTATGGAGGGGAATTATCTCACTTACTCACTTATTCCTTTATTTTGAGTGTTACTGGGGTCTTTTAAAAGGCTTTTTTTAGGCCTTGGATCTTAAGAGTCCCGTCGCCTTTCACCACCAAAACCTCTTAACCCTTTCACGCATTTATGATGCAGAGGTTGCCAGATTAGCAATAAGAAATAGAGTTCTCTCACTCGTATAATTACCTCTCCAAAATTAGTTTTCTGCCCACAGCTAACTCAAAGACAACTGCAGAGGTTGAAGTAACTAAACTAAAGGTTTATAAATACCCCTGATGGTAACAAAGGCTTTAAAGTATCCCCAATACGCTCAAAATTGCGTCATATGTCGGTGAGGGTTAAGAGTTTTGGCGCCTTTCCCGGGTTAAGCCTGATAAGATGCCTGCAATTATCTTCACAGTACTGGTGTCATAGGCGGGAATTAGCTTCACTGATGTTTACCAATCCAATTAAAAAAAGAAAAGTGACACACACACGCATACATATCAACCTTCCATATGATTGTGCTGAGTATATTCGTCAGAAATATTATGAACTTACCCCTCGGTTTGTAAAGGTTAATAGAAGTTTATAGGGTTTCCTATGATGTATTTTTTTTAGCGCAAGGTATAATAAACTTGTTTCAATATTCAGCTTCAATGGCCACTCCACAAACCAATGACAGCCAATCATATGCATTTGTAATCATATGTATTGGGTAAGAATGTTTTGCTGTCAAGTAATATTGAATGGAGTTTATTCCACGATTCTGCATTTAACCTCTTTGTACCGGCGACGTCTTTTACATTTTATGCTAGCTATATTTAGACTAGTTTGTGAAGTTTAAGAAGGATCTGTGGTAGTAAAATGGGTTAAGTGAGATAGTTAGAGGCCTGTTAATTACTGAAGGCTCTTCTTAAACTGAATACAATTGTCTACTAGTAGCCAGAATAAAGTTAAAACGATGGCACTGGTATTGTAAGGGTTAAATTATGTTTGTACATTCTAATAAAGTAGCTTCCATTTTACTAATCTAACGGTGACATAATCTGTACTGTATCAAATAACTCTCTCTGGGATTCGAACCTTATAGTCACTCTGGTTACGAGAGGTATAGCTAGAGAATATGGATCTCCTGCCTCTTGTAACCTGAGTGGCGATGATTCGAATCCCTCAGAGGTATTTATGATAATGTACGACAAAGGATCATTTTGTGTTTAATATGATACTGTGTAATAATATATTTCTGAATAATTATAAAATATTAGTAAATCTCTACACCAACCAGGCTAGATGATTTATTTTAGCAGTCAAAAAGGTAAACGATAAAAGTAACGGTGAACGTTAAATGTTATCATCAAAGGTTAAACCCCCTCAGTCCAAAATGCTACACCAGTTTAATTGAAGGTCAGGAGGAGCTTTCACTTATCGCCCATCACAATACGAACGAATGGCTCCCAATATTTATATTTTCATCAATGTTTTAAATGTTCATGAATATTTCCTTTCATCAACTTGCTACATTAGACAAAAGGTATATTTCAAACTAATGTTTGGCTGTATTAGTGGCCATTGGTTAGGATACGTTTTTAGCAATAATCTCCCAGTAAATATGGGTCAAAGTTATATGTTAATTAAAGTTTACTCTCTCATTGAACACTATAATTTGTAAACATATCATCCAGACATATCCCCAACCCAGTCATGTCAGTTTAATGTTTAATGAAAGCTGGGTATTTACTCCTGCGGTGGATTTATATTTCGCATTTATGTACTCTAGTCTTCCCTGAGAAAGGCAGCAACTCTCTTTTTCAATGAAATTAAACATGAACAGCCTTATGGTGCTGATATGTCCGTTGTTATTCGTATTCCTTTTGTATTGATATGCCATTCGCCACAATTAATGTACATACTTGGTTAGAATTAGCTGTACCCTATTTGGATTATCAGTTATGACGCAGTATTTACACATATTAATTGAGCTAATTATTTCGTATTTCTCCATATTCGCGGTCTCGTTTATAGGAATATTGCCTCCTCATCAATTCACAGTTACACCTCTACGTTTTTGATCAGCGGGGTAAGCAATAGCTCTGTGTATTCCCAAGTTAACTATATGCAGGGTCTGTAATTAACCCATTCTATTACCGGTAATGTTCTTTTAACTTTATTCGTGCTGCTATTAATCATTAGATTATTATATTCGGATTAGAAAATGGAAGTGGTAGTCAGAGGGTTATTTGGACCAGTATTTACACTTTTAGCTGTCATTGATCCTTCCTAAGCTGTGTAATATTGTGTAATGATAGCCAGAATATATTGTTAAAACGCGAAGTGTAAAATAAAGAGGGAAATAGAGGAGTAAAAGATGACCTTTTTTCTTTTGTTGTTTAACTGGTTATATACCGGTTATAATACTCTAACCCATTGAGGATTATCATTAGATGACTTTTTACAGCTTCAGAATAATGTGAGGCATGCAGTCATAACTGAATTGGTTTTGACCCTTAGGATTCCTAGAGGTCCTTCATAAACTACTTAAAGTCGTCTAAGGATAGCTAGGATAAAATAAAGTAAGGTGTCCTACTACTGTACTACTGTCCCTGTCCCCGTATATTAAAAGAGTTAAATATTAGTTACAAGATAAAATACAAATAATTGGATAATTAAAGGCATGATCGATTAGATCAATTTAAAGAGACTTTCTGACAATAATTATTTTCACACATCTGAATTATTCATTATTTATGGCTTATATTTTTAAACGGATAGGGTATCCCAGTGTCAATATCAAATTTAGTGTATAAGTATATATACTGGGCCAGTTATTTTGTGTTCTTTACTTGTATATAATTTAGTGCGCAAGTGAGGACCTCTAGGGCTTACTTATGTCGTTGAGTTATTGTTGTTCTTCTTTATATTTTACTTCTTAATATTATGTTCCAGCCTTTGGCTGGAACATTTGTCTACCGATTTGTTTTACAAATGTATCTCTAAAGGAGGTTTTGGGGGTTATTTGTTTTACATATTTACTTATTTATTTATTTACTATTATTAGCTTCCTCCCAAGACCTCTATCAAGCTTTAAAAGATAGCCCCAAATCCCCCTTCGATATAGATCTCTACATTTTTCGGTAAACACATGTTGTAGCCGAAGGCCGGGTCCTCCTAAATTACAGACTCGCTTTCGCTCGCTAAGAAAAAATCCAAACCTAAATGACACAAACAGTCTTTACACTCGCCAAACTAATGGGGAAAGAGAAGAGGGTTCCTGAAAAGCCAAACCTACTCTTAATAGGATTGATCGTTGCAAAGGGGTCTCTTTACACAGAAAGCAGAAAGGAGAAATGCAGAGAATAAAGGCAATGTCACAGGAGCGATTATTCCGTCAATATTTACGGGCAATTGTTGTGTGGCAGCTTCAAAATATAAGTTCCATAAACATTAAACTACATATAATAACATAAACTTACTTCGATCTAGTATCCGATTCCAATGCGAAAAAGGATCCAAACTGTATGGAACAAAAACTTGCTCATCGAAAATTGCCGGGATATGTGCTCGTGTGACACCCCCTTAACCCCTTCAGTTTACCATGGGACATTCTTTCATTTTGATCTTACTCTTATTAGAAAATTTTATCAAGTTAAGAAAGGGCCTGTGGGAGTCAAAGGGTTAATTGAGTTTTGTTTAACTTCTTTGATTGCTAGAGGTTCTTCCTACGCTGTATAAAATATTCTAGTATTAGCAAGAAAAATTAAAAAGAAGACGCCAAGTTTTTGAAAGGGTTAACCCATTGAGGATAATGATGCATTTTGACATATCATTCGGGCTATCAGTAGACGATTTTAGAGAAACTAGGAAAGATATGTGGTGAATAAAGAGAGTAAAGAATACCTAAATTAACACTGAATTATGTATACCCTTCATAATCTGAATACTATCGTCTAATGATAGCCATAGTAAACTGTCAAAACGCGTCATAGTCCTCAAGGGGTTATAGAAACATACACACTATTAAAGATGGACATATAAACAGTGGATGCATTGATAGACTGCAGCAGGCACTGCCAGAAAGGCTGAGAGACAAACAGAATGAAAAAAAAAAAAAAAAAAAAAAAAAAAAATCCAAACAAAATCAGAGGCGCAGGCAGAAAATATCGGATCCAGATAAATATAAACACCTACACAGAAAAAAATGGCAGAAAGCAAAGATTCCAGACAAATTAAGTGGGACGAATAAGATAAAATACATACTCCAGACAAATCCCAACAGAGAAACGGAAGACAATAACATAGACGCCAGACAGACAACTAGAAAGAAAGGTAGAAAGTAAAGACCCCAGACAGACAGATAGATAGATACAAACACGGACAAACAGTAATAAATTAAAGGAGAGAAGGAAGATAAAAGAGCAAGGAGTACAAAGGAGTACAAAGGAGTACAAAGGAAATCAAGCAACAACAGATCTAGTGACCCTTCTAGGGTGCTTGTCCTCCAAAACACTGAGGATCAAGTGTCCAAACAGTGGTTTAGAGTGGGTAAGGGAACATTGGAAAGGGAACTACTGCCCTGCCACTAACGTGGCAGGACTAGGAAGTTAGTAGGGGACATAGGGGTTAGTAACTGAGGGGAGGATAAAGTTATTCATTTACAAACGCAGTCAGTCGCGGGTTTGATGCGAGATATTTGTCTAGGCGGAATTTAAATGAATCAACGGTGCTGCAGTCTATAACGTCTCGGGGAAGCCCATTCCACAAGTTGACAACTCGATTGAAGAAGAAATTCTTAGATTCGTGAGAGTTAAAAGATTTACCAATAATTTTGCAACCGTTTCCCCGCGTGTAATTATATTGGTCGATAGTGAAGTACTTACTACAGTTCATATTGTCGATGATTTTGAACACTTGAATTAAGTCGCCTCTTAATCTGCGCTGGGTTAAAGGAAATAGATTTAATTCTCTAAGACGCTCTTCGTATGGTTTGTTCTTTAGGCTAGGTATCATTTTGGTAACTCTACGTTGAACTCGTTCTAGCTTGTTTATATCTTTTTGGTAATAAGGGCACCAGGATTGAACGCAGTATTCCAGAAGAGGGCGGACTAAGGAATTGTAAAGGGTTAGGATAACTTCTTTGGATTTATGCTCAAATGACCTGCCTATAAAGCCAATTATTTTGTTTGCCTTCTTAACAACTTCTGAACATTGTTGACTCGGTTTTAGGTTACTCGATATTGTTACTCCCAGATCAGTTTCTCTGTTTACATTCTTAAGCTGAGTGCCATTCATCAAATAGTTTGCTTTCTCATCTAGGTATCCGACATGTAGTACTTTACATTTATCCGCATTGAAACTCATTTGCCAAATTTGGGCCCAACATGACAATTTATCTAGATTGTGTTGCATATCGTCAACTTGTTCTTTTGAGAGTACGCTATTTGCAATTTTTGTATCGTCAGCAAATTTTGAGATTGTGCAGGTGAGACCCTCATCTATGTCGTTGATGTAAATTAGAAAGAGAATTGTTCCTAGTACCGATCCCTGGGGTACCCCGCTACTTACATTGGTCCATTTAGATGCCTTACCGTTTATGACTACTCTTTGCTTTCTGTTGCTGAGCCAATTTTCTATCCATTTCAACACACCGTCTTGTATTCCATGCGCTTTTAGTTTTAGCAGTAAACGTTTGTGGGGAACTTTGTCAAAGGCCTTTTGAAAATCAAGGTATATAATATCTACAGCTTTACTCTCATCGTAGAGGTTGAGGATATCGTGGAAGAAGTCTAAGAGGTTTGTTAAACAGGAACGTTTTTTACGAAAGCCGTGTTGAGTATCTTTAAGTATGTTATTTTCCTCTAAGTGATTTACGAGTCTGTCTCGTATGACCGTTTCTAGCATTTTACATACAACTGAGGTTAAGCTAATTGGACGATAGTTACTGGGTAGGGATTTGCTGCCTTTTTTGAATATCGGTGTTACGTTGGCTAGCTTCCACTGATCAGGCATAGTTCCAGACTGTAAGAATTTATTGAATAGTAATGTCAGTGGTTTGGAGAGCTCATTCTTAGCTTCCTTTAGAACTCTAGGCGAGATTGTATCAGGTCCTGGCGTTTTATTTACCTTGAGTTTATCTAAACAATTCAATACTTCTCTCTGTAACGGTGATATTGCTTAGAACATCTGAATTATCAATCTGAATCGGCGATGGTGTAGGGATATCACTGAGGTCTTCTGTTGTAAAAACTGATGCAAAGAAGGTATTGAGGGCATTACTCATTTGTACTTCGTCTTTGGTGTATTCTCCTTTTTCATCGACTAACGGTCCAACAGTTGAAGTAACTACTTTTTTCTTTCTGATATAACTATAGAATTCTTTCGGGTTTGTTTTACTTTGATTCGCAATATGTAACTCTAAGGTCTTTTTACTTTGCTTAATTAACTTTTTGGCTTTGCGTCGTAGCTCTACAAATTTCACCCATTCTTCGTCATTTTGTGAGGATTTTAATCTATCATTAGCACATTTTTTAGCAAGCAGGCAGTTTGAAATATCTTTATTCCACCATTTGGGCTTATTATTATGGCCTGGACGCCGTATTTTCGATGGTATGCAGTCTTGCACTGCTTTTAGGTAAGTGGTTTCGAATAACTTCCAAGATGTATTTATGTCGTTATTGTTAATTAAAAAGCTCCAGTCAGTTTCTTTAAACATAGCTCTAAGTTTATGGAAGTTTGCTTTCTTGAAATTAGGGACTTTTTCGATGCTACTATTTGGTTCGTTACTAGTAAACTTTAAAGTGAAAGTTATCGTACGATGGTCGCTGTTACTGAATTCATCACCAACATTCAAATTCTCTATCAATTCTTCTTTTGTTGCAAGTACAATGTCAAGAACGTTATTACCATGGGTCGGCATTCGAACAAATTGATAAAGCGAACTCTCTTGCAAGTTCGTATACAAGTCATGTCCGGAGTGTGAAGTAAGAGTATCGCCCCACTTGGTCACAGGTAAATTAAAGTCGCCAAAAATTACGGTATCTTGTGAGTTACTTACATCTGCAATTTGTTCGTAAATTTCTCGGTCAGTTTGCACTGATTGAGCTGGAGGTCTGTATATTAACGCAAGTATTATTTTTGTACCTTTATTATTCTTTATTAGCACAAAAGATGTGTCGACGTTCACAATTTGAGGTTTTGACACGAGGGTCGGGTTAAGACTTTCTTTGATATAAAATAAAACGCCACCTCCATTTTTATTTATTCGGCTGTTCTCAAACATTACATAACCGGGAAGTGAATACTCTGCTAAAAAGTCTCTATCTTGTGTATTGAGCCAAGATTCTGTTATGCCAATCACATCATAATTTTCTGTAAACACTAGTTCCTCTAAATCTGAAAATTTATTGCGTATGCTACGAGCGTTTGCATAGAAAACCTTTAAAGTTGCGGTTTTAGAACTCGCAGATCGTTCTTTCATCGAATTTTTGGTTCTGGTCGGATCTACATTTACATTCATGGCTGTCCTCGGTCCTCGGTCGTTATCCCAGACGGTTTTGAATTTGGGTCGTGTTGGTGGAGCTTTATCCAAATTCGCGGTTCTTGACGGATTAGTATTTAATTCCTTTGTAGATTGCCGTCCTCGCTGTCTTCGGTCCTCCTTCCTGGTTGTCCTGTGCTGAGTCGATTTCTTCTCCGAAAATCCTTCACCGCATCGTTGAGAAGACGCCCAAAACGTGCTGCTCCCACCTGGTTCAGATGAACTCCATCGTCCGAAAACAAATAGTCATCGTAGTAGAAATTGTCCCAGGTGTCGACGAATCCCACGTTCTCCTTCCTGCAGAGGTTTGCTAGACAACGATTTGTGCTGGTGGCTATGTTGTAAAATCGGCTCTCTACACCGAGCCGGGGGACGATTCCTGAGACGATGATCATTGATGACTTCTCCTTAAACGACTTGATCAGCTGCTGGTACTTTAAAAGCAAATCTTCCGACCGGGTTCGCTGTACATCGTTGGATCCAACGTGGATGACGTACATTGTATTAGCAGGGGCCAGCTTTGATACTTCGTCAACTGCTGCAACTACGTCATCCACACCACCACCAGGGATACAAAAACGTTTCCTGGTCTTAGGTGCCCTGGCGCAAAACTCTGTGAGCTGATCACGTATCATCGAGTCTCCCACGAGCCGGACTTCTTCTATTTCCTCTTCGTCATCTGAGTCTGCGAGTATCTGGAAACGGTTTTGACACTCGGTAATCGGTATGTGTTTCCTGGTCTTGGGGCAAACGTTGTTCCTCACGACACAGAAGTTGTCTTGAGGGGGAAGAGAGTCACCATTTGTATCTTGAGTATCGGAAACATCAGCTGAAATGGCTACTGTAGGCGTTGAATTGTTGGCAGTTGACGTTGGGGCGTTGGTGGCTGCTGGAGTTGCGGTGACAATTGAAGTTTGTGGCACTCCAACGTTGAGTGTTACAAACTCTTGGAGTGATTCCAGCTTCATGGTGAGGACGTTGATCTTGTTGTAGGCTTCATCTAATTTCACTGTAAAATTCTCTCGTTGCTGGCAGAGCCGGCAGACTTGAAGATCGATAGTAGCAAACATGGACTCACCAAACCTACCGGCGCAGTTCGCACAAGCGCGAGGCATGGTGACAGTCACTTTCTTCAGATCACTTCACTCACTTAAAAAACAATTCACTCACTTTAAAACACTTCACTCACTTTAAAAACACTTCAATCACTTCAACCGAAAACAAACATGCTGAAATACGCAGAAATAGGTTATCAGGGGTGATAGCCTAACCGAAAACAAAAATGTTGAGAAGGAGTAAGAATGTTAGAGTTGTTGTTGTTGTTTTTCCCCAAGCTGCCTGGCCGAACAGCCCCAAGGCCCCGAGCAAGGCCAAGGCCACAACCGAGCGCCCCCACAGAACCCTCCCCGCCGACCACAATAAAGCCTGGGTGACCGAAGCCACTCCACGGCGGGGAGCTGAGGAGGGTGCGGAAACGCCCGGGAAACCAAAGCCCCACCCAGGGCCCCGTGCCCCTCAGCAATTATGAAGAGAAAGTTGAGAGGCAAAGGAAAGATGTGACGCTTTGGCTTCCAATCTTGGTAGATTAGGAGGTCAATCCACGCAAGAGACGCCGTCACTTGAGATCTAGAAAATATATAAGTAAAAGGAACAGTCAGAGTAAGCTATGGGTATGGCAGAGATCGCTCAGTTCTCACTCTGATAGACCAGCCCATCACCACATGACTAGAACCAAATCCTCTCAGCATCAGCTAGGAAAGGCCCTAGAAAGCCGCCTTTGGCGGGGGGGGATAGCTCCCCTATTTCAACCCTTTTCGGGGTTGGGCACCCGCCCAGAATGTTAGAGTAAGGAGACAAGGCAGACGGTAGGAAGATGTAGAGACCAGATAACATGAAAGGGTTATTGGAGAGAGAGAGATTTTTAATATAAATACAGTATATATATATATATATACAGGTTGTTTTTTAACAGGCCTGTCAAACTTTGAGGATCGATTGTAAAATGGAAAATATACACATATTGATGTATATAATTTCCCCCCAAAAAAGCATTATTAATAAGGTAAGAGACTATTAAGAAATGTATTGAAACAGTGTAACGAGTCAAGCACAAAACTCTACATGTGATTACCTTGTAAAGTATGGACGAAACTACAGTGATAGTATATCGTTTACCTATATGTACAGTCAGAAACAGCAATTTCTGAGAGACTTTGATAGGGCCCGGACATGTGGGGTGCATCGTTTCTGGAAGACAGCCCACTTTAACTATCACAAGGCTGCATACCTATGAACACACGTTTCGAACTAATAGATGTTTCACTCAGTCTGCCATGTAAAATGTTAATGCTGCTGCTATGCTATGATCCGCATTCATATATTTATGGATATACAAATGTAAAAAATAACTTTATTACATTCCCTTACGTATCTACAGTAAATACGGACACGAATATTACCATAGGTTTAAAACAAATAAATATGAAAATAAATACTTCCAAATTGCGCAGTGAATGAACAGGATTTAGGTGTGTGTGTGCTCTACTTTCTTAGAACACTGAGATACCATGCCCATGGGGGTTCCAACCTTAAACGTTCCATTGGCTGTTACGAAATTTGGTAGTTTAGGTTTGCTCTCTCGCCCCCACCCCCCAGAGAGCTGTCTTCATTTCCATGTTCCCAGTGACCACGTTATGCATACTTGTATTAATTTTTAAGAGGAGGATGTTCAGTATTATATTGTAAATGTTTACCTTGCATCGGTGTGTAATAAATAGTTGTTGTGTAAAGTAACGATGGCAATTATGACGTGAATTGCTAGTTACGATTAGTCGAGTGTGTGTGTAAGTGAACAGATGTGTGTTGTAATAGACATAATGCTCTACAGTAGATGACAAACACTGAACACAGAAGTGTCTGCTTCATGTAATACGACACAACAAACTATGCAATATATTACATGTTATCATCTGGTTATGAAATTCAGGTGTGAAACGGTAATGAGTTATCAGTAGTGTTATATGGGGGTATATATTATGTACTGTATATGTGTATTATAGTATATGTAATACCACACTAAGTTAAGTTTCGGACGCCGATAGGTTTATATATTCGATATTAATTTAGTCAAATGTTTATATTCCACTCTAAAGGGTAAAGGCTATATAAGCATCGTATCGTGATATTACGTTTAGCAATGGCTATATAAACCTATTCGATGTTAGTATTATGGTATCTGATATATTGCAATGTTTACACAGTGCAGGAAGGTTAATAGCATGATACAAAATGGATGAATTATATGTGAGTACCGGTATGTGTTTAATAGTAACTACTATGGATGACGTCTGATGAATCACACACACACACACACACAATGAAAGCCTGCCAATTAACTGCGGTTTGGTAGTGTTTCTTTACAGTCTTAATTCTGTAATAGTTATCCGTGTTTTATGTAGATACAGGAGGGAATAACAAACAATGGTATTTTTGTAATTTATATATCAGATTATGTAGTATGAATCGTATCGTAGCATAACCACAATAATTTTACATGGCAGACTGAGTGAAGCATCTATTGGTTCGAAACGTGTGTTCGTACGTGTGCGGCCCTGTGATAGTTAAAGTGGGCTGTCGTCCAGAAACACTACGCTCCCAATGTCCGGGCCCTATCCAGGTGTCTCAGAAACTGCAGTTTCTGACTGTACATGGTCTAAATGACATCAGCTAAATTTCTAAAGATGCTATGAAAATATTATGTGGTTAGCAAGAACATTATCAGTACCTGGAAAAGTGTAGCGAGACAATTAATTGCACATTTGCAACACTGTTTAACCCTTCCTGCCCGGTTGTCATTTTAAAATGACACCACGAAATAAGGGCAGGTGCCCGGGTGTCCTTTCAGGACTTTTAAGCTTGAAAGCCTATTCAGCTTGGTCTGAACGCCGTGCGTCCGACGCATGTAAACAAAGCCGATCGTTGCGTCACCGCACCTCCGAAAACAAGAAGGAGAAGACTCGTTTGTTATTGTATGTCTGTATGTCGTTGTTTCAGTAGTGAAAAGATCGTCGTATTGCTAACATCGCCTGAAAATGCTCTCCACTGAAATCGTCATCACAACTGAACCAGTTGACTTAGAGAGCTCTACTCAACGCCAGTCTACATATTGGAAACCGCACTACATTTATAGATGCGTGGGAAATTTCTAGCAGTTAAAATTAACTAAAATACGGTAGCCTAGGCCTAGACGTTTTTCGGCCAGATCGCCCGGGTAGCCCACCCTGTCCTTTGGAGATACAGCCCGGGCCAGGAGGGTTAAGGGGCTTAGTTTCGATGCCAAAGCCAGGGCTGGCTGTCAGAACACAACAACGGGGTAAAACGATAGTTTATGAAACACAGATTCACTAGGTAATGGTAGTTCCCGTACATTTGTTACTAATTTAGTTAAGAAGATGTATGCACAGTTATGCTCAGGAATATCTTAGACATTTATGGAGGGCAACCTAAAATTTGGAATTGAAAGGATTATGGCAAATTGAATAAACCAACTATTACATGTTGTACACTTGTGATCATGAATACCTGACCACATCATTATTATAAAATAGTCAGCAATAACACACACACGCGCGCTTTCTCTCCGTCATATTTATGTAACACGAAGTAGTAAAAAAATCGATACTAATGCAAACATGTGTGTGTGTGTGTGTGTGTGTTTAGTCATCATTGGTCATAACTCCTTTTCTTAATTATAACTTAAGGATTTGGCTTAGTATTCTTTGGCATGCGTGTAGTGTTTTTACAGTTAACAGACAATTTGATAAAAGGGAGCCATAAATATGATGTTGGTTCTTTATTCGAGCAGCTAGGAGCAGATTTCGAAGCTCCGCAAACCAATTCGACCTAAAACAAATGTCATTTCAGGCCGATACACGAGATTAAAGCTTACACTACATTACAATAACCATGTCCAGTCAAAGAAAATCTAATACCCAATAAGTTAGCGACGCAGACAGTATTTATTAACACCCACCATTGCAAACCCTAGCATACAAATACAATTATTGCCGATAACCTGGGGGTTGTGTTCTTAGACATAAGTGACAGGTGATGAGTTTCCCTATGTTAAATGGTAGATGCAGAAATGCATGATATTAACAACCGTTCCTTGATGTTGGCCCTGTCACTCTTTCAACTCTGGAGGAGGCACTAGTCACAGGCAGTTTCGCCTTTTGTCTCCCTCATCCACATAAAACAACAAATATTGTAAAGTGAGCTGCATACTAATTTGTAAAGGCAACAATATTATTCTCAATATTTCCTCCCGATAAGTACTTATTGTGCTGGGAAACAACTAGGGGATAGAGGGGGGGGGGGGGAGGGGAGACACCCCAAGCTAAAGGATAGAGGGAGTATGATGAAGGGGGGGGGGGGGGGGGGAGTATTCAGATTAATACAAGGGCTTGGACAACACTCAATGTTTTACTTTAAGTTAGATCATTCTTCAACGACAATATATTTTGCAATTCATAATAAAATAAACTAGTTTTGTTTTAAAATGCTTAGTTTATCTAAAGTTTGATGGGTGTTGTTCAAAATCACCTTGTAAAAAAAAAATGCCAAAAAAAAAGCAAATATATATATATATACCGGTATATATATATAATATGTATTGTATATACAGTATATATATATATATATATATATATATATATATATATATATATATATATATATCCATCCACTAACCCCTTCACGTTACCTGGTCTGTACATCTTCCTACCGTCTGCCTTGTCTCCTTACTCTAACATTCTTACTCCTTCCTCTTTAATCTTCCTTCTCTCTTCTAATGTATTATTGTTCGTCCGTCTGTCTGGGTTTCTGTTGGGTTTAGTCTGGGGTTCTATTTATTTATCTATCTATTGCCGGACGCCGTGATCCCCGAAGGGGTGGCCACGATCAAAGCGCCCCCATGCACCTGTCTCCAGTCAGTCGATGCTCCTCCTCCCATCCAACAACGCTTTCATGCATAGACTTTTAAACTCCATTCTTCCACCTTTCACTCGGTCTACCTCTCCCTCTCTGTCCTTCCACCTAACTCTCATACACTCTCTTAGTCATTCTCTCGCTTCCCATACGTTCCACATGCGTATTGATGAAATACAAGTGTAGTTTCTTGTGCAGTGGTTAACTCATCTGATTAGCCAACTGATAATTAAACGAAACTATTTTTACTTTTTTACATAAGATTACAACGAGGTACAGAACTCATGTGGTCAACTGTACATATACCTATCTGCACTATGATAGCCTAATTATTACAAGAATTGAAGGGGTAATTGATGGGGCACTTAACCACTAGGGAAGGCCTTGGTAGGAATTAATATCTAACCCTGAATAAATTCATATCATCACTAACCCACCAATTAACTTACAAATAAACCAAATTGAGGATGAAATCAATGAAACTAACCCAAAAACAGCGAGTTATGTGTAATGGACACCACACAACTGGGCGGAAATATTAGGCTCCATTCCTACCAATAATCGTCATTTTATGATAAATATCGTTCTCATAAGATGCTCGTATCTTAAACTATATAAAGGCAGGAGGCAGGACACCACACGTGTAAATCGAATACACTAAAAGATAGGACATATAATGTTAACTGACACGAGAATACTATAAATGCGCAACGGTAGCAATGCTCGACACTAAAAGAAGTACTTCCTCATCAACGAAACAGTCTACTATGGTTGTGCGGCTCAGCAACAACCTAGACTAATAAATGCTGTGAATAATAATGCGTACATATCAAAGAGCTTATATTAAATACTAATAAGTGTCTACTCAATTAATAATGTCTAGCTGGGATACTCTAGGTAAGGAACTGGGGTTGAGCAAGACAGGCTCGTAGCCTAGCGATGTCCTTAAGACTGCATCCTTTAAGTTACGTTAATTGACTAGGGTGCTCTCTTGATAGATCCAGATCACAAGTATCTGGTTCTATCCTGGCGACCCTCTAAAGCCAAGCAAAGAGGCAGCAAAGTGTGGAACTGGTACAAGCCAAAGCCCTCAGTCAACACAAAGCTGCACTCGCAAAGGACGCAACCGAAAAGACAACACAGGCTACCACAGGACCGGTCGAAGTCGTGTAGGTATAAGCAAACCATACACACATCGAAGACAACGACTACAGTTACCTTATCCCAGTCTAGCATTAAATAAAAGGGCAGAAACACTAAATCAATAATGGAGACACACAGAGTTCTTAACCTATACTAACTGAGAACCCTCAAAACCTATTCTAAGTACATGTAAATATCTCTGAGGACGGCGCATGCAATACAATGGGCCGGCTATGGAAACCGTATGCAGAACCCAAGGGGATAAGTAATTGAATAAAGGCGAGAAGTAATGGAAAAGAAGAAGTTCAGAGAGAGAAACAGTTCTAAAGGTGGTGATCGGGGGAGAGTATGCAAGGGGATGTTAGAAGCACGCGCGCCTACCCTGTCCTGACGAGGACAGCTCCTGGGGACCCTCGTCTAGGAGGTTAGTTACACAGGATCCCGCAAAGGCGCGATGGTCGGCCAATCACGGTCCGAGACGTCACAAGACAGCAGGTGTCACGTGACACAGCCAGACACTCACTACCATCTTGCATATTAGGTGCTTGACCAGCGAAAAAGCCTTTTCACACTCAGGTGCCCACTTGAACTTTTTCTCTTTTGCTAGTAATCTGTCAGAGGAGCTAACACAGTAGAATAACCCCGAATGAAGCGGCGATAGTAACCGATCATGCCCAAAAACCTCATGATCTGCCGCTTGGTGGACGGCCTGGGGAACTGGTTAATAGCCTGTATCTTGTTTTTGGGGGGCACCTGGCCTAACCCGACCACAAACCCAAGATACTGCACAGTTGCCCGACAAAGTCGCACTTGCCCAGATTGACCACCAAGCTGGCCTCACTGAGCTTCCGAAACAAGGCTTCTATGTGCTCACAGTGACTCTCAAAGTTGTCATCGTATATTATAACGTCATCTAGGTAGACAGTGCAGTTAGGGATGTCAGCTACTAACTCATTCATAAGACTCTGGAAGGTTGCTGGGGCATTCTTAAGGCCATACGGCATCACATTGCAACGGTAGGTGTTCCCATCAACCACAAACCCGCATACCCCCTTCGCCCGCTCAGACAAGGGCACCTGTCAGTAGCCTTTCACTAGGTCTACTATAGTTAGAAACTGTGCCTTACCAATCTTTTCTACACTATCGTCAACCCGGGGAAGGGGATAAGCATTGGTGGGAGTCAACCCGTTCAATCTCCGAAAGTCAATGCAGAAGCGAACCTTCCCGTCCGGCTTGGGCTGCAGTGACAGGAGATGTCCACCTAACTGCCCCCTTCTCAATCAACCCCCGTTCTAACATATACTCTAACTCCGCTCTGAGGGCTGGGAGGTTAATGGGTGGAATTCTGTAGGGTACTGGTGTAAAGGGGGGAGATCCCCCACGTCCACGTCATGCACCACTCGAGTTGTGAGGCCTGGATGCTCTGCAAGCACAGTGGGGTATGAAGCAAATAGGCGCTGCACGGCTACACGCTGTTGGTCAGGCAGGTGCACTAGTGCATCTTCAGCCACCTGTCTGGAGTTCCCCGTCCACTGGTCAGCAGAGACATGACACTCCCAGTTATCTTCCACCTGAGCTTCACTGTCCCTCACTCCTTCTCCTCCATGACCGCTGCAGGTCAACACAGGGACAGCGAGAGGCTCAGGGGGGCGCCTCACAAACTCTTTCACCAGATTCACATGGCACAGCTGATTCTTTTTACGCCTATCGGGAGTAGCCACAAGATAGTCTAGGTCAGAGATCCTTTTTACCACCTTATAAGGACCAGCGTACTTAGCAGACAATGGATGACCTGGCAGAGGTAACAGAATCAACACCTCCTGCCCCACCTTAAACTCCCGAGTTTTGTCTTCTCATCGTACCTGTCCTTCATCAGTGCTTGCGACCCTACCAAATTCCTACCTGCCGACTCTAGGCTTGTTCAGCATTCGCTGTCTGCTCTCGAGGACATACTTTAACATGGAACATGGTTTTGCGGTGCCCTCCCAGATTTCTCCAACCATGTTGAGGGGGCCTCTGACCTGATGTCCAAAAACTAGCTCATTGGGACTGAACCCCAGGCTTTCACCAGGTACCTCCCGAGCAGCGAATAATACATAGGGCAGCCCAAGATCCCAATCCTTACCATTCTCAACACAGTAACAATGCAGCATGCTCTTCAGCATCGAGTGCCACCTCTCCAACACCCCCTGACTCTCTGCGTGATAGGCTGAAAAGACAACTGTACTGACACCATACTGCTGCATGGTCTGTTTGAAAAGGTTAGAAGTAAAGTTGGACCCTTGGTCTGACTGCAATTCCTGCGGGTACCCGTACCTAGAACAGTACAATAGCAAGTTACGAACAACAGTCTTAGCAGTACCATTTCGCATGGGGTATGCATCCGGATAACGAGTGGCAACATCCATGATTGTGAGGAGGTACTTGTTGCCTGCACTAGTAGGGGGTAGAGGGCCAACCATGTCGATTATAACCTTACTGAATGGTGGCCCGATTACAGGAGTAAGGTGTAACGGAGCCTTGGGAATACACTGGTTTGGTTTACCTACTGTCTGGCAGGTACTGCACATTACCACCCATGATGCCACATGTGCCTTCATATCTGGCCACCAAAACAATTTTGCCAATGCTGCTACCGTCTTACGTACACCCAAATGCCCTGCCAACGGTAAATCATGCGCCAACCTCAGTAGGCTATCACGGCACACACTAGGCACTACCAACTGGTCAACCACTCTCGACCCACCCTCCCAACTCCGTCTGGGATCTAGAAAACGCCTGTACAATATGCCCTCCTCACGAAAGAAGTCCCCCGGCTTTGCATCCCCGTCCTCCTCAAGTTCAATTGCACCGTTACTACACTTCTGAAGCTCAGGATCATCTAGCTGTAGCCGACAGATATCTGAAGGAGCCAATTTATCAAAGTGCTCCCGGAGCAACTTATGGCCTCCCCCGATACTAGACTGTTCGATCCTATCTTGTTTAAGTGTGTAACGGTGCTGTCTCGGAGTTTTCTCACGCCCTACCTCCTCACCAAGTGTGACAGGTTCTGGGGCCACTCCGGACCTTAACATTGGTGCTAATACTGAGTCGCCAAGAAGAGCCGCTGGATCAAACTCACAAAACTTTTCCCAACTTTAGCTTTCTCCTTCCGACCGTTCCTCCACTAGTCTAGAGACTGAGGAATAGGCTGTGACACTTTAGATGCACGAGATCGGGTGACAACACATGCCATCTGCTGTAATTGACACCTCTCGACCAACTCCTGCCCCTCCCTACTCACGTCGGCCGCCCTCTCGGCAACGACTAAGGGTGGAACCTCAGAAGTAGGCACCGCAAAGTCGTTGCCGAGAAGAAGGTCGATGCCCTCTACTGGCAGTTTCTCTACGATTCCAACATCAATCTCTCGTGTCACACCATCAACCTCCAGCTCCACTCGAACCAACGGGTATGACCGTGTAGCATCACTACCCTGCACCACAACTACCCGTGCCGCGTTTATAGGTTGGCCTGTAAAGTTTTTCATCAGAGTCTGGGATGCACCTGTATCTCGCAACAACTCCAACCCATGCTTGCAACCAGCCCAACTCACGCAGCCACGCCCTCTATGGTCGCAAAAAGCATCGCGGAGAGGTTTCGAGCCTTCCGGACACTCCTTCACTGGCTGTGCCGCCGCATCTGACATATCACCCCGGGTAAATGCAGAAGACCTCAGAGACACCCCAATGTTGCTAGCCAAAGACACAACTGCCGCAGATTGGTTACTAGGGCAGGAACGTGCAAAATGCCACTTTTTATGACACTTAAAACACTCTACTTCACCCTTGGACTTCCCCTGAGATGGGGAAGGGCCCTGACCTTTCTTAAACGGGACGGTTTTTGGTTTGTGATCAAAATTAGTATCATTGCTCTTGCTTTTGTTATTAAATGTTGCATCACTGGTCTCGGGGGGGGGGGGGGGGGGGTGGAGTATTGCGCCCCTTGTTAACTGCATCGGTCCGTTGTGCAGACCCGCACCCACGAATCAGCGATAATCTCAGGTCAGCCATCTCAGCTGCCTCTTGTAGAGTTTTAGGACGTTTCTCTTTGAGGTTCAAAGTCAGGTCGCCGCCTGTGCATTTAAAAAATTGCTCTAGAAGGACTAACTGCTCAATCTCTTCGAACGTCGTCACCTTCTCTGACCTCAGCCAATTTCTCAAAGCATCAGACAGTTCCCGGGCATGTTCTAGAAAAGTGCACTCACGACCCTTCGTAACACCCCGAAACTTCAACCTATATGTCTCTGGTTGTAACTCGTACGCCCGCAGAACAGCTTCCTATAATACCTCATAATTGATGCAAGACTCCAAGGGCAACGCATCATATGCCTTGAGTCCTTCGCCAACCAACTTTGAGGAAACAAGGGCTGCCCACTTAACCTCGGGCCATTGGTGCTCCCGGCACTTCTTCTCAAAATGCAGGAAAAACTCGGTGACACCCGACTCGTCAAATGCAGGGACTAACTTAAGAAGGTGCGATAAAGACTGATCAAGACCTCGATTCCCGGAACCGAGACGCTGCCCTGTCGACTCCACCCGAGACTTCTCAAGCTCTAAGACTGCACAGTACATGGCCTTTCTCTCCTCAGCCTGAATCTTAGCCATCCCCAGCTCAACCTCTCGCTGCCGCTGCTCGAGCTCAGCCTCTCGCTGCCGCTGCTCGAGCTCAGCCTAATGCTTTCGTTGCTCAGCCTCATGCTTTTGTTGCTCAGCCTGCTGGTTAAGTTTGGCGAGTTCGAGCTGAAACAACATCTCGGCAGACAAACCTTGAGGAGGGGGTTCTACTATCGGGGACCCACCTCGTGAATCACCTAGAGGCATACCCAACCACCAGCGGGCATCGGCCTGCGGGAACGTACCCGGCTCCGGAGCCCGAGGGGGCGCCATGGTAGGAGTCGAGTGGAATGGGGGCTGGGCAGAAGGTGCCCCAGCTCCCGCTCCACCCAAAGCCCCACGCACCCACTGAGCACACAGGTAACCAGCTCACCTCTCGACAAACCGCTAGTACCGGGAAACTCTAAGACCGTGGCTACACACTGCAGTCCGTACCGGTCTAGCCCCGACACACGATCCGCTGACACGGGCTCCTCCAAAAATATCCGAGCATCCTCCACACTGTTCACCACCCGAGCGCCGCTAGACAACTCCACCTTCTCCACCTCCTCGCCTGTACCCTCACTATGTACTGATCCGTCGTTCGACATAGTGTCCACCGGAAATCCTCAACGTTTATATAAAAAAAAAGTACCTAAACTCTCATGTAGCACTATTCACTCAAAAAATGCTTGAAGACAACTCAAGTGCTATACTACGTTGCCAAACAAAATTCCAACGTGTCCAAAATATTCCTCAAACAACAAATGTCCAACAATCCTGCAATTATTTCTTAGTTCACTAAATCCTAGATATGGTCGCCATTTGGTATGCCGACTAAGATAAGATACTAGGCAAGGTCGCCATTTGTTACGACCGTGACTGCGAATAAAACAAGGGCACTTAATGATTGGACTAGTAATAGGGCACTATGCAACAACGGTACGCTAGATCCAAACCCTCGAACTTATATGCCGGCGAACAAAACACCTATACCCTTCAGAATTAAATCAGCAATAGCGGGGTATCCTTAACTGGGCATAAATGTACTCTACTTCAGGCTAACCCACACTGGTATAGCCTGATAACAAACAAGATGCAAGTTACGTTAAAATGCATAAACAGGAATCTATGGAAAGATCAATTAAATCACTACAAGATTTAATACAATAAAAAGATGCTTCAATACAGTTACTCTATACAACAATAAACTCTTCACTCCTATCTGAAAGAAAGTGAAGTATAGTCCTACAGCATAGACCTGGAAACTTCTGAAGAAAGTCTGATGCTCATAAGATGCTGGTATCTTAAACTATATAAAGGCAGGAGGCAGGACACCACACGTGTAAATCGAATACACTAATAGATAGGACATATAATGTTAACTGACACGAGAATACTATAAATGCGCAACGGTAGCAATGCTCGAAACTAAAAGACGTACTTCCTCATCAACGAAACAGTCTGCTATGGTTGTGCGGCTCAGCAACAACCTAGACTAATAAATGCCGTGAATAATAATGCGTACATATCAAAGAGCTTATATTAAATACTAATAAGTGTCTACTCAATTAATAATGTCTAGCTGGGATACTCTAGGTAAGGAACTGGGGTTGAGCAAGACAGGCTCGTAGCCTAGCGATGTCCTTAAGACTGCATCCTTTAAGTTACGTTAATTGACTAGGGTGCTCTCTTGATAGATCCAGATCACAAGTATCTGGTTCTATCCTGGCGACCCTCTAAAGCCAAGCAAAGAGGCAGCAAAGTGTGGAACTGGTACAAGCCAAAGCCCTCAGTCAACACAAAGCTGCACTCGCAAAGGACGCAACCGAAAAGACAACACAGGCTACCACAGGACCGGTCGAAGTCGTGTAGGTATAAGCAAACCATACACACATCGAAGACAACGACTACAGTTACCTTATCCCAGTCTAGCATTAAATAAAAGGGCAGAAACACTAAATCAATAATGGAGACACACAGAGTTCTTAACCTATACTAACTGAGAACCCTCAAAACCTATTCTAAGTACATGTAAATATCTCTGAGGACGGCGCATGCAATACAATGGGCCGGCTATGGAAACCGTATGCAGAACCCAAGGGGATAAGTAATTGAATAAAGGCGAGAAGTAATGGAAAAGAAGAAGTTCAGAGAGAGAAACAGTTCTAAAGGTGGTGATCGGGGGAGAGTATGCAAGGGGATGTTAGAAGCACGCGCGCCTACCCTGTCCTGACGAGGACAGCTCCTGGGGACCCTCGTCTAGGAGGTTAGTTACACAGGATCCCGCAAAGGCGCGATGGTCGGCCAATCACGGTCCGAGACGTCACAAGACAGCAGGTGTCACGTGACACAGCCAGACACTCACTACCATCTTGCATATTAGGTGCTTGACCAGCGAAAAAGCCTTTTCACACTCAGGTGCCCACTTGAACTTTTTCTCTTTTGCTAGTAAATCTGTCAGAGGAGCTAACACAGTAGAATAACCCCGAATGAAGCGGCGATAGTAACCGATCATGCCCAAAAACCTCATGATCTGCCGCTTGGTGGACGGCCTGGGGAACTGGTTAATAGCCTGTATCTTGTTTTTGGGGGGGCACACCTGGCCTAACCCGACCACAAACCCAAGATACTGCACAGTTGCCCGGACAAAGTCGCACTTGCCCAGATTGACCACCAAGCTGGCCTCACTGAGCTTCCGAAACAAGGCTTCTATGTGCTCACAGTGACTCTCAAAGTTGTCATCGTATATTATAACGTCATCTAGGTAGACAGTGCAGTTAGGGATGTCAGCTACTAACTCATTCATAAGACTCTGGAAGGTTGCTGGGGCATTCTTAAGGCCATACGGCATCACATTGCAACGGTAGGTGTTCCCATCAACCACAAACCCGCATACCCCCTTCGCCCGCTCAGACAAGGGCACCTGTCAGTAGCCTTTCACTAGGTCTACTTTAGTTAGAAACTGTGCCTTACCAATCTTTTCTACACTATCGTCAACCCGGGGAAGGGGATAAGCATTGGTGGGAGTCAACCCGTTCAATCTCCGAAAGTCAATGCAGAAGCGAACCTTCCCGTCCGGCTTGGGCTGCAGAGTGACAGGAGCTGTCCACCTAACTGCCCCCTTCTCAATCAACCCCCGTTCTAACATATACTCTAACTCCGCTCTAAGGGCTGGGAGGTTAATGGGTGGAATTCTGTAGGGTACTGATTTAAAGGGGGGGTGATCTCCCACGTCCACGTCATGCACCACTCGAGTTGTGAGGCCTGGATGCTCTGCAAGCACAGTGGGGTATGAAGCAAATAGGCGCTGCACGGCTACACGCTGTTGGTCAGGCAGGTGCACTAGTGCATCGTCAGCCACCTGTCTGGAGTTCCCCGTCCACTGGTCAGCAGAGACATGACACTCCCAGTTATCTTCCACCTGAGCTTCACTGTCCCTCACTCCTTCTCCTCCATGACCGCTGCAGGTCAACACAGGGACAGCGAGAGGCTCAGGGGGGCGCCTCACAAACTCTTTCACCAGATTCACATGGCACAGCTGATTCTTTTTACGCCTATCGGGAGTAGCCACAAGATAGTCTAGGTCAGAGATCCTTTTTACCACCTTATAAGGACCAGCGTACTTAGCAGACAATGGATGACCTGGCAGAGGTAACAGAATCAACACCTCCTGCCCCACCTTAAACTCCCGGAGTTTTGTCTTCTCATCGTACCTGTCCTTCATCAGTGCTTGCGACCCTACCAAATTCCTACCTGCCGACTCTAGGCTTGTTCAGCATTCGCTGTCTGCTCTCGAGGACATACTTTAACATGGAACATGGTTTTGCGGTGCCCTCCCAGATTTCTCCAACCATGTTGAGGGGGCCTCTGACCTGATGTCCAAAAACTAGCTCATTGGGACTGAACCCCAGGCTTTCACCAGGTACCTCCCGAGCAGCGAATAATACATAGGGCAGCCCAAGATCCCAATCCTTACCATTCTCAACACAGTAACAATGCAGCATGCTCTTCAGCATCGAGTGCCACCTCTCCAACACCCCCTGACTCTCTGCGTGATAGGCTGAAAAGACAACTGTACTGACACCATACTGCTGCATGGTCTGTTTGAAAAGGTTAGAAGTAAAGTTGGACCCTTGGTCTGACTGCAATTCCTGCGGGTACCCGTACCTAGAACAGTACAATAGCAAGTTACGAACAACAGTCTTAGCAGTACCATTTCGCATGGGGTATGCATCCGGATAACGAGTGGCAACATCCATGATTGTGAGGAGGTACTTGTTGCCTGCACTAGTAGGGGGTAGAGGGCCAACCATGTCGATTATAACCTTACTGAATGGTGGCCCGATTACAGGAGTAAGGTGTAACGGAGCCTTGGGAATACACTGGTTTGGTTTACCTACTGTCTGGCAGGTACTGCACATTACCACCCATGATGCCACATGTGCCTTCATATCTGGCCACCAAAACAATTTTGCCAATGCTGCTACCGTCTTACGTACACCCAAATGCCCTGCCAACGGTAAATCATGCGCCAACCTCAGTAGGCTATCACGGCACACACTAGGCACTACCAACTGGTCAACCACTCTCGACCCACCCTCCCAACTCCGTCTGGGATCTAGAAAACGCCTGTACAATATGCCCTCCTCACGAAAGAAGTCCCCCGGCTTTGCATCCCCGTCCTCCTCAAGTTCAATTGCACCGTTACTACACTTCTGAAGCTCAGGATCATCTAGCTGTAGCCGACAGATATCTGAAGGAGCCAATTTATCAAAGTGCTCCCGGAGCAACTTATGGCCTCCCCCGATACTAGACTGTTCGATCCTATCTTGTTTAAGTGTGTAACGGTGCTGTCTCGGAGTTTTCTCACGCCCTACCTCCTCACCAAGTGTGACAGGTTCTGGGGCCACTCCGGACCTTAACATTGGTGCTAATACTGAGTCGCCAAGAAGAGCCGCTGGATCAAACTCACAAAACTTTTCCCAACTTTAGCTTTCTCCTTCCGACCGTTCCTCCACTAGTCTAGAGACTGAGGAATAGGCTGTGACACTTTAGATGCACGAGATCGGGTGACAACACATGCCATCTGCTGTAATTGACACCTCTCGACCAACTCCTGCCCCTCCCTACTCACGTCGGCCGCCCTCTCGGCAACGACTAAGGGTGGAACCTCAGAAGTAGGCACCGCAAAGTCGTTGCCGAGAAGAAGGTCGATGCCCTCTACTGGCAGTTTCTCTACGATTCCAACATCAATCTCTCGTGTCACACCATCAACCTCCAGCTCCACTCGAACCAACGGGTATGACCGTGTAGCATCACTACCCTGCACCACAACTACCCGTGCCGCGTTTATAGGTTGGCCTGTAAAGTTTTTCATCAGAGTCTGGGATGCACCTGTATCTCGCAACAACTCCAACCCATGCTTGCAACCAGCCCAACTCACGCAGCCACGCCCTCTATGGTCGCAAAAAGCATCGCGGAGAGGTTTCGAGCCTTCCGGACACTCCTTCACTGGCTGTGCCGCCGCATCTGACATATCACCCCGGGTAAATGCAGAAGACCTCAGAGACACCCCAATGTTGCTAGCCAAAGACACAACTGCCGCAGATTGGTTACTAGGGCAGGAACGTGCAAAATGCCACTTTTTATGACACTTAAAACACTCTACTTCACCCTTGGACTTCCCCTGAGATGGGGAAGGGCCCTGACCTTTCTTAAACGGGACGGTTTTTGGTTTGTGATCAAAATTAGTATCATTGCTCTTGCTTTTGTTATTAAATGTTGCATCACTGGTCTCGGGGGGGGGGGTGGAGTATTGCGCCCCTTGTTAACTGCATCGGTCCGTTGTGCAGACCCGCACCCACGAATCAGCGATAATCTCAGGTCAGCCATCTCAGCTGCCTCTTGTAGAGTTTTAGGACGTTTCTCTTTGAGGTTCAAAGTCAGGTCGCCGCCTGTGCATTTAAAAAATTGCTCTAGAAGGACTAACTGCTCAATCTCTTCGAACGTCGTCACCTTCTCTGACCTCAGCCAATTTCTCAAAGCATCAGACAGTTCCCGGGCATGTTCTAGAAAAGTGCACTCACGACCCTTCGTAACACCCCGAAACTTCAACCTATATGTCTCTGGTTGTAACTCGTACGCCCGCAGAACAGCTTCCTATAATACCTCATAATTGATGCAAGACTCCAAGGGCAACGCATCATATGCCTTGAGTCCTTCGCCAACCAACTTTGAGGAAACAAGGGCTGCCCACTTAACCTCGGGCCATTGGTGCTCCCGGCACTTCTTCTCAAAATGCAGGAAAAACTCGGTGACACCCGACTCGTCAAATGCAGGGACTAACTTAAGAAGGTGCGATAAAGACTGATCAAGACCTCGATTCCCGGAACCGAGACGCTGCCCTGTCGACTCCACCCGAGACTTCTCAAGCTCTAAGACTGCACAGTACATGGCCTTTCTCTCCTCAGCCTGAATCTTAGCCATCCCCAGCTCAACCTCTCGCTGCCGCTGCTCGAGCTCAGCCTCTCGCTGCCGCTGCTCGAGCTCAGCCTAATGCTTTCGTTGCGCTCAGCCTAATGCTTTTGTTGCTCAGCCTGCTGGTTAAGTTTGGCGAGTTCGAGCTGAAACAACATCTCGGCAGACAAACCTTGAGGAGGGGGTTCTACTATCGGGGACCCACCTCGTGAATCACCTAGAGGCATACCCAACCACCAGCGGGCATCGGCCTGCGGGAACGTACCCGGCTCCGGAGCCCGAGGGGGCGCCATGGTAGGAGTCGAGTGGAATGGGGGCTGGGCAGAAGGTGCCCCAGCTCCCGCTCCACCCAAAGCCCCACGCACCCACTGAGCACACAGGTAACCAGCTCACCTCTCGACAAACCGCTAGTACCGGGAAACTCTAAGACCGTGGCTACACACTGCAGTCCGTACCGGTCTAGCCCCGACACACGATCCGCTGACACGGGCTCCTCCAAAAATATCCGAGCATCCTCCACACTGTTCACCACCCGAGCGCCGCTAGACAACTCCACCTTCTCCACTTCCTCGCCTGGTACCCTCACTATGTACTGATCCGTCGTTCGACATAGTGTTCACCGGAAATCCTCAACGTTTATAAAAAAAAAAGTACCTTAACTCTCATTTAGCACTATTCACTCAAAAATTGCTTGAAGACAACTCAAGTGCTATACTACGTTGCCAAAACAAATTCCAACGTGTCCAAAATATTCCTCAAACAACAAATGTCCAACAATCCTGCAATTATTTCTTAGTTCACTAAATCCTAGATATGGTCGCCATTTGGTATGCCGACTAAGATAAGATACTAGGCAAGGTCGCCATTTGTTACGACCGTGACTGCGAATAAAACAAGGGCACTTAATGATTGGACTAGTAATAGGGCACTATGCAACAACGGTACGCTAGATCCAAACCCTCGAACTTATATGCCGGCGAACAAAACACCTATACCCTTCAGAATTAAATCAGCAATAGCGGGGTATCCTTAACTGGGCATAAATGTACTCTACTTCAGGCTAACCCACACTGGTATAGCCTGATAACAAACAAGATGCAAGTTACGTTAAAATGCATAAACAGGAATCTATGGAAAGATCAATTAAATCACTACAAGATTTAATACAATAAAAAGATGCTTCAATACAGTTACTCTATACAACAATAAACTCTTCACTCCTATCTGAAAGAAAGTGAAGTATAGTCCTACAGCATAGACCTGGAAACTTCTGAAGAAAGTCTGATGCTCATAAGATGCTGGTATCTTAAACTATATAAAGGCAGGAGGCAGGACACCACACGTGTAAATCGAATACACTAATAGATAGGACATATAATGTTAACTGACACGAGAATACTATAAATGCGCAACGGTAGCAATGCTCGAAACTAAAAGACGTACTTCCTCATCAACGAAACAGTCTGCTATGGTTGTGCGGCTCAGCAACAACCTAGACTAATAAATGCCGTGAATAATAATGCGTACATATCAAAGAGCTTATATTAAATACTAATAAGTGTCTACTCAATTAATAATGTCTAGCTGGGATACTCTAGGTAAGGAACTGGGGTTGAGCAAGACAGGCTCGTAGCCTAGCGATGTCCTTAAGACTGCATCCTTTAAGTTACGTTAATTGACTAGGGAGCTCTCTTGATAGATCCAGATCACAAGTATCTGGTTCTATCCTGGCGACCCTCTAAAGCCAAGCAAAGAGGCAGCAAAGTGTGGAACTGGTACAGGCCAAAGCCCTCAGTCAACACAAAGCTGCACTCGCAAAGGACGCAACCGAAAAGACAACACAGGCTACCACAGGACCGGTCGAAGTCGTGTAGGTATAAGCAAACCATACACACATCGAAGACAACGACTACAGTTACCTTATCCCAGTCTAGCATTAAATAAAAGAGCAGAAACACTAAATCAATAATGGAGACACACAGAGTTCTTAACCTATACTAACTGAGAACCCTCAAAACCTATTCTAAGTACATGTAAATATCTCTGAGGACGGTGCATGCAATACAATGGGCTGGCTATGGAAACCATATGCAGAACCCAAGGGGATAAGTAATTGAATAAACGCGAGAAGTAATGAAAAAGAATAAGTTCAGAGAGAGAAACAGTTTTAAAGGTGGTGATCGGGGGAGAGTATGCAAGGGGATGTTAGACGCACGCGCGCCTAGCCTGTCCTGACGAGGACAGCTCCTGGGGACCCTCGTGTAGGATGTTAGTTACACAGGATCCCGCAAAGGCGCGATGGTCGGCCAATCACGGGCCTAGACGTCACAAGACAGCAGGTGTCACGTGACACAGCCAGACACTCACTACCATCTCGCTCTAAAAAGTCTCTCTCTTCCCACGCTGGTACTATCATCACTACTATTGATATAAAATACAACCCGTTGTCACAGACGAAAACAAAGACCACCACTGGACTGTCTGTGACAATACGATTACTAGGAAAGAAAGAACAACATTCTCTGATAACTGTAGCCCATTTCGATGTCCCTAGCGAGCGCTAGTGGCTAACGAGAGGCGATTCTGCCAACGCTGGTAGACGTCACATCGCGAATAATTGCCGACCGGCCATTCATCAAGTGTGGAGCTGAGGTGTGCTACACCCTCTCTTCTCGAAGCCTGTAGCTAGACTGACTTCCTCACACTCTCGGACACTCTACACCCTCTCTAGCATCATGAGCACGGCTTAGACCGGTTTGGAGATATCGGCATGATAAAAACACCAATAAATATGGGAATAAGAAGACAAATAGGTGATAATTGAAGGGGGGGGGGGAAAGGGGGCAAGGAGGGGATCTTGACACATGTGGAGGAGTGATACGAGGTATGGAGGGGAATTATCTCACTTTAAACAAAAAAATTTTAAAGTGCTACTAGGGCCTTTTAAAAGTTTTGTTTAGGCCTTGGCTCATATGAAGACGCTCGCCGCCGTTTATTGAATACATGTGGTAGTCCAAGAACATATCCTAACCAATGGCCACTAATACAGCCAATCATTATTTTGAAATATGGCTTTTGTCAAATGTAGCAAGTGATGAAAAGAAATATTCATGAAAAGTCAAAACCTATAAGAAAATAAATAATATTGGGAGCCATTCGTTAGTGTTGTGGTGGGCGATAAGTCAAAGCTGCCCTGACCTTCAATCAAACTGGTGTAGCATTTTGGACTGAGGGGGTTTACCCTTTGATGATAACATTTAACGTTCACCTTTACTTTTATCGTTTAGCTTTTTGACTGCTAATATAAAGAGGTAAAAATCGGGATAAAATTAATATAACTTTATCTAGACTGGTGGGTGCACAGATTTACTAATATTTTATAATTAATCACAAATGTATTATAATAGAGTATCATATTAGACACAGAATGATCGCTTGTCGTACATTATCATAAATACCTCTTAGGGATTCGAACCCTAGCCACTCAGGTTACAACAGGCAAGCGATCCATATCCACTTGCTACCTCTCTTAACCAGAGTGACTATAAGGTTCGAATCCCGGAGAGATATTTGATGCAATACGGTATTATGTCATTGTTAGATTAGTACAATGGAAGCTACTTTATTAGAATATCCAAACATAATTTAACCCTTACAATACCAGTGCCATCCTTTTAACTTTATTCTGGCTACTATTAGACAATTTTATTCAGTTTAAGAAGAGCCTCCAGAAATTAACAGGCTTATAACTATCTCACTTAACCCGTTTTACTACCACAGATCATTCTTAAACTGCACAAAATCGTCTAAATATAGCTAGAATAAAATGAAAAAGACGTCGCCGGTATAGAATGTGTTAAAAGTAGGATTGCTGAATATACTCCGTTCAATAATACTTGGCAGCAAAACATTCTTATCCAATGCGTATGATTAAGAACGAACCTGATTGGTTTGTGGAGTGGCCCTTGAAGCTGAATAATTACACACTTGTATTATACTTTGCGCTAAAAAATACGTCATAGTAAACCCTATAAACTTCTATGAACCTTTACAAACCGAGGGGCAAGTTCATAATATTTCTGACGAAGAAACCCAGCACAATCATATGGAAGGTTGATATGTATGTGTGTGTGTTAATTATTATTTTTTTTTCAATTAGATTGGTATACATCAGTGAAGCTAATTCCAGCCTATGACAACAGCACTGTGAAGATAATTGCAGGCATCTCATCAGGTTTCAAACAGATCTGAGCCAAAGGGAACAACATTTAACTGCTACAGTCAACTACTGCAATGCAATCTGCTCGTAAATCGCATTAATTTATTTGTCAATATTCGTACAATTCCGTGTATAAGTTTTTTAGGACTCACGACTACCTTAACGGGTATATCTCTACCAATATACCTATAAAGGGAAAATTGAATTGTTATCAATTATATAATTGTCCTGCTCATTCCATTACTTGTTTACCTTGTACTGACAACAATCAGAGTGAACTTCTTATATATACAATATCTTCAACATCGTTAGTATTGTTGTTATATCGTTGCACTTCTCCATCCACTCAACTTCACGAAAACAAAATCATCGTCGTTAAAATAGTAATAAAGATACTTGATATGTATATGGCTCATGTAACCTGTTCTCAGCCGTCGACCTTTTTCCCACACATTCTACTTAGTTATATTCACACCGCAGACACGGTCATTATATATAATTTATTGTTGTTGATATGTATGTTTAGTCTCTCATTGTTTGAGATTCCGTAATGGGGGGTGACATGTTATATTGTAGGCACAAATCGAGCAGGGCCCCAAGGGACGCAACACAGGCATACGATAAGGAGTTGTTTGAACTCCCTTTTCATTTGCTTGTCTCTGTTGTGCTTCAACCACACCGAGAGTAATCCAGCTAACTCTCACAAACACTTCCTCCACCGATTTATTTCACTACACTTTACAAGCACACCACACCTCTTTCTCACACACCTAAATTACCACTAAATTACTTCGAATATATGAATTATAACCTTTAGTAACTTGAACCACCTAAAAGAGAACCAGATCTATAATAAACTTCGAAAATTAGCATATTGACTAACACACAATAAATACATACAGGTATGTGTTTAAACGAACCTTTTAAGTGTTTGAGGAAGCGTTTTCACTTTATTCAGGCCAAATTAGACGGCACGGCTTAAGAAGGACCTCTAGCAATCAACGGGATAAACTCCATCATAGTAAACCCTTTGAATATCACCGAGTCACCCTATACCCTTAACCCCTTCTGTACAGGCAATGTCTTTTTATCTTTATTCTGGCTAATATTGAAGGATTGTATTCAGTATAAAAAGGGCCTTTAGTAATGAACAGGCTTCGAACTATCTCACTTATTCCTTTTTACTACCATAGATCCTTCTTAAACTACACACAATTCTCTAAATATAGCTAAAATCAAATTAAGAATACGTCGCCGGTACAAAAGGGATTAATCCTTATTTATAATGACAAAATGTGTCCTGGTGCGCTGAAAGGGTTAAGTCAGGTTGTTAATCAGATGTTAATTATGAACAAGAGCTCACCCTCATTTCCCCACACTAGACATCCTCAGATACCGTTTTCCTAACTTGGATATATATGCTTTTTCAATACAATGACACCTTTCTCTCTTTCGTATCGGCTATCATTAGGCGAATTAATGCAGTTTAGGATCGACGTGTGAGAATAAGAGGGTTAATGGAAATAATGTTTAACCTTTTGATTTGATAGGGGCTACTATTATTGCAAAGGCAGAGGCTAATGAAGAATTTGTATCGAGAGGGAATACATATATATATAACAGAAATATATACACTGTATATGGTATATATATATATATACAGTATATATATATATATACAGTATATATATATATTTTCTTTAATACATACGAGGTTGAAAGAAATGGCAATTTCTGCGTTGGAAATTTTATTATTCAAAGTTTCAAGGTCTCTGATGAGTTTTCGCTGGGTGGCAGGAAGTTGATGAAGGAGATGAGCAAAATTCATGGTGGTACAGGGTTACATTAAAGTACATGAAGATACAGGATATACGACGCGTTTCACTGGACAACCAGCATTATCAAGTAAGGAAGGAATGATATAAAAGGTAAACAGGAAGGGTATATATAGAGGGTGGAGGATCAGAGGAGGCGAAAAACAGGGGGCAAAAGTCTGCTATTGGTGGAGGGGTATTCTAGGAGAGAAAAAGGGGGAACCGCTTCATGCATGCACACTGGATGCGGGATGGTGGTCGGTAGGTTGGGTCGAAGCTGATTGGCTGCGTGTCGAGGGGCGTGGCCTAAGTTGTGTGGCGCCTGCGGAAGACGAAGCTGAAGGAGGTAGCGCGGGGGGCTGCGTCAAGGGCACCGGGGGGCGAGGAGGGGTGTTAGGTCCTGTAGGGTAGTGCCTTTTGGCAGAAGGAAGGATCTGAAGGTCCAGAGTTTGGTTGTTGATGTTGGGATGTAAGGCTTGGATATATAAAGCTTCGAGTATAGGTAATCTCCTTGGGTCACTTTCTTTATCGAGTATGGTGGTGTATTTCTCTAACTCGTTGCGTGTGAGGTGAGGGTGGTTAGGGGTGAGATAGTGGTCTTTGATGGCTCCAGCCTGAAGGTGAAGAGTTAACCGACGTGAAAGACGAGTCTGCGTCATACCAATATAGGAATGAGGTCCACAGTCCTCATAATTACAGGTATGTTGGTAAATGACGTGATCTTCGGTCATCGGGCTTTTTATCTTGGTGGAGGCTGGTTTGTTGCGGAGAACGAGGTTGGAGATCTTGGGGGATTTGTAATAAATTATTAATTTGATTTTGTTTTCCGGGTTGGTTGGGTGGACATGCTTGGAGATTATTTCTTTTAAGACGGCCTCGTCATTTTTGTGTTCAGAGGACATGTAATTGCGGTAGAAGATCTTAATTTCATTGGGGGGGTCAATGTTGGGAGGGCTTTGGGTGTACCATTTTTCAAGATGGTGGTTGATGGTACTGGAGATGTCGGAGTTGGAGTATCCGTTATTTACTAAAACTTGGGATAGTCTTTCTAGTTCCTGGTGGGTGTCGGCCCAGGTAGAGCTATGCGTAAGGGCTCTCCTAACATAGGCGGAGATGGAGGATAGAAGATAACGGCGGGGGCATTCACTATCGCCGTTGAGGCATTGTCCTGTGTTAGTTGGTTTAATGTAGACGGTGGTTTTGAACCCATGGTCGTTCATTGGACCTCATTCCTATATTGGTATGACGCAGACTCGTCTTTCACGTCGGTTAACTCTTCACCTTCAGGCTGGAGCCATCAAAGACCACTATCTCACCCCTAACCACCCTCACCTCACACGCAACGAGTTAGAGAAACACACAACCATACTTGATAAAGAAAGTGACCCAAGGAGATTACCTATACTCGAAGCTTTATATATCCAAGCCTTACATCCCAACATCAACAACCAAACTCTGGACCTTCAGATCCTTTCTTCTGCCAAAAGGCACTACCCTACAGGACCTAACACCCCTCCTCGCCCCCCGGTGCCCTTGACGCAGTCCCCCGCGCTACCTCCTTCAGCTTCGTCTTCCATAGGCGCCACACAACTTAGGCCACGCCCCTCGACACGCAGCCAATCAGCTTCGACCCCACCTACCGACCACCATCCCGCATCCAGTGCGCATGCGTGAAGCGGTTCCCCCTTTTTCTCTCCTAGAATACCCCTCCACCAACAGCAGACTTTTGCCCCCTGTTTTTCGCCTCCTCTGATCCTCCACCCTCTATATATACCCTTCCTGTTTACCTTTTATATCATTCCTTCCTTACTTGATAATGCTGGTTGTCCAGTGAAACGCGTCGTATATCCTGTATCTTCATGTACTTTAATGTAACCCTGTACCACCATGAATTTTGCTCATCTCCTTCATCTACTTCCTGCCACCCAGCGAAAACTCATCAGAGACCTGGAAACTTTGAATAATAAAATTTCCAACGCAGAAATTGCCATTTCTTTCAACCTCGTATGTATTAAAGAAAATTTATTACCTGGCCTTACCAACATATATATATATATATATATATATATATATATATATATATAGTCGAGAGAGAGAGAGAGAGAGAGAGAGAGAGAGAGAGAGAGAGAGAGAGATAGAGAGAGAGAGAGAGAGAGAGAGAGAGAGAGAGAGAGAGAGAGAGAGAGAGAGAGAGAGCATAACACAATACGAATATAACTATGTTTACTGTACTCACCCCTTACAGCTGACCATTACCATATGTAAGGAAAATATATATATATATATATATATATATATATATATATATATATATATATATATATATATATATATACACTGTATATATATATATAAATATCTATAATACATCTTTGTTAGTTTTTCAGTGACTTTCCCTGTTAGATCAATTACGCATGAGCAGCGGACATATCCGAAGTAAATAAGTACTAAGCTAAGTGTCATGAAGAAACCCCTTTCCCACTCTGATGGCACAACCATCACTTCTTCCTCTGACAAAGCTAAACTCTTCGCTCAAACTTTTGCTAGAAACTCCACCTTGGATGATTCCGGTGCTCCACCCTCCTCTCCCTCTCCACCCTCCTCTCTCTTACTTATGCCTAATATCCTAATCTCTTCTAAAGATGTACTTTCTACCCTCTCTGGGCTTAATACTAAGAAGGCGTACTGTCAGGACGGTGTTCCTCCTGTTGTACTAAAAAACTATGTTTCCGTGCTGACTCCCTGCCAAGGCAAACTCTTTTGTCTCTGTCTATCCTCTAACGTCTTCCCTTCATGCTGGAAGGTTGCTCTCATTCAACCTGTCCCAAAGAAGGGTGACCGCTCTCAACCCTCCAACTATCGTCCAATTGCTCTCATCTCTTGTATTTCTAAAGTTTTTGAAACTATTCTTACTTCCAAATTTCTTAAGCATTTCTCTTCTCATAATCTGCTCTCAGATCGCCAGTATGGCTTCCTTAAGGGTCGCTCTACTGGTGATCTTCTTTCATATCTTACTAACTCTTGGTCATCCTCCTTTCGGGACTTCGGTGAGAATTTTTCTATTGCACTAGACATATCGAAAGCCTTCGATAAAGTCTGGCACAAATCTTTAATTTCTAAACTACCCTCCTTCGGTTTCTATCCCTCCATATGTGCCTTTGTCTCTAATTTCCTCTCCGGCCGTTCCATAGCTGCGGTTGTGGATGGCCATCGCTCACTTCCTCACCCTATAAACTCCGGTGTTCCTCAGGGCTCTGTCCTATCTCCTATTCTCTTTCTAATTTTTATAAATGATCTTCTCAACTGTACCTCAATTCCCATCCATTCATACGCAGACGACTCAACCTTACACTACTCCATTAGTTTTTCAGAACCCCCAAGCCAGCAATTACTCAACGACAAACGGAATGAAGCCATAAAACACTTAAATTCTGATCTAACTACTATATCCAATTGGGGCCGAGAAAACCTTGTTACCTTTAATGCTTCCAAAACCCAATTTCTCTATCTATCTACCCGTCAGGAACTCCCTGCGGACTATCCCTTATTCTTCAACAATACAAAAATCAATCCTTCATCTTCTCTCAATATTCTTGGTGTCTCATTTTATTCTGCTCTCAGTTGGAAGAACCTTATTACCAGTCTTGCTAAGGCAGCCTCCCAGAAGCTGGGTGTGCTCAACCGCCTTAGAGGGTTCTTTACCCCTGCACAGCTTCTTGCTCTGTACAGGGGCATAGGTTCCTCTCACACCGCTCTCCTAGACAAAATTGAAAGGAAGGCCTTTCGTATTATTAACTCCCGTCCACTCACCAACTCTCTGCAATCTCTCTCTTCGCTGCAATGTTGCATCTCTCTCGCTATTCTATCGCTACTATAATAATCAGTGTTCGTCAGAGCTTTTCCAGTGTATACCACCTCCTTTACGTAGGGCACGTGGTACCCGTCGTGCAACAAAATCCCACCCCTACTCTGTGCAGCTCTCCAACCCAAGAGTGAAACGTTACTCTCAGACTTTCTTCTATTCAACAGCTGAGCTCTGGAACTCTCTCCCAGAATCAGTCTTTCCCTCTTCCTATGACTTAAATTGCTTCAAACTCCGTGTGTCCAGGCATTTTGGCTCGAACGTCCCTTGACATTGGCCCTGTCACTCTTTCAACTATGGGGAGGCACTCGCTATAGGCAGTTCTGCCTTTTGCCTCCCTCACTCACATAGAAAAAAATAAAATAAATTTTGTTATGCAAAGATCAAGCCCTGAACCACTGCTGTACCAGTGACGTAATTTTCATTATATTCTGGCAACTACTAGATGAGTTTAGTGTAGGAAGGACATCTAACCATGAAAAGGCTACAAACCACCTCAATTACGCCTTTTCGCTACCACAGATTTGTCCAAAGCTGGATAAAATTGTCTAAAACTTACTGGAATATAATAAAAAGGACGTCGCCGGTACTGTACGAGTTAATCGTTAGCATTTGGAACAATGTACACATAACAGAAAACAAGTTCATATCCCCTTTAGATCCTGCCCGGGATAACTACATACCGGCTTGGAGACAAGGTTCTGTCATAATGCGGGTGGAACAAAGGAATGACAGACAATGGACTTGGTAATAAGCAAACAGGTAGTGGCTGGGGCACACAGACATACACAGACTACTTAACAGGGAGGTAAATACAAATAAATAAATAAATAAATAAATAAATACAAAATATAAATACATAAATAACAATCCATGCCCGAGAGGCTTAACCCGGTTATACGTTCGTCACACTCCGAGGGTCCCGGGCCACGGAAGCAAAAATCATTCCATGGGAATATATCCCACATGATCCATAAGCTGACTTTAAAATGTCCAAGATGGGATAGTAACATAACGCAGTTATACGTGATCTTTCATAAATCCGGGAAAAGGAGAGTAACGTCTTAATAATATATATACGCAATAATCCTTGATGAATCTGAGGAGGGAATAAAATAAAGTTATTCATTTACAAACGCAGTCAGTCGCGCGTTCGTGGAAAGATATTTGTCTACGCGAAGTTTAAAAGAATCATCGGTGCTCCAGTCTATAACGTCTCGGGGAAGCCCATTCCAAAAGTTGACAACTCGATTGAAGAAGAAATTCTTAGATTCATGTGAGTTAAAAAATGTACCAATAACTTTGCAACAGTTTCCCCGCCTGTAACTAGATTGGTCGATAGTGAAGAACTTACTACTGTTCTTATTGTCAATGCCTTTGATGATTTTGAACACTTGAATTAAGTCGCCTCTTAATCTGCGCTGGGTTAAAGGAAATATTTAATTTTCTAAGACACTCCTCGCATGGTTTGTTCTTTAGGCTAGGTATCATTTTGGTAACTCTATGTTGAACTCGTTCTAGCTTATCTATATCTTTTTGGTAATAAGGGCACCAGGACTGAACGCAGTATTCCAGAAGAGGGCGGACTAAGGAACTGTAAAGTGTAAGGATAACTTCTTTGGATTTATGCTCGAATGCCCTGCCTATAAAGCCAATTATTTTATTTGCTTTCTTAACGAGTTCTGAACATTGTTGACTCGGTATTAGGTTACTCAATAATATTACTCCCAAATCAATGTCTCTGTCTACACTCTTAAGCTGAGTGCCATTCATCGAATAGTTTGCTTTTTCATTTAAATTTCCGATGATATGTAGTACTTTACAATTATCCGCATTGAAACTCATTTGCCAAATTTGGGTTCAACATGACAACTTATCTAGATTGTGTTGCATATCGTCAACTTGTTCTTTTGAGAGTGTACTATTTGCAATGTTTGTATCGTCAGCACACTTTGAGATTGTTCAGGTGATACCCTCATCTATGTCGTTTGTTACGCTGGCCAGCTTGCCAGAATGTACTCGTACTCGCTAGCGCTCGCCGGGGCAGTGAAATGGGCTATAATAATCGTAGAACGATGTTCTTTCTTTCTTATTGTTCATGTTGTCACAGACAGATCAGTGTTTGCCTTTATTCTTGTCTGTGACAGTTGGAAGTATTTTATATCATTGATAGAGTTATAAGATATGTAGTGTGTTAGTTGCAAGGAGAGAAAGAGGGTAGAGCGAGGTGGTAGTGTGTGTGTGTGTGTATGTACGAGTGCATTCCTCGCTCGGTGGGCCACCCGCCCCCTATTAGACGGCGGGCCTGGCGTGTCATATGACGCCTGCTTTTCATGTGACGTAGTGGCCTGTGATTGGTCGCTGCTATCCTAGCCCGGTGGTGGGGGCTCCTTCCTTTTTCCTCTCCTCAGAGCATGGCATGTTGCGCTTGGTCCTAGACGTCCCTCGCATTCTGTCCCCAATCTAACCCTCTTTACTGCTGTTCCTCTCTCTGAACACCTTCTTTCCAATACTTCTTATCTTTATTTAATTATCCATCCCTTCTGGTTGTCGCATACGACTTCCATAGTCGGCCAGTCGTATTACCAGCGCCCGTTCTCACATAATTATATGTTTTGCACTAGCTTTAGGGATTATTAGAGTCATAGTCACATGGATTCATATTATTGGGTGCTCCTAATTATTTGGTTGTTCTTCATTACTATTTTATGCTAGACAGTGGAGGGTATGTTTGGTCGTTGAGTTATGTATATGGCAAGTCAGAGCCTGTACGACTTCGATGGAGCTAGGTAGCCTGTAACCCTTGTGCATATTTTTCCTTTGCGAGCCTAGCAGTATACAAGCGAAGGGCTTTTGCCTACTCTTGCTTGTATGCTTGCTACCTCATTTTTGTTGACCTTTGAGGAGCGCAAGGGTAAGACCAGATACTTGAGATCTGGACTTACCAAGAGAGCCTCCTAGTCACTTAACGTAAGATAAGGGAAATCTGTTCAGGGGAGACAGTAGGCTACGAGCATGCTTGAGCTCTGCCTAGGCTCCCTGTACCGTTTATGCCACTGCTAGACTTTATTAGTGAGAAAGACAGCATTGTGTTTATTAACTTTAACTGCGTATGCTTTAGGAATTATTCACGTATTGTTTTAGCCTAGGTTGATGCATAGTGCACAACCCAGTATGGCTGTTACGTTAGCTAAGGAAGTACTGTTTTTGAGTGGCTGTTATTAGTGCTGTCACAGAGGTGTTGCACTCCCTTGTTTTATATATATGTATCCTACTTGTTGGTGTATTTAAGATACACGCTTTGGTGTCCTGCCCCTGCATTATTTCTGTTCTATATTTGATGAGCATCTTAGAGCATCAGACGTTTTCAGAAGATTCCATATCTGTTTGCTGTAGGACTAGACTTCAAGTGTTTTCATAGAGCATTGAAGAGTTTAGTGTTGAGTTCAGACTCACACTAAAGTTAATGTAAGCATATACTCCTTTATTACATCTTGTCATAGTTTATTTAAGCATTGTTATTACTTGAGAGCATTTTATTAACGTAAGTACTCCTGTTGTGAGTAGGCTTTGCCGTCACCGGAAAGCCTTTGTAGAAGGCTTAACCCAGTTAATTGATACCCCGTTATCCATGTGACGTTAACCACTCTGTTAGAACCGCATGGCTTGTCCTACAGTGACTCGCTAGGATCGCCAGGGCAGTGGATGTGGCTACAGTTGGTGTATTGTTGTGTGCATTATTTCATATGAAAGCTTGTGTCATGGGCAGTCCAGAAAGGCTCTTTGTTTTCACCCATGTCAAGGCTTTATATATTTAATTGCAAAGTATATGTTTTATCATTAAGTAGTAATGATAGGAGTTGAGAGAGAGAGAGAGAGAGAGTAGAACAGAGTGTGGGGAGGCGCGCAGTGTTTTGCTATACTCGATGACGTCATAGCTGGCTGGCCTCGGGGATTGGTTAGAGGAGTTTTTTACCATTCTTGATGACGTCATGTTTAGCTAGCTTCTTTAGCATTGGCTAGAGGACTTGTTACCGCTTTTCTACGCGGTTCGAGCTAGTGCTAGTATATATACCGCTTCCTCGCCACTCTCTCCCTCAGATCTGGTTTCTAGAACGCATCCCTCTTATCCCTTTGATACCTGTCCCCCTCACTGCACCTGAGAACCTTTTCCTCTGCCTATCTCTCTCATTTTTCATATCTTTCACCACCTTTTATTAATATTATACCCCCTCTGGTTAACTCGGTATAATCAGCTTCATGCTGGCCAGTTGTATTGTGCGTTAAGGTCTGATATAACCCATGTATGTTAGTTGTTAAGATAAGTTGATCACGAAGCATTGGTTGGCATTCATATTGTTCAGTACCGCTTCCTATAATTATTAGTGTTCTGCTAGATTAGATAATGCTAGACTAGGAGTCTGATATTATAAGGTATTGTTTCCGATGGGTGTTGGCTTTAGTTAAAAGCTGCACGACATACCTGAGAACTGGAGTTGATTGGGTAAATTCTAGTCTGTGTACCATTGAGAATAGAGCATGCACGAATGAGGGCTTTTTGCCTATACCATTCTGCACTGTTCTAGGCTCGGTTGTTTTTTCTTTGAGGTACGCCAGGAGAACGCTTAATACTTCGGTATTAAGGTTTCTCAAGAGAGCTACCCTTTACTATAACATAATATTTGACGCACAGACTTGAGATTTGCACTAGGCTATGCGGCATGCCATGCGCACCAGTATCTCGTATCATTGACTCTAGCTAGACTTTATCAGTCATAGTAGACATTAAGTATATTAAGCCAATTACTCTTTTTATGCAAACCTGTTTATGATTACACAAGCATTTCGCAGCCTAGTTTGATGTATTGAGACACAAACGACTTACTGTAGACTCTTTTTGCTGATAGGAATACTGCATTGTCGTGGCGATTATTATTATTGTTGGAGCGTTTAGGATATTCTTGGCTCCGACTGCATTATATCTCCTGCCTTTTTGTGTGCATAGCCTGCACGAGCATTGTTCCGCTGCCTGCCTTTTTGGGTTCCATTTCCGATTCGAGCATCTTGATAGCATCTAACATTTAAAGAAGATTTCTTGTAGGTGTTGAAGGACTTTAGTGCACTTTCTTTCATGCAGGAGTGCCTGACATTTATTGATTAAAGTAACGTAAGCTGTAACTTCTCTTACCACCTTACTTTGCATACCATAACCAAGCACCTTCGGTTATAGGTAGTAATAGGCTGTTTTCACATAACATTAAGCCTAGAGTAGACGCACATTTATTGAGAGTTTAATAACCTATTATTGCATATAGAACTCTGGAGAGTATTTGTGTTCTTTGTTCACTGGGAATATACATCAGAGGTTGGATCTAGCGCTTTCCGTTGTAGCATTTATGCCATTACTAGTCCAATGAATAAGAACCCTGATATATTTAAACCTCAGTCGTAACAAATGGCGACCTTACCTAGGATTTGGTGAACCTACATTTATTAGCAGGGAACATTTGTTGTTTTGGGGAATATTTTGCGGGGATCAGCAAGAATAATTTCTTTTTTGCAACATAGTATATAGCCCTTGAGTATTTCCGAGATTTTTTGTGTGTATATCGAGGTATAAGAGTTTGGGGTGCTTCTTTTCTGAATATTGAGGTGGGAAATTTTTGTGAGCATCATGTCTTATACCGGATCAGAGGAGAATGGAGACACAGTACGTAATGTCGAAACTGAAGAACAGCAGCAGGATGAAATGGTTAATCAGGTGAACTGTGAGGAGGATGCTAGGATATTTTTGCAATGGCCTGTTACTGCCGAGCGGTTGGAGGGTATGGATCGATACGGTCTTCAATGCCTGGCCACAGCTATCGGTCATGCGGGTACTAGCAGCATGACCAGGGATAACTTGATAACGTGTGTACTGGGCAGGGTGACTGGTGAGCGAGATGGGTTGAGTGCTCAGAGCCCTTCAGCCATGCTTCCCCTACACTCGACTCCCAGCCATCCCAGTGGTTTGCCGACCCCGGGTACGCTTCCACAGTTGGGTGGTGACTGGCAGGGTGGGTTGCCCCTGGGGGGACCACCGGTAATTTCAAACATTGTAGCACCTTCACCTCCTCCAGGGTTAACCCCAGAATTATTGTATCAGCTCGAATTAGTTAAGATTCAACAGCAACAAAGGGCATGTGAGCTTCAGATTCAACAGCAACAAAGGGCAGGTGAGCTTCAGCAGCAAATAGAGCTAGCAAAAATCCAAGCTGATTTAGAGTCGACTAGGTACTGTGCCGACATGGACGTAGAGAAGTCGCGAGTAGAGGCAGCGGGACAGCGATTTGGGGCTGGTAACCGTGGTCATGATCAATCTCTCTCGCACTTATTGAAACTGGTTCCGGTGTTTGATGAGAGTGGTGTAACATAATTTTTCGCACGCTTTGAGAAGAAGTGCCAGGAACACTGTTACGATCGGGTCTCGTATAAATCAGTGGCTCTTATACATTGGACTAGACTGGCATAAATGCAACAACGGAAACGCTAGATCCAACCCCTGATATATAATCCCGTCGAACAAAGAACACATATACCCTCCAGAGTTATATCTGCGATAGCAGGGTATCTTAACTCTCAGTATCTATGTGCTTCTACTATAGGCTGATGTTCTCTGAAACAGCCTATTACCTATAACATATGGTTGCTTAGTTATGGTACACAAGGAAAAGATAGTTAACTTAATTAAATCACAAGAGTGATCTAATGCAAACAAGAAGAAGGTTTACTTAACGTTACTTTAATCAATAATATCTGTCACTCCTTTATGAAAGAAAGTATTGTAAAGTCCTCAAGCACCGAACAAGGAATCTTCTGAATAATGTCGGATGCTACTAAGAAGAACGTATCGGAAATGGAACCACAAAATAGCAGGAGGCAGGACAATGCATGTGTAGGCTAAATACACAAAAAGGCTGGACCTATAATGTTATTGGACACAAGAATATTATAAGCAGTAATAATGCTCGCCACGAAAAAGTAGTACTCCTATTAACAAAACCGGTCTATGCTGGTTGTGTCTCTCTACAGCAACCTAGACCTCAAAATGCTTGTGTAGAAATAATGGGTATGCATAAAAGAGTATATGATCTAATCCAGCTAATGTCTACCCGGGTTAATAAAGTCTAGCTGGGATGCGCAAAGGTACAGAATTCTGGTGGAGCAAGGCAGCTCCTAGCCTAGTGTGGAGCTTGGGTCTGTGCGGCCTGATTACGTTAATATGAAGGGGTGCTCTCTTGAGGATTCTCGATCACAAGTATCGAGTATCCTCCTGGCGACCCTCAAAAGTAAAAGCAAATAGAGTTAGAACAGTGTTGGGTGGATTAGGCAAGCAGCCCTCACGCACTACACAGTCTAAACTCCAAGGTACACAGACAAAAGATCCACCCAGGTAACCCACAGAATCCGTAGTGTCGTGCAGCTCAAAAGTAGCCTACACACAGTGAAAACACCAACAGCAAGGTACCTGATCCCTAGTCTAGCATTATTTAACCCTGTAGAAACATTAGTGATTGATGGAGACAGTCCGAGCAATACAATCTCCCAAAAAGACAATGACTATCTTCAACCTTAGCCTAGTACATAAGAAATGTGAGATCCAGCATATAATACAGTCTGGCCACTAATTCAAGGTGTGGATGCAGGGAACCAGAGGGGGATTGATATTAATAAAAGGTGAGGAAGTAGTGGAAATGATAGAGGCAGTAGGAGAGAAAGGTTCTAAGACAAGAGTGTGGAACAGTTCATGGGAGATGCTTAGAGTATGCTGTCTGGGACGGATCTGACAAGGATATTCCCAGGGAGCTCCTGGCTGGAGTCCCAGTTCGCAGGAATGGCACGAGGGCGCGCGACAGTCGCCCAGTAAGCAGCCGCGTAGTAGGCAGTGTTAGGCAGGAGGCAACGAATCCCGCGAGGCCTATGTAAGGCGGCCAGCCACGCGCCGCCCTCCCTACCAAGTCACACTACCTGGTATCTCTCTCTCTCTCTCTCTCCCGCTCGCCTTCCCATCATTCAACTACTTAACACAATACTTTCAATTGACTAAATAAAATAGAAAGGATTGTGACAGACGAAAATAAAGAACAGTTCTGAACTGTCTGCAACACAAGCTTTCTCGAGAAGGAAAGTACACAATGATAGGTAGACTGTAGCTACATTCTCTGCCCTGGCAAGTCCTAGCGAGTAAGCCATGCGGTTCTGGGAGAAGCGGTGAGCGTCACACCCCACCCAAGATTTTTAAGAGGCTCCAACTATGAGCTCTAAATCTGACACGCAGAACCCATACAAAATTCGCCACTCCTAGCCACCCAGCGACAATGAAATGTAAAGCACAGTTCTCTTCAAAATAACAAATTATAAAAATGAACAACCCCTCCCAACACAATAGATTAAATTACATAGTTATGCTCATAAGAGCGAGCTTCACTAGCCCAGCCTTCTGAGAGGAGTACAACTCAGAATTTCTGCTATAACATACTTTAAAATTTTTTAACTATCAAAGAAAGAGTTTTTATAGGATTTTTATATTTTTAATATGTTTATGGCGGCTGCACTACAGGGGCAAGCCTAGTTTTTTCTTCTATACCAACACAGCAACTCCTACTTTACGACCCAATACGCTGGGCTACACACGCGAGTCAACAAGCACCAGACGTATACATACTAATCAAACCAAAGTAGGAGGCTACCCTTGTGATGATCTACCCCGGGTCTTCCACCTTCGATAAGCAATCTGCAATCACATTCTCAGAACCGGCAATATGACGTATGTCTAGGTTGTATTCCTGCAACATTAATGACCACCTGGTCAGCCTCATATTCCGGTTATGGAATTGATTCAGGAACTTGAGGGGGTGATGGTCGGTGTAGATCACCACAACTGGTCCATAGGCTGGAACATACACCTCAAAGTGCCTGAGCGCTAGCACAATCGCCAGCAGTTCCTTCTCAACTACTGAATAGTTCTTCTGCGCCGAGTTGAACTTTTTTGAGAAGAAACTGACTGGGTGCTCCAGCCCATCTTTGTCTGATTGCATCAGAATGGCACCAGCCCCCACACCACTGGCATCAGTTGCCAGCTGGAATGGTCGGCTAAAGTCCGGGGCCCTGAGGATTGGGTGAGTACACAACAGGTGTTTTACTAGCAAAAAAGCCCTCTCACACTCCGGCGCCCACTTAAACTTTCTATCTTTGGCCACTAGGTCCGTCAGAGGAGCCAGCACAGTAGAATAGCCCTTTATAAAGCGGCGGTAGTAACCAATCATGCTCAAAAACCTCATGATCTGCTTCTTGGTGGACGGCCTGGGGAAGTGGTTAATAGCCAATATCTTGTTCTGTGGGGGGCACACCTGGCCCAAACCCACCATGAACCCCAGATACTGCACGGTAGCCCGCACAAAATCACACTTTCCCAGGTTGGCCACCAAGTTTGCTTCGCTTAATATCTTAAATAGGGATTCTACATGTTCACAGTGGCTCTTGAAATCGTCATCGTAGATAATGACGTCGTCCAGGAACACGGTACAGTTCGGAATGTCAGCCACTAACTCGTTCATCAAGCTTTGGAAGGTCGCTGGTGCGTTCTTTAGACCGTACGGCATGACATTACAACGATATGTAGCACCATCCACCACAAAACCACACACCTCTTTCGCCCGTTCAGACAAAGGCACCTGCCAGTAACCTTTTACCAGGTCCACCTTGGTCAAGAACTTGGCCCTGCCAATCTTGTCTACACAGTCATCGACCCGGGGAAGAGGATATGGGTTGGTGGGAGTCAAGCCGTTTAGCCTGCGGTAATCAACACAGAAGCGCACCTTGCCATCCGGCTTAGGTTGCAGCGTTACGGGAGATGTCCACTTTACCGCCCCCTTCTCGATCAGTCCCTGTTGCAACTTATACTCCAACTCCGCGCGGAGGGCCGGAAGTTTAATAGGGGGCACCCTATAGGGCACTGATTTGAAGGGTGGATGGTCTCCGACGTCAACGTCGTGCACCTCCTGAGTAGTGAGGCCTGGGTGTTCCGCAAATACAGTGGGGTATAAACAAAATAGGCGCTCGACAGCCACACGCTGTTGCTCAGGTAGGTGTTGCAAAGCCTCATGAGCCGCCGGTCTCGAGTTTCCCGCCCACTGATCTGCAGAAACATGATAATCCCAGTTGTCATCCACCTGCGCATGACTGTCCCGTTCTCCTCCACCTTGACTGCTGAAAGTCATCACGGGGACAGTGAGAGGCTCAGGTGGGCGCCTCACATACTCCTTCATCAGGTTGACATGACATAACTGATTCCTCTTACGCCTGTCTGGAGTGGCCACCAGGTAATCTAAGTCCGAGAGCTTCTCTGCTACCCTATAAGGACCAGCGTACTTTGCGGATAAGTGGTGACCTACAAGAGGGAGTAGTATCAACACCTCCTGACCCACGTGAAACTCCCTGAGTTTCACCTTGTGGTCGTACCTGTCCTTCATGAGGGCCTGAGAGCCTACCAGATTGCGGCCAGCCAACTCCAGACTACGCAACATTCGTTCTCTACTCTCAAGGACATACTTAAGCATAGAACATGGTTTAGCGGTGCCTTCCCATATCTCCTTTACCATGTGGAGAGGCCCTCTGACGCGGTGTCCAAACACAAGCTCATTAGGGCTAAACCCCAAACTCTCCCCAGGTACCTCTCGTGCAGCGAATAACACATACGGCAGGCCATGATCCCAGTCCTTGCCGTTCTCAAGACAATAGCAGCGAAGCATGCTTTTTAGAGGGGAATGCCACCTCTCTAACACCCCCTGACTCTCTGGGTGATAAGCAGATGACACTACAGTGACTATCCCGTGCTACTTCATTGTCTGAACGAACAAGTTGGAGGTGAAATTCGATCCTTGGTCTGACTGTATCTCCTGCGGGTATCCGTACCGAGAGAAGTATAATAGCAAGTTACGGACCACCGTCTTCGCCAAACCATTTCTCATCGGGTATGCGTCTGGGTACCGAGTTGCTACGTCCATGACTGTCAAGAGATATTTATTTCCGGCACTTGTGGGGGGAGGGGGCCAACCATGTCGACTACTACTTTACTAAAGGGAGGCCCACTGACGGGAATTGGGTGTAACGGAGCCTTTGGGATGCTCTGGTTAGGTTTCCCGACCTTTTGGCACACACTGCACATTGCCACCCATGACACCACTTGTGCTCTCAAACCAGGCCACCAAAACAGTTTCCCCAAAGCCGCCACCGTCTTACGGACACCCAAGTGTCCCGCCAGCGGTACATCATGAGCCAACCTTAGTAGGCTATCTCTGCATACCCTCGGTACGACCAGCTGGTCTACCACTCCTGACCCACCCTCCCAACTTCTCTGCGGGTCTTGGAATCGCCGTTACAAGATGCCATCAATGAGAAAAAAAATCTCCAGACGTTGCATCCCTGTCCTCTTCGAGTTCGACAGCACCGTTACTACACTTTAGAACCTCCGGGTCTTCTAGCTGCAATTTGCGAATATCTGAGGGAGCTAGCCTGTCTAAGTGTTTGCGAAACAACTCATGCCCTCCCCCAACATCGAACTTTGCATCCCGTTGCTCTCTCTGTGTATACCGTTGCTGCCTCTGAGTCTCTTTAAGCCCTGCCTCTACACTCTCAGTGACAGGTGGTGGTGCTTCTTCAGACTCTAATAACGGTGCTAATACTGAGTCCCCGAGAAGCGCTGCTGGTACTAGACTCTCCACCGTATCAGCTTTCAGCACCTTCTCGTGACCGTTCCTCCGCTTATTTGAAGACTGTTGGTTAGGCTTTGACTCCCTGGATGCGAGAGATCTGGTTACAACACACGCCATTGGTTGCACCTGACACTTCTCAACCCACTCCTGTTCCTCCCTACTCATGTCGGCCGGCTCCTCGGCAACGACTAAGGGTGAAACCTTAGAAGCAGGCACCGCAAAGTCATTGCCGAGAAGGAGGTCGACGCCCCCAACAGGCAATTTCTCCACGATTCCCACATCCAGTTCGCGAGTCACACCGTCAACTTCAAGCTCCATTCTAACAAGCGGGTATGACCTAGTTGCATTAACTCCCTGCACCACAACTACCCGCGCCGCGTTTATGGGTCTACCAGTGAAATTCTTCAAGAGTGTCTGAGAGGCACCTGTGTCACGCAAGAGCTGTACCCCGTGCTTCTTGCCCCCCCACTTCACGCAGCCATGCCCTCTATGGTCGCAAAAGGCATCACGGACAGGGTTCGAGCCTTCCGGATCCTTCTTCACTGGCAGTGCTCCATCCTCTGATCTTATGCCTCCAGCAAACACAGAAGACTTCTGGAACACCCCAATGCTGCGAGCCAATGACACAGCCACCGTGGGAGGTCTGCTCGGACAAGCTTATGCCATGTGCCACTCTTTGTGACAGTGATAACACTCAAATTTCCCCTTGGACTTATACTGAGGTGTAAAAGTCCCCTGACCCTTCTTAAACGGGGCGGTGCTAGGTTTGTGATCAGTCTTGGTGTCATTGCTTTTAAATTTATGTGTGTCCATATTCCGGGGAGGGGGAGGGTAACGCTCCTTAACGCCTACATCGTTTCTCTGTGCAGAGCCGCACCCCCGAATTAGTGACAACCGAAGATCAGCCATCTCTGCTGCTTCTACGAGAGTTCTTGGGTTCTTCTCCTTAAGGTTTAAAGTCAAGTCGCCGCCCGTACACTTATAAAACTGCTCTAGAAGCATCAACTGTTTCATCTCATCAAACGTAGTTGTCTTCTCTGATCTGAGCCAGTTTCCCATAGCGTCGGACAGGTCCCGGGCGTGCTCCAAGAAGGTACTGTCTCGCCCCTTAGTCACACCCCGGAACTTTAACCTATATGTCTCGGGTTGTAGCTCGTATGCCCGCAGGACAGCCTCCTTGAGCTCCTCATAAACAACGCAGGACTCCAAAGGCAGTGCATCGTAAGCCTTGAGCCCCTTACCTACGATTCTAGAGGAGACAAGGGCCACCCACTTAACTTCAGGCCACTGATGCTCCCGGCACTTCTTCTCAAATCTATTGAAAAACTCTGTGACACCAGACTCGTCAAATACAGGGACCAGTTTGAGAAGGTGCGACAGAGACTGATCATGCGCACGGTTTCCAGTACCGAGTCGCTGTCCCGTCGTCTCAACACGAGACTTCATCTAAATCCATGTCGGCACGGTATCTTGTAGATTCTAGTTCAGTCCTAAGCTCAGCTTCCCTCGTCTGTTGCTGCATCCTAGCCAGCTCTTTTCTCTCTTCTATCTTAGCTAGCTCTATCTGCTGTTTTGCCATCTCGAGCTGAAAGAGCATCTCCGGGGTCAAACCTTGAGGAGGAGGAGGAGATGCAATGATGTTAGAAATACCCGGTGATCCCCCCAGGGGGCAAACCACCCTGCCAGTCACCACCCACCTGCGGAAGCGTGCTCAGGGTCGGTACTCCAATAGGAGGATTGGGAGTCGAGTGCAGGGGGGGCTCGGCCAAAGGGCTCTGAGCACTCACCCTACCTCGTACGCCAGTCACCCCACCCAGCACACACGTCATCAGGTCATCCTTGGTCATGCCATTAGTACATACATGACCGATAGCTGCGGCTAAGCACTGGAGACCGTACCGATTCATACCCACCAACCGGTCGGAAGTAACAGGCCATTGTAAAAAATTCCTTGCATCCTCCTCACTGTTCACCAAGTTAACAACCTGCCCATGCTGCTGCTCCTCAGCTTCTACATCACGTACTGTGTCCTCATCCTGCACTGATCCGCTATAAGACATGATGCTCACTGAAGATTTTTCACTTTGATACACAAAAAAAAAAGTACCCCAAACTCTTATACCACAATATTCGCAATAAAAAATTCTCGGAGACCGCTTAAGTGCTATATTACTTTGCTAAAAAAATAATTCTTGCATGTCCTCAAAAAATATTCCACAAAATCAACAAATGTTCACTGCCTAAACTGTGAGAAAAATCTGCACAATAACCTGCAATTATATGTCAGTTCACCAAATCCTGAACTAGGTCGCCATTTGTTACGATCGGGTCTCGTATAAATCAGTGGCTCTTATACATTGGACTAGACTGGCATAAATGCAACAACGGAAATGCTAGATCCAACCCCTGATATATAATCCCGTCGAACAAAGAACACATATACCCTCCAGAGTTATATCTGCGATAGCAGGGTATCTTAACTCTCAGTATCTATGTGCTTCTACTATAGGCTGATGTTCTCTGAAACAGCCTATTAGGTTTACTTAACGTTACTTTAATCAATAATATCTGTCACTCTTTATGAAAGAAAGTGTTGTAAAGTCCTCAAGCACCGAACAAGGAATCTTCTGAATAATGTCGGATGCTACTAAGAAGAACGTATCGGAAATAGAACCACAAAATAGCAGGAGGCAGGACAATGCACGTGTAGGCTAAATACACAAAAAGGCTGGACCTATAATGTTATTGGACACAAGAATATTATAAGCGGTGCAACAGTAATAATGCTCGCCACAAAAAAGTAGTACTCCTATTAACAAAACCGGTCTATGCTGGTTGTCTCTCTACAGCAACCTAGACCTCAAAATGCTTGTGTAGAAATAATGGGTATGCATAAAAGAGTATATGATCTAATCCAGCTAATGTCTACCCGGGTTAATAAAGTCTAGCTGGGATGCGCAAAGGTACAGAATTCTGGTGGAGCAAGGCAGCTCCTAGCCTAGTGTGGACCTTGGGTCTGTGCGGCCTGATTACGTTAATATGAAGGGGTGCTCTCTTGATGATTCTCGATCACAAGTATCGAGTATCCTCCTGGCGACCCTCAAATGTAAAAGCAAATAGAGTTAGAACAGTGTTGGGTGGATTAGGCAAGCAGCCCTCACGCACTACATAGTCTAAACTCCAAGGTACACAGACAAAAGATCCACCCAGGTAACCCACAGAATCCGTAGTGTCGTGCAGCTCAAAAGTAGCCTACACACAGTGAAAACACCAAAAGCAAGGTACCTGATCCCTAGTCTAGCATTATTTAACCCTGTAGAAACATTAATGATTGATGGAGACAGTCCGAGCAATACAATCTCCCAAAAAGACAATGACTATCTTCAACCTTAGCCTAGTACATAAGAAATGTGAGATCCAGCATATAATACAGTCTGGCCACCAATTCAAGGTGTGGATGCAGGGAACCAGAGGGGGATTGATATTAATAAAAGGTGAGGAAGTAGTGGAAATGATAGAGGCAGTAGGAGAGAAAGGTTCTAAGACAAGAGTGTGGAACAGTTCATGGGAGATGCTTAGAGTATGCTGTCTGGGACGGATCTGACAAGGATATTCCCAGGGAGCTCCTGGCTGGAGTCCCAGTTCGCAGGAATGGCACGAGGGCGCGCGACAGTCGCCCAGTAAGCAGCCGCGTAGTAGGCAGTGTTAGGCAGGAGGCAACGAATCCCGCGAGGCCTATGTAAGGCGGCCAGCTACACGCTGCCCTCCCTACCAAGTCATACCACCTGGTCTCTCTCTCTCTCTCTCTCCTGCTCGCCTTCCCATCATTCAATTACTTAACACAATACTTTCAATTGACTAAATAAAATAGAAAGGATTGTGACAGACGAAAATAAAGAACAGTTCTGAACTGTCTGCAACACAAGCTTTCTTGAGAAGGAAAGTACACAATGATAGGTAGACTGTAGCTACATTCTCTGCCCTGGCGAGTCCTAGCGAGTAAGCCATGCGGTTCTGGGGGAAGCGGTGAGCGTCACACACCAGTGGCCAGAGAATAAATGGGCAGCACTTGTATCCTCTAGATTAATAGGCAAGGGTCTTAAAGCCTACGTTGCGTTGCCTTTGGAGTCATGTATTGTGTATGAGGATCTCAAGGAGGCTGTCCTGAGGGCTTACGAACTGCAACCAGAAACGTACCGTTTGAAGTTCCGGGGTGTAACTAAGGGAAGAGATAGCACCTTTTTGGAACACGCCCGGGACTTGTCCGATGCTATGGGGAACTGGCTCCGATCTGAGAAGGTAACAAAGTTTGATCCATCAAACGTTGTTACCTTCTCAGGCAGTTGATGATGTTGGAGCAGTTCTTTAAGAGCACGGGCGGTGATCTAACTTTGAACTTAAAGGAGAAAAACCCAAGAACTCTAGTCGAAGCAGCAGAAATGGCTGATCGACGGCTGTCGTTGATTCGGGGTTGCGGGTCCTCACAGAAGTATGATGCAAGTGCTAGGGACCGTTATCCTCCCCCTCCCCGTAGCAATGACACATTTAAACAAAAGAGCAATGAAACTAAAACTGAATCCAAACCTAACACCATGCCGTATGAGAAAAGTCAGGGGCTTTTTACATCACAGTATAAGCCAAAACCGAAATTTATGTGTTTTAAGTGCCACCAGGAGGGTCATAAGGCAAATGAGTGCCCTAGTCGACCTCCTCCGACAGCCGTGTCTTTTGCTCACGGCATTGGAGTGTTCAAGAGGACATCGGAGTTTGTTAGAGGCAATTCTTCCGAGGTAAATACACTGCCAGTGCAGAAGGATCCGGAAGGCTTATTCCCTGTCCGTGATGCCTTTAGTGACCACAGGGGACTCGGTTGTGTGGAGTGGGGGGGTAGAAGACATGAGGTGAGAATTTTGCGTGACACTGGGGCATCGCAAACATTGTTGAGGAATTTCACTGGTAAACCTGTAAATACGGCGCGGATGGTTGTGGTTCAGGGGGTTAATGCAACAAGGTCATACCCGCTTGTAAGAATGAAGATGGAAGTTGATGGTGTGACTCGTGACCTGGATGTAGGAATTGTGGAGAAGTTACCTGTTGGGGGCGTCGACCTCCTTCTCGGCAACAACTTTGCGTGGCCTACTTCTGAGGCTCCACCCTTAGTCGTTGCCGAGAAGCCGGCCGACGTGAGTAGGGAGGAGCAGGAGGGGGTTGAGAAGTGTCCGGTGCAACCTATGGCGTGTGTTGTCACCAGATCTCTTGCATCCAGGGAGTCACATTCTGGTCTTTAGACAAGCGGAGGAAAGGTACCGAGAAGGGGTTGAAAGTTGATGCGGTTGAGAGTTTAGTATCAACGGACATTCTCGGGGACTCATTATTAGGACCAATTTTCGAGTCTGGAGAAGACCCATTAACTGTTACTAAGAAGGCAGAGGATGGGCTTAAAAAGACGAAGAGACAGCAATGATACACAGAGAGAGAGCAACGGGAGGCTAAATTAAATGTAGGAGGGGGGCATGAGTTGTTTCGCAAACACTTAGATAAGCTTGCTCCTTCGGACATTCGTAAATTGCAATTAGAAGACCCGGAGGTTCTTGAATGTGGTACCGGTGCTGTCGAGTTGGAGGAGGACAGTGATGCACAGTCGGGAGATGTAGCAACAAGGTATCCTGACGCGTACCCTATGAGAAATGGGTCAGCGAAGACGGTGGTCCGAAGCTTGCTAGTGTATTTTTCCCGGTATGGTTACCCGCAGGGGATTCAGTCAGACCAAGGATCCAACTTCACTTCTAGCCTCTGTGTTCAAGCAGTGCCGCAGCATGGGATTGTTACGGTTGTGTCATCTGCGTATCATCCGGAGAGCCAGGGTGTGTTAGAGCGATGGCACTCAGCCTTAAAATCTGTGCTTCGTTATTGTTGCTTTGAGGGTGGGAAAGGTTGGGATCTTGGCCTGCCATATGTTTTATTTGCTGCACGGGAGGTACCTGGGGAAAGTTTGGGATTCAGCCCTAATGAGCTCGTCTTTGGACACCGTGTCAGAGGGCCTCTCCATATGGTTGAAGAAATATGGGAAGGCGCAGAAAATTCTTGTTCTAGGCTCAATTATGTCCTCGACAGTCGAGAACGGATGTTGCGCAGTCTGGAGTTGGCTGGCCGTAATTTGACTAGCTCTCAGGCCCTCATGAAGGACAGGTACGACCTCAAGGTTAAACTCAGGGAGTTTCACGTGGGTCAGGAGGTGTTGATTCTACTGCCCCTTGTAGGTCACCCCTTATCCGCGAAGTACACTGGTCCTTATAGGGTGGTTGAGAGGCTATCGGACCTGGATTACTTGGTAGCCACTCCAGACAGACGGAAGCGCAGTCAGTTATGTCACGTTAATCTCATGAAGGCGTATGTGAGGCACCCCCCTGAGCCTCTCACTGTGCCTGTGATGACGTTTAGCAGTCAAGGTGGAGAAGGAGAACGGGACAGTCAAGCTCAGGTGGAGGATAACTGGAAGGATAAGAAAGTCAAGTGGGCGCCTGAGTGTGAGAGGGCGTTTGGAGTAGTGAAGCACCTGTTGTGCACTCGCCCGATCCTCGGGGCCCCTGACTTTGGCCTGCCTTTCCAGCTGGCAGCGGGTGCCAGTGGTGTGGGGGCTGGTGCCGTCCTTGTAAAAACGGACGATGATGGGCTGGAGCATCCTGTTAGTTTCTGCTCGGAGAAGTTCAATTCGGCCCAGGGGAGCTGCTCTGTTGTCGAGGAGGAGCTGCTGGCGGTTGTGCTTGCGCTGGGGCATTTCGGGGTCTATGTTCCAGCCTATGGTCCGGTCGTTGTAGTTTACCCAGATCATCACCCTCTCAAGTTCTTGGACCAGTTTCACAATCGGAATATGAGGCTGACCTAAGTCACTGAGGTCACTAAGGTTACTGGTATATAACCTGGACATACGCCATATTGCCGGTTGTGACAACGTGGTTGCAGATTGTCTTTCAAGGGTATATGATCCTGGGTCGATTGACACACGAGTAGCCTCCTGCTTTAGTTTGAATAGTATTTTGAGCTTGGTGCTTGTTGGCTCGCGGTTGTAGCCCAGCGTATTGGGTCGTAAAGCAGGAGTTGAGCGTTTGGTATAGAAGAAAAAACTAGGCTTGCCCCTATAGTGCAGCCGAAATAAACAAATTAAAACCATAAAAATCAAATAAAAACTCTTTCTTTGATAGTTGAATTTTTTCAGTATGTTATAGCAGTAATTCTGAGTTGCACTCCTCTCAGAATGCTGGGCTAGAGAAGCCCGCTCTTGAGGAGCATAACTACATATGATTTAACCTATTGTGTTGGGGAAGGTTATAATTTTGTAAAATGTTTTGTTGAGGACTGTGCCAGATATTTTACTGTCGCTGGGTGATGGGAAGTAGAGATATAGCATGGGTTCTACCAATCAGATTTTTGTGAGCCTTGGGCCTCTGAGAAAAATCTTGGGGGGAGTGTGACGTTAACCACTCCGTTAGAACCGCATGACTTGTCCTACAGTGACTTGCTAGGATCGCCAGGGCAGTGGATGTGGCTACAGTTGGTGTATTGTTGTGTGCTTTATTTCATATGAAAGCTCGTGTCATGGGCAGTCCAGAAAGGCTCTTTGTGTTCACCCATGTCAAGGCTTTATATATTTAATTGCAAAGTATATGTTTTATCATTAAGTAGTAATGATAGGAGTTGAGAGAGAGAGAGAGAGAGAGAGAGAGAGAGTAGAACAGAGTGTGGGGAGGCGCGCAGTGTTTTGCTATACTCGATGACGTCATAGCTGGCTGGCCTCGGGGATTGGTTAGAGGAGTTTTTTACCATGCTTGATGACGTCATGTTTAGCTAGCTTCTTTAGCATTGGCTAGAGGACTTGTTACCGCTTTTCTACGCGGTTCGAGCTAGTGCTAGTATATATACCGCTTCCTCGCCACTCTCTCCCTCAGATCTGGTTTCTAGAACGCATCCCTCTAAAGGCCGGTTCACACCACGGACAAGTTTTTGTCCTCAGTCCCTTGAGGGCTGACAATTGGGAGAAAAATCTCGCCGGGGTGTCATATTTCACTGGGGAATTCAGGAAACCAACTGGTTGATTTTTTTGACATTCACAGCCCTCTGTTCACTGCGTATATATCCGATACAATGACTTGGCCGCCTTTTTGGCCACCTTTCGTACCACACGAAAATCATAAGACGTTGAGTAATGCGTGTTTGTTTACATTCATACCATTCCACTTCAAGAAACAAAAACTATTAAGCAGGTCATATACGAAGAAGATATATGATACTATTCTGAGATGATAAGAAGAAAGCAGAGGTAAAGATAATAATTACAGAAATATGAAAAGAAGGATACAAGTCGGTCAACTCATTCACTTGATAATAACAAAACAAATAGGGAGGCAATCGCACTAACCTAACATCAACCAGTCGTGTATACCACTATATCCCAAGCACCAACAGACGCATAAGTATTGCTCTAAGTTTACAGAATTTTTCTCTCTTGAAATTTTGGACCTTCTCTTTGCTGGTATAGAGTTCATTGCTATTGAATTTATTTTAAATGGAAAGTGATCGTACGATGGTCACTATTACTGAATTCAATCATAACATTCAAATTCTCTATTTATTCTTCTTTCGTTGCAAGTACAAGATCAAGAACGTTATTACCTCGGGTCGGAGATCGAACAAATTGATAGAGCGAACTCTCTTGCAAGTTCGCATACAAGTTGTTTTGGGAGTGTGAAGTAAGAGTATCGCCCCACTTAGTCACAGGTAAATTAAACTCGCCATAAATTATGGTATCTTGTGAGTTACTTACATCTTCAATTTGTTCGTAAATTTATCGGTCAGTTTGCACTGATTGAGCTGGAGGTTTGTATATTAATGCAAGTATTATTTTTGTAGCTATATTATTATTTATTTGCACATAGGATGTGTGGACGTTCATAATAGTAGGGTCATTTGCTTGGAATCCATGAACATTTTGTTCCTACCTTTTTCTCTCGATGGATTTGACAACCTGAACCATTTTAAAGGAAAATTAGCTCCTATGCCCCTCTGAAAAATGAAAGCTAACTCTGCTAGAGCCCAATATTCAAAATGGCCACCAACGCCATCTTGAAAAACATGAAATGTAAAATCTCTGGCATCAGATGAGCTACAAGGACGAATGAGGTGTCCTTTTTCACTAATTCTGGCATTACAAATCCACTGGAATGGTTATTGTATTGTATTGTATTGTATTGTATATTGTATTGTTATTGTATTGTATTATACTAATTGTACATACTAATCTGCCACTTCACTGTCACTACATGATTCACTGTATGAGCCACTATCAGAATCTCTGTCCTCACTTTCGCTGCTATCATCACTGTTGTTCTCTGCCTGCGGATTTGTAGGTAGTGGTATGGATGGGGGAAGTGGGGGCTGGGTTGAACGGACAGGCAGACATAGGCCATTTACAAGATGCCATCCATGGCCGATCGGTGAGGGGTGACTTTGGAGCTGGTAATGCTTTTGCAAATATGCAAGATAGTTTGCACGCTCCAAGTGTGGACGGAGACTGTCCAAGTCAGGCACAAGTCGGATAGTGCTTTTTTTTCTTCTGAGCTCTCCACTTCGCTGCCCTCGCATCTCCCAGGGTCTTGCTTTTGGTATCACCATAGTCATATCGAATGACAACCCGCTCCAAATCACTGATAACCTGTTCTGTGACTAGGAGCTGTGTACCACATGCTTCTAGCAGGTCGTGTGCCTCTTTAGACTTCTCCAGACGATCTGCGATGAGCTTCTTGCTTGCTCCATAGAAGCCAGAGTTGTGGTCACACCCAGTGAGGACATGAAGTGGTATGATGGATGCAGCCATTGCCTCACTGCACAAACATCGGGCATCGATAAGCTGACGTTTGCATTTCACACACAGGATTCCTGTTGTCTTCTGAGCAACATATGCCGCTTGCACGTAGTTGTCTGTGTCCTCTGTGTCAAGAACGATAGCTGCTGTGTAGCTGTCTGACCGGAGCACACTATATATGGTGAGCATTGCCGTATCTGCCTCTGCATGGGAGCATGTGAGCTCTGGCACAAGCTTGCCTGTGGTGAGATTCTTTGCAGTGCTGCCAACTACACAGTAGATGATCTCGGTGCTAGTTGTTGCTGCTGTTCTCTGGAATTCCGTTTGAAGAAATGCCTGAAGGCGGATTTTGTTCTCAGGTTTACCCAGGAGAGCATGGAAAACTTTACTAGAAGGAAATTTATCTTCTGTCTTCATGAAGACATTGCTGATTGGCATTTTTTTTGGCGCAGTATTCTCTCACTGTCCTTGATCGTGTAATTCTGATCATATGAATCATTGACGCAAATGATGCGCTCAGCATGCTTGTGTCTCGTTAGAACGAAGTGCACCAATTTCTCTGCATAATCTCCCCAGGTATACTTGGTACCGTCTCCCTTCTCTCTGTCTTCAATGGTAGAGTTGTTAGGCGCCAGATGAGGCCCATATCAATAATAGACGTGTATACATCAGGCTCTGGAATGACAGTCATAGTTTTTGTTGAAGCTTGCTTTTCTGTGCCTTACGGATGGTTCCATTGACGTTGAAGATGGAAAGGCACTCGGCTGTAACACGATGCTGCAGGACTTCTTGAAGTTTGAGGGCACCACTCGTTTCAACCAGTCCGAGAACAGAGGCCAAGGCATTACGCTCCATTTCCTCAGTCTTTCCCTTCAGGTTCTCACCATCTGCTTTCTTCAATTCCTGAGTTGAAAAGTTCAAACGCTTGCTACGGGGAACTCTGTTTGATGCAAAGTTGGCACCGGGAACTGGTCTATCCTCGTGATTCTCGGAAGGAAGTTCTGTATCAAATGATTCTGGCTGCACAAACATGACATTAGTGCGGTGTGACTGGCCAGCACCGGTCAGTGTGTCGCTCTTGAAGTCATCGTTGTCGACTATAGCGATAGCAGGCTTACCCTCAGCTAGTTCGAAGGGGCAATCAGATGAGCACTTGAGGTCATTGACCACCCAAAAATCTCGCAGCATAAGTACGTCATTGTAACTGATGCCCAGTCCATCTTTGTGCATTATGTCGACTATCTCCCTACTCTTGGTCAGTCCATGTAGCAAGACAGAGAGATTTATCTCAAATGCAGTGCGTTTTCCAGTGATGTAGCTTGTGAGGATAGATGCAATCGATCGGACGGATGGACTGTCATCAATTGCAGACTTATTTGGGTATTTCAGCCATGTGAGCAGCTTCAGCAGGAGCTCACTGAGGTCTTCTTCTCTCTCCAACTCGTGTATATATGGGAGCCAGGGAATAGTATTTGTCCTGATGACTTACTCTTTGAGTCGTGCTGCAACATTCATCACCAACTGATCATTGCTGACACCCAATGAAGATATTGCCGCCTCTATGTATGTACCTGCTGCTGTTGTATCATATACCAGTTCACTCACATTCTTTTGAATGCGTTCATGAAATCCGATGTCTTCCCCAAATTCATTGACAAGAATTTCCTTTAAGTAGCTGGATTATACTACCGAGTTATATCCGTGATTTGAGATAATGCGCTTATAGTCCTGCAGCAGGCCTTGCAGTGTGCGAATTTCATGGTCTTTGAAGATGACTTGACGAATATGATGAAAGAAGAGAGCTTGGGCCTCTCGGAGGTTTACACGCTGCAGATGTTGAGTGCTTTCATCTGAAATTTGTGTGTATTTGTGTGTATTTGTGTGAAATTTGAGTGTATTTCAACATTTTTGTTTTCGGTTAGGCCTATTTAAGTAAGTGAAGCGACCTGAAGGGAGTGAAGTGTTTTTAAGGTGAATTTAGTGTTTTTAAAGTGAGTTAAGTGTTTTTAAGTGAGTGAAGTGATCTGAAGAAAGTGATCGTCACCATGCCTCGTGCCTGTACGAACTGCGCCGGTAGGTTTGGTGCTTCCATGTTTGCTCCTGCCGATCCACAAGTCTGCCGACTCTGCCAGCAACGAGAGGATTTGACAGCAAAATTGGATGAAGCCCACAACAAGATCAACGCCCTCACCAGGAAGCTGGAATCACTCCAAGAGTTTGTAACACTCAACGTTGGAGTATCACTAACTCCAATTGTTTCAACTCCAGCATCCACCACCGCCCCAACGTCATCTGCCAACAATCCAACACCTGCAGTAGACACTGCAGCAGATGCTTCTGATGAACCTGAGCCGACATCAAACCAGCACAGCCGCCCTGCTCACCTTAGTCTCTCCCCCACTCCTCGTGCAAGAAGCCTGCTAGCACGAACAGTACCAACCCCTCGCCCCCGTTCTAACCACTCCTCTCCCCGACCTGTACGTAGAGTCCCGCCACCACAGGTTTCCGGATTTAGACCAGTGAGGAACGGTGCATGACCAACGCAGAAAAGGTCTCATCTACCAGTCACAATGTCAAACAGATATGAGATATTGGTAGAGATGGAAGACGAACCAGAAGAGACCAGGCTCGTTGGGGATTCCATCCTACGAGGACAGGTCGAAGAGTTCTGCGACAGAGTCCCAAATCAACGAAAAAGATTTTGCATCCCAGGAGCTGGACTGGACGACATTGTGGAAGCCTTCGAAGATACCACAAAGGATGTAAATGAAAATACCCTTTTTGTCATCCATGCTGGTTCAAATAACGTCATGCGCACCAGATCCGAAGAGTTGATGGAGAAATATCGCAAGATGATCCAGCACTACAAAAACAAGTCAAGGAATATCATCATCTCAGGCATTCTCCCCAAGATCGACGCACCTGACAAATTCTACGACAAGGCCTTCAGCACAAATAGCCGACTAAAATATTTGTGTCTGAGGGAAGAAGTTGAATTCATCAACCTCTGGGACAACTTCTACAACCAGCCTACTCTGTTCCGCAAGGATGGCACTCATCTAAACCCTGTGGGTTCAGCACGCATGGGTCGTCTCCTACACGAAGCAGTCCGCAGCCATGGATCAAAAAACGCCATCCGAGAAGAAGCAGCAGTGACATAAATCATCCAACGCCAAGAAAAAAACAGAGGCAACCGAGGACCACCAGCGATAAGGACCGAAGACAGCGAGGACCGAGGACAGCCATGAACATAAATGTAGATCCGACAAGAACCAAAAATATTATTAAAGAGCGTTCCGTGAGTTCTAAAATAACAAATTTAAAGGTTTTCTATGCAAACGCTCATAGCATACGCAATAAATTTTCAGATTTAGAGGAGCTAGTGTTTACAGAAAATTATGATGTGATTGGCATAACAGAATCTTGGCTCAATACAGAAGATAGAGACTTTTTAGCAGAGTATTCACTTCCCGGTTATGTAATGTTTGAAAAAAGCCGAATAAATCGAAATGGAGGTGGCGTTTTACTTTATATCAAAGAAAGTCTTAACCCTACCCTCTTGTCAAAACCTCAAATTGTGAACGTAGACAGACCTCCAGCTCAATCAGTGCAAACTGACCGAGAAATTTACGAACAAATTGCAGATGTAAGTAACTCACAAGATACCGTAATTTTTGGCGACTTTAATTTACCTGTGACCAAGTGGGGCGATACTCTTACTTCACACTCCGGACATGACTTGTATACGAACTTGCAAGAGAGTTCGCTTTATCAATTTGTTCGAACGCCGACCTGTGGTAATAACGTTCTTGACATTGTACTTGCAACAAAAGATGAATTAATAGAGAATTTGAATGTTGGTGATGAATTCAGTAACAGCGACCATCGTACGATAACTTTCACTTTAAAGTTTACTAGTAACGAACCAAATAGTAGCATCGAAAAAGTCCCTAATTTCAAGAAAGCAAACTTCCATAAACTTAGAGCTATGTTTAAAGAAACTGACTGGAGCTTTTTAATTAACAATAACGACATAAATACATCTTGGAAGTTATTCGAAACCACTTACCTAAAAGCAGTGCAAGACTGCATACCATCGAAAATACGGCGTCCAGGCCATAATAATAAGCCCAAATGGTTGAATAAAGATATTTCAAACTGCCTGCTTGCTAAAAAATTTGCTAATGATAGATTAAAATCCTCACAAAATGACGAAAAACGGGTGAAATTTGTAGAGCTACGACGCAAAGACAAAAAGTTAATTAAGCAAAGTAAAAAGACCTTAGAGTTACATATTGTGAATCAAAGTAAAATAAACCCGAAAGAATTCTATAGTTATATCAGAAAGAAAAAAGTAGTTACTTCAACTGTTGGACCGTTAGTCGATGAAAATGGAGAATACACCAAAGACGAAGTACAAATGAGTAATGCCCTCAACACCTTCTTTGCATCAGTTTTTACAACAGAAGACCTCAGTGATATCCCTACACCATCGCCGATTCAGATTGATAATTCAGATGTTCTAAGCAATATCACCGTTACAGAGAGAGAAGTATTGAATTGTTTAGATAAACTCAAGGTAAATAAAACGCCTGGACCTGATACAATCTCGCCTAGAGTTCTAAAGGAAGCTAAGGATGAGCTCTCCAAACCACTGACATTGCTATTCAATAAATCCTTGCAGTCTGGAACTATGCCTGATCAGTGGAAGATAGCCAACGTAACACCGATATTAAAAAAAGGCAGCAAATCCCTACCCAGTAACTATCGTCCAATTAGCTTAACCTCAGTTGTATGTAAAATGCTAGAAACGGTCATAAGAGACAGACTCGTAAATCACTTAGAGGAAAATAACATACTTAAAGATACTCAACACGGCTTTCGTAAAAAACGTTCCTGTTTAACAAACCTCTTAGACTTCTTCCACGATATCCTCAACCTCTACGATGAGAGTAAAGCTGTAGATATTATATACCTTGATTTTCAAAAGGCCTTTGACAAAGTTCCCCACAAACGTTTACTGCTAAAACTAAAAGCGCATGGAATACAAGACGGTGTGTTGAAATGGATAGAAAATTGGCTCAGCGACAGAAAGCAAAGAGTAGTCATAAACGGTAAGGCATCTAAATGGACCAATGTAAGTAGCGGGGTACCCCAGGGATCGGTACTAGGACCAATTCTCTTTCTAATTTACATCAACGACCTAGATGAGGGTCTCACCTGTACAATCTCAAAATTTGCTGACGATACAAAAATTGCAAATAGCGTACTCTCAAAAGATCAAGTTTGACGATATGCAACACAATATAGATAAATTGTCACATTGGGCCCAAATTTGGCAAATGAGTTTCAATGCGGATAAATGTAAAGTACTACATATCGGATACCTAAATGAGAAAGCAAACTATTCGATGAATGGCACTCAGCTTAAGAATGTAAACAGAGAAACCGATCTGGGAGTAACAATATCGAGTAACCTAAAACCGAGTCAACAATGTTCAGAAGTTGTTAAGAAGGCAAACAAAATAATTGGCTTTATAGGCAGGTCATTTGAGCATAAATCCAAAGAAGTTATCCTAACCCTTTACAATTCCTTAGTCCGCCCTCTTCTGGAATACTGCGTTCAATCCTGGTGCCCTTATTACCAAAAAGATATAAACAAGCTAGAACGAGTTCAACGTAGAGTTACCAAAATGATACCTAGCCTAAAGAACAAACCATACGAAGAGCGTCTTACAGAATTAAATCTATTTCCTTTAACCCAGCGCAGATTAAGAGGTGACTTAATTCAAGTGTTCAAAATCATCAAAGGCATCGACAATATGAACTGTAGTAAGTACTTCACTATCGACCAATCTAATTACACGCGGGGAAACGGTTGCAAAATTATTGGTAAATCTTTTAACTCACACGAATCTAAGAATTTCTTCTTCAATCGAGTTGTCAACTTGTGGAATGGGCTTCCCCGAAACGTTATAGACTGCATCACCGTTGATTCATTTAAACTCCGCCTAGACAAATATCTCGCATCAAACCCGCGACTGACTGTGTTTGTAAATTAATAACTTTATTTTATCCCCCCCTCAGTTACTAACCCTTCTGTCCCCTACTAACTTCCTAATCCTGCCACGGACATTAGTCCCAGGGCAGTAATTCCCTTTCCAATGTTCCCTTACCCACTCTAAACCAGTTTGGACACTTGATCCTCAGTGTTTTGGAGGACAAGCAACCTAGAAGGGTCACTAGATCTGTTGTTGCTTGATTTCCTTTGTACTCCTTTGTACTCCTTTGTACTCCTTTGAAAGGGGCTTGTGGTCGCTTACATATTTGGGCCAGCACGCACGATGGTAGCGGATTTCCAACCCAAGTGCTGTTTGACAATCTGGGATGGATGCAGTCAGAGTGTCAAGTCTCAATCTCATGACCTCATCTTCCAGACGGACAGTATGTAACTTGAATTTAGTACTGTTGATAGGAGTAAATCTGCTTGTCACGATCACTACTCTTGTATGCCCCTTTCATGCACCACACAAATAGAGTCTTATCGTGAAGGACACCATACTGGAGCGGAGCCTTTTAGGTGCACTGGCCTCTGGGGATGGGTCTTGTTGATCTGATGCTTCATCTCTTTCAAGACGTTCCTCGTATTTGTGTTTGCGTTTTTCAGCTTGAGAGAGCTTGCGCTTGCTGGATAATGACGCGTAACAAGTGCTATGCATGTGGTGACCCTTTGGTCCCTTCTCCCAATCCACATTTTCATGTATATGTTGAAACTTATCAAGTTCTTTCCATTGTAAAGACTTTTCCCGGATGGATTCCCACTTCTCAGGTGTAATGTTTTCCAAACGATCATCTGCGGTACATCGCTTACCACAGAGTAAAATGCACTCGTATTCATTTAATGTCTTGTCTGGTAACTCTTCACTCTCTTCTATTATCCATTATTTCGGTCACTTCACAAGTCGGCGATTTTCATCAGATGGGCATGCATCCATCTGAAACAGTAAAAAAGTAATATTAGATATACACCGCAGGCAGAGAACAACAGTGATGATAGCTGCGAAAGTGAGGACAGTGATTCTGATAGTGGCTCATACAGTGAATCATGTAGTGACAGTGAAGTGGCAGATTAGTATGTACAATTAGTATAATACAATACAATAACAATACAATATACAATACAATACAATACAATAACCATTCCAGTGGATTTGTAATAACAGAATTAGTGAAAAAGGACACCTCATTCGTCCTTGTAGCTCATCTGATGCCAGAGATATTACATTTCATGTTTTTCAAGATGGCGTTGGCGGCCATTTTGAATATTGGGCTCTAGCAGAGTTAGCCGTCATTTTTCAGAGCATAGGAGCTAATTTTCCTTTAAAATGGTTCAGGTTGTCAAATCCATCGAGAGAAAAAGGTAGGAACAAAATGGTCACGGATTCCAAGCAAATGACTCTACTATAATATGGGGTTTTGATAAGAGGATTGGGTTAATACTTTCTTTGATAACAAATGAAACACCACCTCCATTTCTATTAATTTGTCCTTTCTCAATCATTATATAACCGGGAAGTGAATACTGTGCTAAAAAGTCTAGTTCATCTAAATCTGAAAATGTATTGCGTATGCTACGAGCCTAGAAAATCTTTAAACTTGCGGTTTTAGAACTTACGGAATGCTCTTTAATAAAATGTTTGATTCTGGTCAGATCTACATTTACGCTCATGGCTGTCCTCGGTCCTCGGTCGTTATCCCTGGCGGTTTTGGATTTGAGTTTTGTTGATGGAGCTTTATCCAAATTCGTGGTTCTTGACGGATTAGCATTTAATTCCTTTGCAGTTCGCCATCCTCACTGTCTTTGGTCCTCCTTCCTGGTTGTCCTGTGTTTAGTCGATTTCTTCTCCGAAAATCCTTCACCGCATCGTTGAGAAGACGCCCAAAACGTGCTTCTCTCACCCGGTTCAGATGAACTCCATCGTCCGAAAACAAATAGTCATCATAGTGAAAATTGTCCAAGGTGTCAACAAACCCCACGTTCTCCTTCCTGCAGAGGTTTGCTAGTCGAACATTTGTGCTGGTGGCTATGTTGTAAAATCGGCTCTCTACACCGAGCCGAGGGACGATTCCTGAGACGATGATCCTTGACGACTTCTCCTTAAACGACTTGATCAGCTGCTGGTACGTTAGAAGGAAATCTTCCGACCGGGTTTGCTGTACATCATTGGATCTGGCGTGGATGACGTGCATTGTATTAGCAGGGGCCAGCTTCGATACTTCGTCAACTGCAGCTACTACGTCGTCCACACCACCACCACCAGGGACACATAAACGCTTCCTGGTCTTAGGTGCCCTGGCGCAAAACTCTGTGAGCTGACCACGTACCATCGAGTCTCCCACGAACCGAACTTCTTCTGTTTCCTCTTCTTCTTATTCTTCTTCGAGAGAGAGAAAGATATGTTTTTATTTTACATTGAAACACTAGCCACACAGTATATCTGTATTTGTTTGTTTTGTCTATTATATCTGTCAGTGTTTGTATGTCTGTCTGGTCTGTCTATCTGTTAGCCTGATTATATGTCCGGCTGTCTGTCTGCACGCTTGCCTCCCCGTCATTCGATATGTCTCCAGCTAATACTTCTTCCCACTGACCTCAAACATTTATAATTGTAACTTAATGGAGTTAGCACTAGTGGAAACTGTTCACATATTATAGTTGTTCTACTTGGATACAAAATCACTCATAAGTTGTAAATAGTTCTTCAGTATAAAGCTGCAGAATCAAGTAGATATTTGTCTGCACACTTTGTCATAAAATTACCGCACTCTACAATATACATTCTTTCACCAAAAGTATCCCCTCGGAATGGACCGCAAAGTCTCTGACATATGAACTATTATTTGTAACTCCCTGCAGTAGAAATGAGCGAGGCAGCAACGTTCACCACAACATATAACACGTGAACGAGGCAGTAAAAAATAACGAGAAACAATATGAACGGTTTGAGTGCTATGGCGAGAAGTGAGAGAAAGGGCGGTAGAGTGGGGGACGATTTCACTACAGTATTGCAACCTAGTTCTGACCTGTTGTACAGTCGCGGCCATTAATGCTGGCACATACATTTTTAAAACCTGTCTCTGGCGGGATTGAATCTTCTGTTCAATTCTTTACTATTTGTATTTCGGAGGTTTGCTTAACCCGTTTTGTACCGGCGATGTCTATTGTATTTTGTTCTATCTATATCTAGAGGTTTGATTGAGATAGCTCGAAGCCTTAAAGTTGCTAGAGATCCTTCCTAAACTGAATAAAGCGATTAGTAGTAGCCAGAATAAAATAAAAAGAAAAACGGCGCCGGTACATAAGAGGTTAATCTGAATTGAGAAAAGACACATTCATTACTATACAACCGAACAATAAAGCCTAGAGAAGATTTGTATATTCATCCCAGATAGCCTTAGTTTGTAATGCTCTGAAAGCCTTTGTAAGAGTACTGTATAATTAACCCCTTTTATACCGGTGACGTCTTTTTCATTTTATTTAGCTACATTTAGACGATTTTATGAAACTTGGGAACACGATGTGGTAGCTGTAAAATAATTAATAGGGATAGTCAGTAGTCGTTTAATTGTTAGACGTCCGTCCTAAGCTGAATAAAATCGTCTAATAGTTGCCAGAATATAATGAAAAGGACGTCGCCGGTACTGAATGGATTAATACAAAAAACGGACTATCCACAAACTAGCCTAAGTTCCCCGTTACCAATAAGGCCTCTACAGTCAATAACAGTCTGGCAGTAACTCCTTCCTAATGAGAGAGAGAGAGAGAGAGAGAGAGAGAGAGAGAAAGAGAGAATTAGGGAGGAGAGATAGAATGGTGAAAACAGTAGTATTACACAAAAGACCGCACACACACGCACATAAAAAAATAAATTAAAACATAATAACATACACACATACATATACATATAGTACATGCAGAACTTATAGTACACACAGATAGATAGATAAATATAGATAGATAGATAGACGGTAACATATGGTGACCTTCTGATGCTCTATCCACCCACTCGCCATCCTATCTTAATTAAATGTTTTACTATTGCATCCCACCAGCCATTTAAAATAAATCCAGCATACAAAACCCTTCTCAACCTACCGTCAGCCATATACAAAATAAACGTCAAATTTCTTCTAAACTAAGCTAATTCACATACTTATAATGACTCCTCCTGAAAGCGAAATGCGTGCAAATGTCAAGATGTAACCTTGTTATATCACATAATTCGTATTTTTTTAGTCAGGGACATGTAAGAGTGAACTACAAAAAACTGTCAGATGCCTAAAATACTGGATGTTTTTCGTGTCCATGTTTCGCTTGTTTTAAACTCGAGCAATAATTTTGTGAGTAGGAAGAAAATTTGACTCTCTCTATATATTATCTCTCTCTCTCTCTCTCTCTCTCTGGAGGTATGCCTGATCAGTGGAAGCTAGCCAACGTAACACGGATATTAAAAAAAGGCAGCAAATCCCTACCCAGTAACTATTGTCCAATTAGCTTAACCTCAGTTGTATGTAAAATGCTAGAAACACTCATAAGAGACAGACTCGTAAATCACTTGGAGGAAAATAGCATACTTAAAGATACTCAACATGGCTTTCGTAACAAACGTTCCTGCTTAACAAACCTCTTCCACGATATCCTTAACCTCTATGATGAGAGTAAAGCTGTAGATATTATATATATACCCGGTACCTTGATTTTCAAAAGGCCTTTGACAAAGTTCCCCACAAACGTTTACTGCTAAAACTCAAAGCGCATGGAATACAAGACGATGGGTTGAAATGGATAGAAAATTGGCTCAGCGACAGAAAGCAAAGAGTAGTTATAAACGGTAAGGCATCTAAATGGACCAATGTAAGCAGCGGGGTACCCCAGGGATTGGTACCAGGACCAATTCGCTTTCTAATTTACATCAACGACATAGATGAGGGTCTCACCTGTACAATCTCAAAGTTTGCTGACGATACAAAAATTGAAAATAACGTACTCTCAAAAGAACAAGTTGACGATATGCAACACAATCTAGATAAGTTGTCATGTTGGGCCTAAATTTGGCAAATGAGTTTCAATGCGGATAAATGTAAAGTACTACATAACGGATACCGAAATGAGAAAGCAAACTATTCGATGAATGGCGCTCAGTTTAAGATTGTAGACAGAAAAACCGATCTGGGAGTAATAATATCGAGTAACCTAAAACCGAGTCAACAATGTTCAGAAGTTGTTAAGAAGGCAAACAAAATATTTGGCTTTATATGCATTTGAACATAAATCCAAAGAAGTTATCCTAACTCTTTACAATTCCTTAGTCCGCCCTCTTCTGGAATACTGCGTTCAATCCTGGTGCCCTTATTACCAAAAAGATATAGACAAGCTAGAACACGTGCAACGCAGAGTTACCAAAATGATACTTAGCCTAAAGAACAAACTATACGAGGAGCGTCTTAGAGAATTAAATTTATTTCCTTTAACCCAGCGCAGATTAAGAGGCAAATTAATTCAAGTGTTCAAAATCATCAAAGGCATCGACAATATGAACTGTAGTAAGTACTTTACTATCGACCAATCTAATTACACCCGGGGAAACGGTTGCAAAATTATTGGTAAATCTTTTAACTCGCACGAATCTAAGAATTTCTTCTTCAATCGAATTGTCAACTTGTGGAATGGGCTTCCACGAGACGTTATAGACTGCAGCACCGTTGAATCCTTTAAAATTTGCCTAGACAAATATCTTGCATCAAACCCGCGGCTGACTGCGTTTGTAAATGAATAACATTATTTTATTTCCCCCTCAAATTCATCAAGGATTATTGGGTATATACTGTATATTACTAAGACGTTCCCCTCTTTTTCCCAGATATACGAAAGATCACTTATAACTATGTTATGTTACTAACCCATCTGTCCCGTACTAACTTCCTAATCCTGCAACAGACATTAGTTTCAGGGCAGTAGTTCCCTTTCCAATGTTCCCTTACCCACTCTAAACCACTGTTTGGACACTTGATTCTCAGTGTTTTGGAGGACAAACAGCCTAGAAGGGTCACTATACTTGTTGTTGCTTAATTTCCTTTGTACTCTCTCTCTCTTCTGTGTTGTCCTTCTCTTCCACTATCTTTTATTTCTGCTGTAATTAAGGCCTAACCACCTTGCGTAGATCGTAAAGTCTGTTTGGTTAGTGTATCTATGTCAATAAATGTGTATCTCCTTTGCTTCGAATAACGCACAATTTTCTCACAATGTTCTGTTCTAATGTTTCTCAGTGCAATCTTTTATCCTTTTAGATAATTGTTTAATAGTTTCGCATGTGTGTAATTAAAACAAAATTGTTTTTTAATTTTGTATTGTATAATATTATATTGCAGGTATTGTTGCCATTGTAGTAAGTGAAAAAGAGAGGTGTGAGAAAATATATTATATAACAATATACAGGATATATATATATATATATATATATATATATATATATATATATATATATATATATATATATATATATATATATATACACAGTATATACTGTATATAGCCTATATATTATGAATCTATAACACAAATATGTGAAACAAAGTACAGGTATTCTACGAAGCGGAAAATATATAGTTGTAAATTGTTGTATTTATGGTTTTTAATATACTGTCAGATTGTTCCTGTTCGATCAGATATTAAGTATATAAATGACTAGATTCTTCCCTCCTCTTATGCTATGTTTAAAGGTGACGGTAATTAAATCAGACCACAGTTTCGCTGCTACATTAAAAAGGAAGATTTGTTTTTGTAGATTTAGAACTAGACTGTATTGACTTAACATTCTCGTACAACAGATTGAAATTCAACAAAGTTAAATTTTAAAACTAGGTCTTGAGCTGCCAAATTAAGATTTTCCAGCAGATCAAATAAACTTAGTTATCTTTGCATTTTGATTACTAATACAATATAAAATAATGTTCGTTCACCACCTTTACCAGGCGGTGTTTCAGACTTTAGATCCACATATCAAAGTGTCTAACATAGTCTGTGTAGTTTAATATCTAAATTTGCTATTATTCTTTCAAAACTGAAGCAAACTTAAAGCAATGGAATTTATAAATTGTTTATTTTTAAGACTAATATATTCTCATTTTGAAGTTATCGTATAGGCAAATGTAAATATATTATGTAACACATATAGGCTACTGTATTTGTATTATTATATAACAATACATTTCATAATATTTGCTCCAAGATCCAAAGGAGCCAACATTACGGTGGTATTCAAACATACAAGCAGCTCTCTAGTAGTAGTAAAATAAATATATAATGTACTTAATATTATATACCATAGCATAGAGACAATCGTGAACGGAACAGTTTAGATGCAGTCTTATTATTCCCCACTTTCCAAGGCCATGACTAATGTCCTGGTCGTGCCGCTCTAAGCACATCACATTACTGACATTACCATACTATTTGTTCGAGTCATTGGGTCTCCTGAAGTTCATCGGTTACGGCCTCTATATTGCGGCTTCTACTGTATATTGGACTTGGGTGGCTGTTGGCACTTATATTGATGATGGCCCACACAATAGTGACGTACTGAATAATAGTTATTCCAATAATGAGATGACAGTGTTTTGCCAGATATTTGTAAGAGAACATATTTATTTATTTATAAAATGTATTTAACCCTTACAGTACCGGCGACGTCTTTCTGTTTTATTTTCAGCTGTATTTCAACGATTTCATGAAGCTTAGGAAGGATATATGGTAGCTAAAAGGATTAACTGAGATAGTTTTTAATCTTATAACTGTTAGACATCCTTATTTTAAGATAAATAAAACTGTCTAATAGTTGCCAGAATATAACGAAAAGGACGTCACCGGTACTGAATGGGTTAACACTTTGTTTATGAGAGGAATTAATGAGTTGAATAAAGTTGCACACTATTATTCAGACTACAAGAATAAAAGGTATCCGTGTAATAAAGGAATATTTCGAAGTACTGGAAAATGGTGTCATCATGCTTAATCAATCAACACTTTGTAAGCCAGATTTGTATTATTTTAACTCTCATTAGCATCCTACTAAATTATTGAATACATTTGTAAATTCCAGATAGCACACGAAATACTCAAATCATAATATGCCGCATTATTCCTACTACTATTAAATTCTTACCACTTCCGCTTTGTCTCAGTCCCTCTATTTTTTCCTATGTGGATGAGGGAGACAAATTTAAAAGGCAAACCTGCGTGTGGCGAGTGCCGCCCACAGAGTTGAAAGAGTGACATGGCCAAAATCAAGGAATGTTCGAGCCAAAATGCCTGGACACACAGAGTTTGAAGCAATTTTAGTCATAAGATGAGGGAATATTCCTCATTGTTTAAGCTCCTACAATCATATATAATTGATTTGTATTCCTACTAGCTTAACACTTTGCTCTATATTCTACATTTTCAAAATTCTAAATATATAATAACAAGTATTAGTATTTACTATTACGTAACTATCAATTACTATTCACAATTGTCAATATCTAGTAACAAATCACAAGTCTCACTATAAGAAAAATACTATTCTCAATATCTACTACTATTCACAATTATATATATCTACTACTAAATAATCACATCTTTCAACACCTAATACTACTACTAATCCTGAACATCAAATAGACCTACAGTTCACAAATCTTAACATTTGTTTATATTGTTCACATGCTTTTAGAATTGTCCCTAACCCAAGCTAATACATATCTATTGCCACTACCTACCATCCCGAATAGTTTCTAGTACCTAAGTTTCAATTTTGTTTACATAATAATAATTCCCAATACACATTACTTATAACATTCATCAACATCTGTTCAAAATCAATCACAATTCTTATCACTTACGCCATCCAATACTGTACCTAATGCAGTTCCCATTTATCTAAGCTCCCAAGCTTTCAAAACTCTTTCCAAATCACTCATATTCCCAACCCCCAAAATATAGTTACTCATAATCCTCACCAACTAATACTATTCATAATCGTTTTAGCCCCCTTCTGTTTTGTATTCGATATAATTATATTTGGACGATAATGTGCAGTTTAAGAAGGATCTGAGGTAGTAAAAAGAGTTAAGTCAAATAGTTCGAAACCTATTTATTGCGAGAGGCCTCTTTTAAACTGAATAAAATCGTCTAATAGTAGCCAAAATATAGTTTAAAGGTCGGCAACGGTACTGAAAGGGTTAATTCTCACCACCCTGAGCCATTCAGTACCTACTACCACTCCTAGTGTTTCATACGTCTGACCGTTCCAATTTATTTCCAATTACTAAACATTATTGTATTTTATTTTTAACGTAGAATCGTCAAAAGAGTTGTCAAAATGTTCTAGTATTAAAGGAAATCATTCCAATTATCACCAACCCGAGCCATCCAGCACCTAATATCACTCCCAATTTTTTCAACATCCGACTATTTCAGTATTTATCAAATTCCCAAATCCCCCCACACCATTGCTTCGGAAAACTTGGATTAATTTGTCTTTGTCGTGATCAGAGAGCAATTTACCGGTGCTTAAAAATCCTGCTTGTGGGATTTTTGTGGGGCAGCTGTTATGGGGGATAATGAAGTGGACTGCTTTAATGTGTGTGTGTGTCTGTGTGTGTGTGTGTGTGTGTGTGTGTGTGTGTGTGTGTGTGTGTTGCTGACCTTTGCGCACCGGGCCAAAAGAACGTGTCCCTCCCGTTCTGATTTGTGACAGGTGTTTTTCAATTGTTATCCGACAAAGGCAAGGCTTGCCGAACAATATACAACCTCGCTTTTTTAACCCTTTTCCTAAATTCACGTGTACGTTTGATGTTTTGTTGCAGTGCGCGCGCGCGCGCGCGCACGTGTGTGTGTGTGTGTGTGTGTGTGTGTGTGAGAGAGAGAGAGAGAGTAAGTGTATTTTTCAGTGTGTGAGTGGCGTGTGTCATCCAATGCCAAGACAAAAACAGAGGCAACCGAGGACCACCAGCAATAAGGACCGAAGACAGCGAGGACAGAGGACAGCCATGAACATAAATGTAGATCCGACAAGAACCAAAAATATTATTAAAGAGCGTTCCGTGAGTTCTAAAATAACAAATTTAAAGGTTTTCTATGCAAACGCTCGTAGCATACGCAATAAATTTTCAGATTTAGAGGAGCTAGTGTTTACAGAAAATTATGATGTGATTGGCATAACAGAATCTTGGCTCAATACAGAAGATAGAGACTTTTTAGCAGAGTATTCACTTCCCGGTTATGTAATGTTTGAGAAAAGCCGAATAAATCGAAATGGAGGTGGCGTTTTACTTTATATCAAAGAACCCTATAACCCTACCCTCTTGTCAAAACCTCAAATTGTGAACGTCGACGCATCTTTTGTGCTAATAAAGAATAATAAAGGTACAAAAATAATACTTGCATTAATATACAGACCTCCAGCTCAATCAGTGCAAACTGACCGAGAAATTTATGAACAAATTGCAGATGTAAGTAACTCACAAGATACCGTAATTTTTGGCGACTTTAATTTACCTGTGACCAAGTGGGGCGATACTCTTACTTCACACTCCGGACATGACTTGTATACGAACTTGCAAGAGAGTTCGCTTTATCAATTTGTTCGAACGCCGACCCGTGGTAATAACGTTCTTGACATTGTACTTGCAACAAAAGAAGAATTAATAGAGAATTTGAATGTTGGTGATGAATTCAGTAACAGCGACCATCGTACGATAACTTTCACTTTAAAGTTTACTAGTAACGAACCAAATAGTAGCATCGAAAAAGTCCCTAATTTCAAGAAAGCAAACTTCCATAAACTTAGAGCTATGTTTAAAGAAACTGACTGGAGCTTTTTAATTAACAATAATGACATAAATACATCTTGGAAGTTATTCGAAACCACTTACCTAAAAGCAGTGCAAGACTGCATACCATCGAAAATACGGCGTCCAGGCCATAATAATAAGCCCAAATGGTGGAATAAAGATATTTCAAACTGCCTGCTTGCTAAAAAATTTGCTAATGATAGATTAAAATCCTCACAAAATGACGAAGAACGGGTGAAATTTGTAGAGCTACGACGCAAAGCCAAAAAGATAATTAAGCAAAGTAAAAAGACCTTAGAGTTACATATTGCGAATCAAAGTAAAACAAACCCGAATGAATTCTATAGTTATATCAGAAAGAAAAAAGTAGTTACTTCAACTGTTGGACCGTTAGTCGATGAAAATGGAGAATACACCAAAGACGAAGTACAAATGAGTAATGCCCTCAATACCTTCTTTGCATCAGTTTTTACAACAGAAGACCTCAGTGATATCCCTACACCATCGCCGATTCAGATTGATAATTCAGATGTTCTAAGCAATATCACCGTTACAGAGAGAGAAGTATTGAATTGTTTAGATAAACTCAAGGTAAATAAAACGCCTGGACCTGATACAATCTCGCCTAGAGTTCTGAAGGAAGCTAAGGATGAGCTCTCCAAACCACTGACATTACTATTCAATAAATCCTTGCAGTCTGGAACTATGCCCGATCAGTGGAAGCTAGCCAACGTAACACCGATATTAAAAAAAGGCAGCAAATCCCTACCCAGTAACTATCGTCCAATTAGCTTAACCTCAGTTGTATGTAAAATGCTAGAAACGGTCATACGAGACAGACTCGTAAATCACTTAGAGGAAAATAACATACTTAAAGATACTCAACACGGCTTTCGTAAAAAACGTTCCTGTTTAACAAACCTCTTAGACTTCTTCCACGATATCCTCAACCTCTACGATGAGAGTAAAGCTGTAGATATTATATACCTTGATTTTCAAAAGGCCTTTGACAAAGTTCCCCACAAACGTTTACTGCTAAAACTAAAAGCGCATGGAATACAAGACGGTGTGTTGAAATGGATAGAAAATTGGCTCAGCGACAGAAAGCAAAGAGTAGTCATAAACGGTAAGGCATCTAAATGGACCAATGTAAGTAGCGGGGTACCCCAGGGATCGGTATTAGGACCAATTCTCTTTCTAATTTACATCAACGACATAGATGAGGGCCTCACCTGTACAATCTCAAAATTTGCTGACGATACAAAAATTGCAAATAGCGTACTCTCAAAAGAACAAGTTGACGATATGCAACACAATCTAGATAAATTGTCATGTTGGGCCCAAATTTGGCAAATGAGTTTCAATGCGGATAAATGTAAAGTACTACATATCGGATACCTAAATGAGAAAGCAAACTATTCGATGAATGGCACTCAGCTTAAGAATGTAAACAGAGAAACCGATCTGGGAGTAACAATATCGAGTAACCTAAAACCGAGTCAACAATGTTCAGAAGTTGTTAAGAAGGCAAACAAAATAATTGGCTTTATAGGCAGGTCATTTGAGCATAAATCCAAAGAAGTTATCCTAACCCTTTACAATTCCTTAGTCCGCCCTCTTCTGGAATACTGCGTTCAATCCTGGTGCCCTTATTACCAAAAAGATATAAACAAGCTAGAACGAGTTCAACGTAGAGTTACCAAAATGATACCTAGCCTAAAGAACAAACCATACGAAGAGCGTCTTAGAGAATTAAATCTATTTCCTTTAACCCAGCGCAGATTAAGAGGTGACTTAATTCAAGTGTTCAAAATCATCAAAGGCATCGACAATATGAACTGTAGTAAGTACTTCACTATCGACCAATCTAATTACACGCGGGGAAACGGTTGCAAAATTATTGGTAAATCTTTTAACTCACACGAATCTAAGAATTTCTTCTTCAATCGAGTTGTCAACTTGTGGAATGGGCTTCCCCGAAACGTTATAGACTGCATCACCGTTGATTCATTTAAACTCCGCTTAGACAAATATCTCGCATCAAACCCGCGACTGACTGTGTTTGTAAATTAATAACTTTATTTTATCCCCCCCTCAGTTACTAACCCATCTGTCCCCTACTAACTTCCTAATCCTGCCACGGACATTAGTTCCAGGGCAGTAATTCCCTTTCCAATGTTCCCTTACCCACTCTAAACCACTGTTTGGACACTTGATCCTCAGTGTTTTGGAGGACAAGCAACCTAGAAGGGTCACTAGATCTGTTGTTGCTTGATTTCCTTTGTACTCCTCATGAGTATATGGTGAAGAATGCAGTTTTAGGGGTGTGTGTGTTTACGTTGTAATAAGTGGGTGTGCAATATAAAATAGCACCTGGGATATATAATCGTCTTGTATAACAGCGTATTAACCTCTTTTATACCAACGACGTAATTTTAATTTTATTCTAGCTACCGGTATATAGATGATTTTGTGCAGTTTAAGAAGGGTCCTTGGTAGTAAAACTGGTTAAGTGAGATTGTTAAGCCTTCAAAAATTGTTTAAAAAGTATAATAATAACCAATATAATATGTAAACATTAGTCTTGGATCCTCAAGAGGTTAATCACACAAATATTTTCCTGTTTTCCTATTTTTTTACTGACCTGTTTTTCTTAAACATATTGTGTAAGATAATACATTCAATACATGAAAAACTACGGTATCATACACAACACTGAGGCATACATAAAAACAACAACAATACAACAACAACTACAACAGCAATAACAACAACAACAATGAGCAGCTCTATAAAAGACCCAAGACGGGAGATGAATTTGTTGTGCCTGTTTTTGCATAACAACTTGACTGAAATTGTTTCTAGTCACCTTCACATGATTGCAAACAGTTGCATGAATGAATAAATAAAAACACAAATAAATAAATATAAATACAATAAATAAATAGAAAAATAAAACATAAAAATAATACTAAATATAAAAACAAACAAACATAAAATGTAGTTCAATATTTTCTAAAAAATTGCATTCAACACCATGCAATACTATATGTTTTATTCTATCGCCAGCCAGGCGAGTTCGTTGAACTTATCAAGTCTCTTTCGCAACGATAATTTAATATTGTACCGTATTGTGTTGCAGAGACACGCTCAAAAGTTGTGTCTATTTCCATAATTTCAACTTTTGCGTTTCTCTGCTAAAAATAAATAAATAAAAAGATAAATAAATGAAAAGTAAACAAAATACACACAGGAAAACAGTTTATCTACAAATATTTTGTTGTTCTATGTGAATGAGGGAGACAAAAGGCATAACTGCCTGCAGCGAGTGCCTCCCCCAGATTTCAAAGAGTGACAGGCCGAAATCAAGAGACGTTCGAGCTAAAATGCCTGGACACACGGAGTTTGAAGCAATTTAAGTCATAGGAAGAGGGAAAGACTGATTCTGGGAGAGAGTTCCAGAGCTCAGCAGTTGAATAGAAGAAAGTCTGAGAATAGCGTTTCACTCTTGGGTTGAATAGTTGCACAGAGTAGGGGTGGGATTGTGTTGCAAGGCGGGTACAAGGGGAGGTGTGGCGGAGTGGTCTTGCCACTGGACTGGTAATCCAATGGACCCAGGTTCGAATCCCAATATGTCAATGGGAAGATATTCTTGGGATGGAATTTGTGCTGTACCTAGTATCAGTGCATTACCACAGCACACCGAAATGCCAAACAAACACCCTCATTGTTACCTGATTAAATAGCATTGTATGAATATTCCCATATTCAAAAATATGCTACAAGGGGGCAATGCCTAGTGAGTTAATTGCTCAATAGGTGGCGTTCTGAGAGTGAGGGTCCGAACCTGAGGGATGAGACTCTGAAGCTCAGAGGCGGAGCAGCTTCAGAGATGGAGTTGCTTCGAGCCGTGAAGCTTTGCATGTCTCACTCCCTAGACTGGAGCAAGACCTCACGGGCCTCACGGTGTTCAGCGATTGAGTGTAAAGGCTATCAGCCTATGCCCGAGAGGGAGTAGTTGGAATATAGAAAAAAAAAAAAAAAAAAAACGTAGAGAAGGTGGTATACACTGGGAAAGCGCAGAGGAACACTGATTATTGTAGTAGCGATAGAATAGCGAGAGAGATGCAACATTGCAGGGAAGAGAGAGAGATTGCAGAGAGTTGGTGAGTGGATGGGAGTTAATGATACGAAAAGCTTTCCTTTCCACACATGTGAACAATACTCAATACAAGGACGCACTGTGCCCCTGTACAGAGCAAGAAGCTTGGCAGGGATAAAGAACCCAATGAGGTGGTTGAGCACACCCAGCTTCTGGGAGACTGCCTTAGCGAGACTGGTAATATGGTCTTTCCAAGTGAGAGCAGAAGAAAAAGAGACACCGAGAACATTGAGAGAAGATGAAGGATTGATTTCTGTATTGTTGAATAATAAGGGCTAGTCCTTTGGAGGTCCTGACGGCTAGTAAGATCGATAAATTGAGTTTTGGAGGCATTAAATGCAACAAGGTTTTCTCTACCCCAATTGGATATAGTAGCTAGATCAAAAGATAATTATTTTATGGTTTCATTACGTTTACTTTTGAGGGACTGCTGGCTGGGGCGTTCTGGAAAACTAATTGAGTGGTGTAAGGTAGAGTCATCTGCATATGAATGGATGGGACTGGATGTACAGTTGAGAAGATAATTTATGAAAATTAGAAAGAAAATAGGAGATAGGACAGACCCCTGAGGAACACCGGAGTTGATAGGATGAGGAAATGAGCGATGGCCGTCCACAACTGGGAGGAGTATGAAGTTGGAGGTATACATGAAAGACACAACGACTTTTGAGCGTGACTCTACTGTGTGATGTAAGCTTGTACTCTACAAAATATGTTGAATAATAACAGCGAATAAGGTAAGAACGTTATTGTTATGCCATGCTATAATTCTGCACGATTTAAGTTAGTTCACTCTTTCCACCTTAGGAAAGCTTTAGTACTACAACACTCAACTGGAACACAGCTGAATTTAATAATATGAATCTTAACCCACTGAACCCCAGCGACGCAAACAGTGCGTCGGCAATGTATTTTTCCCCCAACCCCAGCGTCACATAAGGTGCGTCACGGTTAATTACTCCGGTCCTATGGAACCTAGAGGGCTCAGATTTGTATGAGAACTGTGTAAGTATCTCACGCAACAATGCCGATGGTTGAAAACTCTCAAAGTCCAACCGAGTGCATGTGAGCGCGCACAAACCTGTTTTTGCCTGTTTTTGCCTACCCATTTACCCTCTTGTAAATCCGACTTTCGGGCGCACCGTAGGACCCCTTAATGACCTAGGGGATCGGTTTTTTGTGGGTTTTACTTCATTCCTATCCCATTCCTTGTGTTTTCTGGATTTTTGTTTTTTTTCAAAACCTGCCAGTCCTGGGTGGTACATTTATTATTAACTAGCTGGGGCTCAGTGGGTTAATCAAATCAATTTCCACCAATGTCACAAAATACACAATTGCAGTTCACAAGTTTTATTTCATCTATATCTAGGGTACTAAACACAGGTAAATAATATCTGAGCTTTACTTATATAGAAAGAAGCTCAGTCATATACATGGAATAAATATCACTATTACTGGTTCATAGGTGAACAATAATTAAGGTTGTTCTTCATCAATAATAATATTATATAAATGCAAGATGATAATTTTATATATATACTGTATATAGCCTAAACGCACACAGAGCGGTTAGTCTCAAACAATAACTAATATCCTGAGGTAAAAATGAACGCGAGGTAGAGCGTGAATCAAGGTAGGTCAATAGTACTGAGGTCACACGTATTCAGTAATGGCAAGGTATGTAATTTAGGATATCAGATAATGTATAAATAACTTGGAAGTTAGGTCGATATATAGAGGATATAAATTTCTATTAACTCATATAGTTACAAATGTAGATAGTAGTTCATGGAACTGAGGATAATTTATTTTAGCCCGTGTGAAAGGCTGAGGTTTCATCGTTGAAATATTAACGCGATGTGGTATCAATAGAATTTAATAATTAAATCAAATAATGCTTAGTCTTAGTTTGAAGTCAGGAAGCATGAATACAGTAGGTCTGACTAAGAGACAAAATATTTAACACTTTCTGTGAGCACTTATACACGATTACCTACCCTGCAAATAATATTGAACATAGGATAAGATCTGTTAGGGTGTTCACAGGTAATTACGTCTAGTGTGCGGGTATTATTTCCGAACGAATATATCTATAAACCTTAAATGCAATATAAGAATGCATATTACAAAGTATATACAGTAAATACATCAATCACAATACAGAGTTTGTATGTTCTCTCGATACGAGCAACGATTGATAGAAGGCGAGAATAATAAATATCGGATGTTTACGTTAGATTGAACACATAACATATCCTATCTAACCTTCTCAATAATCACCAAATGCATAAGAATCACTAGAAGCACTTAATTTGAGTTGAAGTATAGGAGAAAGCAGCCGTGAGAGATCTGGTTACACATGGCGACTGACTGCGGTGTCCGTCTGCCTGTTTACACCAGGGGGAGGGGGGGGGGACGATACCTTCACACGGTATAGCTAGAAAGGTCACTTCTAGGTACACCAACACACTCTCTTGGTCCTCCAGCACTCCTCGCAGCTTGTAGGATACTTTTAAAGAGGATTTCGGCTAACCCCTACGGGAGTATTCTCCGAGTTGACTTAGTCACGTATACTCCAACACAGAAAACCTGTGCTAGACAGTGAATCAACTTTGCCTGACAAAATCCTATTTTTAATCAGGTAGTATTACACATTACAGATAGTGACATGGCTGATGCATTTCGGGACATGAGAGGCAGGAGAATTATAGTTTTTTAATCGTTGCTCGGTTATATAAAGTCTTAAAAATATAGTACATACATGGTTATATGGGGAATGGTATTTGTAGTACTTGTTTTCTATTCTCGACTATACTACTTACGTGGGGGATAAATCGACAGTCATCTAGAAGTTCGTATACTTTATTTAACAAAACTTCCTAACTACTCCAATAACTGTTTCTCTGTTCGGGCCGAGATGAGTTCAAGACAGGGATTGAATATTACGTCGATTCACGATAGGTTGTACTTTGGAACCCTAGAGCTCCCGTTACTCCCTAGCTGAATTCCCGTTATTCAGGTATTGACTCAATTCGACTTCGAGCCAAAGGCACGTTATTAGTTTCTAATTTACTATAGTTTATTCCGAGCCCTGCTGTGTCTACTGCGGAGACCAGGGCCTAATAAATCAATCGTTATTTACCTATTTAAACAAAAGTTATATTCTTTATCTATCCTTAAGTATTAAACACGTCCACTAGGCCTATTGTGTCTACTCCCGAGACCAAGGCATTAATACATATAATCTCTTTACTAATATTTCCTATATCTTACATTAACTCATATGACAAAGACGTCATTACAAGGGTACCTCAACACTCTCTGAATATACAATAAATTCCTACAAATGAACCGGCCGGGATTACAAGTTATTTAGATTTCCCTCTCAAATACAATCTTGGGTTCTATCTCACAGTTACTCAAATGAACAGGTTGTTTACACTATTTAACTTGATAAATCTAGTTGATTACACCTTCCGATTATACGCTCACGCAATCCTATTACAAATAAGCTATATTCACAATAAACACTTAATCAATAATATTTCTTAAATGGGTAAACTGTACCTCAATACCTCTACACGCAATGATTTACAGTTATAATCCTTTATATAAATTCTTATGAATACATTACTATACTGAACGTGACGTCCTTAACGCTCCCCCAAAACTGACCCAATTGTCCTCTCAAATGATAATGGATATAGTTTCCTTTTTAACAAATGAGTTCGTTATTTTTATGGACTAGTGTCCTTTCCTACCTATAACTGACCTATCGGGCAACTTAACCAAAACTGTTTTCCCCTGAGCCTATTGGTTGCCCCTCTGTCTTTAAGAATTGATCTTCCCCCTTTTTACTTTATACTTAAACCTTTCCAATCAAATCCTATCTAATTACAACTCTCGGCATTACGCCTTTGCTAACAAAAATAACTATTCTTAACACATCATCATATTATGTACATATAAGTCTAGGATCTTTTCTCATTAGTCTGTCCTATAAGGACACATCAATTATTATTGGAACCAATAGGTTAGTCAAGCATTTTCTCTCTTTCTTTTTAAGTCTTGTTGGGGCCCAATATGGGTCCTTAAAAATATATATATATATTGTCTTTGGTCAAGTGTATGTGCTGGAACTGTGTTTACCACCACAGAGCTGGCCAATAGCTCTTCTGAAAGTCCTCACTCCCGTCTGTGACGTTAACCACTCTGTTAGAACCGTATGGCTTGTCCTACAGTGACTTGCTAGGATCGCCAGGGCAGTGGATGTGGCTACAGTTGGTGTATTGTTGTGTGCTTTATTTCATATGAAAGCTCGTGTCATGGGCAGTCCAGAAAGGCTCTTTGTTTTCACCCATGTCAAGGCTTTATATATTTAATTGCAAAGTATATGTTTTATCATTAACCCGTGGAGCTCCGGCTAGTTTTGTAATGTTTGCGCACCAGAACCCGGCCGGTTTTCAAAAAATTGTTTTATTCCAGAAACAATAGCGAATGGGTTAGGAATGAAGGAAAAACCACGAAAAACCGCTCAAAAAGCTTAACAAATTTTCCTAGAGTCCCCGAAAACGGATTTTACAAGAGTAAAAAATTGAAGGCAATTATCCCAAAAAAACAGGTTATTGCGCGCTCGCGCGCACGCACGTGGACTTTGAGAGTTTTCAACCATCGGCACGGTTGCGTGGGATACGTACACAGTTCCCATACAAATCTGAGCCCTCTTGAGTGGCTACACCTGAGGTTACGGTCGGCGCAATTAGGGTGACGCGTCAGGCTCGTCTCTGGGGCTGTGCGTTACATACATCGCCGACGCGTCAGACGCGTCGCTGGGGCTGTACGGGTTAAGTAGTAATTTTTGTTTTCTATGTGATTGAGGGAGGCAAAAGGCATAACTGCCTATAGCGAGTGCCTCCCCCATAGTTGAAAGAGTGACAGGGCCAAAATCAAGGGACGTTCGAGCCAAAATGCCTGGACACACGGAGTTTGAAGCAATTTAAGTCATAGGAAGAGGGAAAGACTGATTCTGGGAGAGAGTTCCAGAGCTCAGCTGTTGAGTAGAAGAAAGTTTGAGAGTAACGTTTCACTCTTGGGTTGGAGAGTTGCACAGAGTAGGGGTGGGATTGAGTTGCAAGACGGGTACCACGTGCCCTACGTAAAGGAGGTGGTATGCACTGGGATAGCTCTGAGGAACACTGATTATTATAGTAGCGATAGAATAGCGAGAGAGATGCAACATTGCGGCGGAGAGAGAGAGATTGCAGAGAGTTGGTGAGTGGACGGGAGTTAATGATACGAAAGGCCTTCCTTTCAACTTTGTCTAGGAGAGCAGTGTGAGAGGAACCTCCCCACACATGTGAACAATACTCAATACAAGGGCGCACTATGCCCCTGTACAGAGCAAGAAGCTGTGCAGGGGAAAAGAACCCCCTAAGGCGGTTGAGCACACCCAGCTTCTGGGAGGCTGCCTTAGCAAGACTGGTAATATGGTCCTTCCAAATGAGAGCAGAAGAAAAAGAGACACCAAGAATATTGAGAGAAGATGAAGGGTTGATTTTTGTATTGTTGAAGAATAAGGGATAGTCCGCTGGGAGATCCTGACGGGTAGATAGATGGAGAAATTGGGTTTTGGAAGCATTAAAGTTAACAAGGTTTTCTCTGCCCCAATTGGAAATAGTATTTAGATCAGAATTTAAGAGTTCTATGGCTTCATTACGTTTGTCGTCGAGGGATTGCTGGCTGGGGTGTTCTGAAAAACTAATGGAGTAGTGCAAGGTTGAGTCGTCTGCGTATGAATGGATGGGAATTAAGGTACAGTTAAGGAGATCATTTATAAAAATTAGAAAGAGAATAGGAGATAGGACAGAGCCCTGAGGAACACCGGAGTTTATAGGGTGAGGAAGTGAACAATGGCCGTCCACAACCGCGGCTATGGAACGGCCGGAAAGGAAATTGGAGACAAAGGCACAGATGGAGGGATAGAAACCGAAGGAGGGTAGTTTAGAAATTCAAGATTTATGCCAGACTCTATCGAAGGCTTTCGATATGTCTAGTGCAATTGAAAAATGGAAATGATAGGATTTGAGAGAGAGAGAGAGAGAGAGAGTAGAACAGAGTGTGGGGAGGCGCGCAGTGTTTTGCTATACTCGATGACGTCATAGCTGGCTGGCCTCGTGGGGACTCGTTGGAGGAGTTTTTACCATGCTTGGTGACGTCATGTTTAGCTAGCTTCTTTAGCATTGGCTAGAGGACTTGTTACCGCTTTTCCTACGCGGTTCGAACCATTGCTAGTATATATACTGCTCTCTGGCCACTCTCTCCCTCAGATCTGGTTTCTAGAACGCATCCCTCTTATCCCTTTGATACCTGTCTCCCTCTCTGCACCTGAGAACCTTTTCCTCTGCCTATCTCTCTCATTTTCCATATCTTTCACCACCTTTTATTAATATTATACCCCCTCTGGTTAACTCTGCATAATCAGCTTCATGCTGGCCAGTTGTATTGTGCGTTAAGGTCTGATATAACCCATGTATGTTAGTTGTTAAGATAAGTTGATCACGAAGCATTGGTTGGCATTCATATTGTTCAGTACAGCTTCCTATAATTATTAGTGTTCTGCTAGATTAGATAATGCTAGACTAGGAGTTTAATACTATAAAGTATTGTTTCCGATGAGTGCTGGCTTTAGTTAAAAGCTGCACGACATACCTGAGAACTGGAGTTGATTGGGTAAATTCTAGTCTGTGTGCCATTGAGAGTAGAGCATGCACGAATGAGGGCTTTTTGCCTATACCATTCTGCACTGTTCTAGGCTAGGTTGCTTGTCTTTGAGGTACGCCAGGAGAACGCTTAATACTTCGGTATTAAGGTTTGTCAAGAGAGCTACCCTTCCCTATAACGTAATATTTGACGCACAGACTTGAGATTTGCACTAGGCTATGCGGCATGCCATGCGCACCAGTATCTCGTATCATTGACTCTAGCTAGACTTTATCAGTCATAGTAGACATTAAGTATATTAAACCAATTACTCTTATTATGCATACCCGTTTATGATTACACAAGCATTTCGCAGCCTAGTTTGATGTATTGAGACACAAACGACTTAGGCTCTTTTTGTTGATAGGAATACTGTATTGTCGTGGCGATTATTATTATTGTTGTAGCGTTTAGGATATTCTTGGCTCCGACTGCAATATATATCCTGCCTTTTGTGAGCATAGCCTGCTCGAGCATTGTTCCGCTGCCTGCCTTTTTGGGTTCCATTTCCGATTCGAGCATCTTGATAGCATCTCACATTTAAAGAAGATTCCTTGTTGGTGTTGAAGGACTTTAGTGCACTTTCTTTCATGCAGGAGTGCCAGACATTTATTGATTAAAGTAACATAAGCTGTAACTTCCCTTACCACCTTACTTTGCATACCATAACCAAGCACCTTCGGTTATAGGTAGTAATAGGCTGTTTTCACATAACATTAACCCTAGAGGAGACGCACATTTATTGAGAGTTTGATAACCTATTATTGCATATAGAACTCTGGAGAGTATTTGTGTTCTTTGTTCACTGGGAATATACATGAGAGGTTGGATCTAGCGCTTTCTGTTGTAGCATTTATGCCATTACTAGTCCAATGAATAAGAGCCCTGATATATTTAAACCTCAGTCGTAACAAATGGCGACCTTACCTAGGATTTGGTGAACCTACATTTATTAGCAGGGAACATTTGTTGTTTTGGGGAATATTTTGCGGGGATCAGCAAGAATAATTTTTTTTTGCAACATAGTATAGCCCTTGAGTATTTCCGAGAATTTGTGTGTGTATATTGAGGTATAAGAGTTTGGGGTGCTTCTTTTCTGAATATTGAGGTGAGAAATTTTTGTGAGCATCATGTTTTATACCGGATCAGAGGAGAATGGAGACACAGTACGTAATGTCGAAACTGAGGAACAGCAGTATGATGAAATGGTTAATCAGGTGAGCTGTGAGGACGATGCTAGGATATTTTTGCAATGGCCTGTTACTGCCGAGCGGTTGGAGGGTATGGATCAGTACGGTCTTCAATGCCTGGCCACAGCTATCGGTCATGCAGGTACTAGCAGCATGACCAGGGATAACTTGATAACGTGTGTACTGGGCAGGGTGACTGGTGAGCGAGATGGGTTGAGTGCTCAGAGCCCTTCGGCCATGCTTCCCCTACACTTGACTCCCAGCCATCCCAGTAGTTTGCCGACCCCGGGTACGCTTCCACAGTTGGGTGGTGACTGGCAGGGTGGGTTGCCCCTGGGGGGACCACCGGTAATTTCAAACATTGTAGCACCTTCACCTCCTCAAGGGTTAACTCCAGAATTATTGCTTCAGCTCAAATTAGCTAAGATCGAAGAGAGAAAATGTCAGCTTCAGCTTCAGCAGCAACAAAGGGCAGGTGAGCAGCAAATAGAGCTAGCAAAAATCCAAGTTGAGTCGACTAGGTACTGTGCCGACAGGGACGTAGAGAAGTCGCGAGTAGAGACAACGGGACAGCGACTTGGGGCTGGTAACCGTGCTCCTGATCAATCTCTCTCGCACTTATTGAAACTGGTTCTGGTGTTTGATGAGAGTGGGGTAACAGAATTTTTCGCACGCTTTGAGAAGAAGTGCCAGGAACACCAGTGGCCAGAGAATAAATGGGCAGCACTTGTATCCTCTAGATTAATAGGCAAGGATCTTAAAGCCTACGATGCGTTACCTTTGGAGTCATGTATTGTGTATGAGGATCTCAAGGAGGCTGTCCTTAGGGCTTACGAACTGCAACCAGAAATGTACCGTTTGAAGTTCCGGGGTGTAACTAAGGGAAGATATAGCACCTTTTTGGAACACGCCCGGGACTTGTCCGATGCTATGGGGAACTGGCTCCGATTAGAAGGTAACAACATTTGATGGAGTTAAGCAGTTAATGATGTTGGAGCAGTTCTTTAAGAGCACGGGCGGTGATCTAACTTTGAACTTAAAGGCGAAAAACCCAAGAACTCTAGTCGAAGCAGCAGAAATGGCTGATCGACGGCTGTCGTTGATTCGGGGTTGCGGGTCCTCACAGAAGTACGATGCAAGTGCTAGGGACCGTTATCCTCCCCCTCCCCGTAGCAATGACACATTTAAGCAAAAGAGCAATGAAACTAAAACTGAATCCAAACCTAACACCATGCCGTATGAGAAAAGTCAGGGGCCTTTTACATCACAGTATAGGCCGAAACCGAAATTTATGTGTTTTAAGTGCCACCAGGAGGGTCATAAGGCAAATGAGTGCCCTAGTCGACCTCCTCCGGCAGCCGTGTCTTTTGCTCACGGCATTGGAGTGTTCAAGAGGACATCGGAGTTTGTTAGAGGCAATTCTTCCGAGGTAAATACACTGCCAGTGCAGAAGGATCCGGAAGGCTTATTCCCTGTCCGTGATGCCTTTAGTGACCACAGGGGACTCGGTTGTGTGGAGTGGGGGGGTAGAAGACATGAGGTGAGAATTTTGCGTGACACTGGGGCATCGCAAACATTTTTGAGGAATTTCACTGGTAAACCTGTAAATACGGCGCGGGTGGTTGTGGTTCAGGGGGTTAATGCAACAAGGTCATACCCGCTTGTAAGAATTGTTACGAACTGGCACTCGGGTACACAAGGGCTCTCAATCAGGACTCGAATACGGCTCGCTGCCACAACGGAAACACACAATCCCAACCCCTGAGTACTGCCAGCCGAACAAAAAACACCAATACCCTCCAGAGTTCAATCTGCTATAACGGGGTATACAAGAACTCGGTACTAGTGTTCAACAACAGACTAATAAAGAGACAGGAATTATCTAGTCTGGTCAACAATCAAACAATGAAGTAAGAAACAACAACACCAAAGAATAGTGTTGGCCGAAGCCGAAGTAATCCACCCTTGACTAAGAACTTAAGAAGTCCTCCACCCTCTACTTCGGATCGGCACTATTACGTTACGTTAATTAATAGTCCTTAAGCATCGAGCAAGGAATCTTCTGAAAAAAGTTAGATGCTTCTCGGATGCTCGTAAGAAGTACGTATCGGATTTTGAACAGTAATTCAATAAGCAAAAAAACACTGGCAATTAAATACTATTAAAGGTTTAAATTGGCATAAGAATAATTAAAAGAATATGCAATAGTAAATGGCAAACATTAAAAAGAAGTACTCCGCAAATGCAACGGCACTAGCCTACTCGGATTGTGCTCGTGGGCCACTAATCACTAAAGTAGCCAAGCTTGCAACACATGAAATCAATAGTGCATAAATAATATCATACATAAGGAAAGCTTTAATACTATTCTGTATCTACTAATCGAGTAAAGTCTAGCTGGGGTACTGTGGGCAAAAGGTAGCAGTGACTGAGCAAAAACGGCTCGTAGCCTAGCGAAGTCCTCACAACTGTTTAAAGTATTACGTTAAAACTAACAAGTGCACTTTGAGAAATCCAGATCCCTTGTATCTGGTTTTCTCCCGGCTCCTTGACAAAGTAAAAAACAAACTGTTAATAAAATACAGGGTGGTTAGGCTCTTGCCCTCACGCACTGTAAATTATTAACTCAACACAGTCAGCCGCGAAGACAACCTAGGCTTCACTGAACCGAAACGAGTATGCAGGTTTATCGCTTAACCACTGCATCAAACAACAACTCGTAACACAGAAAAGCCTTACCCCAGTCTAGCATTACCTAGACTAGCAGAAAACAGGAATAATAATAATAACACACAGGGAAATGCATATACAAGTGCAACAAACATAAATCAATCCTATTCTAAGTTAACCCTTCCAAAATAGGCTATCTAATAGGCAAGTATCTCGTGAGAACTCAAGCGATAATACGTTGGCTGACTAGCTCTGCACCAACGGGACCATGGAAGTTAAACAGGCAGGGAAAAGAGGAGATAAGAATGTAAGGTAGTAGAGAAAGTTCACATAGTCAGAAGAATATATATAGTTAGCAAGGGAAATGAGAAGTCGCTCTGCCTAATGAGTTCTGATGAAAAAATGGCTAGACTTCCCTTTTTATACCCGGCCCTCTAGTGAGCCCAACGTGAACTACTAAGGACCGCCCACTGACAACCATTACGTAATTTCTCTCTCTCCTCTGGGATAGACAAAGGCTCCCCTAGCACTGAGGGGAGGGGGGAGGGGTGGGTGCTAGTTGAGTTAGACCCACCTCCCGCCTGGCGCACCCACTGACCCCCAACGGTGGCTGTTTCTCCTCCCATCATTACAAATAAGTTTTACACACAATACTTATAACTAATGATATAAAATAGAACTCGTTGACTCAGATGAAAACAAAATACATATTCATAATACTTATAGTACAACGGCTCACATGAACTAAGTTAGGAAACTCTACATAGACTAAAGCCAAAGTTCCTGCCCTGACGATCCTAGCGAGAGTTGGGCATGACTAGGCATTCTGTACAGCATGCTCACACTGGACATGCGTCACAGAATGAAGATGGAAGTTGATGGTGTGACTCGTGACCTGGATGTAGGAATTGTGGAGAAGTTACCTGTTGGGGGCGTCGACCTCCTTCTCGGCAACGACTTTGCGGGGCCTACTTCTGAGGCTCCACCCTTAGTCGTTGCCGAGAAGCCGGCCGACGTGAGTAGGGAGGAGCAGGAGTGGGTTGAGAAGTGTCCGGTGCAACCTATGGCGTGTGTTGTCACCAGATCTCTTGCATCCAGGGAGTCACATTCTGGTCAACAGTCTTTGGACAAGCGGAGGAAAGGTACCGAGAAGGGGTTGAAAGTTGATGCAGTTGAGAGTTTAGTATCAACGCACATTCTCGGGGACTCATTATTAGGACCGATTTTCGAGTCTGGAGAAGACCCATTAACTGTTACTAAGAAGGCAGAGGATGGGCTTAAAAAGACGAAGAGACAGCAACGATACACAGAGAGAGAGCAACGGGAGGCTAAATTCAATGTAGGAGGGGGGCATGAGTTGTTTCGCAAACACTTAGATAAGCTTGCTCCTTCGGACATTCGTAAATTGCAATTAGAAGACCCGGAGGTTCTTGAATGTGGTACCGGTGCTGTCGAGTTGAAGGAGGACAGTGATGCACAGTCGGGAGATTTTTACAAGTATCCCCTGACCATCATGGAGGTAGCAAGAAGGTACCCTGACGCGTACCCTATGGGAAATGGGTCAGCGAAGACGGTGGTCCGAAACTTGCTAGTGTATTTTTCCCGGTATGGTTACCCGCGGGAGATTCAGTCAGACCAAGGATCCAACTTCACTTCTAGCCTCTTTGTTCAAGCAATGCCGCAGCATGGGATTGTTACGGTTGTGTCATCTGCGCATCATCCGGAGAGCCAGGGTGTGTTAGAGCGATGGCACTCAGCCTTGAAATCTGTGCTTCGTTGTTGTTGCTTTGAGAGTGGGAAAGGTTGGGATCTTGGCCTGCCATGTGTTTTGTTTGCTGCACGGGAGGTACCTGGGGAAAGTTTGGGATTCAGCCCTAATGAGCTCATCTTTTGACACCGTGTCAGAGGTCCTCTCCATATGGTTGAAGAAATATGGGAGGGCACAGAAAAACCTTGTTTTAGGCTCAAGTATGTCCTCGACAGTCGAGAACGGATGTTGCGCAGTCTGGAGTTGGCTGGCCGTAATTTGACTAGCTCTCAGGCCCTCATGAAGGACAGGTACGACCTCAAGGTTAAACTCAGGGAGTTTCACGTGGGTCAGGAGGTGTTGATTCTACTGCCCCTTGTAGGTCATCCCTTATCTGCGAAGTACACTGGTCCTTATAGGGTGGTTGAGAGGCTATCGGACCTGGATTACTTGGTAGGCACTCCAGACAGACGGAAGCGCAATCAGTTATGTCACGTTAATCTCATGAAGGAGTTTGTGAGGCATCCCCCTGAGCCTCTCACTGTGCCTGTGATGACGTTTAGCAGTCAAGGTGGAGAAGGAGAACGGGACAGTCAAGCTCAGGTAGAGGATAACTGGAAGGATAAGAAATTCAAATGGGCGCCTGAGTGTGAGAAGGCGTTTGGAGTAGTAAAACACCTGTTGTGCACTCACCCGATCCTCAGGGCCCCTGACTTTAGCCTACCTTTCCAACTAGCAACGGATGCTAGTGGTGTGGGGCCTGGTGCCGTCCTTGTGGAAAAAGACGATGATGGGCTGGAGCATCCTGTTAGTTTCTGCTCGGAGAAGTTCAATTCGGCCCAGGGGAGCTGCTCTGTTGTCGAGGAGGAGCTGCTGGCGGTTGTGCTTGCGCTGGGGCATTTCGAGGTCTATGTTCCAGCCTATGGTCCGGTCGTTGTAGTTTACACAGATCATCACCCTCTCAAGTTCTTGGACCAGTTTCACAATCGGAATATGAGGCTGACCAGGTGGTCGCTAATGTTACAGGAATATAAACTGGACATACGCCATATTGCCGGTTGTGACAACGTGGTTGCAGATTGTCTTTCAAGGGTGTATGATCCTGGGTAGACACACGGGTAGCCTCCTGCTTTAGTTTGAATAGTATTTTGCGCTTGGTGCTTGGTGGCTTGCGGTTGTAGCCCAGCGTATTGGGTCGTAAAGCAGGAGTTGAGCGTTTGGTATAGAAGAAAAAACTATGCTTGCCCCTATAGTGCAGCCGAAATAAACAAATTAAAAACATAAAAATCAAATAAAAACTCTTTCTTTGATAGTTGAATTTTGTCAGTATGTTATAGCAGTAATTCTGAGTTGCACTCCTCTCAGAATGCTGGGCTAGAGAAGCTCGCTCTTGAGGAGCATAACTACATATGATTTAACCTATTGTGTTGGGGAGGGTTATAATTTTGTAAAATGTTTTGTTGAGAACTGTGCCAGATATTTTACTGCCGCTGGGCGATGGGAAGTAGAGATATAGCATGGGTTCTAACAATCAGATTTTTGTGAGCCTTGGGCCTCTGAGAAAAATCTTGGGGGGGGGTGACGTTAACCACTCTGTTAGAACCGCATGGCTTGTCCTACAGTGACTCGCTAGGATCGCCAGGGCAGTGGATGTGGCTACAGTTAGTGTATTGTTGTGTGCTTTATTTCATATGAAAGCTCGTGTCATGGGCAGTCCAGAAAGGCTCTTTGTTTTCACCCATGTCAAGGCTTTACATATTTAATTGCAAATTATATGTTTTATCATTAAGAAGTAATGATAGGATTTGAGAGAGAGAGAGTAGAACAGAGTGTGGGGAGGCGCGCAGTGTTTTGCTATACTCGATGACGTCATAGCTGGCTGGCCTCGTGGGGATTCGTTGGAGGACTTTTTACCATGCTTGGTGACGTCATGTTTAGCTAGCTTCTTTAGCATTGGCTAGAGGACTTGTTACCGCTTTTCCTACGCGGTTTGAACTAGTGCTAGTATATATACTGCTCTCTGGCCACTTTCTCCCTCAGATCTGGTTTCTAGAACGCATCCCTCTTATCCCTTTGATACCAGTCCTCCTATCTGCACCTGAGAACCTTTTCCTCTGCCTATCTCTCTCATTTTCCATATCTTTCACCACCTTTTATTAATATTATACCCCCTCTGGTTAACTCTGCATAATCAGCTTCATGCTGGCCAGTTGTATTGTGCGTTAAGGTCTGATATAACCCATGTGTGTTAGTTGTTAAGATAAGTTGATCACGAAGCATTGGTTGGCATTCATATTGTTCAGTACCACTTCCTATAATTATTTGTGTTCTGCTAGATTAGATAATGCTAGACTAGGAGTCTGATACTATAAGGTATTGTTTCCGATGAGTGCTGGCTTTAGTTAAAAGCTGCACGACATACCTGAGAACTGGAGTTGATTGGGTAAATTCTAGTCTGTGTGCCATTGAGAGTAGAGCATGCACGAATGAGGGCTTCTTGCCTATACCATTCTGCACTGTTCTAGGCTCGGTTGCTTGTCTTTGAGGTACGCCAGGAGAACGCTTAATACTTCGGTATTAAGGTTTCTCAAGAGAGCTACCCTTCCCTATAACGTAATATTTGACGCACAGACTTGAGATTTGCACTAGGCTATGCGGCATGCCATGCGCACCAGTATCTCGTATCATTGACTCTAGCTAGACTTTATCAGTCATAGTAGACATTAAGTACATTAAACTAATTACTCTTATTATGCATACCTGTTTATGATTACACAAGCATTTCGCAGCCAAGTTTGATGTATTGAGACACAAACGACTTAGGCTCTTTTGTTGATAGGAATACTGCATTGTCGTGGCGATTATTATTATTGTTGTAGCATTTAGGATATTCTTGGCTCCGACTGCATTATATATCCTGCCTTTTGTGAGCATAGCCTGCTCGAGCATTGTTCCGCTGCCTGCCTTTTTGGGTTCCATTTCCGATTCGAGCATCTTGATAGCATCTAACATTTAAAGAAGATTCCTTGTTGGTGTTGAAGGACTTTAGTGCACTTTCTTTCATGCAGGAGTGCCTGACATTTATTGATTAAAGTAACGTAAGCTGTAACTTCCCTTACCACCTTACTTTGCATACCATAACCAAGCACCTTTGGTTATAGGTAGTAATAGGCTGTTTTCACATAACATTAAGCCTAGAGTAGACGCACATTTATTGAGAGTTTGATAACCTATTATTGCATATAGAACTCTGGAGAGTATTTGTGTTCTTTGTTCACTGGGAATATACATCAGAGGTTGGATCTAGCGCTTTCCGTTGTAGCATTTATGCCATTACTAGTCCAATGAATAAGAGCCCTGATATATTTAAACCTCAGTCGTAACACGTCCACTAATTGTCGTCCCTCTTGAATCGCTTGGCTGTGAGTGTCTAAACCAGCAATGTGACGACAGGCGGCCGGATACTTAAGGTGTATCTACCTAGTGTGCGACAGTGAGGATAATTCAGGGGTGGTCTGTGCTGGAACTTTAGGTGGGGGCAGGGTAGCTGGAATGGTTGGCTCCGAGTTCCATTTGGTGCCCTGGCGAGAGAGAGTAAGTGGGTTGTAGGAATCTAACCGTTAGTTCCGAGGGGTGAATGACCCTAGTAACCTTTCCTCCCCTTGCTTTATAGTCCCGCCTCCCGCTCTCCCGCGCTGTGATTGGCTGAGCGGCTCACGCGGCAGCCCGCTCGCTTTGATTTCTCGCCTTCTCCACCTCCACTCTTTTCTCTTCATAATAAGTTCCTGGAAGCTGGTTGCAAATGTTTTTCAGTGGCTTACGGCAGTATAGGGCTGGCACCGAGGTATTGAATCTATTGCAACCAGAGGAAACTGTCCAAGAAGAGAACGAGAGCGAATTTAGAGGTGAGGTGGAAAGTTCAGCTTTGTGCTCCGAAAATGGAGGCCGCTGATTGGCTGGCTGGGAAGGTGTGGCGTGTTGACGTTTAGAACTGTCAAAATCAGCTGGCGAGGCAAGCAAGTAGAAGGGAGCGCGGTGATTGGTGGAGGGCTTTTCTACTTTATCAACCCCTACTAACTTAAGGCGAGCTCCTGATCCCCGTAACACTGTTCCCCTAAACTTTTGGCCATCCGGCTGCCACTCCACCAGTCCACTGTGCTCACAAAGGCATCTGTGTAGCTGGAGTGCAATATTTTGATTTCCCACGGCAGTTTTAGATACTATAACTTGCCCGGGATGACTGAGAAGCTGTTTGAAGGCCCTGGTAGTGTTTATTCTCTGTCCTTTTCCATCGACCATTGCTACTAGTCGACGGAGTTGGTACTGAGGGTCAGAGGGGAGAGGCATGGTGCCTTGCAACTGGCAGGCACGTGCCTCGGGGGTCCTATTTATACCCTCGTCCGGGTACCTGATTGGTGGACGGCTAATCCTACCATTATGAGTAAGGGTTTCTGTGGGGCCCGTGGGGTTAGACGCTCTAGCTGGATTTTTATCCGGAACATTAGTCAAGGGATTTTCTCTAGATTCATTTACTTTAGCTGAGGGAGAGCCAATTATACGTTTGCCTTCAAGAAATACGTCTCTCGTTTCTACCTCGTCTCGAAAACACTCTTCCTCACTACTTAAAGTCTTATTGAAATATCTCGGGAGATCTGAAACTTCGCTGTCGGGGACCGTAGACTTTTCATCATCAGTAAGCTCATAGAAATCATTTTCCCCACTTGGCGCAGTCTCTTCGCCTCTTAAGTTTCCCTCTTGCCCAAACTTAGGAAGACTCTCGTTAGGTTTGCGACTAAGAGACCACCAGAACGGAGAGTCCTTCGAATAGTTCCTGTTCAGGTTAGGACCTCCAACATTTGGTCGAGCTGCGGAAGTACTAGGGCAGGAGTAGGTAACCTGCGGCTCTTCCAGGACACTTGTGTGGCTCCAGAAACTTCAGAAATTATAATTCTTCCTTCAAAACGAAGGCATCATGTAACTCAGTCAAGGCAATATTAGATTTGTTTATTCAACTTCGAAATGATCTATAGGTACCAATCGTTATGATTTCTAGAAATGTAACTCATATGTCTTTCCTAAGCTTTGTGAATAGGCCTACAAGTATATTGAGAAATATCACTGTATTGTTTAGTTCAGAGGGTATATTCTTATTTCTGAAGTACTGTAGATTTTGGTTTATGAGACTAATTTATTTGTATTGCGGCTCCGACAGTACAAATTTGTTTATGAAGCTTTAAAAAAATAGGTCTTCTAGCTTAAAGGGTTGCTGACCACTGTACTAGGGTCATCAGCCCCGAATTCTATCTCCTCCTCGCTCCCTTCCTCGCTATTCCACTCGCTCATATCTGGTGGTAAAATACCTTCATATCGTTTAGTATGACGAATATGGGTAGCTGACACAATATCCCCATGATGCAAGTACAACACTTGATAGGGCCCGTTTATCTCTACAACCCTGAAGGGACCCTCGTATTTCTCTTCCAGTTTACCAGCTCGGGTGGGATCATGTCTCTTCACCAGAATATATTCCCCCCGATAATAAAGATTATTTCGAGAAACTTTCTAGGCTGTTGCTGGGTAATATGGTCATGAACTTGCTGTCGTCGCTCCCCTTGTTCCTTCAAATATTGTCCTGGTTGGGAATATGTGGCGGAAGGACTGGGGTAGGGTAATAATCGTTCTTGAGGCAATTTCGGCGTGATTCCAAAAATAATCTCATAGGGAGAATACCCAGTAGTCCTACAAACCGTGGTATTTACCCCCTGACAATTTCTGGCAGAAGTTCCGGCCAACCTCTGACGATTTTCTCCCCTTGTGAGCTCAGACTAGCCCGGATACAATTTGCTAACACCCTATGGTTCCTTTCACATACAGCATTCCCCTGGGGGTAATACGGGGAGGTGTGCTGTATCTGGTAGCCCAAGGTTTCTCCCAAGTGTTGCCAGATTTCATTATTAAATTCTTGTGACGCTTCTGCATAGTAGCCACGTGCGGGCATGCGCGCGCGTCGGCTGCCCAGCCGTTTAGAAACCGGCTGGTGGCAGCCGGCCGGCCGGCTTTTCCTTAGTATATATCCTACGACAACGTAACTAATGTCTGGGATATTCTTATGTTGTTTCACAGCTTGTAGCTGCCCTTATTCTTAACCAACGCATCTTAGTATATTTTATTCTCGATAGTTGATTGTTTCATTATAATATATAAGATGTAAGTCTAGTGAGGGCGGGAGGCGACGAGCGGGAGAGAGAGACCGGCTTGGGACGTTGCTTCGCTTGCCAGCTTGGGACGAGCCTGAAGCGTTGCCATATGCATTTGATTGCAACGTTAGGCTTAGTTTCGACTCACGCACGGGGTAGAGGATTTTGACCCGGCAACTGTGTTGAGTGTTGCCAAGCATGGGATGTATTCTGCATGCCTAGGGCGGGGTCCAGACAGATTCAAGACTCAGAGCTCACCTCACTGTCGTACCCTTCGAACCCCCTTGATATCTATCCCTCTCAACCCCACTTAGAAACTTTCTCTCTTACTTTGTATACCTTCTTTCCACTACTTCACCAATCTATTTAATTATCCCATCCCCTTGATAGATCTTATATCTATTATTGTATTAACGACGAGCTCTCAGATAACTAGATAGGATTTAGGGCCTTATGCAGAGATGTAATTGTTAATGAGACCTAGGAAGCTTTTTTGTTGTCTCATATTTGGTGGTTTCATGCTTGCTAGTGTGTTCTTGTGTCAGGTTAGCAGGGGCTAGACCGGAGGGGAGGCTTTTTGTGATCCTTTAAGTAAAGTCTGCTGGTGCGAGTCCTGTGGACCCGCACGACTTTACTAGGATACCCGAGGGAGTCTGGGGGCATTTTCTTGTCTGTGTCCCTGTGTGTCTAGTGTTGTGTTGTGTGAGGGCCCTTGCCTAGTCCACTCAGCACTGCGCTAGCACGTCTTGCTTTTGTTTTAGGGTCGCCAGGAGAGAGTCAGATACTTGGGATCTGAGTCTCTCAAGAGAGCACCCTTTCAATTAGAGTAATTTGGCGCACAGACTTGGGAACGTCCCTAGGCTAGAGCAGGTGGCTCAGCCCGGGTATCCGAAGCCTATATCCTTCGGCTAGACCTCTGCCACCTGGCAGATTAACAGCTAGGGGTTTATTATCTCTGTATGCTTGTTATTGTGCCACAGTTTACCGTTTTTGTGAGCATTGTGAGTCAGGGTGTGGCTTAGAGACTCTGTCCGAGCAGGCTTGCCTGACTAAGAGTGAGAAGCACACCTGTATGTGGTTATGTTGCGAGTTGCTGCCTTTATTTAATTATACCTATGCCATTATACACTGTATGGCCTATCACTAGTATTTATTCCTGCTTATGAGTTAAGAGTTCTCTAAATCCGTAACGTACTTTCTTTGCTAAGCATCAGATCCTACAGTAGCCGCATGCAGTTTAGAAACCCGCATCTCGTCTACCTGTACGATGTTTTGAGGACTGTTTGCTTTCACCTTCTTGCACGCAGGGGCGATTAGTTGTATTAATTAACGTAACGTTAAATGTACTTTCTTCTAGTTTGTTATTAAATTGTTTCTGCAATTTAATTCCGTTACCTATCTTTTCCTTGAAGCTTTAAGTCAACTTAATTGTGTGATCTTTTATATAGCCTGCTTGACTATCAGCAGTCTATAGTGCGTGCACCCTGTAACCGAGTCATAGGATACCTCGTTGTCCAGGCAGGACTCTTGACGGTTTAGGGTGGTTTGTTGCCTGGGTTTATAGATAAGGGTTGGATCTAGCGTTTTCCGTTGTTGCTTGTTGCCGCATACCTAGTCCAATAGAAAGAGCCCAGTGTTTATATGTCCCAGGACGTAACAAATGGCGACCTTGCATAGGATTTACTGAACAGAGGAATATAGTGGTCATTTGTTTTGAGATTCCTTATGATTAGAGGAATACAGTGGACATAGATTTTTTTTTTTGGAGCAACCAATATAACACATTAAAGACTTTAAATAACATTAGTATATACATACTTGCATAGGAGATAAGGCACATTCTATAACCGTGATAATTACTGCAGTACACAAACATGTCTAATACATCAGAACACAGTGATGGGTCAGGTCACGATACGGGCTCGGAGGGAGAAAGACCTGTGGAGTGGCTAGTCGATAGCGAGGAGGGTGCTAGAAGATTTTTAGAGATGCCCCTTACCGCTGCCAGGGTGTTGAAGCTGAATAAGTATGGCTTAAAGTGTGTGGCAGGTCTTCAGGGTCACCAGGGTTTAAGTGGCATGAGGAAAGATCAGCTGAGGACTTTGATATTGGGTTTAGAAGGGAGAGACCTGGGTGGAGAGGCGAATGGGGGCCCCGGTCCCCAGCCCCCCCTCCACTCTACCCCCGTATCAAACGTCAGGGTGCCTGAATTTAGTACATACCCCAAGTTGATGGTCATTGGCAGCGTGGAATTCAATCACAGGGACCCTCCCCATTAAATGCACCTTCCCCTCCTCAAGGGTTGACTCCAGATTTGTTGTTTCTGCTTGAGATGGCCAAGGTTGAGGCCGCCGAAAGACAGGTTAGTGTGCAGGCTGAGGTTGCTAGAGCTCAGGTTGAGGCTGCCGAGAGACAGGCTAGTGTGCAGGCTGAGGTTGCTAGAGCTCAGGCTGAGGCCGCAGAGAGAACAGCTATACGAGAGGCTGAACTGCAGGCAGAGTCTACTAGGTATCGGGCTGACAGGGAGCTGGAGAGATCTCGAGTGGAGGTAACAGGGCGAAATATTGGGGGAGGTAACAGACATCGGGACCAATCATTGTCGCACCTGCTTAAACTAGTTCCTCTGTTCGATGAATTATGTGTGACTGAGTTTTTTATGCGATTTGAGAAGAAGTGTCAGGAACACCAGTGGCCTCAGGAAAAGTGGGCAGCATTAGTTTCATCAAGACTCCTAGGAAAGGGGCTAAAAGTGTATGATGCACTACCTTTAGAGTCCTGTGTAGTTTATGATGAGCTAAAGAAGGCTGTGCTACGGGCCTATGAGTTACAACCGGAAACTTACCGCTTGAAGTTTCGGGGTGTTACTAAGGGCAAGGATAGTACCTTCCTAGAACACGCCCGGGACTTGTCTGATGCACTACGACATTGGCTGCGTTCTGAGAGGGCAGCTACTTTTGAGGAGTTGAGTGAGCTGGTTCTCTTGGAGCAGTTCTTTAAGTGCACAGGCGGGGACTTAACATTAAATATAAAGGAAAAAAATCCTAGAACTCTCCAGGAGGCAGCAGAAATGGCTGACCTCCGACTGTCATTAATTCGAGGGTGCGGAGCAGCAGCTAGGAGTGAGTCGGGTGCAAAGGATTGTACCCCTCCCCCTCCCAAGAATTTTGATACACATAAATACACAAAACCATCTAGCACTGACAATAAAACTGAACATAAACCAAATACCATCCCGTATAAGAAGTCTAATGGTACCTCCCACTCCCAAGGGAAACCAAAGAGTAAAGAGTGCTTTGCATGTCACAAGGAGGGTCACTTTGCAAATGCTTGTCCGAACAAGCCACCAAACAAGGTTGTGTCATTGGCCCGCAGCATAGGGGTGTCGCCTATATCTTCTGAGTTTGCCAAAGGGTAGTTCGTCAGAGGGTGGGACACAGCCTGTGTTCAAGAGTCCGGAAGGCTCGAACCCTGTCCGCGACGTCTTTGGGGGTCATAGAGGGCATGGTTTTGTGAGGTGGGCTGGCGAGAGGCGGGGAGTTAAGCTATTGCGTGATACGGGGGCTTCTCAGACCTTGTTAAAGAACTTTACTGGTAGGCCGATTAACGCTGCTCGGGTGGTGGTAGTTCAGGGGATCAATGCTACGAAGTCCTACCCGCTGGTGCGGATGGAGCTGGAGGTGGGTGGTGTGGCGAAGGAGCTGGATGTAGGAATTGTAGAGAACTTGCCTGTTGGGGGCGTCGACCTCCTCCTCGGCAACGACTTTGCGGTGCCTGCTTCTAAGGTTTCACCCTTGGTCGTTGCCGAGAAGGCGGCCGACGTTAGTAGGGAGGAACAGGAGAGGGTTGAGAAGTGTAGCGTACAAACCATGGCGTGTGTTGTGACGCATTCTCAGACATCCGGAGCCTTGCAGCCACCACCTCAGTCTATCAAACCGCGGAGGAAAGGTCACAAGAAAACGGGAAGTGTTGGTCAATTGGAGAGTTTTGAGCCGGCAGTGTTTCTTGGTGACTCATTATTGGCACCTATGTTAGAGTCTGGAGAGGCCCCGGGGCCTGTCACCGCTAGTGCAGGTGCAGGGCAGGAAGAGACTCTGCGACAGCATCGTTATGCGCAGTGTGAGGAAAGGATGGCTCAGCGGGACATTGGAGGTGGAAATAAATTATTTAAGATGAACTTGGATAATCTCGCACCTGCTGATATATGTTCCTTGCAGCTGGAAGATCCTGAAGTCAGGGCGTGTGGTAATGGTGCTGTCGAACTGGAGAGCGATGGGGATGCACAGCCTGGTGATTTTTTCTTGTCCGAGGGGATCTTGTATCGGAGACATCAGGATCCCAAGAAAAAGTGGGATGGCGGGTCAGGATTAGTGGACCAGTTAGTAGTACCAAGGGTGTGCCGTGAGAGCTTATTGAGATTAGCTCATGATGTGCCTTTGGCAGGGCACCTGGGGGCACGTAAGACGGAGGCAGCTCTGAGCAAGCTTTTCTGGTGGCCTGGGTTAAAGGCGAGTGTCGTGTCATGGGTGTCACAGTGTCACACTTGTCAAGTTGTTGGGAAACCCAATCAGGTCATTCCGAGAGCCCCGTTACAACCCATCCCTGTCATTGGGCCGCCCTTCAGCAAAGTAGTTATCGATATGGTTGGCCCATTGCCCCCCACTAGTGCCGGTAATAAATTTTTACTAACTGTAATGGATGTAGCAACACGGTATCCAGATGCTTACCCCATGCGCAACGGGATGGCTAAGACTGTTGTCAAAAACCTATTTGTCTATTTCTCTCATTATGGCTACCCTCAGGAGATCCAGTCTGATCAGGGATCCAATTTTACTTCTTCTCTGTTTAAGCAGACCATGCAGCAACATGGGATAGTGTCTGTGGTGTCATCTGTCTACCATCCCGAGAGCCAGGGAGTTTTGGAAAGGTGGCACTCGACTCTCAAGAGTATGTTGCGGTGTTAGTGCATGGAAAATGGGAAGGACTGGGATCTAGGTCTCCCATACGTTTTATTTTCTGCGAGAGAAGTACCTGGGGAGAGCTTGGGATTTAGCCCGAACGAGTTGGTTGTTGGACACAGGGTCAGGGGGCCCCTCCACATAGTCAAGGAGATCTGGGAGGGAGTCACAAAGCCATGCTCGCTTCTAAAGTATGTTGTTGAAAGCCGTGAGAGAATGCTAAAGAGCCTGGAGGGAGCAGGTCGGAACCTTAAGAGTTCACAAGCTCAGATGAAGGACAGATATGACCAGAAGGTGAAGCTGAGGGAGTTTGAAGTAGATCAGGAGGTACTGATACTACTGCCTCTGGTGGGACACCCCTTGTCTGCCAAGTATTCTGGTCCGTATCGGTTTGTAAGGAAGGTTTCTGATCTTGACTATTTAGTAGCTACTCCTGATCGTAAGAAAAAAAAAAAACTTTGCAATGTAAATCTGATGAAAGAGTATGTGAGGCGCCCCTCCGAGCCTCTCACTGTCCCGGTGTTGATCTGCAGCGATCGTGGTGGAGAAGGAGGAAGGGACAGTCAAGCTGCGGGGGAGGATAATTGGGATTGTTATGATTCCGCGGATCAGTGGGCGGGGAATTCTAGACAAGTGGCTCACGAGTTGATATTGCACCTGCCTGAGCAACAGCGTGTAGCTGTGCAGCACTTGTTTGATTCAAACCCAGCTGTTTTCGCGGAGCATCCTGGCCTCACTACTCAAGTGGTGCACGATGTCGATGTTGGGGACCACCCGCCCTTTAAATCAGTGCCATACCGTGTTCCCCTATTAAATTACCAGCACTTAGGAAAGAGCTGGATTATATGCTGAAACGTGGGCTGATTTCTGAGGGTGCAGTAAGGTGGACTTCCCCAGTCACACTGCAGCCCAAACCAGATGGCAAGGTGCGGTTTTGTATAGATTTCCGCAGGTTGAATGGTTTAACCCCCACAAATGCCTACCCTCTCCCTCGCGTGGACGACAGTGTGGATAAGATAGGAAAAGCCAAGTTCCTCACTAAGATAGACCTTGTTAACCCGGCAAGCGCGATAGGCCTCACGGAAGGCTTCCTATAGGGAACGCGATAGGCCTCACGGAAGCAAGACCATAAAAAAAAACTTCCAAAAAAAAAAAAGGGCCTATCAAAACAAAGGAATTTGTCTCTAGGTGAGATAATTCCCCTCCAGTACTCATCCATGTAAATCTCACCCACCCCCCTCCCCTCCTTCCCAACCTTATTCCCCCCTCCCTCCCCTCCTCAATTATCACCTATTTTTCCTCTATTATCATAATTTATCGGTTATTTTTCTCTCCCGCGATAATGTAGCACAAGTGGGTTGCAGAAAAGATCGTTATGTAACACCCAGACACCGGCCCACACCGCCCCGCTCGTCTCAGTTACCTCACAGACAGCGAGAGAGGAGGGTTGCCTGTGGCTCTCTCTCGCCTGAGATTATGACCGGGTGGCCAATATCTTAGTTTTTCACCACCCAAATGCTTTTCCCACTTATTTTAGCACTCTTGAAGGTTCATATATACATCATATATGTAAAATAAAAGCATACCGAAAACAAATAAAACTGGTACTTGCCAGTATCCACTCTATAGGTCTAGGGTAGAGAACCAGGTTGACCCATTGAGTGATTCTAGCGAGTGATCAATACGAGGTAGAGGTTGCGCGTCTTTGATGGTGACATCGTTTAATTTTCGATAATCTACACAGAACCGAGTAGACCCATTTTCTTTTTTTTACCAGGACTACTGGAGACGACCACGGACTGTAGGATTCCACTACTATCCCCTGCTTAATCATTTCCTTGACTTGTTCCTTTTCTTTTTGTCTCATAATGGGATTTTGTCGTCTATAGGGTTGCCTAATAGGAGGCCCTTGAGAGTGTATCTCGTGGGTGTGTCGGGTTCGGGCTGATCCGTGGTCCCCTTCGTTTTGAGCAAACACATCTCGGTACGTCTAGAGCAATTCATGTAAGGTATTGGCTTGATTTGACGTTAATTGTTTCGGAATTTCAGGTAAGTTCACAGGTTCGTCAGTTCCAACAGTGGTGGTTTGAGCGGGTGTGACTTGCTCTAACAGTTTTCCTTTTTGATAATTAATCGTGTCATCGCCAAAGTTGGCTAGAACTAGTTTCCTCTGGTCGGTAGTAATAAAGGTGGGAGATATTCTCACTTTATTCTGTGCATCAGGTTAAAAAATCCCGGCAGTCATGCCCGGGGTTGGAGGAATCTCTATCATTTTCCAAGATCTAGGGGGGATAGACAGTTTTCCTGTGGTAGCTACTATTTGAGGTCGTAGGGTGGTCGTTGTGTCTTCGGGCCCACACTGGATAGTTACCCCCAACTGACTCATGAGATCTATCCCCAGATACCCATCGACTCCACTATTCTATTTTCCTGATAAAACACAGAAATCGGTGGTGAATTTAATTCCTTTCCATTGTACTACCACCGTATTAGTTCTCCTTAGGATCGTCAGTGGTTGACCCCAGGCTCCTGACAACTGAATACTGGTTTGATTTTAAGGGGCCAATTTCTTTCTGATTTTTTTTACAAAATTCTCTAAAACACAACTTCTGTTTGCCCCCGTATCAATTAGTATGTTGGCGGCTTTCCCATTGATTACTATAGTTTCACAAGGCGTTGGTCTCTCTAAGATGTTGACCTCACTATACCGCCCTTCTATGTGAGGTTTAACAGAAAATTTTCTCTCTCTTCCAGCATCGTGACTTTTGGCTGGCTTTCTGTCTCCCTATATTCTACCGGAAGCATTCCTCACCGGTTTGGATCGGTTCCCCTTGGTAGAGGTCGATCGTTTGGAAGTGCGGGTCTGGGGTTAAATCTAGGAGTTGGGGCTTGTGGACGGTTGGAACAGTTCCTAGCTAGGTGTCCGGTCTGTCTACATGTGAAGCATCGGATCAGTGTTCTCGGATACCCTTTGTTTGGGTTCTCCTCCTCCCCTTTCGTTTTTTCCTCTCTTACTTCTCGAGCCTCCATGATATTTTTAATGACCTCCATGAGTTCCTTAGTAGTATTCACTTCATGAATAATGCAGTGATTTCTAACTTTCACCGGGCATGCTTGGATCATAATCTCCCTGATCTCAGTTTCCTGGCTCTCTTGATCCATATGGGGATACGCCAGTTTGACATTTTTCGCAATTTCTCTCCTCAGGGCTCTCACATTTTGGCCGTCGAGTTTCAGACTCTTTAAGTTTGTCTCTGGCCTTCCTGGTGGAAGTTTCTCGGACAAATTCTTCAATTAGGGCACTCCTAACTTCGGCCCATTACACTAGTCCCTCTAGATGTACTCTTACATAGTTCAGGGCCTTGCCTAAGTGTGCCTTTCCACAGGCGATCTTCTTTCCATTTTCTCCTACGTCAAGTAACGTGAACTGACATTCTAACTGCTCGATCCAGAGCTCGATTTCTTCCTACCCCTCTTCCCATAATCTGAATGGTAATACGCCCGTCATTATGTCTGTTCCGTTAGATAATTATACTCAATTTAAATTATTTGTCGAATCCCACCGCTTGCCACCAAAATGTAGTACTTATTTTCTTTTCTCGACTATACTACTTACGTGGGGGATAAATCGACAGTCATCTAGAAGATTGTATACTTTATTTAACAAAACTTCCTAACTACTCTAATAACTGTTTCTCTGTTCGGGCCGAGATGAGTTTAAGACACGGATTGAATATTACGTCGATTCACGATAGGTTGTACTTTGGAACCCTAGAGCTCCCGTTACTCCCTAGCTGAATTCCCGTTATTCAGGTATTGACTCAAGTCGATTTCGATCCAGAGGCACGTTATTAGTTTCTAATTTACTATAGTTTATTCCGAGCCCTGCTGTGTCTACTGCGGAGACCAGGGCCTAATAAATCAATCGTTATTTACCTATTTAAACAAAAGTTATATTTTTTATCTATCCTTAAGTATTAAACACGTCCACTGGGCCTATTGTGTCTACTCCCGAGACCAAGGCGTTAATGCTTATAATCTCTTTACTAATAATCCTATATATTACATTAACTCATTATGACAAAGACGTCGTTACAAGGGTACCTCAACACTCTCTGAATATACAATAAATTTCTACAAATGAACCGGCCGGGATTACAAGTTATTTAGATTTCCCTCTCAAATACAATCTTGGGTTCTATCACACAGTTACTCAAATGAACAGGTTGTTTACACTATTTACCTTGATAAATCTAGTTGATAACACCTTCCGATTATACGCTCACACAATCCTATTACAAATAAGCTATATTCACAATAAACACTTAATCAATAATATTTCTTAAATGGGTAAACTGTACCTCAAAACCTCTAAACGGAAAAGAAAGGATTATAAAATCCTTTATATAAATTCTTATGAATTTTTTTTTTTTTTTTTTTTTTTTAATGTGATTGAGGGAGGCAAAAGGCATAACTGCCTATAGCGAGTGCCTCCCCCATAGTTGAAAGAGTGACAGGGCCAAAATCAAGGGACGTTCGAGCTAAAATGCCTGGACACACGGAGTTTGAAGCAATTTAAGTCATAGGAAGAGGGAAAGACTGATTCTGGGAGAGAGTTCCAGAGCTCAGCTGTTGAGTAGAAGAAAGTTTGAGAGTAACGTTTCACTCTTGGGTTGGAGAGTTGCACAGAGTAGGGGTGGGATTGAGTTGCAAGACGGGTACCACGTGCCCTACGTAAAGGAGGTGGTATGCACTGGGATAGCTCTGAGGAACACTGATTATTATAGTAGCGATAGAATAGCGAGAGAGATGCAACATTGCGGCGGAGAGAGAGAGATTGCAGAGAGTTGGTGAGTGGACGGGAGTTAATGATACGAAAGGCCTTCCTTTCAACTTTGTCTAGGAGAGCAGTGTGAGAGGAACCTCCCCACACATGTGAACAATACTCAATACAAGGGCATACTATGCCCCTGTAAAGAGCAAGAAGCTGTGCAGGGGAAAAGAACCCCCTAAGGCGGTTGAGTACACCCAGCTTCTGGGAGGCTGCCTTAGCATGACTGGTAATATGGTCCTTCCAAATGAGAGCAGAAGAAAAAGAGACACCAAGAATATTGAGAGAAGATGAAGGGTTGATTTTTGTATTGTTGAAGAATAAGGGATAGTCCGCTGGGAGATCCTGATGGGTAGATAGATGGAGAATTGGGTTTTGGAAGCATTAAAGTTAACAAGGTTTTCTCTGCCCCAATTGGAAATAGTATTTAGATCAGAATTTAAGAGTTCTATGGCTTCATTACGTTTGTCGTTGAGGGATTGCTGGCTGGGGCGTTCTGAAAAACTAATGGAGTAGTGTAAGGTTGAGTTGTCTGCGTATGAATGGATGGGAATTAAGGTACAGTTAAGGAGATCATTTATAAAAATTAGAAAGAGAATAGGAGATAGGACAGAGCCCTGAGGAACACCGGAGTTTATAGGGTGAGGAAGTGAACAATGGCCGTCCACAACCGCGGCTATGGAACGGCCGGAAAGGAAATTAGAGACAAAGGCACAGATGGAGGGATAGAAACCGAAGGAGGGTAGTTTAGAAATTAAAGATTTATGCCAGACTCTATCGAAGGCTTTCGATATGTCTAGTGCAATAGAAAAAGTCTCACCGAAGTCCCGAAAGGAGGATGACCAAGAGTTAGTAAGATATGAAAGAAGATCACCAGTAGAGCGACCCTTAAGGAAGCCATACTGGCGATCTGAGAGCAGATTATGAGAAGAGAAATGCTTAAGAAATTTGGAAGCAAGAATAGTTTCAAAAACTTTAGAAAGACAAGAGATAAGAGCAATTGGACGATAGTTGGAGGGTTGAAAGCGGTCACCCTTCTTTGGGACAGGTTGAATGTGAGCAAACTTCCAGCATGAAGGGAAGACGTTAGAGGATAGACAGAGACGAAAGAGTTTGCCTAGGCAGGGAGTCAGCACGGAAGCACAGTTTTTGAGAACAACAGGAGGAACACCGTTCGGACCGTACGCCTTATTAGTGTTAAGCCCAGAGAGGGTAGAAAGTACATCTTTAGAAGAGATTAGGATATTAGGCATAAGTAAGAGAGAGGAGGGCGGAGAGGGAGGAATAGCACCGGAATCATCCAATGTGGAGTTTCTAGCAAAAGTTTGAGCGAAGAGTTTAGCTTTGTCAGAGGAAGAAGTGATGGTTGTGCCATCAGAGTGGGAAAGGGGAGGGAAAGACGAGGAAGAGAAATTGTTGGAGAGGTTTTTGGCTAGATGCCAGAAAGCTTGGGAAGAGCTAGAGTTGGATAGTTCAGTGCATTTATTATTGATGAAAGAGTGTTTGGCAAGTCAAAGAACAGATTTGGCTTGATTCCGGGCAGAAAAATATGAAGAATGAGAGTCTTGAGTTTTAAGGCGTCGGTACCGTTTGAATGCTTCCTCCTTATTGCGGACAGCAGTAGAACAGGCGTGAGTAAACCAAGATTTTTTAGCATTAGTCTGAGAGAAAGAGAATGGAATGTATGCTTCCATGCCCGATAGGATTACCTCGGTAATGCGTTCAGCACTCTCCGAGGGTCCTCGGCCATGGAAGCAGAAATCATTCCATGGGAAATCAAAGAAGTACTGCCGAAGAGCCTCCCAGTCGGCAGCGCCAAAGTGCCACAAGCGCCGCCGGCTAGGAGGATCGGGTGGCTGTACTGGAGAGATAGGACAGGTGACAGAGATAAGTTTATGGTCGGAGGAGCCCAAAGGAGAGAAAAGATCGACAGTATAAGAAGAAGGGTTAGAAGTTAGAAACAGGTCAAGAATGTTGGGCCGATCTCCGATGCGATCCGGGATACGGGTGGGTTGCTGAACTAACTGCTCTAGGTCATTTAGGATAGAAAAGATGTAGGCTTGTTCACCAGGTGGATCAGTAGTGTGAGAGGAGAGCCAATGGCGGTGGTGAACGTTGAAATCTCCTAAGATGGAGATTTCTGAGAAAGGAGAAATGGATAGAATGTGTTCCACTGTAGAGTTTAGATAGTCAAAGAATTTGGGAAAGTTGGTAGAGTTAGGGGAAAGATAGACAGCACAGAAATATTTAGTAAGAGAATGACAGGAAAGTTTGAGCCATAAAGTTGAGAATTCAGAGGAGTCGAAATCGGGAACACGAGAGCAAGTGAGTTTGTTGTGCACATATGCACAACATCCGCCTTTGGCTTTGAAACTAGGATAGAGAAAGTAGGAGGATACAGAGAAGGGGTTGCTGGATGTTGCTACAGACACCTGAGTTTCGGTGAGGAAGAGAAGATCAGGTTTGTAGGAGGAGAGATGGTGCTCAACAGAGTGAAAGTTAGAGGAAAGTCCGCGAATGTTGCAGAAATTAATAGAAAGAGTAACAGGCCGAGGTCCAGGTAATTGTGTGGGGTCGTCAGGGGATGGTCGGTCGGGTGAGGGGGCATTTATGGTCCCCCCCCTTGGGGACTCCGAGGCTGGGCTACAATTCATATATATTTTTTTATTTTTTATTTTGGTGTGGAAGAATGAAGTGTGGTGTGCATGTTTAGTGTAGTGAATACATTACTATACTGGACGTGACGTCCTTAACGCTCCCCCAAAACTGACCCAATTGTCCTCTCAAATGATAATGGATATAGTTTCCTTTTTAACAAATGAGTTCGTTATTTATATGGACTAGTGTCCTTTCCTACCTATAACTGACCTATCGGGCAACTTAACCAAAACTGTTTTCCCCTGAGCCTATTGGTTGCCCCTCTGTCTTTAAGATTTGATCTTTCCCTTTTTTACTTTATATTTGAATCTTTCCTATCAGATCCTATCTAATTACAACTCTCGGCATTACGCCTTTGCTAACAAAAATAACTATTCTTAACACATCATTTTATGTACATACTGTATAAGTCTAGGATCTTTTCTCTTTAGTCTGTCCTATAAGGACACATCAATTATTATTGGAACCACTAGGTTAGTCAAGCATTTTCGCTCTTTCTTTTTAAGTCTTGTTCGGGCCCAATATGGGTCCTTAAAAAAAAATATATATTGTCTTTGGTCAAGTGTATGTGCTGGAACTGTGTTTACCACCACAGAGCTGGCCAATAGCTCTTCTGAAAGTCCTCACTCCCGTCCACTAATTGACGTCCCTCTTGAATCGCTTGGCTGTGAATGTGTAAACCAGCGATGTGACGACAGGCGGCCAGATACTTAAGGTGTATCTTCCTAGTGGGCGACAGTGAGGATAATTCAGGGGTGGTCTGCGCTGGAACTTTAGGTCGGGGCAGGGTAGCTGGAATGGATGGCTCCGAGTTCCCTTTGGGTCCCGGGCGAGAGAGAGTAAGCGGGTTGTAGGAAGCTAACCCAGTGAGTTCCGAGGGGTGAATAACCCCAGTAACCTTTCCTCCCCTTGCTTTATAGTCCCGCCTCCCGCTCTCCCGCGCTGTGATTGGCTGAGCGGCTCGCGCAGCAGCTCGCTCGCTTTGATTTCTCGCCTTCTCCACCTCCACTCTTTTCTCTTCATAATAAGTTCCTGGAAGCTGGTTGCAAATGTTTTTCAGTGGCTTACGGGAGTATAGGGCTGGCACCGAGGTAATGAATCTATTGCAACCAGAGGAAACTGTCCGGGAAGAGAACGAGAGCGAATTTAGAGGTGAGGTGGAAAGTTCAGCTTTGTGCTCCGAAAATGGAGGCCGCTGATTGGCTGGTTGGGAAGGTGTGGCGTCTTGACGTTTAGAACTGTCAAATTCAGCTGGCGAGGCAAGCAAGTAGAAGGGAGCGCGGTGATTGGTGGAGGGCTTTTCTACTTTAGTATTCTTTATTTATTTACTTTAGAAGTACATAGTAGAGAGCTTGGATAAGTACATGATAAATTATTTACAATTTTGCAGGTTTCCTAATACTTGTAGGCTTTTATGCAATGTTCTGGTTGTTAGCTGGAATATTGTGGTTGTAGTTGTTGTCCCTCTTGGTGGTGATATTGGTAGGTATTTCCGTCTGGGTAGATGGACGGAAACGGAGGTGGTTGATGTCGTAATTGCATATAATAGGACTTGTCATAATCCAAGTCTGGCTCCGGCTGGGCATGCTGATCCTTTGATGAGGGGGCCATTTTTATCTAGCGCCTGGGGGTCATTAACGAGAGGATATGGGCCGTATCTGGTTACGTATTTTAAGGGGCCAGGTGAGTCTCGTTTTCTACCTGGGTTCTGTAGGGGCGACTGGTGCAGGTGATTCTTGGTTTTGACGGTAGACTTATTTCTGGTTCTTCTCCTGCTGGGTATGACCGCAATTCTACAAGGCGATATTTGGGGTTCTTCTGGTTGCGGGAACGGGTTCTTTATTTCCTTTGGCATATCTTCTTTCAGCCCCATCATCTCAGTTATATTGACAACGCTTGGCTTATAATGTCTTCAAGTAATTTACACGCCTGAAAGTCCTTAACCCTGTCAAGATCTGATTAGGCAAAACATTTCCTAACCCTTTCGAGAGCAGATGAAGCATTTCTTTTCTGTTTTCTGGCTATTATTAGATAATTTTATTCAGATTAAAAAGTGTACAGAGAAATCAGAGGGTTAAATGATATAGTCATTACCCTCAAAATGCCAAAGCTGTATTAAATCATCAATGATAGCCAGAATAGAACTGTCCCAATGCGTCACAATCTGTATAACCCTTACAGTACTGGTGACGTCGTTTCCATTATATTCTAGCTACTATTAGACAATTGTATTAAGTTTAAAAAGGGCCTTTGGAATTAACAGGAATCGAACTATCTCACTTAACCTTTTATACTACCACAAATCCTGTTTAAACTGCAAACAATCTTGTAAATATAGCAAGAAGAATTGTACAAGACGTCGCCGGTACAGAAGGGGTTAAAGCGATGCAAATTGTTCATATGTACAATCGGGGGTATTAAGTATTGTCATAGATTCCAGTCGTTTTCGCTCATAAAGTATTATTGATATCTTTATAGTTACTGGGAAAAGTGCTTATCCCTTAGAGTATTAGTCAGTGTCCGGGAAATATCTGACAACACTTATTAACCTCGACCGTACAGCTTCTGGCGTTTCCTGTAATAAATAAATAATAGTAAAACAACAAAGCAAAAAATAATAAAGTAAATCAAGAAAATAATAGAACAGTAAGACAATACTTCAGTCCCTTTGCTTAATGCATTCTGAAGTTTGTTTTCTGGTATTCTGTTTTCATTTTCAGACTCAAACTTCTACTGCTATATAAGTTCTATAACTTTTTAGTAGTATGATTAATTGTACATTTCTGGTTTAGACTTCTTTATTTAGGGTTTCACTAACACTCACACACACGCACACACACGCATGCACACACTTATACACACCCATTATACGCATTTCTTCCTAATATTTGTATATTCTCTCACTCTCTCTCTCTCTCTCATGGCAATCAGAATATCCTGACGCCCCTAAACAGTCTTTTACGGGGAATATTCATTCAGCCTGAAAGCACTGTACTGCCCGTATGCTAGGAGAGGGAATAGCGAACAGGGGTGGAAGATGGGAAGCATAGTTATGAGTGGGGAGGGAGGGTGAGGGAGGACGTCGCCGGTACAGTAGGGGTTAATAAAGAATATACTAATATCTTAGGGGAGTGAAATCAAGGACACACGGCAAAATAAATAAAACATACAGATACAATAATGAGAATAGAACAATGCTAGAGAGAGAGAGAGAGAGAGAGAGAGAGAGAGAGAGAGAGAGAGAGAGAGAGAGAGAGAGAGAGAGAGAGAGAGAGAGAGAGAGAGAGAGAGATACCTGAAAGACTTCGCATCGTATAGCAATACACTTCATTGCAAAATGTGTAAATACTATATACTCCCTCTTGAAACTTCTCGATTACAAAGGGAAGTAACTATACTCTGTTCCAATTAAGTAGGCCAGAAATCATGAAGCTTGACCTCTGTAACTCAAAAAGGGCTAGAACAATTAGGCTGTACATATACACACCTATTTCCTAGCTAACCCTTCCCGAAAGGTAGAAATAATAACTCTATTACTATAATTGTTTATGAATTATAGAGGTTAATGTTCATGGATTTTGGTCTACTTATTTGGAACAGGGCTGCATGTACCTAATCTAGTTATGAGAGAAACAATGGCATAGCTTGATTGTTCTCCCCAACCCTTCAATCCCTTCAAATACAATGTCAATGAACATGAGTGAACTATTCAATATGCGGCACGAACAATATAATAGGATAACATTTAGATTTTAACACAGAACAGGATAGGGTATGTACAGTCACTTATACAAACATGTGGACCCCGAGTGGATAAAAGGGCTGCTATTAATGTGTTTAGGCAATTAGTCAGGGCTTAGAGAGGGATATTGCTTAGGTGATGTTTTAATGTTTTGACAGTGATGCAATCAAATGAAATTTGTAAATCGCCCACTCTGTTTAAGTGGGAGGTAATTACTTTTTCTTCCTCATGTTTAGTCCCATTATCTTTGAATATTTAAGACTTTCGTTTAATTAGTTTGGTAATTTTGAGACTTTTCACACCATTTTTGTTGTCAATATAAAAACCTTTCGTGCCATTAAGGTGTCGATGTTTTCCTGGCGAGCGATAGCGATCCTGTAATTCTAGAAGGAATCGGCCTTTGGCTGTACACATTTATCTTGAAGGTGGATCTAGAGTGTGTTATGTTTAAGCTTGATGGAGGTCTAACGATGAAACTATATAACATATAAATTAATAGATATAAAAACCTAGAAATATCCACTACCTCCTTAAATTGAAAACCTTTGCCCCTTTGAAATGAAGCGTATAACAATCTCAAATATATTTGCTAGCGTGTAATTTGAATGACTAATACTATACTAATTAACGTTAGTAATGTCAAGAAGTTATGTTCAATTCTAAGTATTTGAAGTTTGTCTCTTAACCTGTGTTTTACCTATACCACTATATATTCATGTCATGTAGACGTTTTATGGATGACTTCAATTTAAATCGAGGAACATATTTTGTTATTCCCTAACGTACTCTCTTCAGTTTGTATACGTTTTTGTTTTTGCTTTACGAATTCAAAATTATGCACATTATTCCAAATGCAAACGAAACAATTATTTACAAAAAAGTGAGAACAACATCTTCGAATATATATTCGAACTATCTTCAAATATAACTAATATTGTTCTTACTTTCTTTTTCACCACTTTGACATATCACCGGCTGGGTCTTAAATTCCTTGATACTGATATCCTTAATCAACTTCTTTATCAATGATTATGTGTTGGCTACCACTCATAAATATTCGTGGGTTTCACCTATGGAAACGAATTTATGGATATAATTGTCTGTACACAACTACAAAACTCTATACACCATTTATTGAAAAGCAAAACTATATCCAAACATGAATCCAGCTAATTATAATTACATACAGATAAATTTAGCAGATCTAAGCATTCTTACGAGTGGGCTAGAGACTATGGCATCCGAGTGTACCCTAATACCCGTCCCCACACTTTCTTTACTACTTCCACCTCGTTACTCTATTTACCCTCAATGTGTATACCCAATCCTATTCCATTTTTCCTACCCCCTTTACTTTATGCATTTTTATGGTAGAGAAGGGTATGGCTGGGTAAAATGAGTTACGGTAGAGCAAGGTATGGAAGAGTATGGTTGGGTAGGATATGGGTATGGTTTGGTAATAAGGGATAGGGTATGTTAGGAAAGGGTTGGGTAGGGTATGGTTGGGTACGGCAGGGTAGGCCAGATAATGATTGGGTAGGGTTAGGTAAGGGATTGTAGGGTAAAGTATGGGCGTTAAGGGAATTATTGGGTAAGGTATGGTTGAATAAGGTATGGTTGGGCAAATTATGGTAGGGTAGGGTAAGGCTGGGTTGGATAGGGTATGGTTGGGTAAGGTATGATTGGATAAGGTATGGTTGGGTAGGGTATGGCTGGGTTGGGTAGGGTATGGTTGGGTAAGTTATGGTTGGCTAGGGTATGGTTGGGTAAGGAATGGTTGGGTAAGTTATGGTTGGGTAGGGTAGGGTATGTTTGGGTAAGTTATGGTTGGTAAGGTATGGTTGGGTAAGTTATGGTAGGGCAGGGTATGGTTGGGTAGAGTATGGTTGGGTAGGGTATGGTTGGATAAGGTATGGCTGGGTAAACAAAAAAATAGGACACATACTTAAATTACTGAAATGTTTGTGGACATGCAGTAATGCAAGTAATGGTCGCTCTTCTGTATAGGCATATCTAAAATGGCTTAGGCTACTTACGAATGAGAAAGGAGGGGGACCTTCTATTTTTTTTTCGAAAACAAAAAATGGTATGGTTTGGTTTGCTATGGTTGGGTAGGGTATGGTTGTGTACGGCAGACTAGGGCAGGGAAAGATTGGGTAGGGTAAGGTAGGGGAATGTAGGGTAAGGTATGGGTGGGAAGGAAATTGTTAGGTAGGGTATGTTTGGGTAGAGTAGGGTATAGTTGGGTAGAATAAGGTTGGTTAGGTAGGGTATGAATTGTTAGGGTATGGTTGCCTAGGATATTGGAGGGTAGGACAAAACCACAATAGGATTACATAAGGCAGTGTTGGGTAAAATATTGTAGGTTAGGGTAGGGTGCTTGGTAGGGTAAGGTACTGTAGGGTAGAGCAGGGTAAACTATGGTATGGTATGGTATGGGAGGGCATGATGAGAAAGGCGTAGGGCAGGACAAGGTAAGTGAAGGTAGGATTGGGTAACTCAAGGTAAGGTAAGGTAAGGTATGGTAAGGCAAGGTAAGGTAATTAATGGAAAGGTAAGGTATGGTATAGTATGGTAAGGTAAGGTATGGTATGGTAAGGTATGGTAAAGTAAGGTATGGTAAGGTAATGTAAAGTAAGGTATGGAAAGGTAAGATATGGTAAGGTAAGCTAAGGAATGGTATGGTATGGTAAGGTATGGTAAGGTAAGGTGAGGCATGGTATGGTATGGTAAGGTAAGGTAAGGTATGGTAAGGCAAGGTAAGGTAATGTAAGGTATGGTAAGGTAAGGTACGGTAAGGTTAGGTAAGCTATGGTAAGGTAAGGTATGGTATGATAAGGTATGGTAAGGTAAGATATGGTAAGCAAAGGTAAGGTATGATAAGGCAAGGTATGGTAAGGAAAGGTATGGTGAGGTAAGGTAAGGTATGGTGAGGTAAGGTAAGGTAAGACAAGGTAACTTAAGGTATGGTAAGGTAAGGTATGGTAAGATTAGGTAAGGTAAGGTATGGTAAGGTAAGGTATGGTAAGGCAAGATAAGTTATGGTAAGCTAAGGTAAGGTAAGGTTAGTTAGGATAGGGTAGGGGAGCGGCGAGTAGGAGGGTAGGTCAGGGCAGAGTAAGGTTGGGTAGAACATGGTTGAGTAGCGTAAGTTAGGGTAGAATATGGATGGTTAATAAAGGATATGGTATGGTTTGGTACGATATAGATGGTAACTGTTGGAGAGATGTGATGGTAGGGCATGATTGGTTAGGTTTGTAGGGAAGGATGTGGATGATAAATATTTCGTAGGATATGGTTGGTAGGGCATAATTAGTTAGGGTATAGCTGGGTAGGATATGGATGGTAAGTATTAGATAGGATATGGTTGGTAGGGCATGATTGGTTAGGGTATGGATGGTAAGTATTAGGTAGGATATGGTACATAGGGCATGATTGGACACTGGACAGGTTGGTGAAGTAGGATATGGTTGGTAGAGTATGATTGGGCAAGGACAATTTGGAAAGAGATTGGTAGGGTTGGGTTGGGTACGATAGGGGTGGCTGTCAACAATTATGAAAGAAAAGCTGAGGGGCAAAGGAAAAATATGTCACTTTGGCTCCCAGTCTGCCAACCTCTAGGTTGGCAGTAGAAAGGTCAATCCACGAAAGAAACGCCGCCACTGGAGATTCAGAAAATATATAAGTAAAAGGAACAGTCAGAGTAACCTATGGGTATGGCAGAGAACGCTCGACTCTCACTCTGATAGACCAGCCGATCACCACATGACTAGAACCCAATACTCTAAGCATCAGCTAGGAAAGGCCCTAGAAAGCCACCTTTGGCGGGGGGGGGGGGGGGATAGCTCCCCTATTTCAATACCTTTCGATGTTGGGCTCCCGCCAAAATTATAATACCACTTCACCATGGTCTGATAATTCCCGATTGTGATATTCTATGGGTACCCCTAATGCCTCAGTATACGTCACGATAGTTCGGAACTGCCTCTCACCACCACCATCCAAAACACTAATTGATTTACATTTACTAATATAAGGAATTCAGACTACTATTATTGCACATAGGAGGTATATTTACACAAACATTTATGATAATGAGGATAGCTGGCCTCGTAAGCTATGTTTTTTAAAACCTTTCGTGCTATTTAGGTGTCGATTTTTGTCCTGGCAAGCAACAGCGAGCCTGCATTCTAGGAAGGCTCGGCCTTTGGCCGAGACCTTTTTCGGTTGAAAAACTGTAAACATTTATCTCGTAGGGGGGTCTTAGGGGTATTTATTTAATCTTGATGGAGGTCTAGCAAGCAAACTGAAAGCCTCCCATTAAAGAGTTTAATATTATTCGGAAAGAGCCATGATTCGTGTCATAAGGTGTAAAAGCAGAAGTGTTATCACTATTAACAACCATTGAATGGTAATACTGGTAGTGGACTTCTTCATGCACCAACGTTCTTAAGCAAACCGTCTTTCCATGACAGGTACACAACTCTAATATAAAATACTAACTACAAGGAAGGTTAATTACATGCAGGTAAAGTGAACATAAAGAACTGAGCAAGAAATTACTGACAATGTAATTAAGCAGATGCAAGAAGCAATAGTAGAAAATTAGAATACATGCATGGAAAAGATGGATAATTGAATTCCCTCACACCACTTCTGCATTCCCATAAATATACACAACACATAATGAAACATTTCTTCGATTTTCATTCACACACGAAACTTATGCCGATTTACGAATCAGATAAATGTGTAAGCACATGAACATTTTACATACCAATCAAACCTCTTGCAGCATATAACAGATATCAACGATTACGCACATTGACGTTCGAATATATATATGTACGGTATATATCTGGAAGAGCTGCAAGAGAGAGAGAGAGAAAGAGAGAGGGAGGAGGAGAGAGAGAGAGGAGGAGAGAGAGAAAGAGAGAACAACCCCACGTATCATCACTGGAATTTAGGCTGAGTAATTATAAACACCGATATATATATATATATATATATATATATATATATATACCCGGTATATATATATATAACACCATTTCTTTCTGACTATCATTAACTAATTTCAAAGAGCTGCGAGAACATATGTTAGAGTTTGAAGTTTAATTTATCATGTGAATTCCAAAGATAACTAATTTATAAACTTATCAAAATTATCTAAAGTAAAAAAAAGCAAGTGAAAGGGTTAAATCGCTCCCCTGGTATTACGGCTCATTGTCTTTATCCCTATGAACTCCTGGCTCCCCTTCCTACCAGATAGTTTGGCCGCTTTGCTGGACTCGGTCATTTCCTCTCCCCTCCTTCCATAATGCCGGGCTTTGGTGGCCTGACCTACGCTAATTTGACACATTTTCTCCCCTAACCTTTTCAATACGATGGCTGTATTTGAGTATATTATGGCTAACTTCAGACGATATTTTTCCCTTTGGTTACTGTACATCTTCACTATAAAAAAAACAATTAATTATTTCTTGCAATGATGCCTTAACCCTTAACTAACGGCGCGCAACTTATGTCGAGTGAAATAAATATGGACTATGTGGCAGTGCATAACTTATGTCGACCGCCATTTTCAGCACGTAATGTTGCTGAGAGAGAGAGCTGAGCGGTGGAAGGAGCGTAGAAACCCTATGACCGTTCCCCACCACCGCGGTGGACCAACTGAACTGTACCCAACCTTCTTCCCCCCTCTCACACTCGCTACACAGGGAATTATGTACGGAAATTACCTAATTATAGGGTTTTTGCACTCGTGTTGCACGATCGTTGCAAGAGAACCACTGGTCGTACAAGGATGGTTCAGGTGTCATTGGAAAGCTCTGTTTACGCCCTTTCAGGGATAGATACTTGTTTTACGCTCTGGGTCTTATTTAGGCACTAAAATGATCACGTAAACAACCCTATTTAGGGTAAAAAAAAACGCTGGGCGCTACGGTCAAATAGACCACCTAGCCCGCTAAATAAGGGTTAATACACGACAATGTCATATTTAACGAGGTAGCATAGTCTTACTTTTTCAAGCTGGCATATAACTGAATTATACCATTCTTAATTACTCGGCTATTATTAAGTTTTCATGGCCAAATATGGTGTTAGTTGTGAAAACCTGTATATAATATGATGCAGAAACATGGCCGTTTAATATATTTCCATTAAGTTTCGAAAACACAACTATAGGGGATTAAGCTTTCCGTCAGTTTAAACGCAAATCGATTATAACCTCTTATATCCTGGCTAACTTCAGATATTTGTGTTTGTATTGGCTATTTCCTCTCCCCTCCTCCTATAATGGCAGGTTTTGGCGACCCTTGCTATACTAATTTGACACAATCTCATCTAAACCTTAAGGGGAAAGACAGTATAGCCTACATATTGTACATTAAAGGGAATTTTCCGGACATACTTTTCCCTCATGCTTAGCCCCATTAGTTATGTGATTTTAAAAACATTCGCCCATTAGTTTGGCGATTTTAAGATCTTTCGGGTCCTTAGGTGTCGATTGTTTCCTAGCGAGCGATAGCAAGCCTGCAATTAAAGAGAAACTGGCCTTCGGTCGGGGTATTTTTCTACCGAAGAATGCACACATTTATCTCTAATGTTTTGTGTTGTGGGTATTTTCTTTAGATTGATAGAGGTCTAGGGAGGAAGCTAAAAGATTATATATAATTAAAGAAAAAAAAAAAAAAAAAAAAAAAAAAAAAAAAACAATCACCCCTTAATACATTTCAATACTGTATATCCCGTATGAATTGTACACGTAACATCGATATCACGGCGTCAGTTGTTTTTTGTATAACACTGTACGAAACTTGAGAAATTATGGTTTTGTGGGCACATTTAACTAATTAATATATATTCAAGCTAACCTGACATAAACTGGTAACGCTGCTGTTTTATACTTGCTATTTTGTCTTTCTAAACTGTTCATGTGACGTTGCCTGTATTTATTGGCTATACAAATATATAGCAAGTCAGCGTTACTAATCTATACTAGTTTATCCTGAGTACACTATATAGGGTATCGTAGGGGACGCTTTTGTGATAATAACCTTGTGCATGGAACAATTATAAGTAATAACAAACGTAATATAATGTATATATAAAGATAACTTCTAGCAAAACCCTTACATCACATTGTTATACAAATGAGACTGTAAAGTAATACAACTAAACTGAAACCGTGCGGGATTTATGTTTCATTCACATTTGTAAAATTATATTAGTGCGTAAAATACTGTGTTTTTAGCTTAAGTGGACAATTAGGGCAACATTTTTGTTAGGGTACTTACCTTAATTAACACACACACACACACACACACACGGTATACATACACACACACATATATCAATATACTAAGATTCATTAGTTAACGCTCACCGTTTAGCTTTATATTATTGGATGTTCAAGTATTTATGAAAAGGACTGTACAGAGGTTAATACTACTCACCATACAAGGAGAAGTGCTGGGAACAGAACAGCTGGCGAGGTTCCCTTCCCTTGGTTGTCTGCCACTTAATTAAGTATGTTTTGGTACAGGCACAGAATGCTCCGGCCGTCATTTAATGGGTTTATTAGTTTATATTAATCTCCAATCACGTTATTTTAGTATTTGCATTATTTCGTTTCGTTATAAAGGTATATTGTACTGTACACATCATTTTCTACAAGTAATTATCAATTTTTGTCTTGGGGACTATTTTATATCACACACACTCTTAATGGGCTTCAGTCTACTTAAGTCCTTAAAACAATCTGCACCAGCGACGTCTGTTTAATTTTATTCTAGCGATATTTAGAGGATTTTGTGAACGCTAAGAAAAATCTGTGGTAGTAAAAAGGGTGAAGTGAAATAGTTCAAAGCCTGTTAATTGCTGGAGGCCCTTTTGAAATTGAATAATAGCGTCTAATAAAGTTTAAAGGACGGCACCGTTACTGAATGGGTTATATAAAATAGCCTGCACAATGCCACTCGTATAATTTTATCACTGTACCATTTGCTATTGATAAGGTCATAGTCAAACTCATAGATGCAACTATGTTTTATTCTTGTGTTATCATTGATTAATAATCAGTGTAAACATATGTGTTTCTTTATAATTCCAAATGTTATCTTTGGCCTATTTCCTTTGCTCACAACGGTTTCACTTTACACTGGTATTCCTGCTGTTACAACACTAGGATTAGTAACCCCTTCTGTACCGGCGACGTCTTTTCAATATTATTCTGGATGCTATTAGACGATATCAATTAAGTTTAAAAGGGATTTCCAGATATTAAGAGACTTAATTAGAACTATCTAAATTAACCCATTGTACTATCATAGGTCGTTCTTAAACTGCACACAATCGTCTAAATATAGCTAGAATAAAATAAAAAAAAGACGTCGCCGGTACATTGGGTTTAAAATATCATCCCAATGTCAACACCATATTTTCAATACTTCTTATCTTTGTGTACTTTCATGTATTATTAAAATATAAAGATAATCGCTATCTCAGTAATATGCTTGTCGTCATTGCCACCTCATTAGATAACGACACTGTTCACTTGCGGTAACGGGCTTCCCTCTATCTGCAAAGAAGAAGAAAACAAAAGATTGGAATGTACTCACGCACATTATCAGACTTATAAAATTCAACAATTATTATCATGCACAATCGCCTACACTATAGTCGGTGACGTTAAATTGAATCCCTTGGCAACTAAATTATCGATAAATAATGGACAAATATGAAACTACTATGCCTCTTTAAAACAAATATTAAAATATAATAAAACTTGCATGGGGCTGGGCGGGTATATTTTAGTTTGAAGGAAGTCTGAAAAGCATTTTTGTTAGCCTAGGGGCAAACTATTATACATTGCTCGAAAATGGCAAAAATAAACAATCCCCAATACTAACTAAACAAACTATCATAATAACCCACAAGACCTCGGACCAGATAGTGTTAAAGTGCATTTACAATGGTTAAAGGGAAGTTTTTAGTCTCTTCCTAAGATCTCCATCAAGCTTAAACAAATATTCCCAAAACACACTTTCGAGTTGAATGTGTGCACTTTTTTCGCTAGAAAATTGTCCCAGCCGAAGTGCGTATACATAACATAGGATTGAATACTAAGTCTTATTACAGATAACAAGATGGCCGTGTGAACCGTCAAGATAATATATATAACTATGTTGGACTCCAACCTTGCATTATCCGTAGTTAAAGGGGATGGGGGGATTCTGGACCCCTTTCTCCCTCATGTGTACCCCCATTAGTTTAGAAATTTTAAGACATATAATCATCCCATTATTTTTTACGATTTCACGACCTTTCGCGCCATATAGGTGTCGATTTTGTGCTGGCGAGCGAGAGCGAGCTTTCCATTTGGGAGGATCTGGGGTATTCTTCTACCTAGAAATGCACACATTTATCTCGAATGAGAGGCATGGAGGTAATTTCTTGAGCTTGATGGAGGTTAGGGAGGAAACTAAAAAAACAAAAATAATAATAATAATAATAATAATAATAATAATAATAATAACAATTCTAAAGTGTGTCGAAACTGTAAAAGAAATGTTATAAAAGTGTATTAAACGGGGCTTATCTTGTATTGAAGATCTTAACTCAAGGCTTACTATGTATCATGGGCTAAAATTGACTCCATTTAACTATAACGCAGACACTTTCTCTCTCTCTCATATACCTATCTTCTCTTTCTCTTAATCTCCTATTCTCTTCTCCCACTCGTGCTCCCTACCCTTTCTTCCGTCTCCCCAACTCCCATTTCTTCTCTTGCTTGTGCTCCCTACCCTTTCTTCCCTTTCCATCCATTTCCCCTTCTGTTCTCTTGCTTGTGCCTCTCTTTCCCCCCATCCTGTTCCCAGAAGCTTTCAGTACCGGTAGCAGGTAAACACTTTATCCTGTTGTTTGTGTATGGTGGTATACTTCGTAACTCCATTTAACCGTGGCACTCTCGCTGGCACTGATACACTAGAATTGAGTTAAGGGAGAAAACAACAAGCCACACACACATACACGTGTACACATTTTATTTACCCTGTTGTATTGTATTATCATGTATGTATGTATATGTGTATATATATGTGTATATATGGTGTAAAGTCTCTATATATATATATATATATATATATATATATATATATATATATATATATATATTTAGGTTTATACAACTTACAGGGCAGACAGGGCTCTTTAGCCATGGTAGGCAACCTGTCTAGGGGAAACAATCCCCTGATCAAAAACTCGAGTGGGCTAGACTCGTAAGCTTTGGACAGCAACTGACCTAGGAGAAGGAAAGCTCTGATCACAAACCCATAGCATGATCGTATAGCCCGAGATCTTCGGGAATACTGTTTTACAGAGGCGAAGAGACTCGAGCATCCCCATGATCAGTGAAGCTATATTAGCTCAGGTCCAACTATGCTAGACAGGTTCAATGTTAGGGATCCGATTAAAAGTGTTCCAGCTCACCAACACGTCCTAAGCCAGCGTGGTGAGTCACATGGCATAGCCCTCCCAAACAACCAGTATGACAAGCACAACAAACCAATGGCACTCCATTCCCAGCAGCTCTGAAGCAACTGACCACGGCGGCGGTCAGACATGCTCCAGTGTAGGGGGTGCTAAGAATCTCTGGAGACAAACAGGCCGCCTTTGGAATTTGACCCTTGGAACGTACAATGCCCCACTGAAGCAAACTTGGCTATCCTCCTCGAGGAACTAAAAAGTGTTAAAAAGGGATATCGTAGGTCTTAGCGAAGTTAGAAGAACAGGTGAGGCATTCATGGAATTGCCTGACAGTCACGTGTTATGTTATAAAGGAAAATAATAGAGGAAAGAATATAGAGTTGGATTCTTGATAAACAAACGACTAGCTGGTAATGTTGAAGAATCTTTTAGTATCAATGAGAGAGTTGCAGGTATAATTTGTAAGCTTAATAAACGTTATAAAGTCAAAGTAATGCAAGTATATGCACCAACGGCAACACACGATGATGAAGACATTGAAAAGTTCTATATAGCTAATTTAATTTGGTTAGATTCAATGGCTAGATATTCTTCTTCTCATTAAACATTAAGTATTGCATAACTATCTATATCAATGTATATACTTGTTTGGCTCCATCCATGAAACTTAGTTCTATTCAACTTAAGCACTTTTCACTTTCGAATTATAGTAATAATAATAATAATAATAATAATAAGTATATAAACAAATAATTATACATCTATAATTATACAATTATAATTATTGCCTGATCATATAGATAAACAATAACCCTACGATGTACACTATCATAAAGTTCTAATTAACTTGACCGGTAATTCTCACTTCCTAAGAACGATAATGAATACACACGATTGTTTGGAGTGTTCATTTGAAGCTAACATAAGATCTATGCTTATTTGTTCACTATCAGAATATACATTGACCGATAGGAAGTAACTCAGAGGAAAATGGTGAATTAAGGTGATAAGGCAGGGAGAGGATAAACTATAGAGAAGAGGAAAACAGAACAGCAAAGTGAGAGACATGAATATATATATATAACATAAATAACAATGTAAAGTACAGTTAAACAAAAACAGAAATAAATATCACAACAAAATCGAAAGCCATAATATGCATAGAAAAAACACAACTATAATGCAGAACATACAAACAAAACAAGAAGCAACAACAAACCTTAATAATTCCAAACTTAGAGATATACCAGAGTGTGTTCGTACGTGCGTCTCTGTTTACGTCTGACGGCATTTAAACATCCAACGTGTTTATGCAAAGTTTCCAATCTTGTGTTTTTGTTGCTGAACCAATTATATATTCAAATTATATTCTGGGACCGTCTATGTTCCTACCTAGTTTCTGAGTTCTCGCTTATTCTTACACGCTCTCTCTCTCTCTCTCTCTCTAATATACCATTGCCTAATATAATCCCTCTTATACTGCTCTTTCTTTTGCATTCACTCACTCTCTCCCTCTTGTTCTCTCTCATAGAAGTACATTCAGAACACCTCTCTTTGATCGTAGTGTATGTGATGTGTGTATCTTTCTTAATAACACACAAACACACACACACACACACACCACATACAGACACTCTCTTTCTTCCTCCCTGCTTCACTTTTTACCCCTCTCTCTCTCTCTCTTTTTTGTTCTCTCTCTCTCTCTCTCTCTCTCTCTCTCTCTCTCACCTACACACACACGCTCGCACTGTTCTTGGACAATCAGCTTAGCCAGCTAGCGTCCCAGGCCAGAAGGCGTCCATTGGTGGCCATTATCCGGGGGAATTGAGTTACTCGTGATAATTACCCTCTTCCCCAACACCACTACCCCAGACACCCAGCTAATACACACCCTTCCCCAGCACTGCCACCCCCCAGACTAATATACACCCTAACCCTCCTCCTTCCCCCAGCACCACCCCAGACACCCAGCTAGTTTACTCCCTCCCACTCCTCCTTCCCCCAGCACCATCCTAGACTCCAAGCTAGCATACACCCTCTCCCTCCTCCTTCCCCCAGCACCACCCTAGACACCAAGCTAGAATACATCCTCCCCCTTCTCTTCCTTCTTCCCTCAGCACTCTCACCCCCAGGAGCATTTTTAGGTAAAAGTTGGGAACCAGACTTTTTAGCATATTTCAGGTATGCTGAATTCGATAAACCCGGTTCCCAAGCGAAATTTTGAGTTTTTGACCATCTAATTTGCATAAACAAAATGGCCGCCAAATTGGAAATTTTTGACACTTCATGAACCATTTTCTCCAATATCCCTCTAACTAGGCAAGCACAAATGACAAATAAAGTGTCTATACTTATGTTTTGAGGGTCAGAGAATGTGATTAAGGCATCTTTAAAGTGATTAGTGATAAGCCTTCACGTAAATGTGCAAATTAGTGGCTGTAATTATAGAAAAATCAATTTCTCCAATATCTAATGCTAATACTAATACTAATTGTTTCTTTTATTTGCAGACTACAATGGATCCAGTAGTTATTTTGAAGAGGCCTTCACTTGTAGATTACAGCTTGTGCATCTTCTGCCAAACTCACACAGCCAGTGTTATTCCTAGTAATGCAAGTGACCATGGACTCGCAAAAGTCAGGGATGCTGCCAGTACCAGAAGAAAGCTTAGAGACACTAAGAATATCGATGTGATTGACCGTCTTGAGAATGTCTTGGATTCTGCTGAAGCCGAAACTCTTGTGTGGCACAAAATGTGCTATGCCCACTTCACGGACAAAAGTAAACTTGAACGTTTGCGGAAGATGCAGGCAGTGGATTCAAAACAAGAAGCAAGTTGCAGCAGCAGTGGTAACAGATGTTCATTGCGAAGGCACGTGGAACCAGTAAACTGGAACTTATGCATTTTCTGTCAAACTGTTGTTTTGAAGGCACGGTTGATCTCAGTAATGACAAAACAAATGAGTGATCAGATAATTGAAGCTTCCCCTCTCGACTACAAAATTGGCCTTCGATTGGCTGGAGTGATTGACTTAATTGCAGCTGAAGCCAAATACCACTTGAAGTGTTTAAGAGCATTCACCAGATCTACCAATAAAACAAAGCTGGACTCGGACAATACAGACCTTGCGATGGTATGGCTATGCAAAGAGTTGCAACAATCTGCAGACAGAGGGCACGTTATCCTGCTGAATGATGTCTGGGAACGGTATAAGGAGCTTGCTGAAGAATCGTCAACCATAATTCAACCGTCTTACTACAGTAGAAGGACAACCTTCAAGAAAAAGTTGCAGTCACAGCTGGGAGACATTTTCAACTTCTTCCAACCTCTTGACAGGAGCACATCCGAGAGAAAAACCATGCTGATTCCCACAAAGTATCAGCATACTGCAGTTTTGGAAATGACAGAAATTGAGGAGACTGAGAAAATGTTGCCTCAATATGTGCCTCAGGATGACATTTTCCTATCACTTGTACATGTAGCGCTGAGAATTCGTGGAGACATGATGGAATTTCTGGGTCACAAAGGTTTCTCTGTAAGTGAAGATGAAGCGATTCAATGCATTCCAGATAGTTTATATATGCTATTGAGACTAATCTTTGGTGGTCAAGAGGTGCTAGAAGATGATAGTTCTGAAAAAAATGAAGATCTTGTCCAAGGCAGAGTTCTGAGTGTAGCACAGGATCTAGTTTACTGTATGAGCGGCGGCAGAAAATGGACTCCCAAACATATTGGTCTTGCCAATACACTACATCAAGCCACACGATCAAAAGATCTGGTGGAGTTGTTCCACAAGGCAGGCCACTGTTTGAGCTATGAACAGGTGTTGCAAGTAGACACTTCCTTAGCTGAGAGCACCCTGAAATCTATGGACCAAGCAACCGGGGCCATTATTCCACCAAACATTGTAGCCAATGAATTTATCCACTACACTGCAGATAACATTGACATTCTTGATGAGACACTTGATGGAAAAATACTTTCCATGCAACTCAAATGGCAACATGGCAGCGGGGACAGAAAGCCGATGCTGAACTTCGGATGTTAGAGCCATCTGCTAGACATACGCTGATCGTGCCAGATGTCCTAGAGAACCTGTATCCTGTCAATATAAATCCTGCCACAAGTGAGCCAGTATTCACAGCCCCTGTTGACAAGGTATGGTTCATGAAACCTGAAGGAGACAGTGATTGTGTAAAACAAGCACAAGCAACGGACATGACTTTTTTTCCTGCGATGTCAAGATTCTGCCACAAAACCTTCTTGGACAGTATTCAATCAGTCAGTCTCAACAGAGGAACCAGAGCAGACAGCAGTAGGTATTTGCCCATAATTCTTGCTCCTGCTCACGAGTTAGATACGCTAAATACAGTTGTGAAGAGGTGCATGGCGATATCTTCACATTTCGGACAGGAGCATACAGTCCTTACAGTGGACCAAGCCTTATACTGCAAACTCATGGAACTGAAGTTCCTGAAGAAAAGGCGATATATACCCATTGATGCAGTTTTCAACAACCTACCAAGAGATTCAACAACAACTCTTTTACCATTTCATGCATTAACCGGGTGCGACACCACCTCCTACATGGAAAGTCTTCAAACAGCACCATCAATTGCTCATAAACTTGGGAATCGGTGAACTCACAGAGGAGACCATTCGATCTTCAGAAACGTTTGTCTGCAGAATATATGATGTGCACAAAACAGACTCTGTTGATGCAGCAAGGCATATACTGTTCTCAAAGACTGCCAAACCAGAAGCAATGCCACCAACACGTGATGCTCTCCGCTTCCATTTGATGCGAGTACACTATCAAGCAATGATTTGGAGAAATGCTCACTGTGCTGTACCTGAGCTTCCTGCACCCACAGACATGGGATGGAAACATGGCGATTCAGGACTACAACCCATTCTGATGTCATTAGTCCGATCCCACAAAGTTGCCTGGAAATTATTTCATGTGCCTGCCAGAAACAATGCAGGACGCGTCGGTGCAAATGCCGCAAATCCGGGTTACGATGCACAGCAATGTGTGCATGTTAGCAACAGAGTGATGATCAAACTCCTTGTATTGCATGAATATGGTCTACTCCAATAAATAGTTCAGGTGAGTGACAGATATTGCCCTGTTTTGCCTGCATAAGCATCAAGGAGTATCTTGGGGTAAAGTTGGGAACCATTGATTTTTCTCTAATGACAGCCGCTAATATGTATATTAAAGTCTAGGCTTATTACTGATTCCTTTAAAAATGCCTCAGTGACATTCCCTGACCCTCAAAACATAGGTATAGATGCTTCACTTGTGATATTTGCTTGCCTAGTTAGAGAGATATTGGAGAAAATGGTTCAAGAAGTGTCAAAAATTTCCAATTTGGCGGCCATTTTGTTTATGCAAATTAGACGGTCAAAACTCAAAATTTCGCTTGGGAACCGGGTTTATCGAATTCGGCATGCCTGAATTATGCTAAAAAGTCTGGTTCCCAACTTTTACCCAAAAATGCTCCTTGATTCTTATAGAGGGCCTTTTTTAGGAAATCCCACTATACTAAATCAAAGTAAAACAAACCCGAAAGAATTCTATAGTTATATCAGAAAGAAAAAAGTAGTTACTTCAACTGTTGGACCGTTAGTCGATGAAAATGGAGAATACACCAAAGACGAAGTACAAATGAGTAATGCCCTCAATACCTTCTTTGCATCAGTATTTACAACAGAAGACCTCAGTGATATCCCTACACCATCGCCGATTCAGATTGATAATTCAGATGTTCTAAGCAATATCACCGTTACAGAGAGAGAAGTATTGAATTGTTTAGATAAACTCAAGGTAAATAAAACGCCTGGACCTGATACAATCTCGCCTAGAGTTCTAAAGGAAGCTAAGGATGAGCTCTCCAAACCACTGACATTACTATTCAATAAATCCTTGCAGTCTGGAACTATGCCTGATCAGTGGAAGATAGCCAACGTAACACCGATATTAAAAAAAGGCAGCAAATCCCTACCCGGTAACTATCGTCCAATTAGCTTAACCTCAGTTGTATGTAAAATGCTAGAAACGGTCATAAGAGACAGACTCGTAAATCACTTGGAGGAAAATAACATACTTAACACGGCTTTCGTAAAAAACGTTCCTGTTTAACAAACCTCTTAGACTTCTTCCACGATATCCTCAACCTCTACGATGAGAGTAAAGCTGTAGATATTATATACCTTGATTTTCAAAAGGCCTTTGACAAAGTTCCCCACAAACGTTTACTGCTAAAACTAAAAGCGCATGGAATACAAGACGGTGTGTTGAAATGGATAGAAAATTGGCTCAGCGACAGAAAGCAAAGAGTAGTCATAAACGGTAAGGCATCTAAATAGACCAATGTAAGTAGCGGGGTACCCCAGGGATCGGTACTAGGACCAATTCTCTTTCTAATTTACATTAATGACATAGATGAGGGTCTCACCTGTACAATCTCAAAATTTATACGATACAAAAATTGCAAATAGCGTACTCTCAAAAGATCAAGTTGACGATATGCAACACAATCTAGATAAATTGTCACATTGGGCCCAAATTTGGCAAATGAGTTTCAATGCGGATAAAATATGTAAAGTACTACATATCGGACACCTAAATGAGAAAGCAAACTATTCGATGAATGGCACTCAGCTTAAGAATGTAAACAGAGAAACCGATCTGGGAGTAACAATATCGAGTAACCTAAAACCGAGTCAACAATGTTCAGAAGTTGTTAACCTAAGAAGTGCGCATGGGGATAATTAGAAACGTCCCCCTGTGCTGACGTATTTGAGGTGTTTCCATCACTAAAATATTCATTTTACCATAAATAGCATTAATACTTATCCATACGCGCCTATTATGGGTTGATTATAAAGGTATTAACCTGAAACAACAATAAAACGAGTGAAAACAGCGTTTGGATGGTCAAAATCGGAGATATAGGCCGCGAGTTATAGAATGTATGGGTGAGGCAACCTGTTTTCCCGCCAATTTCCCCCAAGGCCACTGAGACACAGTCGATCGATACTCTCTCTCTCTCTCTTGCACTCGCTTTCTATCAGTGATGACAACGCCCTGCTTGCAACTCGCTAATGTTAGCACGAAAATATACCTCAGAATAAGGGAATAACAGGGAAATAGGTGATAACTGAGGGAGGGGAGGAAAGTGGGGAAGGAGGGGAGGTAGAGGACTGAGATTTTGCATGGCCCAGGGGCCCAAAAAAATAAAAAAATAAAAATATATATTTTTTTCGATGTTTTAAGTTGATTTTTTTGATCCTCAGTGTTTTGGAGAACAAGCAGCCTAGAAGGGTTACTAGACCTGTTGTTGCTTGATTTCCTTTGTACACCTTTGTACATATACTACCACTGCTCCTCTTCCTAACATCCCTTCTCCACTACTACCACCCAGACATATACTACCACTGCTCCTCTTCCTAACATCCCTTCTTCAGTATACTACCACCCAGACATATACTACCACTGCTCCTCTTCCTAACATCCCTTCTCCACTACTACCACCCAGACATATACTACCACTGCTCCTCTTCCTAACATCCCTTCTCCACTACTACCACCCAGACATATACTACCACTGCTCCTCTTCCTAACTTCCCTTCTCCAGTATACTACCACCCAGAAATATACTACCACTGCTCCTCTTCCTAACATCCCTTCTCCACTACTACCACCCAGACATATACTACCACTGCTCCTCTTTCTAACATCCCTTCTCCACTACTACCACCCAGACATATACTACCACTGCTCCTCTTACTAACATCCCTTCTCCACTACTACCACCCAGACATATACTACCACTGCTCCTCTTCCTAACATCCCTTCTCCAATGCTATCACCCAGACATATACTACCACTGCTCCTCTTATACTAACATCCCTTCTCCAGTATACTACCACCCAGACATATATTACCACTGCTCCTCTTCCTAACATCCCTTCTCCACTACTACCACCCAGACATATATTACCACTGCTCCTCTTCCTAACATCCCTCCCATGTACTCTCAAAGGAACATGTAGAAGATATGCAAAATAACATATATAAGCTATCAAGTTGGGCTCAAATTTGGCAAATGAGTTTTAATGTGGATACATGTAAAGTACTTACTATCTCTGAAGCTTTATAAAATATAGAGGGGTAGGGTGGGTCAATTTCCACTTTAAAGTAGACGACGGAGTCTTTCTCTTCACATCTAATACCCTTTACTTACCCATACAAGCACCCCCCCCCCCCCACCTACCTTTGTACATATACTACCACTGCTCCTCTTCCTAACATCCCTTCTCTACTACTACCACCCAGACATATACTACCACTGCTCCTCTTCCTAACATCCCTTCTCCAGTATACTACCACCCAGACATATACTACCACTGCTCCTCTTCCTAACATCCCTTCTCCACTACTACCACCCAGACATATACTACCACTGCTCCTCTTCCTAACATCCCTTCTCCACTACTACCACCCCGACATATACTACCACTGCTCCTCTTCCTAACATCCCTTCTCCAGTATACTACCACCCAGAAATATACTACCACTGCTCCTCTTCCTAACATCCCTTCTCCACTACTACCACCCAGACATATACTACCACTGCTCCTCTTTCTAACATCCCTTCTCCACTACTACCACTGCTCCTCTTACTAACATCCCTTCTCCACTACTACCACCCAGACATATATTACCACTGCTACTCTTCCTAACATCCCTTCTCCACTACTACCACCCAGACATATATTACCACTGCTCCTCTTCCTGATACTGCTCTCCTAGACAAAGTTGAAAGGAAGGCCTTTCGTATCATTAACTCCCGTCCACTCACCAACTCTCTGCAATCTCTCTCTCTCCGCCGCAATGTTGCATCTCTCTCGCTATTCTATCGCTACTATAATAATCAGTGTTCCTCAGAGCTATCCCAGTGCATACCACCTCCTTTACGTAGGGCACGTGGTACCCGTCTTGCAACTCAATCCCACCCCTACTCTGTGCAACTCTCCAACCCAAGAGTGAAACGTTACTCTCAAACTTTCTTCTACTCAACAGCTGAGGTCTGGAACTCTCTCCCAGAATCAGTCTTTCCCTCTTCCTATGACTTAAATTGCTTCAAAATCCGTGTGTCCAGGCATTTTGGCTCGAACGTCCCTTGATTTTGGCCCTGTCACTCTTTCAACTATGGGGGAGGCACTCGCTATAGGCAGTTATGCCTTTTGCCTCCCTCAATCACATAGAAAAAAAAAAAAAAAAAAAAAAAATGAGCCAAAAACAGTAAATTACTCGGATTTCCTTGATTATGTTCATTATATTGTTTCAATCACTAATGACTATACGCTCTGGAAAATTAATCGTGGCTATAAGTTTTCGAAACTGTCCCAAACTGAATCAAATCTTCTTATACAGTATATTAGTGGTTCTATATTCACATATCGAAGATTCGTTTTTGCAGTACGATAGTTTATATTGGGCCTATATTTGTGTCTTGAAGTGAACAGTGGTCATTAATGCTTGAACACCTCCGAATGATAAACACAAGTAAAGTTAATATTATCTATTGAATTCCCATAATTTGATATTTATGTCACCTGCAGTTTCTCAGACTAGTTTACCAGCGTATCATACAGTAACTGAGGCTCTAAAGAGGTTTTGTTTTTGTCTTAAGAGTATCATTAACTGTAATGATGTAAAACAAAGCCACGTGTAATAAGGTTTTGGAATACAGACATCACTATGTCCAAGTTGTTGAAGTGAGTGGAATGGTTTGATTGACTGCCGATTGTACATTTTAAGAACAAAACAACAGTGTTCTTTCTGAATCCCCGAACTACATTAATGAACCCACGAATTTATATACCAGGTAAAGAACTAATGGGAAGATTAAATTCCGTTCGGAATAGCTCCGAAAACTAAACGCCGCGTTTAATATCTTAAGAGTGTACGGTCATTTATATAAACCTTTGGACCTCTTACATTTGTATTCCTACAAATCAGATTTTGAGATATATTTAGGTATGTGACTTACTTTACATTGAGTCTTAAGTACCGGTATACTTTTTAATTAATGTATATATAATGGCATTCATATTAATAAAGTAGACGTGCCGTTTTGCCCAAAATCAAAACGGCATACCCAACTCTGCGATGGGTTACCATCATCACTACTAATACCATCATCAATCACAATCAACATAATCACTATTACTGCCATCATCACTACAACTGCCACAATCATCACGAGTACATAAGAACATAAGAACATAAGAAAATGGGAGTCTGCAGAAAGCCGATTGGCCTAAGCAAGGCAGATCCCTGTCCCACACAACCCCAATTCAATTACAAAGCCCAATTATAGGCTTCACACTCTAATACCCTGAGGATCATCTTACCAAAACGGTTAGAGATTAACGCAGGATTATGGAGGTCTGCAGAGCGCTGATTGGCCCAACCCGGCTAATCCCCCTTCACACCCAACCCTTCTCGTCCATATGCTTATCCAATTTTATCTTAAAGCTCCCTACAGTTTTAGATCCCACTATAGCACTTGGTAGTCCATTCCACCCATCTACAACTCTGTTACCAAACCAATACTTGCCTATATCTTTTCTGAAACGAAATTTATCTAATTTGAAACCATTGGTACGAGTTCTTTCGCTATCACTGAGCTTTAGTACATTTGCCATGTCCCCTTTGTTAATCCCACTAACCCACTTGAACACCTCTATCATATCCCCTCTAACTCTGCGTCTCTCTAACGAATGTAAACCTAATTTCTTCAACCTTTCTTCATACGAAAGATTTCTAATATTATGGATAATTTTTGTCATTCTACGCTGTACTCTCTCCAATGAATCTATGTCCATTCTGTAATAAGGACACCAAAATTGGACAGCATAATCCATGTGGGGTCTCACTAATGACAAGTAAAGTTTTAAGATAACATCAGCAGTTCTGTTACTCGCACTCCTAGAGATGAACCCGAGAATCCTGTTTGCCTTATTACGAACGCTTATACACTGTTTTCTAGGCTTCAAATCATTGCTAACAAACACACCTAGATCTTTCTCGCAGTCTGAATTTTCTAATTCTAAATTAGCTAGTTTATATTTAACATTTGTTTGCATCTTCCCTATCTTTAATACCTTGCATTTGTCAATGTTAAACTTCATCTGCCAATTTACTGACCATTCATGTAAGGTATCTAGATCCCTTTGGAGGCACTCTATATCGCTATCTGAATCAATTGATCTCCCTATTTTAGTATCGTCTGCGAGTACTGTCATCATCACCATTACTATGATCATCATCACTACTACAATTGCAATTATCACTACTACTCTCACCATCATCACTGTCCATTGTCACTAGCATCTTAATCACTACTATCATCATTGATACTACAACTATCAACCATCATTACTAATATCATCACCACCATCTTACAATCATCATTACTACTGTTAACATCATCACTACTACTATAACCATCATTATTACTACTGTCACAAATATTACCATAATTTATTCTAATGTCACCATCATCACTACTACTGCCATCATCACCATTACTATGAACTTCGTCACCACAACTATCGTCATCATCACTACAAATTTCACCATCCTCACTACTACTCACCATCATCACTAATACTCACACCATCGTCACTACCATTATCACTACTGTCATTATTATCACTACAACTATCATCATTACTTGTCACCATCATCACTACTATTATGACCATCATTACTACTACTGTCACCATCATATCTACTACTGTCATCATCATCACTACAATTATCACCATTATCACTACTATCACCATAAATCCAAATATTACTACCATCACTTCCAATGCCATCATTGCTGGGGGAAGGGGGGGGGGGGGGGTCCGGGAGGTGGGGGGCAAAACCATATTTTGGACCTAAAATCATAACTATTGCATAAATAAAAAAAATCTTTTTTGTCTGACATTCGTATTCACGCAACAAATGTTCGTGTGAAATTTGGTGTAAATCCGTCCAACGGTCTAGGAGGAGTTCCGAGACAGACGGACAACGACGACGACGACAGAAGTTTTGTTCGTGTGGTACCCACTATACGGGAGGGGGGGGGGGGGGGGGGGGCGATACCAAACTGCTTACGCAGAGTTGATAAGATTTCATGAATATATTTAATGATGAATTTTAACTCTTTCAGTACAACGATGTTTTTTACAGTATATTCTGGGTAATAAAGGGTTTTATGCAGCTGTAGAAGGATCTGTGTTATTCATATAGTGTATTGGGATAATATGTACCCCTTTGACCTCTACAGGTCTAGGTGGGGGGGGGGGTCTAGGGAGGAACCTAAAACAAAATAATAACTAAATTCCTAGATAAACAAACACAAAACAAAAACTCTTCCTTTAAGGTTGAGGAAGGCAGACATGAGCCTTGTATACACCCTTAGCATTACATCACCAAGCTATAAATAGGCCTTACTCAGCCACCACCACCACCATCACCACCACCACCACCCTGCACCTACTAATCCTCAGAGTTATGGACGATAATTGTATGTGGCGCAAGGGAACTATATTCATGGTGGACAATTATCTTAATGGCTTACGTAATCGGGGGGATCATTATAGTGTGTGTTTCGTGGTTCGCATCCAATGGCACAATAGTCGGTTTGTAATATACTGTAAGTCAGTCGGTTATAATGTAGTTCGTTTTCGGGCGCTATTTATGGCATGTTGGCGGGTTTTGTGGTAAAGTATGAAGTATAGCATAACTTGCATTCATGGGTCACTAACTCTGCAGCAAGATCACTCCACCATACCTACCCTACATGGGAGATAGCTGTTTTATTAAATTGTGAAAATATGCTGTACATAATAAGTACAGTAGTTAATGCAAAATGAATGATACAATTCTGCATATACAGTATACGCAAACAATTGATATTACAGTATATCATTATTGACAAATGGGCTATTATGTTCCCCTCATGTAGCTATACCAACAATGTGACAAGTGAATAGAAGGATAGTGTGGGATGAGGTGGGGATTAAGACATAGAGGGATGGTGTTTTGATGAGGTGGGGATTAAGACATAGAGGGGTGGTGTTTTGATGAGGTGGGGATTAAGACAGTGGGATGGTGATTTGATGAGGTGGGGGATTAAGACAGAGTGGGATGGTGTGAGATGAGGTGGGGATTTGCCAAGCAAAAAACAGAGGCAACCGAGGACCACCAGCGATAAGGACCGAAGACAGCGAGGACCGAGGACAGCCATGAACATAAATGTAGATCCGACAAGAACCAAAAATATTATTAAAGAGCGTTCCGTGAGTTCTAAATTAACAAATTTAAAGGTTTTCTATGCAAACGCTCGTAGCATACGCAATACATTTTCAGATTTAGAGGAGCTAGTGTTCACAGAAAATTATGATGTGATTGGCATAACAGAATCTTGGCTCAATACAGAAGATAGAGACTTTTTAGCAGAGTATTCACTTCCCGGTTATGTAATGTTTGAGAAAAGCCGAATAAATCGAAATGGAGGTGGCGTTTTACTTTATATCAAAGAAAATCTTAACCCTACCCTCTTGTCAAAACCTCAAATTGTGAACGTCGACACATCTTTTGTGTTAATAAAGAATAATAAAGGTACAACAATAATACTTGCGTTAATATACAGACCTCCAGCTCAATCAGTACAAACTGACCGAGAAATTTACGAACAAATTGCAGATGTAAGTAACTCACAAGATACCGTAATTTTTGGCGACTTTAATTTACCTGTGACCAAGTGGGGCGATACTCTTACTTCACACTCCGGACATGACTTGTATACGAACTTGCAAGAGAGTTCGCTTTATCAATTTGTTCGAACGCCGACCCGTGGTAATAACGTTCTTGACATTGTCCTTGCAACAAAAGAAGAATTGATAGAGAATTTGAATGTTGGTGATGAATTCAGTAACAGCGACCGTCGTACGATAACTTTCACTTTAAAGTTTACTAGTAACGAACCAAATAGTAGCATCGAAAAAGTCCCTAATTTCAAGAAAGCAAACTTCCATAAACTTAGAGCTATGTTTAAAGAAACTGACTGGAGCTTTTTAATTAACAATAACGACATAAATACATCTTGGAAGTTATTCGAAACTACTTACCTAAAAGCAGTGCAAGACTGCATACCATCGAAAATACGGCGTCCAGGCCATAATAATAAGCCCAAATGGTGGAATAAAGATATTTCAAACTGCCTGCTTGCTAAAAAATTTGCTAATGATAGATTAAAATCCTCACAAAATGACGAAGAACGGGTGAAATTTGTAGAGCTACGACGCAAAGCCAAAAAGTTAATTAAGCAAAGTAAAAAGACCTTAGAGTTACATATTGCGAATCAAAGTAAAACAAACCCGAAAGAATTCTATAGTTATATCAGAAAGAAAAAAGTAGTTACTTCAACTGTTGGACCGTTAGTCGATGAAAATGGAGAATACACCAAAGACGAAGTACAAATGAGTAATGCCCTCAATACCTTCTTTGCATCAGTGTTTACAACAGAAGACCTCAGTGATATCCCTACACCATCGCCGATTCAGATTGATAATTCAGATGTTCTAAGCAATATCACCGTTACAGAGAGAGAAGTATTGAATTGTTTAGATAAACTCAAGGTAAATAAAACGCCTGGACCTGATACAATCTCGCCTAGAGTTCTAAAGGAAGCTAAGGATGAGCTCTCCAAACCACTGACATTACTATTCAATAAATCCTTGCAGTCTGGAACTATGCCTGATCAGTGGAAGCTAGCCAACGTAACACCGATATTAAAAAAAGGCAGCAAATCCCTACCCAGTAACTATCGTCCAATTAGCTTAACCTCAGTTGTATGTAAAATGCTAGAAACGGTCATACGAGACAGACTCGTAAATCACTTAGAGGAAAATAACATACTTAAAGATACTCAACACGGCTTTCGTAAAAAACGTTCCTGTTTAACAAACCTCTTAGACTTCTTCCACGATATCCTCAACCTCTACGATGAGAGTAAAGCTGTAGATATTATATACCTTGATTTTCAAAAGGCCTTTGACAAAGTTCCCCACAAACGTTTACTGCTAAAACTAAAAGCGCATGGAATACAAGACGGTGTGTTGAAATGGATAGAAAATTGGCTCAGCAACAGAAAGCAAAGAGTAGTCATAAACGGTAAGGCATCTAAATGGACCAATGTAAGTAGCGGGGTACCCCAGGGATCGGTACTAGGACCAATTCTCTGTCTAATTTACATCAACGACATAGATGAGGGTCTCACCTGTACAATCTCAAAATTTGCTGACGATACAAAAATTGCAAATAGCGTACTCTCAAAAGAACAAGTTGACGATATGCAACACAATCTAGATAAATTGTCATGCTGGGCCCAAATTTGGCAAATGAATTTCAATGCGGATAAATGCAAAGTACTACATATCGGATACCTAAATGAGAAAGCAAACTATTCGATGAATGGCACTCAGCTTAAGAATGTAAACAGAGAAACCGATCTGGGAGTAACAATATCGAGTAACCTAAAACCGAGTCAACAATGTTCAGAAGTTGTTAAGAAGGCAAACAAAATAATTGGCTTTATAGGCAGGTCATTTGAGCATAAATCCAAAGAAGTTATCCTAACCCTTTACAATTCCTTAGTCCGCCCTCTTCTGGAATACTGCGTTCAATCCTGGTGCCCTTATTACCAAAAAGATATAAACAAGCTAGAACGAGTTCAACGTAGAGTTACCAAAATGATACCCAGCCTAAAGAACAAACCATACGAAGAGCGTCTTAGAGAATTACATTTATTTCCTTTAACCCAGCGCAGATTAAGAGGTGACTTAATTTAAGTGTTCAAAATCATCAAAGGCATCGACAATATGAACTGTAGTAAGTACTTCACTATCGACCAATCTAATTACACACGGGGAAACGGTTGCAAAATTATTGGTAAATCTTTTAATTCGCACGAATCTAAGAATTTCTTCTTCAATCGAGTTGTCAACTTGTGGAATGGGCTTCCCCGAAACGTTATAGACTGCATCACCGTTGATTCATTTAAACTCCGCCTAGACAAATATCTCGCATCAAACCCGCGACTGACTGCGTTTGTAAATGAATAACTTTATTTTATCCCCCTCTCAGTTACTAACCCATCTGTCCTCTACTAACTTCCTAATCCTGCCACGGACATTAGTTCCAGGGCAGTAGTTCCCTTTCCAATGTTCCCTTACCCACTCTAAACCACTGTTTGGACACTTGATCCTCCGTGTTTTGGAGGACAAGCAACCTAGAAGGGTCACTATATCTGTTGTTTCTTGATTTCCTTTGTACTCCTTTGATTAAGACATAGAGGGATGGTGTTTTGATGAGGTGGGGATTAAGACATAGAGGGATGGTGTTTTGATGAGGTGGGGATTAAGACATAGAGGGATGGTGTTTTGATAAGGTGGGGGATTAAGACAGAGGGATGGTGTGAGATGAGGTGGGGGATTATGGAATAGAGGGATGAGGTGGGGGATTATGGTATAGAGGGATGAGGTGGGGGATTATGGTATAGAGGGATGGTGTGGAATGAGGTAGGGAATTATGGAATAGAGGGATGGTGTGGAATGAGGTGGGGAATTATGGAATAGAGGGATGGTGTGGAATGAGGTGGCGGAATATGGAATAGAGGGATGGTGTGGAATGAGGTGGGGGATTATGGAATAGGGATGGTGTGGAATGAGGTGGGGAATTATGGAATAGAGGGATGGTGTGGAATGAGGTGGGGGAATATGGAATAGAGGGATGGTGTGGAATGAGGTGGGGGATTATGGAATAGAGGGATGGTGTGGAATGAGGTGGGGAATTATGGAATAGAGGGATGGTGTGGAATGAGGTGGGGGATAAAGACATAGAGGGATGGTGTGTGGTGAGGTGTTAGTCTACACACACACACACACACACACACACACACACACACACACACACAAACAACTACATCCATCCACATTAATTACACAAGCAAATGCCAACACAACAACATCATCCACTTATTAACATTCATACACAACAAACAAAAACAATGGCTCAAGTCAAGTGAAACTTTGTCTTAAGCAAAAATCACTCCATAAAATGTTTTCCCTCACACGATAAAGTAAACACACAGTATTTATAAAGAATATCTGTCCTCATACTTGGAAAAAATAAAACACATTGCATATAAATGGATTAATGGATATCCACTCGTAGTCACGTACATAACTTTTAACTGTCTTGATGGTGTAATGCTTAGAGTGTTTAAGATCTGTATGTGATAACCTAGGTTCGAATTCCGGTATGATCACATGCTTTCATTAATTTCATTGGGAAGTGTTTGGTGTTGGTAACGAAATTAATAATTTAGATTATTCCTTGAAACATCAGAACAAATTATGTTTAGTGCCCCCCCCCCCCCTCTTATCTCTTTCTCTCTCTCTCTCTCTCTCTCTCTCTCTCTCTCAATGAATAACCCAATGACAGATGGATCCTTGTCTCTCGGTTGTTTACTAGCTATATTCAACTGCTAATATTCCACGCACTTTGCTATAATAGGCATAGTTATGTAATATTGATAACAGTGTATAAATGGATTTCCAATTCGTCAATTAAAGGAATGTACAATACAGATTCACAGGAAAAAGTAGGTTGTTGTTCTTGCTGTTCCCCAGGCTGCCTGGCCGAACAGCCCAAAGGTCTCGAGCAAGGCCAAGGCCATAAACGAGCGCCCACACAAAACCCTCCCTGCTCACCACTTATAAAGCCCGGGTGACCGAAGCCACTCCAAGGCGGGGAGCTGAGGAGGGTGAGGAAACGCCCGGGAAATCAAAGCCCCACCCAAGGCCCTGTGCCCCTCAGCAATTATGAAGGGAAAGTTGAGGGGCAAAGGAAAAATGTGACGCTTTGACTCCCAATCTCCCAACCTCTAGGAAAAAGTAGGTGGATTACATCGGTAATGTATCTATTTTGGTCCATTAGAGAGAGAGAGAGAGAGAGAGAGAGAGAGAGAGAGAGAGAGAGAGAGAGAGAGAGAGAGAGAGAGAGAGAGAGAATTATAGAAAAGGAAAGTAATAAACTCGAACTATATCGCATATAATACAATCAAAACTTGAATTTTTCCCGCTCCGTGTTGTTATAATATAACAACATGGAGTGTGATTGGATATTGAGTGTAGTTTCCTATGCAGTATTTACTGGTTTCTTTCTAGACCCTCTTTTCCCTCATGTTTAACCCTATTTGTTTTGATATTTCAAGGCGTTTGCCCCATTAATCTGGCGAAATTAAGCCCTTTCAACCTATTGCTGTGTTAATTTTGAAATCTGTTGTGTCATTTAGGTGTCAATTATCTTTGGCGACCAATAGCAATCCTTAAAACTAGGAGGAACCGGCCTCTGGACGGAACGTTTTTCCACTGTTAAATGTACACATTTATTTCGAAGGGGGATCATGGGGGTATCTTATGTATTGTTATCAACTCTATGAAGCAGAGTGGTATCGCACAAAGAGATCCCGCCCATATACTGTGCACCACTAGTCGGCTTGTCTGTCGTCGTCCGTCCGGAAACTCCTCCTAGACCGTTGGACGTATTTTCACCAAATGTCACAGGTGTATCCATTTGGTCAATGCGAAGGTCATTCGAAAATAATTTTTCAATTCAACTTAAAGGTTAAGGTTAAAGGTCAAGGTCAAGGTTAAAAATAAGGTCAATATTTCATATTTATTAGTTTTAACTCAAATGTCTTCAATTTCACTATACAAGTTACTGATAACCTTGATATCATATTGACCACATTTTAGATATACATTGAAAAGGGTAAGGTCAAAGGTCAAGGTCAAAGGTCAAAATAAGTTTTTTACTAGTATTTCTTATACTGTTAAATTCTCACTAAGCTTAATTTGTACATTTGGAATACCTAGGCCAAGGTCATACAAGAAACTATACAATTCCATATGAAAAGTCCAGGTCAGAGGTCAAGGTCTAATAAAAGGTCAATATCCTAATTGCTTTACTTTTCATGCAAACTTCACAAAATTCGGTGAGGTAGTCACACTTTAAATTAAAAGGAAAATATATAATTTTAGAGACATCATAAAGGTCAAGATAAAGGTCAAAGGTCAAGGTCAACTATTCTATTAATATATATGAAACTAACTGATGGGTTTAAATAAACTAGGCATGAACATTTCATATTTCTGGGCAACACCAATGTAAACAAATAATGTATTGTTACATAAAGGGCAAGGTCACAGGTCAAGGTCAAAGGTCAACATTTATTATCAAGTAAAAAAGATTACTCAAATTTCGGAAAACTGGCTGTCTTAGTTGCTTATTACTGTATTAATATATATATATATATATATATATATATATATATATATATATATATATATATGTTAGTATAGCCAGGTAATAGATTCTCTTTTAAACAGTCGAGGTTAAAAGCAATAGCAGTTTCAGCATTCAGGATTTTATTGTTACAGCTTTCAATAGTTCTAACAATTTTCCTCTGGGGTTCAGAGATGAGGTACAACAGGTTAGCAAAATTCATGGTGGATCCAACGTTTCACAAGTAAACATCTTGCATCTTCAGGGAATGGAGAGGTAATGATTAGAATAGGGACAAAGCAACATATTTATACAAAATTCGAGGATCAAGAATAGGGAGGGGGGCGGAGCTACTGGGTGTGTGGTGGCTGTTCATTGGTGGAGGGCAGTCTATTCGCGAGACGGGCACTAAATCTTATCGGTGGTTGGTTGTTGGCTGTGGATGGCTGTGATTGGTTGGTGTTGTCAGTTGTGTGCTGAGCACGGAAGCGTAAGGGAGGGGGGCACAGGGCGAGAGGAAGGGGGGCAACATGCCTGTAGCGCTTGCCTGAAGGAAAAATTTGAAGGTCTTGTGTTTGGTTGTTGATGCTGGGGTTGAGTGTTTGGATGTATAGAGCTTCTAAAATAGCTAGTCTTGTGGGGTCTGATTCTTTGTCGAGTATGGTGGTTTGTTTGTCTAGGTCGGCGCGAGTTAGGGCAAGATGGTGGGGGGCTTGATAGTGATCTTTTATAGCGCCAGATTGAAGGTGGAGGGTTAGTCGACGGGAAATGCGAGTCTGTGTCGTTCCAACATAGGATAGGAGTCCACAGTCCCCAGAGGTGCAAATATGCTGGTATATCACATGATCGTCTTTCGGTTGGTTGGTGGAAATAGGGCGGTTACGGAGGACAAGGTTGGAGGTCTTAGGAGATTTGTAGTAAATAATGAGTTTTATTTTATTGTCAGGGTTGGTGGGGAGGACGTTTTTGTGAATTATTTCTTTCATAATGGATTCGTCTGTTGTGTGGTCGGAAGACATGTAGTTTCTGTAGAAAATGTAATGTCATTGGCCGGGTTGGTGCTAGGGGGGTCTTGTTTGTACCATTTTTCTAGGTGGTGGTTGATGGCATTGGTGACGTCAGTGTTGGAATACCCATTGTTGACTAGGACCTGGGTGAGCCTTTCCAGTTCATTGTGTGTGTCATTCCAGGTGGTGCAATGGGTGAGGGCTCTCCTGACATAGGCGGCGATGGTGGACTGATGGGAACGTTTAGGGCATTCACTTTCCCCATTAAGACATTGGCCATTGTTAGTAGGTTTGGTGTACACTGTAGTTTTGAAGCCGTGGTCGTGGAGGGAGACAAGGAGGTCGAGGAAGAGTAGATGTTCATCGGTGGTTTCTTCGTATGTGAAGTTGAGTCCGGAGGCGGCCATGAAGCGCTGCTTCTGCAGAAGATCTGCAGATCCCCACACCTGGGCCACACCTGACAGATCACCCTCACACCCAACCTTTCTCGTCCATATGCCTATCTAATTGTATCTTAAAGCTCCCTATCGTTCTTGATCCCACTTGGTAGCCTATTCCACCTATCTACAACTCTGTTACCAAACCAATATTTGCCTATATCTTTCTTGAAACGAAATTTATCTAATTTGAAACCATTTGTACGAGTTCTTTCGCTATCACTGAACTTTAGTACATTTTTCACGTCCCCTTTATTAATCCCACTAACGCACTTGAATACCTCTATCAGGTCCCCTCTAACTTTGTGTCTCTCTAACGAATGTAAGCCTAATTTCTTCAACCTTTCTTTATACGGAAGATTTCTAATATTATGGATAATTTTTGTCATTCTACGTTGTACTCTCTCCAATGAATCTATGTCCATTCTGTAATAAGGACACCAAAATTGAACAGCATAATCTATATGGGGTCTCACTAATGACAAGTAAAGTTTAAGATAACATCAGCAGTTCTGTTACTCACACTCCTAGAGATGAACCCGAGAATCCTGTTTGCCTTGTTTCGAACGCGTATACACTGTTTTCTAGGCTTCAAATCATTGCTAACAAACACACCTAGATCTTTCTCACAATTCGAGTTTTATAATTCCATATTAGCTAGTTTATATTTAACATTTGTATGCATCTTCCCTATCTGCAATACCTTGCATTTGTCAATGTTAAACTTCATCTGCCAATTTACTGACCATTCGTGTAAGGTATCTAGATCCCTTTGGAGGCACTCTATATCTCTATCTGAATCAATTTTTCTCCCCATTTTGGTATCGTCTGCAAATTTACTTATCCTACTAGTTATACCTAAATCAAGGTCATTTATGTATATAACAAACAACAGAGGACCTAATACAGATCCCTGGGGGACACCACTTTTGACTGCTCCCCATTCTGACTTCGTACCATTTATGCTGACTCTCTGCTTCCTACCAATTAGTCATGACCTAATCCATCCCAACAACGCCCCACCTATTCCATGTGCCTCAACCTTTCTCATTAATCTCTCATGGGGGACTCTGTCGAAAGCTTTACTGAAATCTAAATATATTATATCATAGGACTTGTCATTATCTACTGCTTCATATACCTCTGAGAAAAAACTAAGCAAATTAGTAAGGCAAGAACGTCCCTGAGTGAATCCATGCTGAGAAGAATTTATTAAATTAAATGTATCTAAGTGGTTTCTAATTTTACTAGCAATAATTGACTCTAGTAGCTTTCCTATAATTGATGTAAGACTAATGGGACGGTAATTGGATGCTATTGATTTGTCACCTTCTTTGAAGATCGGAACTACGTTTGCAAGCTTCCAAGCTTCTGGAACTATACCTGTCTCTAATGACTTGTTAATAGAAATGTTAATGGGTAACTTAACTCATCCCTACATTCTTTTAAGACTCTAGCATAATACCTCATCAGGACCAGGCGATTTATGAGGTTTCAGTCTGTCAATTTCCTTAAGCACATTATTTCTACTTATAGTAACCGTACTTAACCTATTTTCTATACTATCGCTATATACCTTACGGACTTCTGGAAACTGTGCCAAATTTTCATTAGTGAAAACAGAAAGAAATTGACTATTTAATGTACTGCACATTTCTAAATCATTTTCTGTCATTTCTCCTATCGAAGTTTTAAGGGGACCAATTACATCTCTAACCTTGGATTTATATAGTTGGTAAAAAGCTTTAGAATTATTTTTTGAGTCATTGGCAACCTTAATTTCATAATTTCCTTTTTCTTTCCTAATATCCTTTTTTACCTGTCTTGATAGATTCTGATAGTAAGCAAGTAGGTGAATTTCGCCTTTCCTAATTTTTCTATATATTCCTCTCTTTTGTCCTAGAAGATCTAATAGTCTATTTATTCATCCATTTGGGTTGGTTCTGTGTTGATCTAAATTTTCTTTTGGGGATATATTTATTTTGTGCATTGAATACTGACTCGATAATTTTATCGTATGTATCTACCAAGGTTGACGTCTCTTCCTGACTTAAGATGACAGGTGCCTGAGAAGGGGTACACTCATTTGGACACCTGGATCGACTTAATTTTTTGACCATAGGGTCCACTAATAGGGCTCTTCTTAACCCACCATAATTGGCTTTTCTGGTCAGGTATTAATGTTGTATTCTCTCTGGTATTACCTTTCCATTGTATATTAAAATACACAGACTTGTGGTCACTATTTCCTAGGTGGTCCCCTATCTCTACATTATTTACCATATGTTCATTGTTACTGAAAACTAAATCGAGAATATTATTACCTCTAGTCGGCCTATCTATGAATTGAAATAAAAAACTATCTTGTACTACCTCTATAAACTCCTCAGAATCAGAGTCTCCTATTTGATGCTGCCAATCTATATTCGGAAAATTAAAATCCCCCATAATGCACACATTGCTAAACCGTGATGCCATTTTAATTTCCTCCCATAATGACGTTCCGTCATTTCTACTCATATTTGGCGGTCTATACATAACTCCAATAACTATAGTCTCACTACCTTCGTTAACCTCTACCCAAACACTTTCATTATCGTTATATAGTCTAATACCTGATTTAATACAGCTTTTTAATGTACTCCTGACAAACACTGCTATACCGCCACCCCTCTTACTTGTTCGGTCATATTTAAACAAACTATATCCTGGTATATCAAATTTTGCTAAAAAATGCCTGGTTTCTGTATTAATCCACGTTTCAGTTAGCGCTATTATGTCTATATTTTCTTTGCTAACAAGGGCTCTAAGTTCGTTCATTTTGTTACATAGACTCCTACAGTTTGTGTAATATACTCTCAATTTACTTCTTTTCTTTATACCTAATTTACCTTTATTTCTAACATTTCCATCTTCCGTTGCACCATCACTACTATCATTAGCAGTATAGTCATCATTTTTAGCATGAGACTGAATATTCTTATCGCTTTCGCCTGACGGTAAAATTGTTTCATTTAACCTCTCATTTACACTCTCAATATTTCTGTTCAAAACCCCACAACCACCCTATCTAAAGCTAATGTGGAAACCCTAACCGTGAAAGATGAACCCCATCCCTTGCGTACATCCCATCACTCCCATAGAACTGCCCCCAGTTATCAATGAATGGTTTTGCTTTTTCTTGCATAATATTTCTCCAACCAACCGCAATTGGACACCAATCGCCCCTGGATTCCAAAATCCTTTCATCCTAACTTCTTACACAAATCCGATACTGCTGGGGAGTCCTGACTACCTCACAACACGTACCATACTAAACTAAAACACAGATGCACACTCTAAAACCCTCACAAAACGACAGGCAGGGTAAATAACCTAACTTCAGTTGTACTGTCTTGGAGGCCCAAATGCTTACCACTCGACACAGATACCCGCGGGAAGAACCAATGTTTAGTGTCCAGGGCTAACCTCATGGTGGTGGTGGGGTCTTAAGCTTACGAGCCAAAAGACGCGCATCCCCCTATCGTATATGATACACGCTAGGAGAGCTCAGGAACCCAACCCCGCAGGAGCCTGAAATGGCATAAAAGCCTTACTTTTCCTGTACCATAGATTGATAAATCACAAGATACCCCTTTCCACATCCTGTACCTCTTCTATGAAGACTCGAGCTAGGCAGTTGAGATCACAAACTGTGAAACACCAAAGGCGCCTAAATCATATAACATCTGACATAATCAAGGAACAAGTGCTATACCAACACAGTAACACATAATGGCCGGCCAGCAGGAGTCGACACAACACGTCAGAAAAACAGGTAAACAAACTAAATAACGGTGATAATACAATACAAGACTGCAGGACTTCTGACAGACAACTATCGACAAGTATCACAAGACAAAATAGACTGATTAGCAAAGACTACACAAAAGCACGACAAAAAGTAATTGCGTATTACACAAACCTGCAATAACAGTCAACATACACGTGCAATCTATTAGATTACATACGAGCCGATGACAACGAGACCAGTCGATAAACTGAATCGTCATCTCACAAGCAAACACAACATCTACTAAGCACCTCATACAGAGAATAATACAACAATAACTAAGACAAGGTACCTATAGTAACTCAGTATTACGAAAACACCGAGGCACACAACAATAATCAAAATAAAATACACAAAATCTACAGGTACGTGGTACAATTCTAAATTAACACCTCATATTTATGGCAGCGCATACACCAGTGCTCCTAATGGCGCTACCCCAACACTTACCACAAGATAAGGATCCCGAAAACGGCGTCTATGCAAACATACCTGAAGACTTACCTAGAATATACAGGATAAAAAGGTCGTCCGCGGGAGCCCCACACTCACCCCCTTACGCAAAATATGCCACAAAGAATAAACAAAAGGCCAGTATAGCCAAACCGCACATGGACACACACATGCCACACACCCCACACATCACAAACTAACACACCCGTCATAACATGCACTGTATATAGGACGGAAACAACTATCATACAAGAAAAAATACATAAAAAACAAAACATACCAACCACTACACACAAAATTACAACACAATACCCCAAACACACAATAAAACATCACCACAAATTAAGGTCGAGAGAAGATTCCAACACATAGCCAACTACAATAATTCTAGTAAACATGTGATGACTGAACTTTATTAAACTGTAGTATTACTATTTTACGTACAAATTACATAATTTGAACAATCAAGTAAGCAAAACAATTGCCGAAAATTTTGAACTTCACCCCTGTCAGCCATTATAGGCTGACGAGGATAGGCAGATAATAACGGTAAAAATATGCCGCAGGGGTCTGTAGTATTGATTGCACTGAAGAAATATTAATTTATAAATAAACGTTTCTAAACTAACAATTAAAAAAATGCACCAAAAAATATATGTCGACAAATTTTGGAATTGAACCACAAACCTCTCCTATATGTGGCAGATATTTAAAAGTAACAACTAACCCAGCACCTCGCCCTCTAACAGCGTAACTTAACGATGAAAACCACAAAGCAGAATCTGAAAGAATATTCTCCCATGAGAACAAGCCAACTAAAGACAAATGTATATTCACAAGACAAATAAAAATTAAGATATAAAGGAACAAAAACACAGTAGTCATGAATGGCAGTGACAGCCTAGTTAACCCCTTTCAAACAACCTGAATCCCAGCCTTACCTCGAAAAAATTTTCTCTTGTGTCAAAAAAAAATGTCTTGCAACAAGAACACAAACAGGGATCAGTCTCCAGTCTGCTGCGTCCATGAGAGAATGCGTGAGGAGCTCCCGTCACTAACATCACCATAGTTATCTTCCTATAGTTGACTCACGGCATTTAGGCTTAGAGTGGCTGATCCTGGGGATCTGAGCCCACCCTGGGACCATGAAGTCTACGAAATTATCGTTCCAACAGTTACAGCCCTCCTCTAAACCACCAAACTAAAATCAACAACTCACGCACGTTGGGTCAAGCCCCGACACTCTTTACCCTCCTACTTTGACACTTTCTCTCTTACTACACCAATAAAAACTTCCCTTCTTTCACCCTCGCCCACCTTTTCTATATTCTTTCATTCATTCATTCGCCACCTCAGTAGCGGCCAGGACTCCGGAGGAGCAACAACAACAAAGGGCGGACCCGTGACACTCTGCTGCCTGACCCTGGCCACTAGTGATCCACTTTTTCCCGAGAGGACCCCGAGGACAAATGATACACTGCCACTCCAGAGGATGGACTTGTGATTAGTACTCTACCACCTGATGATCTGGACTGCATCAAGGTAAGCTTATTCTCAGTTTTATACACATTTATGCACATTTTGTATAATTATTGAATATTATAGGCTAGGTATTATATAGTAGAAACTTTAACCTATGTGGCTCATTGATCAAGGCAAGCTTAGCCTATGCACATTTGTGTAACCCGTAGGCTACATTTATGCATATTTTGTATATTTCCTTCTCATGTCTAATATTATAAGTGCAATATAGTAGAAACCTTAACCTATGTGGCCCAGTAATCAAGGTAGGCTATGCTTATGCTCATATTAATATATATGTGCCTATTTAGTATATATCCTTCTAATTTTTAATATTAATATTATAGGCCTAAGTATAATATAGTAGTGTATGTGGCCCAGTAATATTTATATACAGGTACCCTATATGATTTTCCTTTAATGTTCAACTTGGCATAACCTCTGATTGCTGAAGGTTAGGAAGCTCTACTTGAACTAGGGTTTACCAGATGTGAAGGTTGTCCATTAGTTTAAATATTGATTTTTTCCTCTGAGTTTCTTATAATTAAATAGAGATATAGTGTGCCCTTTTGGTGTTTGAAACTACGTACTAGTAATAATAGGCTATACAGCATTGTCTTCCTTATAAATGGCATAACGTAGGGTTTGAAAGCTACCGCTAGTTTATTAGCCTACTGTAGTGCTCAAAATTAAGATTTAGGTTATTAGGCCTACTATTGTGATCAGGGTTTGGTAGTTAGGCTATTACTGTTATCAGGATTTGGTAGTTAGGTTACATTACTGTTGTTATCTGGGTTTGATAGTTAGGTTATATTACTGTTGTTATCTGGGTTTGATAGTTAGGTTATATTACTGTTGTTATCAGGGTTTGGTAGTTAGGTTATATTACTGTTGTTATCAGGGTTTGGTAGTTAGGTTATATTACTGTTGTTATCAGGATTTGGTAGTTAGGTTATATTACTGTTGTTATCTGGGTTTGATAGTTAGGTTATATTACTGTTGTTATCTGGGTTTGATAGTTAGGTTATATTACTGTTGTTATCTGGGTTTGATAGTTAGGTTATATTACTGTTGTTATCAGGGTTTGGTAGTTAGGTTATATTACTGTTGTTATCAGGGTTTGATAGTTAGGCTATATTACTGTTGTTATCAGGGTTTGGTAGTTAGGCTATATTACTGTTGTTATCAGGGTTTGGTAATTAGGTTATATTACTTGTTATCAGAGTTTGGTAAATTGTAATTAGGCTATATTACTGTTGTTATCAGGGTTTGGTAATTAGGTTATATTACTTGTTATCAGGGTTTAGTAATTAGGCTATATTACTGTTGTTATCAGGGTTTGGTAATTAGGCTATATTACAGTTGTGATCAGGGTTTGGTAATTAGGCTATATTACAGTTGTGATCAGGGTTTGGTAATTAGACTATATTACTGTTGTGATCAGGGTTTGGTAATTAGGCTATATTACTGTTGTGATCAGGGTTTGGTAATTAGGCTATATTACAGTTGTGATCAGGGTTTGGTAATTAGGCTATATTACAGTTGTGATCAGGGTTTGGTAATTAGGCTATAATACTGTTGTGATCAGGGTTTGGTAATTAGGCTATAATACTGTTGTTATCAGGGTTTGGTAATTAGGCTATATTACAGTTGTGATCAGGGTTTGGTAATTAGGCTATATTACAGTTGTGATCAGGGTTTGGTAATTAGGTTATATTACAGTTGTGATCAGGGTTTGGTAATTAGGTTATATTACAGTTGTGATCAGGGTTTGGTAATTAGGCTATATTACAGTTGTGATCAGGGTTTGGTAATTAGGCTATAATACTGTTGTGATCAGGGTTTGGTAATTAGGCTATAATACTGTTGTTATCAGGGTTTGGTAATTAGGCTATATTACAGTTGTGATCAGGGTTTGGTAATTAGGCTATATTACTGTTGTGATCAGGGTTTGGTAATTAGGCTATATTACTGTTGTGATCAGGGTTTGGTAATTAGGCTATATTACAGTTGTGATCAGGGTTTGGTAATTAGGCTATAATACTGTTGTGATCAGGGTTTGATAATTAGACTATATTACTGTTGTGATCAGGGTTTGGTAATTAGGCTATATTACTGTTGTGATCAGGGTTTGGTAATTAGGCTATATTACTGTTGTGATCAGGGTTTGGTAATTAGGCTATATTACTGTCATGCTCAGGGTTTAGTAATTAGGCTCTTTGTTATCAGGATTTGGTAGTTACTAGTTAGGCTAGCCTATATTACTGTTGTGTTCAGAGTTTGGTAGTTAGGCTATGTAACTGGTGTGATCAGGGTTTGCCTATTGCTGAAAATAAATGTTCTTGTTTCTCTTGGAATAGATAATGGATGAATAATTTGCTTTAAAAGTTTTGTTAATTCTAATGTAAAGTTGCTTAGAGTTCATGAAAATATTATTTGGCTGTAACATTTTGCCATAACTTGGGCTGTTGGCAGCCTGCAATTATTTAATATTACATACGCAATTCTATTTTTGGAAATATTTATTTTATACAATCAACAACATGAATAACAAAAAGGAAACAACAACACTAGGGACTTTTATATTAATCCTGTATTGTATATGATATAATAACTAACCTACAACAAAACTATTTTCTTGACTAATTAAATATATACTCAATAACCTTGTCCTTGAACATTGCCTTCACTGCATTTCTTGATGTAATAGGAAATATAGATACAGTAATTGATCTTTGGCATTCATATACAACACAAGATTGCAGTAGCCTATTATTGTACTGCATTATTTGTGCTAGTCTATTCTACTAGAAAATATTATGTGCCTATAATTACTATTATTTTTGTTTAACATCGTGCCATGATTATTCTAGTGATACACTCCTACTTGAGAGGACCCTGAGGACTAGTGATACACTGCCACTCCAGAGGATGAACTGGTGATTACTACCCTACCACCTGATGATCTGGACTGTATCAAGCTAAGCTTATTTTCAGTTTTATATACATTTATGCATATTTTGTATAATTATTCCCTTCTCATTATTAAGTTGAATATTATAGGCTAAGTATAATATAGTAGAATCCTTAACCTATGTGGCTCATTGATCAAGGCAAGCTTAGCCTATGCACATTTGTGTATACCCGTAGGCTACATTTATGCATATTTTGTATATTTCCTTCTCATGTCTAATATTATAAGTGCAATATAGTAGAAACCTTAACCTATGTGGCCCAGTAATCAAGGTAGGCTATGCTTATGCTCATATTAATATAAATGTGCCTATTTAGTATATATCCTTCTCATTTTTAATATTAATATTATAGGCCTAAGTATAATATAGTAGTGTATGTGGCCCAGTAATATTTATATACAGGTACCCTATATGATTTTCCTTTAATTTTCAACTTGGCATAACCTCTGATTGCTGAAGGTTAGGAAGCTCTACTTGAACTAGGGTTTACCAGATGTGAGGTTGTCCATTACTTTAAATATTGATTCTTTTCCACTAAGATTCTCATAATTAAATAGAGCTATAGTGTGCCCTTTTGGTGTTTGAAACTAAGTACTAGTAATAATATACAGCATTTGTTACGCTGGCCAGCTTGCCAGAATGTATTCGTACTCGCTAGCGCTCGCCAGGGCAGTGAAATGGGCTATAATAATCGTAGAACGATGTTCTTTCTTTCTTAGTGTTCATGTTGTCACAGACAGATCAGTGGTGGTCTTTATTCTTCTCTGTGACAATTGGAAGTATTTTATATCATTGATTGAGTATAAATTATGTAGAGTGAATTGCAAGGAGAGAGAGATAAGAGAAGCAGCGAGGTGGTAGTATGTGCGTGTGTATGTACGTGCACATTCCTTGCTTAGGCGGGGCCACCCGCTCGTGATTGGCCGGCGGGCCTGACGCGTCATATGACGCCTGCTCTTCATGACGTAGTCGTCTGTGATTGGAGGCCGCTGTCTTAGTAAGGTGGTGTGGGCACCCTTCCCGCATGCCTCTTCAGAGCTTAGTATGTTGTGCTTGGTCCTAGACGTACCATGCAATCTGTCCCCAATCTAACCCTCTTTACTACTGTTTCTCTTTCTGAACATACATTCTTTTCCATACTTCTTGTTTTTATTCAATTACTTATCCCTTCTGGTTCTGCATACGACTTCCATAGTCGGCCAGTCGTATTACCAGCACCAGTTCTCACATATATGTTTTGCACTAGCTTTAGGGATTATTAGAATCATAGTCACATGGTATCATAGTATTGGGGTGCTTCTAATTATTGAGTTGTTCTTTCCTACTATTTAATGCTAGACAGTGGAGGGTATCCTTGGTCGTTGTCTGAGTTATGTATGTGGCAAGTCAGAGCCTGTACGACTTCGACGGAGCTAGGTAGCCTGTATCCCTTGTGCATATTTTTCCTTTGCGAGTGTAGCAGCATACAAGCGAAGGGCTTTTGCCTACTCTTGCTCGTATGCTTGCTACCTCATTTTGTTGACCTTTGTGGAGCGCCAGGGTAAGACCAGATACTTGAGATCTGGACTTACCAAGAGAGCCTCCTAGTCACTTAACGTAACATAAGGGAAATCTGTTCAAGGGGAGACAGTAGGCTACGAGCATGCTTGCGCTCTGCCTAGGTTCCTTGTACCTTTTATGCCACTGCTAGACTTTATTAGTGAGAAAGACAGCATTGTGTTTATTAACTTTAATTGCGTATGCTTTAGGAATTATTCACGCCTTATTTTAGCCTAGGTTGATGCATAGTGCACAACCCAGTTTGGCTGTTACGTTGGCTAAGGAAGTACTGTTTTGAGTGGCTATTATTAGTGCTGTCACAGAGTTGTTGCATTCCCTTGTTTTATATATATGTATCCTACTTGTTGGTGTATTTGAGATACACGCTTTGGTGTCCTGCCCCTGCATTATTTCTGTTCTATATTCGACGAGCATCTTAGAGCATCAGACGTTTTCAGAAGATTCCATATCTGTTTGCTGTAGGACTAGACTTCCAGTGTTTTCATAGAGCATTGAAGAGTTTAGTGTTGAGTTCAGACTCACACTAAAGTTAACGTAAACATATACTCCTTTATTAAATCTTGTTATAGTTTATTTAAGCATTGTTATTACTTGAGAGCATTTTATTAACGTAAGTACTCCTGTTGTGAGTAGGCTTTGCCGTCACCGGAAAGCCTTTGTAGAAAGAAGTGCACTAAAACCCAGTTAATTGATACCCCGTTATCCAGTAGATTAACTCTGGAGGGTTTAAGTGTTTTGTTCACCGGCTTAACACTAGATTAGCGGGCTAGCGGTTTATTTATATGTACCGCCCAGCGGGGTGTTTTTTAGCCAAAATAGGGCTGTTTACGTGATCATTTTCATGCCTAAATAAGACCCAGAGCGTAAAACAAGTATCTATCCCTGAAAGGGCATAAACAGAGCTTTCCAATGACACCATAACGATCCTTTTATGATGGCTAGTTTTCTTGCAACAACCGCGCAACGCGAGTGCAAAAAGCATGTAATTCGGCACTTTCCCCATACAATTCCGTATATAGCGAGTGAGAGAGGGAGGGAGGAGGTGGGATTCGTGTCAGTAGGTTCGCCGCGGTGGTCTGGAGCAGTCATACGCTCGCTACTCTCCTGCCACCACTTGTCTCTCTCTCTCAGCAACATTACGTGCTGAAATTGCCACACGACCTATGTCGAGCGCCGCCAGATAGTCCAGATTTATACTCTACTTATGTTGCGCGCCGACACTTAGGGGTTAATAGTTCGAAGGTTTGGAATTAGCGTACTGTTGTTGAAGATATACCCTATCTTCTGGTCCAATATTAAGTGCCCTTGTTTATTTCGTAGTGCCGGTCGTAACATATTGTCTTATATATGGCTTAACTTAGGGTTTGAAAGGTAGTTTATTAGCCTACTGTAGTGCTCAATCTTAAGATTTAGGTTATTACTGTTGTGATTAGGGTTTGGTAATTAGGCTATATTACTGTTGTGATCAGGGTTTGGTAGTTAGGCTATATTAGTGTTGTGCATTTATAAATTTCTCTTGAACGTTGTGTTATGATAAATACAATAGCTGGGTGTCAGATTTTGAAAAATTAAGGTTAACTTGATAATATCACTTGTTTGTTTAGTTTTGATATCTTCATAAATAATATTATCCCTGGTTTGTTAAATTTTGATATCTTGGTATATTAAAATAACTTTCATTGTTTGTGCTACATTTGACTTTTATCAGAGTAACCTTTGCTTTATCTTCATAATGCCTAAAAAATCATGTAAATCATCTTTGGGGAGGAAATCAATTGATTCTAGAAGAAAAAGAGAAGAAAGAGAGAGTGAAGAGTACAGACAGGAGGAACAAGAATGTTAGAAAATGACAAAGAGAGCAGCAAGGGAAGACGAGAGTCAGAAAAGTAAAGAGCGAGAAGCCAAGAGATTAATGAGAGAAGATAAACAGCGGCGAAGTCAAGAACAAGAACGTGAGAAAATGGCAAAAAGAGCTGCTAGGGAAGATGAGTCAAAAAAGTAAAGAGCGAGAAGCCAAGAGACTAATGAGAGAAGATAAAAGTCAGAAAAGTAAAGAAAGGGATACCAAGAGATAAACAAGAGAAGATGAACAGCGGCAAAGTCAAGAACAAGAACGTGAGAGAATGGCAAAAAGAGCAGCTAGGGAAGATGAGAGTAAAAAAAGTAAAGAGCGAGAAGCCAAGAGACTAATGAGAGAAGATGAAAGTCAGAAAAGTAAAGCACGGGATGCCAAGAGATTAACAAGAGAAGATGAAAGTCAGAAAAGTAAAGAACGGGATGCCAAGAGATTAACGAGAGAAGATGAAAGTCAGAAAAGTATAGAACGGTATGCCAAGAGATTAACGAGAGAAGATGAAAGTCAGAAAAGTAAAGAACGGGATGCCAAGAGATTAACGAGAGAAGATGAACAGCGGCGAAGTCAAGAACAAGAACGTGAGAGAATGGCAAAGAGAGTAGCTAGGGAAGATGAGAATCAGAAAAGTAAAGAGCGATAAGCCTAGAGATTAATGAAAGAAGATGAAAGTCAGAAAAGTAAAGAACGGGATGTCAAGAGATTAACAAGAGAAGATGAACAGCGGCGAAGTCAAGAACAAGAACGTGAGAGAATGGCAAAAAGAGCTGCTAGGGAAGATGAAAGTCAGAAAAGTAAAGAGCGAGAAGCCAAGAGATTAATGAGAGAAGATGAACAGCGGCGAAGTCAAGAACAAGAACGGGAGAGAATGGCAAAAAGAGCAGCTAGGGAAGATGAAAGTCAGCAAAGGAAAGAGCGAGAAGCCAAGAGATTAACGAGAGAAGATGAAAGTCAGAAAAGTAAAGAACGGGATGCAAAGAGATTAATGTGAGATGAACAGAGGCGAAGTGAAGAACAGGAACGTGAAACAATTGCTAAGAGACAGGCTAGAGAAGATCAAAGACAACGATTAATAGAACTGGAAAGGGCAAGGGAAGTAATGGACACTCCGAAAAGCATCACTGATATAAGAACTGAATTATTTCAACATTTGTCACTTAATGGCTTTGCGTATAATGTTTTTGATGGTAACCCTCTGTTGGCTGCAGGTAAGACTATGTTTCAAGAATTGGAGAAAGTATCATGGCAATCTTGTATCAATTGTCATGAAAATTACATTTGCTTAGACTTCAATTCTAAACATAAAAAATGCAAGCGCTGCCAGAAGTGTCCAGCTCTCTTTAACCCTTTATTGGCGGCGCGCAACTTATGTCATGTGAAAGAAATTTGGACTAAGTGGCGGTTCACAACTTATGTCGTGTGCCATTTTCAGCACGTAATGTTGCTGAGAGAGAGAGAGATAAGTGGTGGCAGGAGAGTAGCAAGATGACTGCTCCAGACCACTGCGGCGGACCTACTGCCATGAATCCCACCCTCCCCCACCCTCACGCACTCCCTACACAGGGAATTATGTAGGGAAACTACCTAATTACATGGTTTTTGCACTCGTGTTGCGCGATCATTGCAAGAAAACTAGCGGTCGTACAAGGGTGGTTGGGGTGTTATTGGAAAGCTCTGTTTATGCCCTTTCAGGGATAGATACTTGTTTTATGCTCTGGGTCTTATTTAGGCATGAAAATGATCACGTAAACAACCCTATTTAGGGTAAAACACCCCGCTGGGCGGTACATATAAATTACCGCCTAGGCCGCTCGTTAGGTGTTAATGACATCAATGATCTCACTCCATCCCCTGCCCCAGAATGCTTACAGCGATTGTCACCCATTGAAAAGTCTGCAATTGCCCTGATTTGCCCTACTATTGCAGTTTACAAAATGGGGCCGTCATCATCACCCTCTAAAGGTCACACCATCAGTTTTTATCAAGATGTGACTGATTTGGCCAGTACATTGCCCCGTTTGCCCAAGGACCTACCATGCATTGTCATCAAGAGTCCAAATGAACAGATAAAAGATAAAACATTCCAGGTAAATCGTGCTAACTTGATCGAAGCACTACAGTACCTCAAAGCCAATAATGAGGACTACTACCATATAGACATATCTTTTGAAAATGCAGACCAATGCCCTGAAGATGGGTACATTCAAAACATCCCACAAGTTGACCCTGCTCTTCTTAAAATTCCACCAGAGAATCCCAATGTCACCAATGATGACTCAGTGTTTGAAGAAGCTTCCACTGTAGCATTGCCAACACCAGAGAAGTCTGTCCTTGAGAACATTCAGCACGCTATGCATCCAAGTTCATCACACCAAAATGAAGACTCAAAGCCAGTAAGCATTCCATGACCAACAAGACAACCAAATCCAGCTTCAGAGTTTATATCTGGCTATTTTAGCAAAGCCTTCCCGGATCTTTATCCAGACGGGAAGGGCGACATCACTAAGCCAAGGTTCGGTAAAAATCCATCTAAGCAGGAGTACTTTAAACATCTGTTCCGCTTAAACCGGTCCTTTGTTAAACATCACTCTTTTACTTTTGTGGCCACTAACATGTTAAGAAGACATGCTGCTCTTACCAGAGGAAATGTTTTTGCAAAGAAATGTGCTGGTGATCTCTCTATGGCTGAGATGAGGAAAGCTGTAGATGAAGGCAATAATCACTTGATAAACAAGCTATTATACTTTGCTGCTCCCATTCCTGGAACTAGACAATACATGAGATACATGTCTGACCAGGCAGTTTCTATGGTCAAGTTTATTAGGATAAATAGTGAAGACCATGATATGTTCAACTTTTTCAAACATTTTCTGCTGCAGACCTTCACTGGGATGATTTACATCGCCTTCTCCCAGAGTCAGAACAATACCTTCATAAGACCATTGTGAAATCTTTCAATGATATCCCAGAGGAAGAAAGCCATGACTGTATTGAGGCAACACAAGACCACCTGTTAAGATCAAAAGCCTTGAGAGATAATGGAGACTTGGTTGACTGGTACTTTTATCACAGATTGCATGCCTTGCTCAAACATGTTCTACCAAATATGGGGGTTGAAGACTATATTGTAAGATATGAGGTCCAAGCAAGAGGTACTGTTCATGCCCATCTTCTGAAGGTGCGAAGTGGTCCATCTAATGATGACCTCAATAATGCCTACAAAGATGTTTCAAAACTCCCTGATACAAGTAAAGCAGCCACTAGTCAAGCACAAAATAACATAATAACATATTCCACTAAAGTACTAGGAATATCAGCAGTCCATCCTAATCCCAGTCCAGCAGAGTGGCCTGCCCCCTATGGCAAGAATATCCACAGGCCATTGACAAACATCTTGAGACAAAGGTTCCTAGACTTGCACAGTTGCACTCATGTTAAAGAACGGTATGAGTGTCTCATCAACAGAGCCATGCTACACCATTGTAAGCTGGGGTACTGCTTAAAGCAAGGAAGACAAGATTCCGATGGCAAACTTCTCTGTCGCTTTGGTTTTCCGATGGATCCATTTGGTTTTGAAGAGCAGTTTTCTCCTGATGGTACAAGTTTGGATAGCTTACACAGAACTGAGGTAGCCCCAATGGGGGCTACGCATTTCTACGCAACCATCGTACTGTTGTGCACCATGTACCAGAACTCCTTGCAATATGGGGTGCCAATGTAGAAGGTCGGCCTGTTCAGTCTTATGCTCAGGTCATCAGGTACTTTTTGAAATACATGATGAAAGATGAGCCAAACAGTTCCTCATTTTCTGCAGTGTCTAAGGCAGTTGTTGGAGGTGCTAAAGATGAAGAACCAGTCCGCAAAGTTTTTCAGAAGATTCTTATGAAAACTGTGGGTGAACATGATCTTTCAAAGCAGGAGTGTCTTCACATTATAAATGGATTGGAGTTTGTAGAGTTCAGCCGCACCTTTGTTTCAGTTAATGTCATTGGCACCCAGAGAGTACGAACTCCTACATCAGAGAATGATACAAGTCGAGCAACTGAGTGTAACTGGGCAAGTTTGTACTGGAACCGAGAGTCAGATCATCATTATCAACAGGCATTGCAGAGGTACCATGAGGGACTAGAGCAAAAAGATCCTGCTAAAATCAATCTTTATGAGTTTGCATCACAGTACACCAAATCTTGGAAACTCTCTGGTGAAGTCAAAGTCCCTCACATCACGCCAAATTTCAATAACATCCCTAGAAAAAGAGGTAAACAAGAGTCAAGGTATGTTCTGTTTCTCAGGAGTATTTTGTTAGTCTTCAAAGCAGGTACCACATTTAATGACATCAATATCATGACTAAAGAGCAGCTGGAAGTGGAAGTTTCAAACTTTAGTTCACTACCAGAATGCCCTAAAATTATCAGAGAAGAGTATCTGGAAAGTCAGTCTGGAGACGAGTCTGATGCCGAGGATGAAGATGAAAGTGTTAATACTGAGCATGAACTGTTAGTGGAACCTGAGCCAGTACATGAACCTATTTTGCAGGAAGGATGGATGGGAGCCCTCAGACCCATTCATACAGAGGAAGAGGTGTATTATGAGACCGAGCAGGATTATGATGATGTACAGTTTCAAGTAGAGGCTAGTGATGTGGACTGGACTGAAGATGCTAGGAAATTAGAGCTAACTCCTGAAGACATGCGTCAGTTACCAAAGTGGCTAGAGGAGAATAAGAAGACAGGATGAAGAAATGGGGGGAATTCCAGATGAATTGAATGTCAAACAGTTTTGTGCCTTTGCCGTTGTACCTTTGCCATCGTCCAAAATTTCATTTTTACAAGCATTTGAGAAAGGACTAGAGAATGTTTCCCAGCTCTTACTTAATATATCTGGAGCAGCTGGCACAGGGAAGTCTTTCTGGCTTAACACTGTGAAACGCTACGCCTCAACTGTGTTTAGTTCTGGTTTCATCACAGTGTTACGACCGGGGCTCGTATAAAACAAGGGCTCTTAATCATTGGACTAGGAAAGCACACAGCCACAACGGTAACACTAGATCCAACCCCTGAACTTATAATGCCGGCGCACAAAAACACCTATACCCTCCAGAGTTAAATCTGCGATAACGGGGTATCCTATAACTCAGTATAAGTGCACTACTACTACAGGCTGATGATCTCTGATACAGCCTGATCACAACAACATACAATTACGGTAATAAGGTATACTAGGAAAAGATAGAGATCTTAATTAAATCACTCCAATGATTTAATGCAAACTAGAAGAAAGTATATTTAAAGTTACTCTAAACAATAATGAACTGTCACTCCTTTACTAAAGAAAGTGAACGAAAGTCCCAAAGCATCGAGCAGGAATCTTCTGAAGAAAGCCTGATGCTAGGTTAAGATGATCGTATCGGATTTTGAACTGTAGTATAAAGCAGGAACAGGATATGACAATTGTAAGGACATATAGGGTTAACTGGCACGGGAATAATAATAACTGCGCAATAGTAGGAACTCAAACAGCAAAAGAAGTACTTCCTCATCAACGAAACAGCCTACTAAGGTTGTGCAACTCAACAACCTAGACTAATAAATGCCGTGAATAATAATGCATACATACCAGAAAGAGTTTATAATCTAAATCTGGTGTCTGCTAGGCGAATAAAGTCTAGCTGGGATGTAGTAGGCTAGGAAACAATGGCTGAGCAAGCGGCTCGTAGCCTAGCGAAGTCCTTAAGGCTGTGCGGCCAAATTACGTTAATTGACGGGGTGCTCTCTTGAGAGATCCAGATCGCTAGTATCTGGTTCTCTCCTGGCGACCCTCTCAAAGTCAAAGCAAACGAGTTAGCACAGTGTTGGGTGGCAGAGGCAAAAGCCCTCACTCGCAACACAGTGCTAAACTCACAAGGTACACAGTCAGAAAGACCACCTAGGCTTCCCACGTCTCCATTGCGATTGTACAGGTTCAACAAAACCTAGTACACATCGGAAATCACAACACCAGTAGCCTTATCCCAGTCTAGCATTAAATCCCCCAGCAGACCACCACGATACAGAAAGGGAGACACCGTGAGTGTGTCAAACCTCTACAGACATAAATGGTAACCCTTCCAAAATGCCTAACTAAACATGTGTTATCTGAGAGCTTCAGCATATAATACGATGGCCGATATATGAAATCGTGCAGAACCAAAGGGAAGTTATGATATTAAATAGAGTAGAAGAATGAGAGGTAAGAAGTTGAGAGAGAGAGAAAGTGCTCTATAGGTAGAAGTTGGGAGACAGGGGGGCAAGGGACATGTGAAGGGTATGCTAGTCAGGAAAGCTCTGAGGAGAATAGCTCCTCTGGACCCCTCCAGGATCCCACACAAAGGCACGGTGGTCAGCCAATCACAGGCCGCTACGTCACCCGGCAGCAGGCCTGCAGAAGGCGCCAGGAACCACCAGCCAATCAAAACCGAGAGAAAAGGCCACGCGGGCGAGCAACTCCTCCGGGAGAGAGGAGGAAAAGTAACACTCACCTCCCCCACCCTGCTCGCTCGCTCGCTCTCTCTCTCTCCTTCACTACAATGCATCTTATGTTCAACTCATGATATAAAATACAATGCATTGTCACAGGCGAAAACAAGGACCACTTCTACCCTGCCTGTGACATGACGATTCACAAGAAAGAAAGTACAAAATTGTAGACAGACTGTAGCCCATTTCACTGCCCTGGCGAGTGCTAGTGGCTACCGGGAGGCGATTCTGCCAACGCTGGCAGGCGTCACACCCCGCCCAAGATATAGGACGCTCAACATTAGGCAAGCACGATATCTGACAAGGCAGAATGCCGACAAGACCCGTCACACATAGCCACTCCGCCAGAAATGAAATGAAAAGCTCAATCTTACATAAAACAACATATCAACATAAAGAAAATCTTATAACCCCTCCCAAACATAATAATATAATTTTAGCCTGCTATGCTCCCAGAGCGAGCTTCACAGAACCCAGCCTCCTAAGTGAAAGACAGGTTCAACTTAGGACTTTAGCTATAACATAGGCAACTTACAATTAACTATCAAAAGAAAGAGTTTTTATGTGATTTTTTATTTTTTTAATATGTTTATGGCGGCTGCACTTACAGGGGCAAGCCTATTTTACTCCACTCTCAACACACACTGACTGAACGGCGAGGGTTCTCCTGCAAACAAACCCTCCCGTGACAAACAATCAGCCAAAACATTATCAGTGCCCTTAGCATTCCACACATCCAACTTGTGTCCCGGCAGCAAAATCACACCTGGCACTGATAAACTGCCCAGTTCATCACAAGACTGGCATTTCTCTTCGCTCTTTCCGGCAACGGGGCCTGCCAATAACCTTTTACTAGTTCTACCTTCGTGATAGGCGATGCAGCCACGAGGCGGTCTATGGTGTCGTCAACTCTCGATAAGGTATAGGCGTCTGTCAGGGATAATGCACACACACTCTCGCAATCAACACACTCACTGATCTTGCCACTTAACACAGGTTGCAAAGTTACAGGCAACGACCACTCACAACATTCCTTATCCCTCACACCCTTCGTCAACACGTAATCCAGCTCTGCTTGCACCACAGGCTGTCGAGCAGGATTTATACGGTACGGAATTAAACTGAGCTTTACACTATCTCCAGCCTGCATGTCGGATTCTACCCCGTACATCAGGCCTGGAGAAGCAACAAACATGCGGATGCACTGCCACAGCCTAGTAAACAACTTATCTCGCGGAATAACAATCCTAGTGCCCTTCCACAACCCAGCCAAGACCGCAGCTTCTAACCTGTAGTCTCCCTCCTTCTCCACCTTCGTCCCTAGAACAGCCAGGTCATGAGAGGGACAATCAGTACCATCTGTGCAGTCACTCCCATAGTTCACAATTGCTAAGGCTTCCCCACCGATACCGTACATGCGCACCCCCGCATTCCTTTCGACTACATCTGCCTGCGCAGCATCACCGCTTTTAGTGACATGGCAAGATACAGTCGGTCTATGGTAGGGCTGTTGCATTCGACTAGAGCAGCATTGGGAGGCTATGCGACGACCGGGCACTTCTATGCCACAGCCAACCTCACCAATCTGCTCAAGGTCCTCCTTTTGACCACCACCCTTGGCAGCCATGGGTCGACCTTGACCTGACAACCATGTCCAAGCCTCGTCGCCCACCTAGAACCACCGAAACAACGAGGCTAACGGTCTCCCAACATTCACGTGACCTGCCCGCTGAACATCTTGCACCGCCTGAGTTGTGACGCTCAGGGGCTCGGAACGACCAGTGGGGTATGAACCGAGCTGGTGCTGGAGCGCTGCACACTGCTGCTCAGGCAGGTGCTCTAGCGCTTCCACAGCCACCAGACTCGTGTCCCCCGCCCACTGCTCCGCCGAGACATGATAATCCCTACTCTCCTCCACCTGTGCCCTACTGCCCCCCTCTCCTTCTCCACCTTGGCCGCTGCAGACCAACGCAGGGACAGTAGGCTGCTCAGGTGGTTGCCTCACAAACTCCTCCAACAGGTTCACATGACATGTTTCCCTGTCCTCGTGTTTGATCTCGACAGCACCATTACCACACTTCTGAACTTCCGGATCCTCCAACTGCAGTTTACAAATATCTGAGGGAACCAACCTGTCTAGATGCTTCCGAAGCAACCCAAGTCCTCCCCCAATATCAAACTGAGCAACCCTTTTTTCTCTCTGTGTGTAACGTTGCTGCCTCGGAGTTTCTTCCTGCCCTACCTCCTCACTAGCTGTGACAGGTCCTGGGGCTTCTCCAGACTCCAACAATGGTGCCAATACTGAGTTGCCAAGAAGAGCCGCTGGTACTAAACTCTTCAAACTGTTACCAACATTAGCCATCTTCTTCCAACCGTTCCTCCGTTGATCAGAAGACTGAGGAATAGGCTGTGACACTTTGGATGCAAGAGGTCCAGTAACAACGCACGCCATAGGTCGTACTTGACACTTCTCTACCCACTCCTGTTCCTCCCTACTCACGTCGGCCGGCTTCTTGGCAACGACTAAGGGTGAAACCTCAGAAGTAGGCACCGCAAAGTCGTTGCCGAGAAGGAGGTCGACGCCCCCAACAGGCAAGTTCTCCACAACACCCACATCCAACTCTCGTGTCACACCATCCACCTCCAGTTCCATCCTGACCAACGGGTATGACTTGACAGCATTGATACCCTGCACCACAACCACCCGTGCCGCGTTTATTGGTCTACCAGTAAAGTTCTTCATTAAAGTCGGAGAGGCACCCGTGTCTCGCAACAACTCAACTCCATGCTTCTTACCAGCCCACTTCACGCAGCCATGCCCTCGATGGTCACAAAAGACATCGCGGACAGGGTTCGAGCCTTCCGGATTCTTCTCCACTGACTAGACTCCACGTTATAGACTGCAGCACCGTTGATTCATTTAAATTCCGCCTAGACAAATATCTCGCATCAAACCCGCGACTGACTGCGTTTGTAAATGAATAACTTTATCCTCCCCTCAGTTACACATATGTCCCCTACTAACTTCCTAGTCCTGCCACGTTAGTGGCAGGGCAGTAGTTCCCTTTCCAATGTTCCCTTACCCACTCTAAACCACTGTTTGGACACTTGATCCTCAGTGTTTTGGAGGACAAGCAACCTAGAAGGGTCACTAGAACTGTTGTTGCTTGATTTCCTTTGTACTCCTTTGTACTCCTTTGTACTCCTTTGTACTGTGTCCCAGCCTCTGACGTTATACCCCGGGCAAACTCAGACGACTTCGGGGACACCCCAATGTTGCGAGCCAAAGACACAACTGCATTAGGCAGCTTGCTTGGACAAGCTCTTGCAAAATGCCCCTTCTCATGACAATGTAAACACTCTAACTCCCCCTTGGGCTTCCCTTGAGATGGGGAAGGGCCCTGACCCTTCTTAAACGGGACGGTATTAGGTTTATGGTCAGACTTAGTATCGTTGCTCTTGTTGTAATGGTTATATGGTGTATCACTGACTTGGGGGGGTGGAATGTTGCGCCCCTTGTTACCTGCATCGTTCTGTTGTGCAGACCCGCACCCACAAATCAGTGACATCCGAAGGTCACCTATCTCAGCTGCCTCCTGAAGAGTTCTTGGGTTTTTCCCTTTAAGATTCAACGTCTGATCGCTGCCCGTACACTTAAAAAATTGTTCTAGAAGCATCAGCTGTTTCAACTCCTCAAACGTCGATGCCTTCTCAGAACGCAGCCAGTTTCTAAATGCATCGGACAGATCCCGGGCATGCTCAAGAAAGGTGCACTCACGACCCTTCGTTACACCCCGGAACTTCAATCTGTACGTCTCTGGTTGTAACTCATATGCCCGCAGGACAGCCTCCTTCAATACCTCGTAATCGATGCACGACTCCAAGGGCAACGCATCATATGCCCTGAGTCCTTTGCCAACCAATCTAGAGGAAACAAGGGCTGCCCACTTAACCTCGGGCCATTGGTGCTCCCGGCACTTCTTCTCAAAACGCATAAAAAATTCAGTGACACCCGACTCATCAAATACAGGGACCAACTTGAGCAGGTGCGACAAAGACTGATCAAGACCTCGATTCCCAGAACCGAGACGCTGCCCTGTCGACTCCACCCTAGACTTCTCAAGATCTATGTCTGCACAGTACATAGCCTTTCTCTCCTCAGACTCATTCTGTCGCTGCCGTTGCTCGAGCTCATATCTGGCCCTTCTCTCCTCAGCCTGAATCTTAGCCATCTCAAACTCCCGCTGCTGCTGCTCAGATTCCCGCTTCTGCTGCTCAGATTCCCGCTTCTGCTGCAGCTGCATCTTAGCCATCTCAAGCTGGAAGAGCATATCTGGAGTCAAACCTTGAGGAGGAGGAGATGCAACAATTGGAGACCCACCCTGTGACAAACCACGCTGCCAGTGACTATCGGCCTGAGGGAACGTACCCAGCTCCGGAGCCCGAGGGGGCGCCATGGTAGGAGTCGAGTGGAATGGGGGCTGGGCCGAAGGTGCCCCAGCTCCCGCTTCACCCGAAGCCCCACGCACCCCGCCGAGCACACAGGCCACCAGGTCACCTCTCGACATGCTGCTAATGCCCACATGCCCCTTGACCGTGGCCAAACACTGGAGACCATACCGATCAATCCCCGACACCCGGTCAGCAGTAATAGGTGTCTCCAGAAACTTCCTTGCATCCTCCTCACTAGCTATAACTCTAATGTCATCTAACAAACCCCGCTGCTGCACCTCAGAGTCTGCTTCCCTTACTGTGTCCTCACTGTACATTGATCCGTCGTTCGACATAGTGTCCACCAAAAATTCTCAACGTTTATATAAAAAAAAAATAGAAGTACCTAAACTCTTATGTAGCACTATTCACTCAAAAAATTATTGAAGACTCTTAAGTGTTATACTACTTGCCAAAAAAAAATCCACGTGTCCACTATATTCCTTTAAACAAAAACAAATGACCACAACACTCCTGCAATATTTCTCTAAGTTCACAAAATCCTAAGCAAGGTCGCCATTTGTTACGACCGGGGCTCGTATAAAACAAGGGCTCTTAATCATTGGACTAGGAAAGCACACAGCCACAACGGTAACACTAGATCCAACCCCTGAACTTATAATGCCGGCGCACAAAAACACCTATACCCTCCAGAGTTAAATCTGCGATAACGGGGTATCCTATAACTCAGTATAAGTGCACTACTACTACAGGCTGATGATCTCTGATACAGCCTGATCACAACAACATACAATTACGGTAATAAGGTATACTAGGAAAAGATAGAGATCTTAATTAAATCACTCCAATGATTTAATGCAAACTAGAAGAAAGTATATTTAAAGTTACTCTAAACAATAATGAACTGTCACTCCTTTACTAAAGAAAGTGAACGAAAGTCCCAAAGCATCGAGCAGGAATCTTCTGAAGAAAGCCTGATGCTAGGTTAAGATGATCGTATCGGATTTTGAACTGTAGTATAAAGCAGGAACAGGATATGACAATTGTAAGGACATATAGGGTTAACTGGCACGGGAATAATAACTGCGCATTAGTAGGAACTTAAACAGCAAAAGAAGTACTTCCTCATCAACGAAACAGCCTACTAAGGTTGTGCAACTCAACAACAACCTAGACTAATAAATGCCGTGAATAATAATGCATACATACCAGAAAGAGTTTATAATCTAAATCTGGTGTCTGCTAGGCGAATAAAGTCTAGCTGGGATGTAGTAGGCTAGGAAACAATGGCTGAGCAAGCGGCTCGTAGCCTAGCAAAGTCCTTAAGGCTGTGCGGCCAAATTACGTTAATTGACGGGGTGCTCTCTTGAGAGATCCAGATCGCTAGTATCTGGTTCTCTCCTGGCGACCCTCTCAAAGTCAAAGCAAACGAGTTAGCACAGTGTTGGGTGGCAGAGGCAAAAGCCCTCACTCGCAACACAGTGCTAAACTCACAAGGTACACAGTCAGAAAGACCACCTAGGCTTCCCACGTCTCCGTTGCGATTGTACAGGTTCAACAAAACCTAGTACACATCGGAAATCACAACACCAGTAGCCTTATCCCAGTCTAGCATTAAATCCCCCAGCAGACCACCACGATACAGAAAGGGAGACACCGTGAGTGTGTCAAACCTCTACAGACATAAATGGTAACCCTTCCAAAATGCCTAACTAAACATGTGTTATCTGAGAGCTTCAGCATATAATACGATGGCCGATATATGAAATCGTGCAGAACCAAAGGGAAGTTATGATATTAAATAGAGTAGAAGAATGAGAGGTAAGAAGTTGAGAGAGAGAGAAAGTGCTCTATAGGTAGAAGTCGGGAGACAGGGGGGCAAGGGACATGTGAAGGGTATGCTAGTCAGGAAAGCTCTGAGGAGAATAGCTCCTCTGGACCCAACCAGGATCCCACACAAAAGCACGGTGGTCAGCCAATCACAGGCCGCTACGTCACCCGGCAGCAGGCCTGCAGAAGGCGCCAGGAACCACCAGCCAATCAAAACCGAGAGAAAAGGCCACGCAGGCGAGCAACTCCTCCGGGAGGGAGGAGGGAGGAGGAGGAAAAGCAACACTCATCTCCCCCACCCTGCTCGCTCGCTCTCTCTCTCTCCTTCACTACAATGCATCTTATGTTCAACTCATGATATAAAATACAATGCATTGTCACAGGCGAAAACAAGGACCACTTCTACCCTGCCTGTGACATGACGATTCACAAGAAAGAAAGTACAACATTGTAGACAGACTGTAGCCCATTTCACTGCCCTGGCGAGTACTAGTGGCTACCGGGAGGCGATTCTGCCAACGCTGGCAGACGTCACAACAGCAGCAGCTCCCTCTGGTACAGCTGCTTATCTCATTGGTGGTGAGACACTTCACAGTTTACTGTACCTGCCAGTTGGGAAGAGTAAGTTAGAGCCTCTTCAAGGTGACAGATTGCAAGAGCTTCAGCAGAGATTCAAATGAGTTGGCATTTTGGTGATTGATGAAAAGTCAATGATTGGGCAGGAAGTGTTCCACCAGGTTAGTCAGAGACTGCAGGAAGCTAGGCCACACACTTGTCAGTTGCCTTTTTGGGGGGTGTCCATTATTTTTCTTGGCGACTGGAAGCAGCTACCACCTGTCTGTGACTCTTCTCTCTACAATGACAAAGCTAAGAAACCAATGGGTTACAATTTGTATCAGCTTTTTCAAGACACTATCATATTTGACAAGATCCAGCAGCAAGAAGGAGATGAACAGAAGCCATTCAGGGAAGAACTTCAACGCCTAGGTGATGGAAGGTTTAGTCTCATGGAGTGGAAGAAGTGGCGGTCACGATCTATGGATTTATTACCACATGATGAGAGGCATGACTTCTTGGAGAATGGTATCTATGCATGTGCTCTAAAAAAGGATATGGTAGAACTCAACATCCGCAAAGTTAAAGGCGACGGTGAGCCAGTTGCTGAGAACTCTCCTAAGGGAGTTGCAAAGGAGTCATCTGAGAGAGCTTGTGGCCTGTTGGGTAAAATCATACTCAGCAGAAAAACAGTATTCAGGCTCACATCAAATCTCTGGACCAAAGCTGGCCTCACTAACGGTGCTGTGGGAGTAGTCCATTCCATCATCTATGAAGACTATGTGAAGCCTCCATCACTCCCCATTGCTATTATTGCTACTTTCAGGGATTACATTGGCCCATCATATCTACCTAGCGTTCCTAAATCAGTTCCCATCTGCCCAGTGAAGAGAGATTGGATGACTAATAAAGTTCACTGTTCAAGAGTAATGCTTCCAATAATCTAAGTTATGCTCTATCCATCAACAAGCTCCAAGGATCAACTTGCGACAAAGTCATCCTCAACCCAGGAGAAAGGGAATTTGCCAGCGGTCTGCTTCTGGTCGGAGCAACTAGAACAAAACTTACCAATGCCTTGCATTTCATCCTTTCCCCAACTTTGAGCGATTTGAGCAAGTCAGGAAGTCAAAGTCCATGAGGCAAAAACTGAAAGGTGAGGGAAGATTGGTTGATCTAGAGAAAGTAACATTATCAAAGTATCAAAATATCATAAGTATCTGATAGTGGAATTATGACATTTTTTGTAGCCTTATTGTAGGAACAAATCATCCAGTACTGTACATAATTAATATTAATTACTCTTAGATATGTATTTACGGGACATGTTAACCTGATAGGCTATGTGTGTAGCTAGTGGAACCAGGCGATCCTTCCAAATAGTAAGGTACCGTACATGTTTATAAGAATTAACTTGAATATTGAATGCTATTTGCAGGTACAGTAATGCGTAGGCTGCTGCCACATGTACCACCAACTATGCACAACCTGCTTCATGCGTCCCTATGTTTTGTAACAAAATTAAGAATGATATGCACTAGGCATTTATATTTATTTATTTTCAATGATCAATTTAAGTCTAATATAGTTCTTTGCTACTATTTATTATAAGGATTATGCTTTAATTCATAATGCATACTATTTACTACTGTACATATTGCACATAAAGATGAATAAGTACAATTTGTTTGTACTGTATAAATGAAAAATAACAGGATACCTTTTATATATTTTCAGAAGTCGTTGGGGGTGAGGATTCTGACATATGCTTATTGTATATACTGGACTGCATGCTGCCAGAATTCTAATTTAGTAGTGTTTAAATTTAAGATGACGATTCAAAAGGATGAATTTGTAAGATATTTATTTATATATTTTTTAAAGGAGAGGCGGTTCAGAATTCTGACATATGTTTAATGTAAATAATGGAATGCATGTTGCCAGAATTCTAATTTTGTAAGATTATATGTTTAAGATGATTCAATAAGATGACTTTTTAAGAGGTATTTATTTCAATGGGGTTGTACATATGGGAAAGGGGAGGGGGGGTCCACCACGGTCCTAGGGCTTCCATCCACTAGGACAAAGTGCTGTGTAACCTTGACGAGGTGTGGTGGTTTGTTCCTACCATGCACTTGCTTAGATCTGATGGAAGCAGATCTCTTGCCTTTATGGGAGCTATAAGTGCATGGGTGGTACTAATTAGCAGCACTGTTAACCATAATAATAATAATAATAATAATAATAATAATAATAATCTTCTGGTTACTTATATAGCGCCCGTATCTCCTCCTTCGAGGATTCACAAGCGCTTGGCTTTCTTTAGTCTACCAGAGACCATTACCCAACCCCCTTGCTCATGGGAAGATGGTGACCGCCGGCTATGTCCCAGAAACACTTTTCAATCTGAGCGGGGATTGAACGCGAGACCTTCAAGATGGGAATCAGGCACGCTATCAACTGAGCCAGCCGGACGACCATAATACCGGTAAATTTATATAGGTTGTAAGAGGCAGGCTTTGTCTAATTTGATTAAAAAAAATATGTACCGGTAATACTGTATGTCAAAGGTAATAGGAACCAATCGCAGAGTTGGGTATACCGCTTTTATTTTAGGCGCAGCGGCACTTCTACTTTATTATTATTATTTTGTGTTGTGTTAAGGTTTGGTGGAGGTATACAGTAGGGAGAAAATAATAATAATAAACAAATATATTTAATAATCACCCCATAATTCAAATGATTAGGTGACGTTTGTATAATACATTACACATGTAGGCCAATCATATTATGTGTACTTCCACACACAAAATCACTTATACAAAGTCATGTAGGCAACTGTACAACTTTAATAGGTACTTAAAAGGAGATGGGAAGTAACTTTGACAAAACAAAATTAAGTTCGCGCATTAAATGTATTTCAGCACACCGTTATAATATTATACTATTGTGCAGAAAGTAAAACAAATATAATAGCTATTCGCATTTTGTTATTAAAAACTAGGTACTTACAACATCATTAGTAAAGCCGGGCACACACGGATGATGACAATTGTGCTCGGAATTTTTGCTGGAAGTATTTTAGAAGCACGATTAGAAACAAATGCGGAAGTACGAGAGTGATATAATGTGGATGTGAATGTACCAGAGAGTATGAAGAGGAATACCTTGAGGTGGTTCGGTAATGTGGAAAGTATAGACTATAGAGAGTGAGACAGCGAATAAACGAGAGTATGCGAGTGAGGTGATAAAGAGGGAGAGCGAAGTATATAAACACTACGTATATAAACACGAGTGTACAGTATATATACTTTGAGGGAGAGTTATACCGTGCGTGAGATGAATAAGTACATAAATAAGTAGATTGCTAGATAGATATTAATATGTTTAAGATGCGAGATATTAAAGTTCAACATCCTCAAGCAGTACAGTGCTTTTATAACTGACTTAGTATTTATATGATTAATACAATGAGAGAGAGAGAGAGAGAGAGAGAGAGATCATTCCCCGGTACTAACCAAGACTTGATATACTTCCTCCTCAATCTGTATACAGCGTCTAAAATGAGGAAGATGATTTTCTTCTCCACTGCCTCGGGTCTGCTCTAATGGCATTTACACACAGAAAATATCTAACAAGGTGGTTCCGCCCTCACTTTCATACTGTCTTTCTCTCTAACGGCCTCTCTCTCTCTCTCTCTCTAAACCACTTGAGTCAATAACCACCGCATCAATGAATAGTTAATTTAAATATTAAACTTTTCATCAACCTCCGTTCTTGCCTCAGGAAAGAAATGTCTGGGGATCTAACCAGTAATTTGAAAACCAAGGGGTGAGAATGTGTTTCTATATAGTAAGTTTGTGTTTAACTTGTGCGAAAAACACGTAATACAAATAACAATTGTGGTGATCTGAATATCTTATGTATATATCATTCTATATATTTTGTTTACTATCTTTTGTTTCTTTTAATTGTAGGTTATGGTGATGTATTGTTAGTCCAATAAAGCCTTGAAGAGGTATCCAGTCTTCTCATTCTCCCACAATTTATTGGACTAACAACTGGATCTCATCTGAAGATGGACAAATTCCTGAGACCTGAGCGCCTGGATGTATCTCCAAACTCTCCTACTGCGGCCAGAGAATGGAATCACTGGAATCGATTTTTTTTTTTTGCATTTCTGCGATCTATTGCGGCTCATAATCCTGATAAACTGGATACTCTAATCAACTTGTTTCACCCACCATCTATGAATACATTGAAGAGTGCACTAACTATGATTCAGTTATAAATCTTCTGAAAGACCTCTTATGTCAAGCCCAAAAATATAGTGTTCGCAAGACATTTGTTGACTACTCGTGTTCAGCATGATGGAGAGACCTTGGATGAATATCTACACGACCTTCAGTTACTCGGCAAGGACTTCAACTTCAAAGCTGTTAGCGCTTCACAGAATCGGGAGGATTACATAAGAGATGCTTTTATCAACGGTTTGCGCTCTCATACTATTAGGCAGCGCTTGCTGGAAAACAAAACCCTAGATCTGAGTACAGCCGTTGACCAAGCCAGGGCAGTCAAGGTTGCACAGAAGAACTCTAGAGTCTTATTCGCGCTCTCCTGCACTGACTGTGAGTGCTGTAACTACTTCGGAGCAGGAACAGGCTGAGTCCTTAAATGGTACCTGCACTGCTGCTTCCTCAAAGTCTAGATGTTATATCTGTGGCGACTCTCGTCAAATTGTAAACAGGACCCAGCAAGAGATGCTACGTGTCACAAATGTAGCGAAAAGGGACATTTTGCCAAGGTATGTAGATCGGATCAGTCATCCACGTCTGCATTCACTCAGTCTTCTATACTAGCAACTGCATCTTATGCTTCCCCAGGACTACTAAAGCAGGCTATTGTATATATTTTGGTTGGTAATAGTGAAGCCACTGCTCTTATTGACACAGGAAGCTCTGCGTCCTTCATCTCTTATGACTACGCTAAGGAGCACAAGTTGAAGATAGACTCCACAGTTGGAAATGTATCTATGTCTTCTTCGTCACTTACCTCTCCAGTAAAAGGACGGTGCACAGCTAACATTAACCTGCAGGGTGAGTGGTACTCTAATACACAGCTTTCTGTGTTACCCAATCTTTGCTGTGATGTCATTCTTGGACAAGACTTCATGAGCCAACATTCAAGAGTCTCAATCGCCTTTGGTGGTCCTAAGAAAAGTCTTCACATCTCCAATGCTGCCACTTGCAGTGTACCATCTGCATCTGTTGAAATGCCATCTCTCTTTCCAAATCTTGCTCCATCCTGCAAACCCATAGCTGCTAAGTCTCGGAGATTTGGAGATGATGATAAGCAGTTCATACAGTCTGAAATTGATAAGATTCTGCAGGAAGGAGTGATTGAAGAGAGTATATCTCCTTGGAGGGCTCAAGCTCTGATCGTCACAAATGAGCGCCACTGAAAAAGGTTGGTGATTGATTACAGCCGGACCATTAACAGATTCACTCGGTTGGATGCATATCCTCTCCCAAGAATGGATGATCTTGCCACAGAAGTTTCTCGTTATAAGTTTTATAGCTCATTGGACTTGAAGAGTGCTTATCACCAAGTACCCATCCAAGATGAAGACAAGCCATATACCGCCTGTGAAGCCAATGGCAAGCTGTATCACTTTTGCAGAGCCCCGTTCGAGGTCACAAATGGTGTTGCTTGCTTCCAAAGGACGATTGATAACATTATCAAGCATCACAACCTACATGGAACTTATGCTTATATGGACAATATTGTCATAGCAGGAAAGACTCAGCAGGAGCACGATGAAAACTTGGCAAACTTTCAAGAGGTTGCCCAACTCCGCAATCTTGCCTTCAATGAAGAGAAGTTTGTTATATCAACGACACCTATTGATTTTCTAGGCTACACTATAACTCATGGTTCACTCAAGCCTGATGTTGAAAGGTTGCGACCATTGAAAGAACTACCGATTCAAAAGGATCGGACTTCTTTACGCCGCGTTATTGGCATGTTTTCCTATTATCCACAATGGGTTTCTCAATTCTCTGACAAGATTAGACCTCTTGTTGTTGCCGATACATTTCCGTTAAGTCCTGAAGCTGTGAAGACACGCAAACACTCATCGTTTGAGAAAGAGGCCTATGCTGTTGTAGAGGCTGTGAAAAAGTGGTCTCACTATTTGGCAGGACGACATTTCACAATTGTTACAGATTTGCAGGCTGTCACCTACATGTTCCATACACAAAAACTGGGAAAGATAAAAAAAATAAAAATTCAATGATGGAGAATTGAATTGGGGTGCTATGAGTATGATATCATGTACCGACCAGGTAAATATAATATTCCAGCTGACACACTCTCACGCACTCATTGCGGAGCCACTATCAGTAATGAAAATTTGTCTGAACTCCACAATCGTCTTTGTCATCCGGGTGTTACAAGACTTGCTCATTTCGTTAGAGTGAGAAATCTTCCTTACTCTGTTGAAGAAGTGAGAAGAGTTTGCGCTGAATGCCCTGTATGTGCTCAACTGAAGCCTCGGTTCTATACACAAAAATTAGCTTCTCTCATCAAAGCCACAAAGCCAATGGAACACCTCAGTCTGGATTTCAAGGGGCCTCTTCCTTCTTCCTCCAGAAATCGCTATATGCTGGTGGTAGTATACGAGTATTTACGCTTTCCTTTCGCATTTGCATGTCCAAACATGACCTCTGGCACTGTTGTCCAATGTCTAAATCAGATATTCACAGTATTTGGTACACCTTTATACATTCATACTGATCGTGGGCTCTCATTCCCGTCGAAGGAGCTACAGGAGTACTTGTCTAACCTGGGCATTGCCAAGAGCCGAACAACGCGCTACAATCCTCGGGGGAATGGGCAATGTGAGCATTACAATGGCATAATCTGGAAGCAAGTTTCCCTGGCTTTGGCGTCCAAGAATATTCAAGAATATCAGTGGGAGACACTACTGCCTGATGCACTGCACTCATTCAGATCTCTGCTTTGTACCACCACTAATGCCACGCCCCATGAGAGACTCTTCTCATACCAGGGTCGATCTCGCAGTGGTCATTCGTTACCCATTGGCTATCTGCTCCTGGACCTGTCCTGCTACGTCGCCACGTTCGTGCCAGTATATGTGAACCACTTGTCGATGAAGTTGAACTGTTAGAAGCAAACCCACAATATGCTCATGTACGACTTGCTGATGGGCGCACATCAACAGTCTCAGTGCGTGACTTGGCTCCAACTGGTAACATGTCATATTGTGAGTTGCCAGCAAACCTCAATGGGATCCTTGTACACAAATTCGTTCAGGTATCTCCTGTGCCAGCTGGTGGATCACCTGCTCTGGAATATTCTGACACAGCTGGGGATGGAAACAATACTAATGAAGATGGCACTGTAGAAGTGAGATGTTCCCCTCCCCGTAAATCTGGTAGCCCAGCTGATCTACGACCAGATGCTGAACCCTTCACTTCAGTGCCTGTTGAACCGGAGCCTCTTAGGCGATCTGAGCGAGAGTGCCGTAAATCTCTTTGTTATCCAGAACACTAATTCTTCAAGGAAGGGGAGAATGTGGTGATCTGAATATCTTATGTATAATTATATCATCATATAGATTTTGTTTACTATCTTTTGTTTCTTTTACTTGCAGGTTATGGTGATGTTTTGTTAGTCCAATAAAGCCTTGAAGAGGTAGGCTATCCAGTCTTCTCATTCTACCACAACAATAATAGTAATTGTTGGTTAATTATTCAACTGATGCCGAGTTTTTCTTAATTAAGGTACAAATGCAATGTGTGTCTGATGTGTGTGTGTGTGTGTGTACTGAGAAAGTCAACAGTCTTGGGTCGAATTCAAATACTGATTCCATAAAAAAATATTCTATTGGGTTGGCGGACATTGACATTTACAGAGTAACTAATAATAATAATAATAATAATAATAATAATAATAATAATCATCATCATCAACATATAACTAATAATACTAATAACATTAGTAAACATTAAAATAACATGCGATATTATTTTCTGAGCTGAAAAGATTGGAAGTGATTTGTATGTTATTTCTTTTAATTTACTGTGTGAAGCTATACTTTATTATTAAACCCCTGCTAAGAAAAACTATATTTTTTGTAAGGGTATATTATATCTAAAGCTGTACAATGAAAGTTCAAAGTTTTTCACACCTCTGATATGAATCAAGTAACAAATAGAACACTTAAACGCCTGCTATTCATATCTCACCAAAATGTCATGATTTGAAAAACCTCTATACTAAAAGGGTTTCAATTTTTAGAACAAAAATAATTTAATGCTGAAGAAATAAATCAAAGCCAAAGAAATAATTGCATAACTTCTCAAAATAGCCCGAGGAAAGATGTCAGAATAATGTTAGAATGATATAGCATCATCGTTATATATTGCATTTTATCTCCATTTCGACGAGAAAGCCTCATTGGAGCATGGTTTAAATTTGATGAATATATAATGGGATATCTGCATCTTCTCAATAACTTGACAACATAGTCATAAGAGCGACCTACATGCCAAGATTTAATTTATTTCTGAGAAAAATTATCATAATACATGCACCAGGTTCATGTCGACCAACAATAACAATCAGTCTATACCACATTACGGACTGATTATGGACATAGAGTTAGCTTTTCTTTTTCTCTGACAAGCATACTGTGAATTATTATTATCACCACAACTATTCCTTGTATTGTTTACATACATCCCATGATTACTTTACTTATTTGCATTTTTTTTAGATGTTTCCCCATTTTTCAATGGTAATATTAAATTAACCAACAACAATCAAACTCAGTGTTCGGAGTTCATAGATTCCTCGGTAATTCCCACAGCTTTATACTACTTTATACGAAGTGCGTGTGTGATTGATTGTGCGTGTTGGATGTTGCCTGCATGCAAGTTCATTACTGATAATAAGGTGATGTGTATACATGTTATTTTTAGAAGTTTTTCAAATAAAAACAAATAAATCAAACATAACACAAACAAAGATTCCCCTGACCCTTTGATGCTAAACAAATAAAAATAACAAATAAAAATAACAAATAAAAAGATGTCCTGAAAACCCGTGTCAAGCTAAATATTTACATTTGTCTATATATAAGTGTCCCAGGCTGGTAACTCTTAAATTGCAGGGTCGCTATCACTCGCCAAGGAAAATATCGACACCTAAACGGTCGAAACGTCTAATAATCGCCAAACTAACGAGGCAAGATGTCTTAAATTTACTAAACTAATGGGGCGAAACAGTGGGATCCAAAACAAAAATGACCACCCTCAGAGCATTTTTTGTTTTGTTATATGTGAGTGAGGGAGACACAAGTTAAGGGTCAATATACAACCTCTGCTTGTGTTTGTATGACTAACTGCGTGCCGCCTGGTGTCTGCATACACACAAGCTTTATGACTCATTCAAAACTGCTGTGTGGACGTGTGAGTGGATTATTGTGTGACCCCGAGACCTACTTCAACCTTGGAAAAAAAAAACAAAAAACAAAAATCAAGTCCAGGTAACGACCGCCAAACCTTCTCTTCAAGCTAGATTCGTACAATGTTCGGTACAATTGTTTTCGGCTTTTGGGCGGATTCTCCTAAATTGCAGGCTCGCTTTCGCTCGCCAGGAAATACATCCACACGTAATGATGGTCAGAATGTCTAATAATCGCCAAACGAAAGAGGCCAAACGTCTTGATTCTCTTGAATACGCCAAAGTAATGGGTGTAGTAATGAGATTCCAAAATAGGTTACCAACGGAGCAGATACAATTACAGGTCAATACACAACCTCTGTTTGCGTGTGTGATTGTGCGTGTTGGGTGGTGTGTCTGCATGCACAGTTTTGGATTCATTATATGATGTTTATGTGTGGTCGTGTTAGTGGATGTTTGTGAATGAACTTGCTTCCTTGAATTTGTTTTTATTCATGTTTGGAGTTTTGAGAATCATGAGGTGAATTTTCTCATATACTTTTGTCTTGATTAATTTCTCTTTTTTTCTAATTTCATTAATGTTGTGCCTATGTGTATGAAGGAGACAAATGTAAAAGCTTCTTTTAATGAGTGTATCATGTGACTGTATTCTACTTCATAGTTTCTTTCTTTCCTTAGCATAAGTTTATCATCAGTTTAACCGTCATCTACAGTGTGTTTCATATGCTCTTTATTCAGTAGTAACAATCCATTATATGTAAATCTGTACGCTAAAAAGGTTCTATTAGCCCAAATAATACTGAAATAGAAACTTACCTCTCTCTCTCTCTCTCACTGGACACTACTCTACTGGCATTCCTGTTAACCGAATAGATTGGATGTCCAGCAACCGGCCTTTTCTCAATACCCGAGCATCTAAACCACTATATGTTATCCATTTATAACTACCAATTATCGCTCCATGGATAGATTGCTGATCAGAATGTTTGGCAGTCTGTTTTATTATCGTATCTTTTAAAGTCTACCTATCTATTACCGGACGCCGTGATCCCCGAAGGGCTGGCCACGAACGAATCACCCCATGCACCTCTGTCCCCAGTCAGTTGATGGCCCTCCTCCTCTCCAGCCCCGCTTTCATGCATATACTTTTTAACTCCATCCTTCTACCTCTCTCTCTCGGTTTACCTCTCCCTCTTTGTCCATCCACCTCACCCTCGTACACTCTCTTAGTCATTCTCTCGTTTCCCATACGTTCCACCTGGCCGAACCATTTCAAGGTGTTCCTTTTCACACTTTCCAGCACATCTACATCCACACCACACCGATCTCGTACTGCCTCATTCGTCTTTCTTTCCCTCCATGTAACTCTGCACGCACTTCTCAAGTAGCTCATTTGTACCCCTCTCACTCTTGGTTTGTGTCTCTCCAACAATGTCCATGCTTCACTCCCGTATGTCAATGTCGGGATTATTACACTATCATGCAAGGACTTCTTTACTTCCATGCTGACTATCCTATTTCTTGTTACTGTTTTCCGCGTTCCTACAACGCTCTTCCTCTGTTGCACCCTCTCCCGCACTTCTTCATCCATACTCACATCTTTACTCAACACACTGCCCAAGTAGTTTAACACCTAACGAGCGGCCTAGGCGGTAAATAATATGTAGCTACCAGCGGGGTGTTTTTACCCAAAATAGGGCTGTTTACGTGATCATTTTCATGCCTAAATAAGACCCAGAGCATAAAACAAGTATCTATCCCTGAAAGGGCATAAACAGAGCTTTCCAATGACACCCCAACGATCCTTGTATGACCGCTAGTTCTCTTGCAACAATCGCGCAACACGAGTGCAAAAACCATGTAATTCGGTACTTTCCCTAAACAATTCACTGTGTAGCGAGTGTGAGAGGGTGGAGGAGGGTGGGATTCATGTCAGTTGGTCCACCGCGGTGGTCTGGAGCAGTAATACGCTCGCTACTCTCCTGCCACCACTTGTCTCTCTCTCTCAGCAACATTACGTGCTGAAAATGCCACACGACTTATGTTGTGAGCAGCCACATAGTCCAAATTTCTTTCACTCGACATATGATGCGCGCCGCTAAAGAAGGGTTAAAGAGCTGACATTCTCCATAGCCTGACCGTTCAACCTCACCTCACACTCTGTGACTGCACCCCTTTCAACGACCATAAGCTTACTTTCCCCCGCATTTACCTTTCGATTCCGTTTTTCACACACTGTTCCTAACATTTCATAAATCGATTTTAGGAGTATAGTTGGTTGTTGGAAGGAACATAATATTTATCAGACCCTGCAACTCCCATGGTGAAGGTGAAGGTATTGAGCAATAAACCTTTACAACGGCATTCACTCGCATTCATCAGAACTGTATCGTCGGCAAACAGCAGTACAGGCAACTTCTACTCGTTTCCCTCCCTTACTAGCAGTACACCAACATCCACTGCACTTCTTTGTATCTATTTCTTGACTCCATCCATATATATATATATTGAACAACCATGGGGACAACACACACCCTTGCTTTAACTCAACATTCAGATAAAAAAACTCGCTCTGTTCATTCTCCATACGTACTAACGCCTCTGTACCCTCATACATGCTCGCACTGCATTTAAAGTACTATGTCTTTAAAATAACAATGAATGTGCAAACTATTTATATATACTGTAAAGTGTAATAAAATGAAAGTTGATAGAGAATAAACTTATAATAGCAGGTAAGCCAAGTTCAATTTAAATTTAAGTTACTTATTTTGTTTTAACCTTACTGAAACGTAATCGTTGGCATATTATATATTTCACTGTTGGGTATTTTTCTCACAGTATAATTTGTTTGGAGTTTTATTCGGATTGTTCTCCACCATGATTAACTCCAAATGGAATATGAAAATGTTATGAGGCAATTACGATAGACGATAGACGGACCGGGGATGGTAAGCAGCACAGTCAAGGCCAGAGTGCAGAGTGCAGGTTCCACCTCCATAATTTCTTCTTTGTTCATCTCTCCAATATCGCTCTCTCTGTCACATCCATCATTCTATTTGCTGTCATTCCCCCCTCCCTACTTCTCTCTCTCTCTCTCTCTCTCTCTCTCTCTCTCTCTCTCTCTCTCTCTCTCTCTCTGTCTCTCTCACACGCGCGCGCGCGCGCGCGCGAGGCCCACTGTTGCCGTTAGCAGTATTTGGTGTTCTCATAGTCCGGGGGGAGCAGCGGGGGTGATATAGAGAGTGAGAGACACAGAGTGGCGATGTGAACAGGTGGTGGCAGGTGGAATGAGAGAGTACAAAGAAGTACAAAGGAAATCAAGCAACAACAGGTTTAGTGACCCTTCTAGGCTGCTTGTCCTCCAAAACACTGAGGATCAAGTGTCTAAACAGTGGTTTAGAGTGGGTAAGGGAACATTGGAAAGGGAAATACTGCCCTGGAACTAATGTCCATGGCAGGATTAGGAAGTTAGTAGGGGACAGATGGGTTATTAACTGAGGGGGGGATAATATAAAGTTATTCATTTACAAACGCAGTCAGTCGCGGGTTTGATGCAAGATATTTGTCTAGGCGAAGTTTAAAAGAATCAATGGTGCTGCAGTCTATAACGTCTCGGGTAAGCCAATTCCACAAGTTGACAACTCTATTGAAGAAGAAATTCTTAGATTCGTGGGAGTTAAAAGTTTTACCAATAATTTTGCAACCGTTTCCCCGCGTATAATTAGATTGGTCGATAGTGAAGTACTTACTACAGTTCATATTGTCGATGCCTTTGATGATTTTGAACACTTGAATTAAGGCGCCTCTTAATCTGCGTTGGGTTAAAGGAAATAATTTAATTCTCTAAGATGCTCCTCGTATGGTTTGTTCTTTAGGCTAGGTATCATTTTGGTAACTCTACGTTGAACTCGTTCTAGCTTGTCTATATATTTTTGGTAATAAGGGCACCATGATTGAACGCAGTATTCCAGAAGAGGGCGGACTAAGGAATTGTAAAGAGTCAGGATAACTTCTTTGGATTTATGCTCAAATGACCTGCCTATAAAGCCAATTATTTTGTTTGCCTTCTTAACAACTTCTGAACATTGTTGACTCGGCTTTAGGTTACTCGATATTGTTACTCCCAGATCGGTTTCTCTGTCTACACTCTTAAGCTCAGTGCCATTCATCGGATAGTTTGCTTTCTCATTTTGGTATGATATGTAGTACTTTACATTTATCCGCATTGAAACTCATTTGCCAAATTTGCGCCCAACGTGACAACTTATCTAGATTGTGTTGCATATCGTCAACTTGTGCTTTTGAGAGTAGGCTATTTGCAATTTTTGTATCGTCAGCAAACTTTGAGATTGTACAGGTGAGACCCTCATCTATGTCGTTGATGTAAATTAGAAAGATAATTGGACCTAGTACCGATCCCTGGGGTACCCCGCTACATACATTGGTCCATTTAGATGCCTTACCGTTTATTACTAATCTTTGCTTTCTGTCGCTGAGCCAATTTTCTATCCATTTCAACACAAATAGAGAGAGAGAGAGAGAGAGAGAGAGAGAGAGAGAGAGAGAGAGAGAGAGAGAGAGAGAGAGAGAGAGAGAGAGAGAGAGAGAGAGAGAGAGAATAAATACAGAGAGAGAGAGAGCGAATACATACAGGTTTACGACTGTGAGATACTAATACATTGCTAAATGATACACACAGGCACACAGGGGTAAAGCTGGTATCACAGAAATGCCTTTTCCATCAACCTAGACCTCTATCAAGCTTTAAATAAATACACTAAATACCCCCCTTCGAGATATATTTGTCCTTTTTCGGTATAATCATCTTAGATTGCAGGCTTGCTATTGCTCGCCAGGAATAAAATCGACACCTAAAGGGCACAAAAGGTCTTAACATTTATAAAGAAATGGGCAAAAGGTCTTGAAAAACCCAAACTAATGGGACAAATGTTTAAAAATGTCAACACTAATGAGGTTATTCATGAAGAAGAAGGAGGTCCAGAAGAAACCCCTTAACGTATTGTACGTCAATGAGCAATACATTAATCGAACATCTACTTTTATTGTTCATATAATATTTAATCGACTAATTTGTTTATCAAAATTAAGACAATTGCTAAAAGTGGTATGTCTAACTTTCCGTTTCATATTATGCAGAGGCCAAAATTTTAGAAAGTCATATTATATATTTTTCTATCTATCTATCTATATGCTCAGGCCCAATCCCCATTTTGGGGGTAGCCGACTCAAGACAGAGCAAGAACAGGGAAAACACAAAAACAACATAAAACAAAAAATAAACACAGATAAAAAACACAAACTCTCACACATCATTATATATTTTTAAAGACTATAAACCATATAATTACATAGCATTTACCTCATCAGGAACATAATCACATTTACGAGTTTAACCCCTTCTGTACCGGCGACGTTTTTTCATTATATTCTAACTATATTTCGAGGATTTTGCGCAGTTTATGAAGGATCTGTGGTAGTAAAAAGGGTTAAGTGTGGTCAATCGAAGCCTGTTAATTGCTGGAGGCCCTTTATTAAATGAATATAATATTCTAATAGTAGCCAGAATATAGTTAATAGACGGCACCAGAGAGGGTTTTTAGGTACACTCGGATGCCATAGTCTCTAACCCACTCATGGATATTCAGGGACATCACCTATTTCTAGATATGGAACTATAGCTCTGGACACGAATATATGAACATATTTGTTTTATTCATCAATTCCAAAACTATAAGTATATACTAATTATTGAAAAACAAGTTATGTCCAAAAATATATCCAGACATGATAACTTTGATAAATGAGATCCCCTTTAACTTAAAGGGATGGTTATTTACTGGACGTTTTTCAATCCCATGCTTAGCCTCAATAGTTTTGAAATATTTTAAGACGTTCGCCTCATTAGTTTGGCGATTTTAAGACATTTTGCTCCCATGCCTTTGTCACTTTCAAGCTCTCAAAACCTTTCAGGAATTTTGGCGTTTTTTTTTTTTTTTTTTTTTTTTTTTGGGTAATGTACAGTATTGGAAGGAAAAGTGCTGTCTTTGCTTAATGTAGTGAAATGGATAGGAGGAGCAGGTGTTTGTGAGAGTTAGATGGATTACTCTCTGTGTAGGTGAGACACAAACCGAAACAGTGAGGGAAGCCAGACATATGAAACAGGAGTTCCAACAACTCCTTATCACATACCTATGAGGCCTCCCCTGGGATAAGCAATATCCTAATTATCCCTTTAACTCCCACAGATCCATTTAAGAGGGGATGGGGCGTTTTTGTCTGGCCCCACTTCTTCCTCGTGTTTAGTCCCATTTTCCTAGATTTTAAGACGTTCGGCCCATAAGTTTGGCGATTTTAAGATTGTACGCCCCATTTCTTTGTCAATTTTAAGACCTTTCGTGCCATTTAAGTGTACTTTTAAGAGAAACCGGCCGGGACATTTTCCTACCGAATATTGTAAAAATGTATCTTGAATGGGGTCTAGGGGGAGTTCTTTACAGCTTGAGGGAGGTCTAGGGAGGACACTTAACAAATCATAAAACATATAACAATATGCAAATAAAAACGCCCATCTCCCCTTAAGCTTATTAAAATATATTGATAATCGGATCAAAAGTAAGCAAAGCATCTTCATATACTGAACAGGTTAACTGTATTATTTAGCAGCCTATCACACAATATAATATATCATTCTGCTTAAAACACACAAAACAATCATTATTGTGTAATCTTATTGTTCTCATAAAACATAACCACAACAACTTTACATTAGCACACACACACACACACACACACACACACACACACACACACAGAACAGTCTATAGTTCCGAGGTTGAGACCTTAAACAAAATAATAATAAAAACCTCACACTAAATCGAATAAATAAATATAACTAAACAGTTGTTTACGTTACCGTAGCGGATCGGGCATACCTGTTAATTGATTGCATTTGACCATCCGTGTGTTGGCACAGGTGTTTAATTATAACGGTAGGCCGGTGTGTGGGGAAGATCAGTTTTGTTCAGGGCAAGGCGGATTAAGGCTGTATTTACCACTGCCTGTCTGTTCTTCTGTCTCTTCTGTCTTTTTTCTGTTTGTTCTAGCGTTCTCTGTCCATCCTGTCCTGGTATGCTATGTTTTGTGCGAGTCTCCTGTCCTTTTCTTATATATGCCCTGTTTTGTTTTTCACTGTTTTAATTTGAATTGTGTTCTGTCCCTTTGCTATTGACCCTGCCATGTCCTATCTGGCTAGTTATCTGTCTATTTTCCACCTACCTTTTTTCTTTTCTTTTTGATTGACGATCAATTTAATATTACTTACATATTATTTTGTCTTCTAATTGCATACCCTTTTGCCGATTTCACTCGCAGGCATTAATTTTACATTTCACTTTTAAGCTCTTTGTCGGTCTAGTGGTTTAGGTGCTGGAGTGCTGCACTACTGGCCTGGGTTCGAACCCTGGCTGGGGCATGACACAACATATTAATTTAGCTTAATTCGTTAATTTGTTCACAAGCCTCCCTTCTGAGCATTAGTATTGATATTTATTGTAATAGAAACGTTTCTTATGATATATTATTTATTTAAACATGACAATTAAATCCATTCAATCCTATGTTATGGATGTATTTTGTACATAATAATAGGTATGATCTCAGTCATACAGTATTTTTTCCCAAACTCTTCGACTCTACCTTTTAGTAAACATATCCTATTGTCTATCTTCTTAACACCTTCTGTACCAGTGACGTCCTTATTGTAATAATAATTATTCTGGCAACTATTAGATGATTCTAATCTGCTTGGGAAGGACCACTAACCATGTTAAAGGCTATCTCATTTAATCCTTTTAGCTACCTCAGAACCTTCTTAAGCAACACAAAATCGTCTAGATATAGCAAGAATACAATTCAAAGGACGTTGCTGGTACAGAAGGTTTATTACTTCCCAAATCATGCCACCACCAGCTGATCGATTTCAGTTTTCAATAATGTATCTGTTTCCTATCGTAATAATGCATTTTAATGGTTTCCTCATTATAATTTTCGCTCTTCACTCTCACGGTAATCGCTTCCCAGTTACTGGTTCCTCATTATATCATTCCACTAATTACACTCGATAACCAGTCATCTCTCTCACATTAATTCATTCCTACTCTCTCACACACTCACACACACACACTCTCTCTCTCTCTCTCTCTCACGCTTCTCCTCTGTCTTTTCTTACACTTGAAAGCAGCTGGTCGTAAATTGAATATCTACGGTAAAATATACCTTCAGAGTTCGACCCGATATTATAAGCCGGGTAAATGCAGGTCGAGTTTAAAAGTTAATATGGGTTTAAAACTCTTGGGCGGGACTTAGATGATTGGCCTTTTGAGAACTTTGGTTTGCTATTTGGTCTTGTGAAATAGGTAGGCTACTCTATCTCTCTCTCTCTTTCACAACCACACAACCACACTCATTGACTCACTCACTAACTCGCTCTCTCTCTCTTTCTCTCTCGCGCGCACTCACTCACTCACTAACTCCAACTTCCTCTCGCTGACTCACTAAATTTCTCACTCACTCTCACTCTCTCTCTCTCTCTCTCTCTCTCTCTCTCTCACACACAATTCATCTCAATCAGTACCAGCCACTTCATATTCCGCCTTTAATGCTGTCACAATTAATGTCTTGCTCATTTACTTTTCTTATTTTCTATTTATTACAAGCTTCATTTGCAAACCAAAATTAGATTTGTACAATTAGGAATTAATAGTACAAAGGAGTACAAAGGAAAACAATCAAGAACAAATTTAGCGATCCTTACGAGGCTGGTGGACAGACAAACAAAAGTAGCAGTAATAGTAGTAGTAGCAATTGTATTTAATATAATATAATGTTTACAATTAGATAAAAGTTGATTTTTCCGATGACGGACAAATCACACATTGTGGAATAAGTTACCTAGTGATAGTGTGGCACCCTTCAAACATGTGAAAATAATCTGCTTCACTGTCAATCCTCAATCGAAATGGTCATACTGGTTATGAATGGCAGGTTCATTTCACCATCAGCCTGTGTCCTTTGTCCGTATTTGCTGTTTTTGAGATTGGGGAACATTGAAATGAGACTACCGGTATGTAGTGAGACTTATTTACGGAATGAAGTAAGACCAGGACAATGGAGAGTCTTCCTGCACAGTCACTATCATAGGCGTGTTCCATAACTTTGACTTTGAAATGGGTTATATATCTTGCAAATAGAACAGCTACGTCCCTATTACACATTGAAATATCCTTCAAGTTTTGTTCCGTTTGAATTGCTTGTAGGTATCTATGTTATGTGTCGTACATTGTGGCTGCCAAGGTCAGTTTGTTGACCACTTAGGGTGATATCGATTTGGAAACTGATAATTTTCAATCTAACGATAATCGGTTCCAAATAAACTGATAAATACTTATATATGCACACACCCTCGCATTTACACTAAACTACTCAGATTCACATACTTACCTCAATCATACACACTTAAACCCACTCACTCATTCATACTTCCACACACACAAACACACACACATACATAAATGTCGCAATAACTCATTCATACTCGTTCTAACTCACTCACAGTTTCACAGGCACACACGCACTCCTACTCACTCATTCACACTTTCTCTCACCACTGGACCGACCTAGGTAACTGCATATGAAAGCCAAACAGATTACGAGTGGAGTTAAGCAGGGCGGGACGGGTGGGGTGGGTCAGATTACCTACTGTTGTTTACATTATATTATGTGAGAGAGAGAGAGAGAGAGAGAGAGAGAGAGAGAGAGAGAGAGAGAGAGAGAGAGAGAGAGAATCAGAGCACGGTTATAAGGCATATAGTTTAAAACAAAATACAATACTACATTCCAAACAGTAAACATAATATAGAGGAATGTCAATAAAAGGTTTTAATTTTATTTTCTGTATTTATGTTTTGTTTGTATATGTATTTGGAGCCCTTCTCCCTAATGTTTAGCCCATTATTTGTTTACAATTTGAGACGTTCGTCCAATTAGTTTGGCTATTTTAAGACCTTTCGTTACATTTCATTGTCAATCTTATAACCTTTGTGAAGGGCATTTTGGCCCAAACGTCCCTTGATTTTGGCCTTGTCACTCTTTAAATTCTGGGGGAGGCACCCGTCACAGGCAGTTCTGCTTTTTGTCTCCTTCACTCACATAGAACAAAAATACAGTAGGTGAGCGATAGCGAGCCGGCAATTTAGGAGCAATCGGTCTTTGGCCGGGGCTTTTTTCCTACCGAAAAATGCAAAAACAAATCTAAAAAAGAGAGTCTTAGGGTTATTTTGAAAGCTTAATGGAGGTTTAGGGAAGGAAAACTATATTAATACAATTCTCTCCTTAATGTGCATCCAACTCCAGAAAGTTATAAATATATACCGATGTGTTCAGGAATCTATGACTAAAGAAGATATAAGTATCAAAATGTTATTGTTTTCATGACAATATACTTTTTGAAATTAATTTAATTGAAAAATAGAATCTTAATTTTTGAAACGGTATTGTGCGGGCGAACTATTTTGGGAACTGCAAAAGCTAAACACAACAAATGACCGGGTTTCACTAGTTAATGTTTACCATCTTGTGTCTATCATTAAGAAGTGTTTAAGTATTCTTTAGCATCAACTATTTTGGGAACTGCAAAAGCTAAACACAACAAATGACCGGGTTTCACTAGTTAATGTTTACCATCTGGTGTCTATCATTAAGAAGTGTTCAAGTATTCTTCAGCATCAACTTGTGAATCCCAATAATTTGTTTATGTGCAATTTTTCAATATAATTTACTAGAGCATCAAAATTACGCCACTATATTATAGTGTTTTGAAGTTCTTGTCCACGAATTTACAGTATCAAAAAAAAAAAAAAAAATAATAATAATATATATACAGGTATATATATTTTATATATTTATATATATATATATATATATATATATATATATATATATATATATATTATAAGTTTGATTCCCAAAGGGAAGTAGAGAAAACCTAATATTTAGTAGGGCCCCGTAATCATTGACGACTTCGCCTATTAATAATAATAGTCTCCATTCAACATCCTGCGCCAGCATTTTGAATAGTCTGCACGGGAAGTATCGTGGAGTACTCATCATAAGTGCATGCTTAATTCCCTCATGGGATCGTCATTTTGATTGGGTACCCTACAGAAAAAACTCCATAAAAAATAACTTAATATCTGTTATCATATGACTTTCATATTCGTGGATTTCTCATGCTTTGTTTCCCCGACACTGGAGCGCGTTCAGTCTACCCTATCAGGCAATCCTGTTTCTGTTTGGGCAATCCTGTTTATGATCGCGCAGACTGAACGACATTGATAGCCAAACATTGATTCTCGTCGCTGATTGGTCAGTGGCTATGAGCACGAAATTAAAATCTTGTTGGCGATGTCTGCGAAGGTTTTAGGCCTGTAACATATGTTTTTTCGGTCTATTAATTTCAATCAATAAATTTTATTATTGGATATTATTATCCATCAATATAGACTATTGGCTAAGGTATTCACACTGTCAGCTACAGTCAGCAGCCTTGTTCAAGCTCAAGACAGACTGTAGGCTAGGCTATCATCAGGCTATTATATCTTATAATCTTATTAAGAAATGTTGACAAAGTTATTACGGTTCTTATCTGGCAAAGGTAGCTCTTTCTTCCCCGTGTAATTTTCAAACAATTCTCCGTTAGTCTATTGGGGAAATAAAAAGTAGATGTTCTTTTCCTGGTGATGTAGGACTATGAATATGCTAAACTATAGGCCTATAGTTTATATATATTGGCTATGTAGCCAGGCTGAATTAAATAGTAGCCTATATAGGCTATATTATCTCTTCCTGGCAATGTATGTATAGGCATACTTTCTTTTCCTGACGATCTATGTGTATAATATAGGCTATTTGCAAGCCTATATTTATGGAAGGTTCATTAATATTATTTGTTAACCATTAGATTACATTTGAATTTAACTATAGCGTGGTTAGGCTACCCTACTAGACATAGCTTAACTGACCTATCATACTTCGATGCAATTATGCCTCAGAAATTGTATTTAAGAAATGTAAATAGAGTAATCGATCAATAATAGACAAGCGCCGAAAAACCTGTACAGCAAGCTAGGCTATAACCCGTTAAAATATAGGCTATCATGCAATTGGCACAGTAACAACTGTAACATTACCAATATATAACTATAACAATGAAATACAAACCGCACAAAAAACATAATAATCAATCAATAATATAGACAAACGCTCAAAAACCTGTACAGCAAGTTATAACCCATTACAATACATCATTGGCATAGTAACATTACCAATATATAACGATACAAATTAAATAATAACTGCAAAAAAAAAAAAAACATTAGCTCATCGAGCCTCGAACCCTTGCGAGTAGGCTTACAGATTTAAAAGCGAAGTCGTTACCAACTAGGCTACGCTTACCGCACCGAAGGCCTGACGAAGTAGCTGTGAGACTTGCGCTCCAAGCTGCTTGTTTTATGTTATATATAGCAAAATGGTCATGATAACTATGATTTTTATAGGTGTGCCACCTTATAATTGAGATTGCGACACATAAATAACATGGAGGGAGGCTAATTAAGCTTAATTATGATAATATAATGTAGAGGTGAGATTTAGGCCTACTGTTATGATAGCTTTGCTAGTCACCTCCAGGGAGCGTTAGCGTGATCGCCGTCTGATTGCAAACAATCACAAACGTGATTCGTCGAATCAGAGGCGATCACGTTCAGTAGAGCTATCCCGTTTGCGTGTTTGGGTAGACTGAACGCGCTCCAGGCCCTCTAGCGGCCATCTTCGTCCTTCACCGATATACCAAGAATAAACTATAGAAATCAGCGAATGGGAAGTGGGATAGTTGGGAGGGCCCGAGTCGTCAATGATTACGGGGCCCTACTAAATATTAGGTTTTCTCTACTTCCCTTTGGGAATCAAACCTATAATTTAATAGGGCCCCTCCATCATTGACGACTTCGCCTGAATATCAAGACTGGAGGCGGGACATTCGTAAAATATCCTAACCTTAGGGAAGAAGAATCCGGATAACATTTTCTTAAGATTTATTGTATGCAATACAAAAATATAAAAAGGTATAAAAGATTTGCTAGCAGTGCGTGGCATTAAGAAACTGCTTGCTCATGGTCAGACCGTTGCAATCGATCGTATGCATGACAAAAAGTGACACACATGTATCCTGTAGAACGATAACTCTGCAGTAGGTCTTCGTTCTGTCCTTTAATTAATTGTACAGTAATATTTTTGTACACTTTGGTAAAACAGACATACTGTAGTTGCAACTATGCGATAAATTTCTTAGAATTTAAAAACAAGTAAACTAATACTGGACTGTAGAACCCGTCCTATCACAGCTCGTGATGTATCACAATCTCCAAAGGTACAGGGGGGATATGGACTATTCCGCACTCCCCCCCCCCCTTTTTAAAACAACACAACTTATAATATAACATGACCTACTGTACCCGTTGCCGTAAAGCTACACAGGTACGTTTTGGTTTATCTAGAGCAACAGACAGGTAGCGTGTAAGGAACGTTCCGTATGATTGGAAGCCCAAAGTTGGGTTTTAGCAATATCATCAATTGAAAAAATTTGCAAAAATCTGAGGGACACTGCCCATTTCCTAATGTTGTGAGCCCTGCCTATCACGCTGGGATTGCTTTCCCTGATAACGTCGACAAGCAAGGAATCTAACTTCCGTTTTGTAACACGCTTACCTGTTCAGTTAACCCATAAAGCACCTGGTTGGCGAGGTTGCGCAGCCCTCATAAACTTTGTGAGTGCTTGCACAGGACATAAAATGTGATGAATGAGGCCTCTCTTTAAGGCTGGGACGGAAAATTCAGAAAACACATGGTCCGAATGTTCGTTTTTAGCAATAAAGGAGGGAGACGGCGCGATTTGAACATGGTCGTGCAGTCTCCCAAACCTGAGATAGTTTGGTTCGTTGCTCATCGCCGCCAGCTCAAATACCCGGTTTCCGGTGGCAAGTGCCATGAGAAAAACAGCTTTCTTTAAAAGTGAGTCAGAGTCCGGCGCATTATTATACTTGCCCGATTGAAGAAATTCTAAGGCTTTATCAAGGGACCAGGTGGGCATGAGCTGGCGGGGAGGTGGACGAAGCTTGAAACATGCCCTCATAAAACCTTTCTCCTCCGCCTGCGGTATGGAAAGGCCGGTGAGATCAAGGAAGGGGGTCCTAATGGCAGACAGGTGATTTTTTAACGTTATGACCAAAAAATGCTTCTGCTCAAATAGATAGTCTAAATACTAGAAGATTAAGGCTGCCGAGGCAGTCGTTTGCCCTGACTCAACAATCCAGGTTGTAAAAGTTTTCCAATGTGATTGATATTGTCTCCTGGTAGACGGTGTGTACTGATTCATTAGCTTCTGAGTGACACTTGGTCCAAATTGATTTAACCATTTGGCATAGTAAATATCCATAAGGCAAAACTGAGCGAAGTCCGAAGGTTGCCAATCGTTTCCAAGTGGAAGACGGAGACCGGGAGGGACACCGGGGTCCTGCACCACTGTTGCAATTGGTGGTACCATACCTGGGCCGGCCAAAGCGGCGTGATCAGCGCTACCCAGCTCCGGTAATCCCACAGTTTGTGAATGACCTTGCACATTAACACAGAGTCTGGTGGCAGAAACAGATAGATTGAGGTCCACCTGTTCCAGTCCACCAGCAATGCATCGGATCCCCCCGCCGGGGTTACCCCGTGCCGGGTCAGAAAGAATGGAAGTCTGTGGTTCTCTGCTGACGCAAACAAGTCCACCTGTGGACGGGCCGGCTTTGCAATCATCTTGTTGAAGATAGCCTGTTTGATTGTCCATTCTACTAGAGTGCTCCGCCGGCGAGAGAGAGCGTCTGCCCAGACGTTCGCCACACCGGGGAGTTAGGTGGCATGCAGGGAAATCCCTAGCGAGTCGGCTAGGGTAAAAACAAAATCTGAAACGTTCAACAACTCTCATGACCTCACTGAGCCTTGCTTTTGAATGCAAAAAACTGCGGTTTGATTGTCCATTCTGAATGCTATTGATTTGTTCTTCAATGTCCTGCCGTGAGTTTGGAAAAAGAACAGGGGAACTAAAAGCTCTTGTTTGTTGATATGGGCTTGGTTGTCTGCCACCCAAATGCCCTGTCCCTGGCCTAGGCTTGACTGGTACCCCCAACCCAGGGTCCCCGAGGCGTCCGTGTCTACCCATACCGTAGGTGGGGGAGAAACCCATGACATGACTGAGTAGAGGACTTCGTGCTTGGTCCAGGCCGATAGTAAGGTGTGGATTAATGGAGGAATTGGCCATAATTTCTTCTCCGGCAAGAGAGGGAACACTTTGTTGCCTTCCAGGATTAATCGCTTGGCTTTCAACCGGCCCAACTTGACAGTTAATTGTACCCCGTTGAGAGAACCAATCGGGGAATCCCACGTTTTCCTGGTCGTATCCAGACTGTGGAGGAACCGGAACAGTTTCCTTCGAAATCTACTGCGGTTGTCCGCACTCTGAGTAAGAGTCAGAGCGGCGGTATCCCAGACCAGCCCTATCCACTGAATCGTCCTTGAGGGGACAAGGTGCGACTTTGCCAAGTTCACCTTGAACCCAAGGGCTTGTACATGAGCTAACACTTGGTTGACATGGTCTTGACATAATTCTACAAAGTTCGCCACTACTAGCCAATCGTCCAGATACCAAAACACCTGTATGCCTCGAACTAACAGGGGTAAAAGAGCTTGCCGGACGAGTTTGGTAAATACTCTCGGTGCTAGGTTCAACCCGAACGGCATCCTTTGAAAGACATAAGTCTCGTGCCGGATTCTCAGAGCGAGAAACTTTTTGAACCTCTAGTTTATAGGGACATCTTTGTAATAGCCATCTTTGAGATCGATCGAACACATCCAACCTTGCGGCGTGAGTGCAAGTCTGAGTTGCTGTACAGCCAGCATCCTGAAGGGTGAATTCTCTATAAAGGTGTTCAGGTGCGAGAGATCTAGAACTGGTCGCATCTGCACACTGTCCCTTTTTGGCACTAAGAAGAGTCTTGACGTGGACACTGGCTGAAAGGTATTGACCTGTATAAGGACCTGTTTGGCAATCATTTCCTGTAACATGACCTCCTCCTCCTGAGACACTGGGGTATTGTGATGCCTCCCGGCGTTAGCAGAATGGTTGCGTGGGGCATTGCAGCTCGCTAGCGCTCGCCAGGATGGGGGGATGGGCTACAGTTGTCCTAGAATGATCTGCTTTATGTAATTAGTGTCGTGTTGCCACAGACAGTCTAGAAATGGTCTTTGTTTTGGTCTGTGACCGCGCCTTATATTTTATATTCGCTATAATATAAATGTTGCTTGTGTAGGAGGCGAGCGAGAGAGGGTGAGGGAGTACACCTGGCAGCGGGGTGAGCTATGACGCGGCTCGCTTGGGCGCTGACGGCGTTGGCGGCCGGGTGGTCAACTAGTCCCTTCCCGTCGCTGCCTCATGTTCTTTACCAGCTCAGAGTTTGCCTTTTTTTTTTTTTTTTTTTTTTTTTTTTTTTTTTACGCCTGACACGCGTATCGCCTACATCCTTTGCAATTCTGTCCCCCATACTCGCCACTTTGCATACTATTTCTCTCTCTCGACTTCTCCTTTCTCATTCTCTAATCTTTATTAAACTCAACATCCCTTCTGGTGTCAGCATAGACGTTCACCGTCGACCAGTCGTATTGTACGCGAAGCTCTCAGATATTTCCATGTATTAGGTTAAGGAGGTATTATGCTTTATTGAGGTTTGGAGAGACGGACTTTTCCGTATGTGTCCTCTCTCGGGAAGGTTGTAGACCGGTATATGTCTCCCTGGCAAGGTGTTGAGTGATTCTGCTTGGTTATCTATTGGGGGTAGGGTTACTGTGTCGTTGTCTCCGATGTGTGCAGTGTTAGCTAAGCCCTGCACGACATCGACAGGTACTGTGGGAGCCTAAGTTGTTTTCGGTTGGGTTTACTTTGCGAGCACAGCGCTGTGGTGTGAGAGGGCCATAGCCTATCCCTCACAACATAGTGCTGCCTCTTTGTGTTGACTTCTGAGGGATCGCCAGGATAGAACTAGGTACTAGAGACCTAGATTTATCAAGAGAGCATCCCCGTCATAAGAACATAAGAACATAAGAAAATGGGAGTCTGCAGAAAGCCGATTGGCCTAAGCAAGGCAGATCCCTGTCCCACACAACCCCAATTACAAAGCCCAATTATAGGCTCAACACTCTAATACCCTGAGGATCATCTTACCAAAACGGTTAGAGATTAACGCAGGATTACGGGATTCTGCAGAGCGCTGATTGGCCCAACCCTGCTGATCCCCCTTCACACCCAACCTTTCTCGTCCATATGCTTATCCAATTTTATCTTAAAGCTCCCTATCGTTTTTAATCCCACTATAGCACCTGGTAGTCCATTCCACCCCTCTACAACTCTGTTACCAAACCAATATTTGCCTATATGTTTTCTGAAACGAAATTTATCTAATTTGAAACCATTGGTACGAGTTCTTTCGCTATCACTGAGCTTTAGTACATTTGTCATGTCCCCTTTGTTAATCCCACTAACCCACTAGAACACCTCTATCATATCTCCTCTAACTCTGCGTCTCTCTAACGAATGTAAGCCTAATTTCTTCAACCTTTCTTTATACGGAAGATTTCTAATATTATGGATCATTTTTGTCATTCTACGTTGTACTCTCTCCAATGAATCTATGTCCATTCTGTAATAAGGACACCAAAATTGAACAGCATAATCCATATGGGGTCTCACTAATGACAAGTAAAGTTTTAAGATAACATCAGCAGTTCTGTTACTCACACTCCTAGAGATGAACCCGAGAATCCTGTTTGCCTTGTTTCGAACGCTTATACACTGTTGTCTAGGCTTCAAATCATTGCTAACAAACACACCTAGATCTTTCTCACAATTCGAGTTTTCTAATTCCACATTAGCTAGTTTATATTTAACATTTGTATGCATCTTCCCTATCTTTAATACCTTGCATTTGTCAATGTTAAACTTCATCTGCCAATTTACTGACCATTCGTGTAAGGTATCTAGATCCCTTTGGAGGCACTCTATATCTCTATCTGAATCAATTGTTCTCCCCATTTTGGTATCGTCTGCAAATTTACTTATCCTACTAGTTATACCTAAATCAAGGTCATTTATGTATATAACAAACAACAGAGGACCTAATACAGATCCCTGGGGGACACCACTTTTGACTGCTCCCCATTCTGACTTCGTACCATTTATGCTGACTCTCTGCTTCCTACCAATTAGCCATGACCTAATCCATCCCAACAACGCCTCACCTATTCCATGCGCCTCAACCTTTCTCATCAATCTCTCATGGGGGACTCTGTCGAAAGCTTTACTGAAATCTAAATATATTATATCATATGACTTGTCATTATCTACTGCTTCATATACCTCTGAGAAAAAACTAAGCAAATTAGTAAGGCAAGAACGTCCCTGAGTGAATCCATGCTGAGAAGAATTTATTAAATTAAATGTATCTAAGTGGTTTCTAATTTTACTAGCAATAATTGACTCTAGTAGCTTTCCTATGATTGATGTAAGACTAATGGGACGGTAATTGGATGCTATTGATTTGTCACCTTTTTTGAAGATCTGAACTACGTTTGCAAGCTTCCAAGCTTCTGGAACTATACCTGTCTCCAATGACTTGTTAAATAAAAATGTTAATGGGTAACTTAACTCATCCCTACATTCTTTTAATACTCTAGCATATACCTCATCAGGACCAGGCGATTTATGAGGTTTCAGTCTGTCAATTTCCTTAAGCACATCATTTCTACTTATAGTAACCGTACTTAACCTATTTTCTATACTATCGCTATATACCTTACGGACTTCTGGAAACTGTGCCAAATTTTCATTAGTGAAAACGGAAAGAAATTGACTATTTAATATACTGCACATTTCTAAATAATTTTCTGTCATTTCTCCTATCGAAGTTTTAAGGGGACCAATTACATCTCTAACCTTGGATTTATATAGTTGGTAAAAAGCTTTAGGATTATTTTTTGAGTCATTGGCAACCTTGATTTCATAATTTCTTTTTTCTTTCCTAATATCCTTTTTTACCTGTCTTGATAGATTCTGATAGTAAGCAAGTAGGTGAATTTCGCCTTTCCTAATTTTTCTATATATTCCTCTCTTTTGTCCTAGAAGATCTAATAGTCTATTATTCATCCATTTGGGTTGGTTCTGTGTTGATCTAAATTTTCTTTTGGGGATGTATTTATTTTGTGCATTGAATACTGACTTGATAAAATTATCGTATGTATCTACCAAGGTTGACGTCTCTTCCTGACTTAAGATGACAGGTGCCTGAGAAGGGGTACACTCATTTGGACACCTGGATCGACTTAATTTTTTGACCATAGGGTCGGCTAATAGGGCTCTTCTTAACCCACCATAATTGGCTTTTCTAAAGTCAGGTATTAATGTTGTATTCTCTCTGGTATTACCTTTCCATTGTATATTAAAATACACAGAATTGTGGTCACTATTTCCTAGGTGGTCCCCTATCTCTACATTATTTACCATATGTTCATTGTTACTGAAAACTAAATCGAGAATATTATTACCTCTAGTCGGCGTATCTATGAATTGAAATAAAAAACTATCTTATACTACCTCTATAAACTCCTCAGAATCAGAGTCTCCTATTTGATGCTGCCAATCTATATTCGGAAAATTAAAATCCCCCATAATGCACACATTGCTAAACCTTGATGCCATTTTAATTTCCTCCCATATATTTGGCGGTCTATACATAACTCCAATAACTATGGTCTCACTACCTTCGTTAACCTCTACCCAAACACTTTCATTATCGTTATTTAGTCTTATACCAGCCAGCTGGAGCGCGTTCAGTCTACCCTATCAAGCAATCCTGTTTCTGTTTGAGCAATCCTGTTTATGATCGCGCAGACTGAACGACATTGATAGCCAAACATTGATTCTCGTCGCTGATTGGTCAGTGGCTATGAGCACGAAATTCAAATCTTGTTGGCGATGTCTGCGAAGGTTTTAGGCCTGTTACAGTGCTTCTTCGGTCTATTAATTTCAATCAAAGTCAAATGGTTTTGTCAAATCAATACATTTTAATATTGGATATTATTATCCATCAATATAGACTATTGGCTAAGGTAGTCACACTGTCATCTACAGTCAGCAGCCTTGTTCAAGCTCAAGACAGACGGTAGGCTAGGCTACCATCAGGCTATTATATCTTATAAGGAAATGTTGACAAAGTTATTACGGTTCTTATCTGGCAAAGGTAGCTCTTTCTTCCCCGTGTAATTTTCAAACAATTCTCCGTTAGTCTATTGGGGAAATAAAAAGTAGATATTCTTTTCCTGGCGATGTAGGACTATGAATATGCTAAACTATAGGCCTATAGTTTATATATATTGGCTATGTAGCTAGGCTGAATTAAATAGTAGCCTATATAGGCTATATTATCTCTTCCTGGCAATGTATGTATAGGCATACTTTCTTTTTCTGACGATCTATGTGTATATAGGCTATTTGCAAGCCTATATTTATGGAAGGTTCATAAATATTATTTTTTAACCATTAGATTACCTTGCATATTTAACTATAGCGTGGATAGGCTACCTTACTAAACATAGCTTAACTGACCTATCATACTTCGATGCAATTATGCCTCAGAAATTGTTTTTAAGAAATGTAAATAGAGTAATCGATCAAAAATAGACAAGCGCCGAAAAACCTGTACAGCAAGCTAGGCTATAACCCGTTAAAATATAGGCTATCATTCAATTGGCACAGTAACAACTGTAACATTACCGATATATAACTATAACAATGAAATACAAACCTGTACAGCAAGCTAGGCTATAACCCGTTAAAATATAGGCTATCATTCAATTGGCACAGTAACAACTGTAACATTACCGATATATAACTATAACAATGAAATACAAACCTGTACAGCAAGCTAGGCTATAACCCGTTAAAATATAGGCTATCATTCAATTGGCACAGTAACAACTGGAACATTACCGATATATAACTATAACAATGAAATACAAACCGCATACAAAACATAATAATCAATCAATAATATAGACAAACGCTCAAAAACCTGTACAGCAAGTTATAACCCATTACAATACATCATTGGCATAGTAACATTACCAATATATAACGATAACAAATAATAACTGCAAAAACAAACATTAGCTCATCGAGCCTCGAACCCTTGCGAGTAGGCTTACGGATTTAAAAGCGAAGTCGTTACCAACTAGGCTACGCTTACCGCACTGAAGGCCTGACGAAGTAGCTGTGAGACTTGCGCTCCAAGCTGCTTGTTTTATGTTATATATAGCAAAATGGTCACGATAACTATGATTTTTATAGGTGTGCCACCTTATAATTGAGATTGCGACACATACATAACATGGAGGTAGGCTAATTAAGCTTAATTATGATAATATAATGTAGAGGAGAGATTTAGGCCTACTGTTATGATAGCTTCGCTAGTCACCTCCAGGGAGTGTTAGCGTGATCGCCGTCTGATTGCAAACAATCACAAACGTGATTCGTCGAATCAGAGGCGATCACGTTCAGTAGAGCTATCCCGTTTGCGTGTTTGGGTAGACTGAACGCGCTCCTGATTTAATACAGCTTTTTAATGTACTCCTGACAAACACTGCTATACCGCCACCCCTCTTACTTGTTCGGTCATATTTAAACAAACTATATCCTGGTATATCAAATTCTGCTAAAAAATGCCTGGTTTCTGTATTAATCCACGTTTCAGTTAGCGCTATTATGTCTAAATTTTCTTTGCTAACAAGGGCTCTAAGTTCGTTCATTTTGTTACATAGACTCCTACAGTTTGTGTAATATACTCTCAATTTACTTCTTTTCTTTATACCTAATTTACCTTTATTTCTAACGACATTTCCATCTTCCGTTGCACCATCACTACTATCATTTGCATTATAGTCATCATTTTTAGCATGAGACAGAATATCCTTATCGCTTTCGCCTGACGCTAAAATTGTTCCATTAAACCTCTCATTTACACTCTCAATATTTCTGTTCAAAACCCCACAACCACCCTATCTAAAGAACTAGCTAATGTAGAAACCCCTAACCGTGAAAGATGAACCCCATCCCTTGCGTACATCCCATCTCTCCCATAGAAACTATCCCAGTTATCAATGAATGGTATTGCTTTTTCTTTGCAATATTTCTCCAAACGGCAATTGACACCAATCGCCCTGGATGTCCATTCCTTGGGAACTCCTCTTCTGGGTAGGATACAATGTACTACAGGGATCCCTCCCTTCATCCTAACTTTATCTAACACATCCCGTCACACATACGTCATATAACGTAATCTTCATTATACCACCTTCGGACAACGTTAGGCTACGAGCCGCATGCTCACCCATTGTTGCCCTGCCTTGATACCCCAGCTAGACTTTATTAACTGAGCAGACACTGGTTAGAGATAAGCCCCCATTATTATATATATGCAGCATTATTATTCACTGCACTTTTGAGCCGAGGTTGTTGTTGAGTTGCACAACCCTAGTAGGCTGTTGCGTTGTGTCACGAAGCATTTCTTTAGTTGTCGAGCATTACTACCTTTGCGCAGTCTTTATTATTCGCCTGCCTATTATTACTATATGTCCTAGTATTTATTGTGACCCGTATTCTGCATTATAATTGTTCAAGATTCTTTACGAACATCTTCCCAGCATCAGACTTATTTCAGAAGTTTCCAGTTGATGTTGCAGGACTAGCATTGCACTTTCTTTAATACAGGACTGCCAGTTATTTGAGTATCTACCGTAACGTTAATTAATCACGTTAACTATCTTTTCTTTGTGTAACCTAATCGAGTAATCTTTTAGTGTTTGAGAATAGGCTGTTTCATCGAGCGTCAGCCTAGTGTGTGTGCACCAGTTACCGAGTCATAGGATACCTCGTTGTCCAGGCACCACTCAGGGCGGTAATGGTGTTTTGTTTTCCAGTGTTTAAGGCAGGGGTTGGATCTAGTGTTACCGTTGTTGCATTTTGCCATTATCTAGTCCAATGTTGAAGAGCCCTGTGTCTTTGAGAACCTGGATCGTAACAGTATACTCTTGCGGCTGACGCAGACGAGGCCGCCGGCGCCACCGCCAGGTGATTCCTTTGCTCACTATCTTCCTGGCCCAGGTATGTTTGGGCCAGGCTGAGCGGAATGCACGGAACGAACCCAGGTGCAGCTGGGGTTCGTCCTTCAAGGCAACTCCCCAATCTTGGGCCTTTGAGCTCGGCCCTGGGATATGGAGAGTGTGAGTGGCTAGTTTTTTGGAGGTGGGGGTAGGTTGGCATCGGACGCTTGACTAGTTTTGGCTGGTGCAATGCCCTGATGACCTTTATATGGGGCCTTACCCTTATACCCGTGCTGTTTACCGTGTTTGGGTTTGTACTGATTACCTCCCTGCTGAGGAGGTGGTCTGGGGTCTCGTGGTGCCTGTTTAGATTGGGGTTAGAAGGTTTGTTACCGCCCTTTGATTTATGAAAGGGTTTCTTAGGTGGGTCCTTCCTAGCTTGGGAGGTAACCTGCTTCCACCCACTTACCATATTAAAAACTAAACTCCAAGTTTCAGAGTTAAGCAGGGTGTCGGTAAGAACCGGTGAGAGAGTTACCCGGCAACCTATGTCCGCCGGCAACTTCCTCACCAGATGGACTCTCAGATCTTGGCGAGCTCGAACCGCCTCCAAGATTGCAATTCTAATGTCTCCTAGGGACTGAATGTCATTTTATAGCAAAAGTCTACGCGACAGCTCAATAGCTTTTCTAATTTGGGGGTCAGTGATGGCCGAGATCGTGCGTGCAAGAGAGGCGGCTACTTGATGACTCGCCAAGTACTGAGAGAACATCCGGTAGGCTTTATTGCGTAACTTAAAATCTCGCTCCAAGTGAGCAGCCGGGAGGGGGAGAGAAAGGTTCATCCAGGGCATGTATTGACACTTTGGGGGCCGCCAGAAATGTTAGTAAGGCTGGGGACACACCTTCTGCTTTGGATACTGGTAGGGAAAAGTAAGATGATTCTCTGGGGAATTTGATGTGAAGATTTGGAGGTGATAGTAGTGGCAAATAGTGGCAAATCTACCCAAGGGCCTACTCCCAGCTGCCGCATCTGCAGTACCGGAGTCTGAGCTTGGTCCAGAGCCGGAGTTGTAGCCAACTCCGACGTAAGAGCATTTAAGGCTTTGACATCATTGATGCCATCAGTCTTCGACCAGTCAGCAAATAGTCGTGCAGATGCAGCGGAAGGAACGGCCGGCGTGGCTGAATACACAAAATATGCCGGGTTAAGGGAACTTGGGACACCCTTAATCAGTACATCTAATACCCTCCCTGTCTCGTCTTTGCCCGAAATTTACGGTTCTTATTGATTTCGATGGACCACTCGCCGGGAACTGGTGGGTCCCCTGATACCGAAGGTTGAGCTATAAGGGGATTCTCTGATACCACAGGTACCCAAGAGCAATCAGTACTATAGAGGAGGGGCATGGGGCCCTTCTTCAGAGGCGCTTTATCTAAAGGAGGAGGTTGGACATGAGTAATAACCCTGAGGTTGGACATTGCTAGCGTCACCGGCACTGAAGGGCCTGGGGTAGCTGCCACCAACGGGGTTGGGCAAGAAGTAATGAATGTCGGGAGTTCTAAAGGTTTAATCATAGAAGTGCTAGGAGGTGCAGCTGAGAGAGTAACCGGGGGATCCGACGAGGCAGGGATTTGATAATGCTGTATTACTTTATTTAATAATTCATTTACCTGATCAGAAGTCATCCATTTCCTAGAGGGGTCTTTGGATGAATGTGAACTAGCCTCAGAATAATTACTAGGGAGAGACTGAGGAGCCGGGGAGAACATTCCATCCACCGGCTCCTCACTCTGCTCCAAGATCTCTTGTGATGCTATCTCTTGTGAGTCTATCTCATTATCCGCCGGGGGCCGAGACAAATCTGGCACTGACGATGGCAACACGTTGATGTTGCCATCCTCAGTCCGTTCTGGAATGACATTAAGAGGTGGATCTGAATGGCGCCAGTACCCCCTTGCCGCGATGGGCTGGGAGTCATGAGTCACCTGTGAGCTAAATTGGGTCCCCGCCGAATAACCCCTAAATTAGTCGGCTAGCACCCTACTCGGGCCGGTCGACCTCACACCCCGTGGAACTACAGTTAATTTTGGCATGGCAAAAGTCACATTAGAAGGTACATGCACAGAATGTTCCTGACTAGGTGTAGATGCTAATAACTCAGATCCTATTTCCGACTCCCCTGTTACGCTGGCCAGCTTGCCAGAATGCGCTCGTGACTCGCTAGCGCTCGCCAGGGCAGTGATATGGGCTACAATAATCGTAGAACGATGTTCTTTCTTTCATAGAGTACATGTTGTCACAGACAGATCAGTGGTGATCTTTATTCTTGTCTGTGACACTTAGAAGTATTTTATATCAGTGCTAGAATATAAGATGCATGGTGTGAAGTTAAGGAGAGAGAGAGCAGGGTAGGCAGCATGGTGGTAGTATGTGCGTGTGTATGTACGTTTGCCTCCTGCGCTCGGTAGGAGTCTCCCACGCCCGTGATTGGCTGGCGGCCCTGTCGACGTCATAGATCACTTGCTCTTCATGACGTAGTCGACTGTGATTGGCGACCGCGGTCTTGGGACGGTGGTGCGGGCTGCTATCCTTGTGTCTCCTGCAGAGCTAGGCTTGGTGTGCTAGGTCCTACATGTCCCTTGCAACCTGTCTCCCATATAACCCTCTATACTACTATCTCTCTCTCTGAACTTCTTCGGTTTCATACTTCTCTCTTTACTCAATTACTAATCCCTTCTGGTTCTGCATACGACTTCCATAGTCGGCCAGTCGTATTACCAGCACCAGCTCTCCATATATGTTTGCACTAGTTTTAGGGATTATTAGAGTCATAGTCAAATGGTACCATAGTGTTGGGGTGCTTCTAATTATTGAGCTGTTCTCTCTTTATTATTTAATGCTACACAGTGGAAGGTATCTTTGGTCGTTGTCTGAGTTATGTATGTGGCAAGTCAGAGCCTGTACAACATCGACGAAGCTAGCTAGGCTGTAACCCTTGTGCATATTTTCCTTTGCGAGTGTAGCAGTATACAAGTGAAGGGCTTTTGCCTACTCTCACCTGTATGATTGCTACCTCATTTTGTTGACCTTTGTGGAGCGCCAGGGCTAGACCAGATACTAGAGATCTGGACTTACCAAGAGAGCCTCCAAGTCACTTAACGAAACATAAGGGAAATCTGTTCAAGAGGAGGCAGTAGGCTACGAGCATGCTTGCGCTCGGCTTAGCTTCTTAGTACCTTTTTGTGCCACTGCTAGACTTTATTAGTGAGAAAGACAGCATTGTGTTTATTAACTTTAATTGTGTATGCTTTAGGAATTATTCACGCCTTATTTTAGCCTAGGTTGATGCATAGTGCACAACCCAGTTTGGCTGTTAAGTTGGCTAAGGAAGTACTGTTTTGAGTGGCGATTATTAGTGCTGTCACAGAGTTGTTGCACTCCCTTGTTATATATATATGTATCCTACTTATTGGTGTATTTAAGATACACGCTTTGGTGTCCTGCCCCTGCATTATTTCTGTTCTATATTAACGAGCATCTTAGAGCATCAGACGTTTTCAGAAGATTCTTTATCTGATTGCTGTAGGACTAGACTTCCAGTGTTTTCATAGAGCATTGTAGAGTTTAGTGTTGAGTACAGACTCACACTAAAGTTAACGTAAGCATATACTACTTTATTAAATCTTATCATAGTTTATTCAAGCATTGTTATTACTTAAGAGCATTTTATTAACGTAAAGTACTCATGTTGTGAGTAGGCTTTGCCGTCATCGGTAAACCTTTGTAGAAGTGCACTAAAACCTAGTTAATTGATACCCCGTTATCCAGTAGATTAACTCCGGAGGGTTTTAAGTGTTTTGTTCACCGGTGTAATAGTTCGAGCGTTTGGAATTAGCGTACCGTTGTTGTAGATATAGCCTATCATCTAGTCCAATATTGAGTGCCCTTGTTTATTTCGTAGTGCCTGTCGTAACAAATGGCGACCTTAGACCAGAATATAGTGAACTGAATATTGCATTTTTTTTTTTTGGATAAATCTTATTGCCATTTGGGGGTTGAATTTATTTCTCGCATTGTTGGCAGTAGACATTGTTTTGAGGATACATAGAACTTGTTGGAGTTATTGGTGACCTAGTATTGCACTCAAGAACATCTTCAAATATTTTTTGGTGAATAAAGCTACGCAAGAGTTTGGCTATTTTTTTGTCTGGACTTGAGAATTTTGTTTTGTTGACTCCATCATGTCACTGGACGGGTCTGAGCATAGTGAGGGCACAGTGCGAGAGGCAGGCGAGGAGGTGGAGTTGTTAAGCGGCGCTCGGGTGGTGAACAGTGAGGAGGATGCTCGGAATTTTTTGGGGAAGCCTATGTCGGCGGACCAGGTGGCGGGGCTAGACCGGTATGGACTGCAGTGTGTGGCCACGGTCTTGGGGTTTTCCGGTACTATCGGTATGTCGAGAAGTGAGCTGGCTGCCTGTGTGCTGGGTGGGGTGCATGGGGTTTCGGGTGGAGCGGGAGCTGGGGCACCTTCGGCCCAGCCCCCATTCCACTCGACTCCTATCATGGTGCCCCCTCGGGCTCCGGAGCCGGGTACGTTCCCACAAGCTGATACCCGCTGGCGGTTGGGTATGCCTCTAGGTGATTCACGGGGTGGGTCCCCGATAGTAGCACCCCCTCGTCAAGGGTTGTCTGCCGAGATGTTGTTTCAGCTCGAGCTCGCCAAACTTAAGCAGCAGGAGCGACAGGCTGAGCTTGAGCAGCGAAACTATGAGGCTGAGCTCGAGCAGCGAATGCATGAGGCTGCGCTTAAGCAGAAGCAGCAGCAGCGAGAGGCTGAGCTCAGGTATCAGGCCGAGTCTGCAAGGTATTGTGCCGATGTTGACCTAGAGAAAACTCGTGTAGAGGTGACGAGGAATCGGGTAGTCCAGGGGGGTCGAGCCCATGACCAGTCCCTGTCGCATCTACTTAAGTTGGTTCCAGTGTTTGATGAGTTGGGAGTTACAGAATTTGTTCTCCGGTTTGAGAAAAAGTGCCAGGAGCACCAATGGCCCGAGGAGAAGTGGGCAGCCCTTGTTTCTTCACGATTGACGGGGAAAGCACTCAAGGCGTACGCTGCTTTGCCCCTAGATTCCTGTGTGAATTATGAGTTGTTGAAAGAGGCTGTCCTGAGGGCGTATGAGCTACAGCCAGAGACCTATAGGCTGAAGTTTAGGGCGGTTCCAAAAAGAAAGGAGAGTACTTTCCAGGAACATGCTAGAGAGCTGTCAGATGCATTTGAAAATTGGTTAAGGTCGGAGAAGGCAACTACTTTTGATTCAGTAAAACAACTAATGTTGCTCGAACAATTTTTTAAATGTACTGGCAGTGACTTGACTCTTAACATTAAAGAAAAGCGACCGAAAACTCTACAAGAGGCGGCTGAGCTGGCTGACCTCAGGTTGTCATTGATTTGTGGGTGCGGGTCTGCACAGAGCTGAGGCAGGTAACAAGGGGCGTACCACTCCACCCCCCCCCCGAATTAATGACACAACATATAATTATCCATGTAAGAGTACTGTTGCCAATTATGAACCCAAGTCGAAACCCTTCCCGTTTAAGAAAGGCCAGGGCCCTTCCTCACCTCAGAGGAAGTCCAAGAGTGAGGTGGAATGTTTCAAGTGTCATGAGAAGGGGCATATTGCGCGCTCATGTCCGAGCACACCGCCTACAGCAGTGGTGTCACTAGTGAGCAACATCGGTGTGTCTTTGAGGTCTTCCGCGTTTGCCCGGGGTAGTACGTCGGTTGCGGAGTCAAAGTCGGTGCAGAAGCAGCAGGAGGGCTCGTCACCCGTCCGTGATGCTTTTTATGGTCATAGGGGGCACGGCACTGTGAGGTGGGCTGGTGTGAAGCATAGGCTTGAGTTATTGCGTGATACAGGCGCTTCCCAGACACTTGTTAAGAATATCACTGGCAAGCCTGTTAACGTGGCTCGGGTTGTGGTGGTTCAAGGCATCAATGCTATGCGGTCTTACCCGCTGGTCAGAATGGAGCTTGAGGTGGACGGTGTGACACGGGAGTTGGATGTGGGTGTGGTGGAGAAGTTGCCAGTTGAGGGGGTCGACCTCCTTCTTTGTAATGACTTTGCGGTGCCCACTTCCGAGGTTCCACCCTTAGTCGTTGCCAAGAGGGCGGCCGACATGAGTAGGGAGGAGCAAGAGGGGCTTGAGAGATCTCAGTCCGTTCAGGTGTCACAGCCTAGTACCCAAGTTTATGACCTGCGGAGGATGGGTCGGAAGGAGAAAGTCGAGGCTGGTGGTCGGGTTGAGAGTTTGGACCCAGCGACACTCCTTGGTGACTCGGTACTTGACCCAAAGGTGAGCTCCGGAGTGGCCCCAGAACCTGTCCCCCCTAGGGACATGGTAGGGCGTCATGGCACTCCGCGACAGAGTAGTTTCCAGGTGGAGGAGAGTTGTGGGAACGGGGCTACTGAACTCGAGGATGGGGAAGCATGTCAGGTGAACCTGTTAGAGGAGTTTGTGAGGCAACCACCTGAGCAGCCTACTGTCCCTGCGTTGGTCTGCAGCGGCCAAGGTGGAGAAGGAGAGAGGGGCAGTGGGGCACAGGTGGAGGAGAGTCGGGATTGTCATGTCTCGGTGGAGCAGTGGGCGGGGGATACGAGTCAGGTGGCTGTGGATGCGCTAGAGCACCTGCCTGAGCAGCAGTGTGCAGCGCTCCAGCACCTGATCGGTCCATACCCCACTGTTTGTGCCGAGCACCCAGGCCTCACAACTCCTGCGGTGCACGAGGTTCCGCCGGCAGGTCACTTGAGTGTCAGTAAACCGTTGGCCTCGTTGTTTCAGTGGTTCAAGGTGGGCGACGAGGCTTTGGCATGGTTGCCAGGTCAGAGCCGACCCATGGCTGCCAAGTATGGTGGTCAGAAGGAGGAGATTGAGTAGATTGGCGAGGTTGGCTGTGGAGTGGATGCGCCCGGTTGTCGCATAGCCTCCCAATGCTGCTCTAGTGAAATGCAACATCCCTACCATAGACCGACTGTATCTGGCCATGTCGCTGAAGGCGGTGATGCTGCGCAGGCAGATGTAGTTGCAAGGAATGCGGGGGTGCGCATGTACGGTATCAGTGGGGAAGCCTTAGCAATAATGAACTATGGGAGTGACTGCACAGGTGGTACTGATGGTCCCTCTCATGACCTGGCTGTTCTAGGAACGAAGGTGGAGAAGGAGGGAGACTACAGGTTAGAAGCTGCGGTCTCGGCTGGGTTGTGGGAGGGCACTAGGCATGTTGTTCGTGGAGACAGTGCAAGGCAGTTGTTTACTAGGCTATGGCAGTACATTAGCATGTTTGTTCATTCTCCAGGCCTGATGTACGGGGTAGAATCCGACATGGAGGCTGGAGACAGTGCCAGGCAGTTGTTTACTAGGCTATGGCAGTAATTTCGCATGTTTGTTCATTCTCCAGGCCTGATGTACGGGGTAGAATCCGACATGGAGGCTGGAGACAGTGCAAGGCTCAGTTTAATTCCCTACCGTATAAATCCTGCTCAACAGCCTGTGGTGCATGCAGAGCTGGATTATGTGTTGACGAAGGGTCTGAGGGATAAGGAATGTCGTGAGTGGTCGTTGCCTGTAACTTTACAACCTGTGTTAAGTGGCAAGATCAGTGTGTGTGTTGATTGCAAGAGTGGGTGTGAATTATCCCTTACAGACGCCTATACCTTATCGAGAGTTGACGACACCATAGACGGCCTCGGGGCTGCATCGCCTATCACGAAGGTAGAACTAGTGAAAGGTTATAGGCAGGCCCCGTTGCCGGAAAGAGCGAAGAGAAGTGCCAGTCTTGCGATGAACTGGGCAGTTTATCAGTGTCAGGTGTTGTTGTGCTGCCGGAAAACAAGTTGGATGTGTGGCATGCTAAGGGCACTGATAATGTTTTGGCTGATTGTTTGTCACGGGAGGTGTTTGTTTGCAAGAGAACCCTCGCCGTTCAGTCAGTGTGTGTTGAGTGGAGAAAAATTAGGCTTGCCTCTGTAGTGCAACGCCGCCAAAAACACTAATACAAATATAAAAACCTCACATAAAAACTCTTTCTTTTTTATAGTATATAAGTGCAGTATATCACAGCAAGCATCTAAGACACTCTGAGTTGTTGTCTTAGTAGGCTAGGCTTGGTGAAGCTTGCTCGTTGAGTGTGATATAATTATTATGATGCTATTATTTTGGGGAAGTGTTGTGCAGATTTTTTTTATAATGCAGTGTTTTATGTTTGTGATCGTGCCTTGTTTTCACAACTTGGGAGAGTGGCTAGGTGATGCGGGGTTGATGGGCATTCTGTCTGGTCAGATGTGGGGTTCGCCTGTGGCTGAAACGTCCCACATCTTGGGCGGGGTGTTACGCTGGCCAGCTTGCCAGAATGCGCTCTTGACTCGCTAGCGCTCGCCAGGGCAGTGATATGGGCTACAATAATCGTAGAACGATGTTCTTTCTTTCATAGAGTACATGTTGTCACAGACAGATCAGTGGTGATCTTTATTCTTGTCTGTGACACTTAGAAGTATTTTATATCAGTGCTAGAATATAAGATGCATGGTGTGAAGTTAAGGAGAGAGAGAGCAGGGTAGGCAGCATGGTGGTAGTATGTGCGTGTGTATGTACGTTTGCCTCCCGCGCTCGGTAGGAGTCTCCCACGCCCGTGATTGGCTGGCGGCCCTGTCGACGTCATAGATCGCTTGCTCTTCATGACGTAGTCGACTGTGATTGGCGACCGCGGTCTTGGGACGGTGGTGCGGGCTGCTATCCTTGTGTCTCCTGCAGAGCTAGGCTTGGTGTGCTAGGTCCTACATGTCCCTTGCAACCTGTCTCCCATATAACCCTCTATACTACTATCTCTCTCTCTGAACTTCTTCGGTTTCATACTTCTCTCTTTACTCAATTACTTATCCCTTCTGGTTCTGCATACGACTTCCATAGTCGGCCAGTCGTATTACCAGCACCAGCTCTCCATATATGTTTGCACTAGTTTTAGGGATTATTAGAGTCATAGTCAAATGGTACCATAGTGTTGGGATGCTTCTAATTATTGAGCTGTTCTCTCTTATTATTTAATGCTAGACAGTGGAAGGTATCTTTGGTCGTTGTCTGAGTTATGTATATGGCAAGTCAGAGCCTGTACAACATCGACGAAGCTAGCTAGCCTGTAACCCTTGTCCATATTTTCCTTTGCGAGTGTAGCAATATACAAGTGAAGGGCTTTTGCCTACTCTCACCTGTATGATTGCTACCTCATTTTGTTGACCTTTGTGGAGCGCCAGGGCTAGACCAGATACTAGAGATCTGGACTTACCAAGAGAGCCTCCAAGTCACTTAACGAAACATAAGGGAAATCTGTTCAAGGGGAGGCAGTAGGCTACGAGCATGCTTGCGCTCGGCTTAGCTTCTTAGTACCTTTTTATGCCACTGCTAGACTTTATTAGTGAGAAAGACAGCATTGTGTTTATTAACTTTAATTGTGTATACTTTAGGAATTATTCACGCCTTATTTTAGCCTAGGTTGATGCATAGTGCACAACCCAGTTTGGCTGTTAAGTTGGCTAAGGAAGTACTGTTTTGAGTGGCGATTATTAGTGCTGTCACAGAGTTGTTGCACTCCCTTGTTATATATATGTATCCTACTTATTGTTGTATTTAAGATACACGCTTTGGTGTCCTGCCCCTGCATTATTTCTGTTCTATATTAACGAGCATCGTAGAGCATCAGACGTTTTCAGAAGATTCTTTATCTGATTGCTGTAGGACTAGACTTCCAGTGTTTTCATAGAGCATTGTAGAGTTTAGTGTTGAGTATAGATACACACTAAAGTTAACGTAAGCATATACTACTTTATTAAATCTTATCATAGTTTATTCAAGCATTGTTATTACTTAAGAGCATTTTATTAACGTAAAGTACTCCTGTTGTGAGTAGGCTTTGCCGTCATCGGTAAGCCTTTGTAGAAGTGCACTAAAACCCAGTTAATTGATACCCCGTTTTCCAGTAGATTAACTCTGGAGGGTTTTAAGTGTTTTGTTCACCGGCGTAATAGTTTGAGGGTTTGGAATTAGCGTACCGTTGTTGCAGATATAGCCTATCATCTAGTCCAATATTGAGTGCCCTTGTTTATTTCGTAGTGCCGGTCGTAACACCCCTGAATCACGTGTATGGGTGTCAGAGGGAGGTGTGGGAGGGGGTGGCTGAGGAGTCTCTCGCCGGCTGCTCGATGTGTCATACTCTTCTCTCCGGCGCTTGTGAGACCGGGAAGAGTCGGAGGTGGAGTGGTGAGAGTGTTTCCGGGGAGGCTTCGACCTGGACCTCGACTTCCGCCGCATGGCATGGTCAGAGGAGGAGACCTCAGAGATGTCGCTCACACTACTGCTACTGATAACCTCCTTGCTGATGGCTTTAGCTTTGACCTTGGGTCTGACCGATTTGGAGGATCCGGGTTTTACTAAAGGTGACTTGATAATTAGCTATTCCCACAGGACTTGGTCATCACATTGGAGTGCCTTATGGGCTGTGTCCTTAGCATAAGAATTGAACGCCGCTTTAATCTCATGCAAGGCTGCTAAACATGACAGGTCTTTCTTCGCCAGCAAGGCGGATTTTAATTCAGAGCAGATGGCGCACCTTTTAGACAACCAAACGCCTCGGGAGCGATCTAAACACTTCACACATTTAATGCAAAGAGTATGAAAAACGGGTAAAAGGGAACAAGTGGGTGTAGCGCAAAGTTCAAACCTAGGCATGGTGCCGTAATTGAGAGGGTCCCCCCCTTCGCCAGGATTAGATGTCCAACTCCGCCGGAGAAGTAGTCTGGGGCCTGGAAAGAAAATTTCCAGGAATCAATGCTCATAAGGATAACCTGCGAGGTATTAAACATTCCTAACCCAAATCCGCCGGAAAATTAGCGAGAGTGCACCACCTTGCTAACCTTCTGCCGGATCTGTCTAGCTGACTTTCAATAACTTACCTGTGACAAGAGCCACAGGTCCCATGACCTTTTAAGTTGTGATTATACTGAACACATTTGCAAAACTAATCTTATCACTTCGTGTACACTTGACTGGTGGTGCCGCAGGCGATAAAGTCTTAATGTGTCACTAGGCCAGTCAGGGCGAGTTAACTCGGCGGCCCGAGTTTGTAGCCCTGCTAGGAATGCAATTCCGCCGGGAGAGTGTGGTTCAGCCAAACCACATCGGGATCTTTTGAATGTTCCTACCCGTCAGAGACGGATAATCCGGACCCACCGCACGGGACCGCCGGAACAGACAAAAACTGCCGGAAACGGGGTTGGCACAGCCCCTTTCTCGCAGTCCCACACATATATATAATATACATAATGACATATAGGGACATCTCCCCTACCCCCAAAGGAACAAGCCCGCATGTATGAACCAAAAATGGGGGCATGAATAGGCAAAAATAACAACAGAAAAATTTAGAAACCTAAATAACTTGAAGCCTACGCCGGAGACCCCTAACTAGGCCGACCACGTGGACCGAAGAACATCCCAGCAGACGATGCTCCGGCACCCAGCAACCGCACCATGAAGAGGGAGGCCCACCCAAGGGGCCTAAGTAAAACACGAACCCTGGAAGGTGGAGCACCATGTGCAGACACCCTTAAACCAGAGCTTTTGCTGATATCTGAAGACAATGGCATGTATTTTCCTCAATATTGACAGTCTGTATCATGCCTCGTAGAGTGGTCGCCTTCTAGCTAAGTAAATACAACAGCTGAGGCGTATCACAAACACAACACATGCGGTACACCCATCCGGGACTCGTAGACGCCTGTGACAATGGTACCCTATTTTAACACACACTTCCTGCGGACCTACCAATCTGGCAGCCGTGCTAGCTAATCTAACCCTTGTTACTACAACACAGATGTATACAAATGAGTAAGGACTCACTAGAAGCTCTGCGAACGTTGAATGAAGCGGACATGGCGCGAGCCCTGTTGTCGGGAGGGACGCGGAAGTAGGAAGATGGCCGCTACAGGGCCTGGTGTCGGGGAAACAAAGCATGAGAAATCCACGAATATGAAAGTCATATGATAACAGATATTAAGTTATTTTTTATGGAGTTTTTTCTGTAGGGTACCCAATCAAAATGACGATCCCATGAGGGAATTAAGCGTGCACTTATGATGAGTACTCCACGATACTTCCGCGCGGGCTATTCAAAATGCTGGCGCAGGATGTTGAATGGAGACTATTATTATTAATAGGCAAAGTCGTCAATGATGGAGGGGCCCTATTAAATATATATATATATATATATATATATATATATATATATATATATATATATATATGCGAGAAAGGCATACTGCATATATATACTTTTTTCAATGTGAGTGAGGGAAACAAAAGGCAGAACTATCTGTGGCGAGTGCCTCCCCCAGAGTTAAAAGAGTGACAGGGCCAAAATCAAGGGACGTTCGAGCCAAAATTCCTGGACACAAAGAGTTTGAAGCAATTTAAGTCATAGGAAAAGGGGAAGACTGATTCTGTGAGAGAGTTCCAGAGGTCAGCCGTTGAATATTAGAAAGTCTGAGAATAGCATTTCACTCTTGGGTTGGAGAGTTGCACAGAGTAAAGGTGGGTTTGTGTTGCAAGACAGGTACTACATACCCTACGTAGAGAGTGTGGTATACACTGGGGAAAGCTCTGAGGAACACTGATTATTGTTGTAGCGATAGAATAGCAAGAGAGATGCAACAATGTGGCGAAGAGAGAGAGATTGCAGAGAGTTGGTGAGTGGATGGGAGTTAATGATATGAAAGGCTTTCCTTTCTACTTTGTCTAAGAGTGCGGTGTGAGAGGATCCTCCCCACACATGTGAACAATACTCTGCTGCCTTAGCAAGACTGGTAATATGGTTCTTCCAAGTAAGAGCAGAAGAAAAGGAGACACCGAGAATATTGAGAGAAGATGAAGGATTGATTTTCGTATTGTTGAAGTGTAAGGGATAGTACCAGTGGAAGTTCCGAACGGGTAGTAAGATGAAGAAATTGGGTTTGGGAAGCATTAAAGGTAACAAGGTTTTATCTGCCCCAATTGGAAATAGTAGCTAGATCAGAAGATAAGTGTTGCATGGCTTCATTACGTTTATATTGGAGGGATTGCTGTCTGGGGCGTTCAGGCAAATTAATTGAGTAGTGTAAGCTAGAGTCATCTGCGTATGAATGGATGGGACTGGAGGTACCGTTGAGATAATTTATGAAGATTAGAAAGAGAATGGGAGGTAGGACAGAGCCCTGAGGAACACCGGAGTTGATAGGATGAGGAAATGAGCAATGGCCGTCAACAACCGCAGCTATGGAACGGCCGGAAAGGAAATTAGAGACAAAGGCACAGATGGAGGGATAGAAACCGAAGGAGGGTAGTTTAGAAATTAAATATTTGTGCTAAACTCTATCAAAGGCCTTCGATATGTCTAGTGCACTAGAAAAGGTCTCACCGAAGTTCCGAAAGGAGGATGACCAAGAGTTAGTAAGATATGAAAGAAGATCGCCAGTAGTGCGACCCTTAAGGAAGCCATACTGGCGATTTGAGAGTAGATTAAAAGAAGCGAAATGCCTTAGAAATTTAGATGCAAGAATAGTTGCAAAAACTTTAAAGACAAAAGAGATGAGAGCAATTGGACGACAGTTGGAGGGTTGAGAGCGGTCACCCTCCTTTGGGACAGGTTGAATGAGAGCAAACTTCCAGCAAGAAGGGAAGACGTTAGAGGAGATACAGAGACGTAAGAGTTGCCTAGGCAAGGAGTCAGCACGGAAGCACAGTTTATTAGTACAACAGGAGGAACATCGTCAGGACCGTACGCCTTCTTAGTATTAACCCCAGAGAGGGTAGAAAGTACTTCTTTAGAAGAGATTAGAATATGAGGCATAAGTAGGAGGGAAGGGGGTGGAGAGGAAGGAAAAGCACCGGAATCATCCAAAGTGGAGTTTCTAGCAAAACTTTGAGCAAAAAGTTCAGCTTTGTCAGAGGAAGAAGTGATGGTTGTGCCATCAGAGTGGAAAAGGGGAGGGAAAGACGAGGAAGAAAAATTGTTGGAGAGGTTTTTGGCTAGATGCCAGAAAGCTTGGGAAGAGCTAGAGTTGGATAGTTCAGTGCATTTATTATTGATGAAAGAGTTCGTGGCAAGTCGAAGAACAGATTTGGATTGATTCCGGGCAGAAACATAGGAAGAATGAGATTCTTGAGTTTTAAGGCGTCAGTACCGTTTGAATGCTTCCTCCTTGTTGCCGACAGCAGTAGAATAAGTGTGAGTAAATCAAGATTTTTTTTGCATTAGAGTGAGAGAAAGAAATTGGAATGTATGCTTCTATGCCCAAGAGCATTACCTCAGTAATGTGTTCAGCACTCTCCAAGGGTCCTTGGCCACGGAAGCAAAAGTAATTCCATGGGAAATCAAAGAATTACTGCCGAAGAGCCTCCCAGTTGGCAGCGCCAAAGTGACAAAAGCGCCGCCGGTTGGCAGGATCGGGTGGCCGTACCGGAGAGATAGGTCAGGTGGCAGATATTAGTTTATGGTCAGAGGAGCCCAAAGGAGAGAAAAGATTTATAGTATAAGCAGAAGGGTTAGAGGTTAGCAATAAGTCAATAATGTTGGGCCAATCTCCGAAGCGATCCGGGATACGGGTGGGTTGCTTGACTAGCTGCTCTAGGTCATTTAGGATAGAAAAGATGAAGGCTTGCTCCTCTTGAAGAGGAGAGCCATTGGTGGTGTTGAACGTTGAAATCTCCTGGGATGGCGATTTCTGCGAAAGGAGAGATGGATAGAATGTGTTCCACTCTAGAAGTTTGATAGTCAAAGAATTTTGGATTGTCAGTAGAATTAGGGGAGAGATAAACAGCACATAAATAATTAGTTTGAGAGTGACAAGAAAGCTTTAGCCAGAGAGTTGACAATTCAGAAGGGTCTAAGTTGGGAACACGAGAGAAAGCGAGATTGTTGCGCACATATACGCAACATCCACCTTTGGCTTGAAACTGAGGATAGAGATAGTAGAAGGATACAGAGAAGGGTTTGCTGTCAGTAGTCCCAGACACCGGAGTTTCGGTGAATAAGAGAAGATCAGGGTTGGCAGAGGAGAGGTGGTGTTTCACAAAGTGGAAGCTAGAGGAAAGGCCACGAATGTTGCAGAAATCTAAAGTAAGAGTAAAAGGTAGTGGTCCAGGGCATTTAGGAGAGTCGTTTCGAGGGGTCAATCTGATGGGGGCATTTTTGCCCCCCCCCCCCCCTCACCTGGGGACTCCGAGGCGGGTCGTGATCATGTCATCATGTTTGTTGTTAGAAAAGATATTGTAGTATGTAAGATGTTTGTAATATAATGCACTGATAGGAGGAGAAGGTGTTTTGGAAGGCAGGCTGGGGTGCCCTGAATTTTGATAAGGCTTCAGAGTTATATAGTTAGAGTGGTAATATATTTATTCATTATAAATTTGGTTTCGTAAGTCAGTTAAATCAACTATGAGCTCAATTATAAAACGATAACTGTTACAGCACACTGAGGTTGGGTGCAGTAATATACACATAGTTTATGGACTCAAGTGGGAGTAAATACCATTCAAACAGTAACAAAACAAAAAACAATATGTGTAGGGAGAGAAAGAAGTACGCAACATAATTGAAGTATTTAGTTATGTATGTATTAATATTCGTGGAATATCTAAAGCAATTTCCAGATATGTTTCTCCTGGAACAGAGTGTGGGAGTTTTAATGAATGTTGAAGCTAATTAACTATTGACAGTGTTTAATTTTGTTTATCTGCCTTGGCTTAGTTCGCTCATTTGTTTAACCTTTATATACACTATATATATATATACGACAAGGGTTGGTTCGTGGGGAACCGAATCTTAAGTAGGAACAGGATAACCAAAGTCGCAGTTGTTGTTGTTGTTGTTGTTCCCCAAGCTGCCTGGCCGAACAGCCCCAAGGCCCCGAGCAAGGCCAAGGCCATAACCGAGCGCCCCCACAGAACCCTCCCTGCCGACCACAATAAAGCCTGGGTGACCGAAGCCACTCCATGGCGGGGAGCTGAGGAGGGTGCGGAAACGCCTGGGAAACCAAAGCCCCACCCAGGCCCCTGTGCCCCTCAGCAATTATGAAGAGAAAGTTGAGGGGCAAGGGAAAAATGTGACGCTTTGGCTTCCAATCTTTGTAGATTGGGAGGTCAATCCACGGAAGAGACGTCGTCACTTGAGATCTAGAAAATATATAAGTAAAAGGAACAGTCAGAGGAAGCTATGGGTATGGCAGAGATCGCTCAGTTCTCACTCTGATAGACCAGCCCATCACCACATGACTAGAACCCAATCCTCTCAGCAACAGCTAGGAAAGGCTCTAGAAAGCCGCCTTTGGCGGGGGGATAGCTCGCCTATTTCAACCCCGAAACCCGCCTATAACATTATGAATTTGAAAATACGGGAGACAAAAGACATTTTAAAATTCATAATGTTATTTGATTATTAACTTTAGATACCCTTTCTCGCATTTTAGAGTCCACTGAAGATGACATAAGCTATATCGAAACGTTTGGCAATAAAAACGATGTTGTTTACTGCGACTTTGGTTATCTTGTTCCTACTTTATATATATATATATATATAAAGTCCAAAATTTCACCAAAGAACAATTCCCTAGACTCCTCACACTGGCCGCACATGACAGTTACTTCCTGTTTAACAAGCAAACATTCTCACAGACAGACTATGGGAAGCCCCCTTGGGCCCTCCCTTGCCGGCGCCTTCCTTGCTCACCATGAACAAGTGGTTAAATTACTGTCCTAATCCCTTCAAACCTTTGTTTTACCGCCGCTATGTTGACACATTTCTCGTGTTCAGTGAAAAAAACCACATCCCACAATTCTTAACCTATCGCAACTCAAAGCATGGAAATATCGAATTCACCTCCGAAACCGAATCAAACGGTCGCCTTCCTTTCCTCGATATTGTAATTGATCACTCGAATAACAACTTCTCCACATCCATCTATAGGAAGCCTACATATACCGGCCTAACTACAAAATTGTCCTCCTTCATTCCAATTTCATACAAAAGAAATCTCATATCTATACTAGTCACGAGACCCTTCCTATTATGTTCAAATTACCTTAGCCTCGACTCTGAATTCAAATTCCTGAGAAAGACCCTTTTCGCCAATGGATCGAATCCTACATTGGTAAACAATTGCAACAGCTCCTCCATCCTAAGGAACAACTCACCACAGTAAAGCGAGCTATATTGTATTTCCCTATTTCTTTCACGGGTAAAAGCAGTTTCATATTAAAGAACAAACTAAATACACTCCTAAATGAATTCTACCCTCAGAGTTAAGTAAGCAAGAGTTATTTTCAGACCTACGCAAACAATCAGTAGTCTTCAAGTTCAAAGATATAATACCTAAAGAACTAAAGTCCTCTGTAGTCTACAACTATCAATGTCATTACTGTAATACAATGTGTATAGGTTGCACAAAACGTCAACTCAAGGTACGTATCTTTGAACACAAGGGTAAGTCACATAGAACAAACAGGCCATATTCTAATCCCTTGTATAGCGCCATATGTCAACATGCCCGAGATTTTAATCACCCCCTCCTCCAGGATAACTTCTCAGTTCTCCAGTCGTGTCGATACGGAGAGGCACTCACGATAATGGAGTCCCTAATATCAGTGAAACTAAAACCTTCATTAGGTAGCAATGCAAAATCAACAGACCTCTTGTGTTTTTAACATCTTCATAATGTAAGTTATTTTTCGTGTTTCCATATGTATAGTGTTTAGAAGTGTTGTGATTAGCTTAGAATATTTGTGGTATTTATTATGTCATATATGAATCTTTGTGTTTCTATAATCACCAATTTACGATACGTATTTAGGTTTACCATAGCATTTCTTCATATGTTCATACTATGTAATTTGTCTTAGGCTTTATGAAATTATTGTAATTCACTAGCCTATGATACTAGTGTTTTCTTACAAGTGTGTGTATCTGTTATTTTTAGATTTGCCTGATGATGGAGTGTGTGTGTCTCTGAAACGTTGCAATAAATATAGACAACATGCACGTGCTCTTCTATCACGCCCTGGTGTTTCTCTGCATTATTCGCCTCCGCTTTCCACGGACAAGATCAATAGCTGATTATATATATATATATATATATATATATATATATATATATATATATATATATATATATATATATATATATATGTGTGTGTGTGTGTGTGTGTGTGTGTGTGTGTGTGTGTTTACGTTGATTATATTTAGTTGTTCTGTATATACAGTACTCTATCTCACTCTCTGGGAGTGCATTTTCATTGGTATTTACTTTAGTTTTCAGTAACCTTTCGCATATTCTTAACTACACAATTTATAATTGGGTCCTTTCGAATACATCGTAATTGTTGATGGTATGAAACATGAATGAGACAGTTTGACATCGAATGTTACATCTTGCGCCATGTATATAAAGTTATAAAGATGACAGGCAACCTGCTATCTCCATCCATGTATTAACTTCCTGATTTCCTGCCCCTTGTGGTCCGAAGTAGACAGGCTTAATTGCCCTATGTCAGAGGCAAAAGACTAATTACAATGAGGAAGACAAATCTGGAATCACGTATTGTAAACTTAAGCAAGTCAAATCCAAAAATAGTCTATGGATTTATCAGCAGCAAAAATGTAGTAACATCTCCAATCGGACCACTAACAAATGAAAATAGAGATGATTTTGATGACGAAGTTCAAGTGAGTAATACAGTTAGATAATATTATGCGACAGATTTAATTTCAGAAGATCTAAATTCAGTTCCCCATGTGCACCGTAATAAAAACAATATGATACTCTTTTTTACATTGCAATAACCGAAAGAGTCGTGCTAGATAGTATAGACAAACTCAAACCTAGTGCGTCATCTGGACCTAATAAAGGAGTATTTAAACAATTAAGAGATCGGATTACAAAATGAATGTATTAACCCATTTGTATGACAAATCAATACAGTGCGGTACTGTACTTAAAAATAGAAACTAGCAAATGTAACTCCTATAATTAAAAACAGGAAACAAGTCACTCCCTGGTAGTCCTATCAGTATAGCTTCATTTATTTACAAATTAATTGAAACAACAATCAGAGATAAACTCATTCAACATTCTAGAGAAAGTGAGAATTATTAAGGATTCACCGAACGGCTTTCGAAATATACGTAGATGTTTAACATATCGTCTTGACTTTATCGATAACATTGATAACAAGCATAACAATAAAGCAGTTTACGTGATTTATCCTTATTTCCAGGAAACGTCTAGTTACAATAAAAGTTGATGACATACATAAGAACATAAGAATATAAGATCGCTGGAAACTGCATAAGGCCATGGGGCCCACACGAGGCAGCTCCCATTCACACCCAGCACATATCATCCATATGGGAATCCAACTTACGCTTAAAGCTTTCAACTGTTCCTGAGCAAACCACTGCTCTGGGCAGTCCATTCCACATGTTAACAACTCTATTCACAAACCAGTGCTTTCCTATATCTTTCCTAAATTAAAATTATCTAACTTGAAACCATTAGAGCGGGTTATGTCGCCGTTCTTTAGCTGTAATACTTCATCTATATCGCCCTTATTTATGCCATTTATCCATTTAAATATCTCTATCATGTCTACCCTACATCTTCGTCTTTCTAGTGAGTGCAAGCCTAAGGCTTTCAACCTCTCTTCATATGATAAGTTTCTAATATTATGTATCATTTCCGTCATTCTTCTTTGGACTGCCTCTGTAATAAGGGCATCAACATTGGACAGCATAGTCTAAATGGGGTCTTACTAGTGCTAAGTATAGTTTTAAGAAACCTTCAGCAGTCCTGTTGCTAACACTCCTAGATATGAATCCTATAACTCTATTTGCCTTGTTCCTAACACTTATATTTTGTTTTCTGGGTTTCAGATCATTACTAACGAGCACCCCCAGATCCTTCTCACACTCTGAGTTATCCAATTATACATTGTCTAGTTTGTATTTCGCTTCTAAATTAAGATTTCCAATAATTAATACCTTACATTTGTCTACATTGAAACTCATCTGCCAATTTATGGACCACTCATGCAAATGATCGAGATCCTTTTTTTTTTTTTTTTTTTTTTTTTTCTATATTCCAACTTACTTCCTCTCGGGCATAGGCTGAGAGCCTTAACATTCACCGCTTTACAATGAACAGTAAAGCCCGTGAGGTCTTGTTCCAGTCTAGGGAGTGAGACACGTGAAGCACGTAGAGTACAACGAGCACCTGCCATCTTGCCTTCACATGAGGTACGGTGCTCACTCATGGCCCGAAACGACCCCATCTCTGAAGCCACCTCGTTCCCGTGCTTCACTGTCTCACCCCCTACACTCGGACTCTCACACTTACACACACACAACGCCACCTGTTGAGCAGATAACTCACCAGGCATTGCACCCCTATAGCATATTTTGAATATGGGAATATTCATACAGTGCTATTTAATCAGGGAACAATGAGGGTATTTTATTGACGTTTCGGTGGGCTTGTGGTAATGCACTGATACTAGGTACGGCACAAATTTAATCCCAATAATATCTTCCCATTGATACATCGGGATTTGAACCCGGGACCTTTGGATTACCAGGCCAGTGGCAAGACCACTCCACCACACCTCCCCTAAAGACTTTCCCTGTCGCTAGCTGACTCTATATTATCCTACCCATTTTAGTATCATCAGCCAATTTACTGATCCTACTCTTTATGCCTAAGTCAAGATAATTTATGTAGATAATGGAACAGAAAGGGCCCTATAACCGACCCATGGGGGACCCCACTTTTAACTAAATACAGTCCGATTTTACACCATTGATACTAACTCTCTGATTCCTACCAAGCAGCCATGACCTAATCCACTTGAGGAGCATCCCCCCAATACCATGTCCTTCTATTTCCTTAACAGCCTTCCATGTGGAACTCTATCAAAGGCCTTACTGAAGTCTAAGTAAACTAGATCATATGACTTGTTGTTTACTACCGCTTCATATACCTCGGAGAAAAAACTGAGTACATTTGTTAGGCAGGATCGTCCTGGAGTGAATCCATTTTGAGAGGGTTTAATTAACTTGAACATTTCTAAGTGCTTTCTAATTTTTCTGGCAATAATTGATTCTAGCAATTTCCCTATAAATGATGTGAGACTAATGGGTCGGTAATTTGATGCTATGGACTTATCACCTTTTTTAAATATCGGAATTATATTTGCAAGCTTCCATGAATCAGGAACTAAGCCTAAATCTAGTGAATTATTAAATCGATGAGTTAATGGGTAACTTAATTTGTCCTTGCATTTTTGTAATACCCTAGCATACACCTCATTTGGACCTGGAGATTTCTGAGGTGTTAGTTTATCTATTTCCTTAATTACTTCGTCACTAGTGACCTGAACTTTGCTTAATATGTCGTCTATACTACCGTTAAAAACTTAGTTGTCTACTGGAACTTGATCTAAATTTTCGTTTGTAAAAACAGAAAGGAAATTACTATTTAGAGTATTACACATTTCTAACTCATCATCTGTAATCTCACCTATCACATTCTTAAGGGGCCCTACTGTATCCATTACCTTAGATTTATACAATTGATAAAATGCTTTAGGGTTGTTTTTGGATTAATTTGCTACCTTGATTTTGTAGTTTCTTGTGTCCTTCCTAATTTCCTTCTTTACCTGCCTCGACAAGTTATGGTGGTATCCTATTAGGTGGATTTCGCCTAGCTGGATTTTGCTGTACACACCTCTCTTTCTACCTATAAGATCTAATAATTTATTATTCATCCATTTTGGTTGGTTTGAATGTGATATAAATTTTCTTTTTGGTATATACTGTATCTATCTTGTTCGCTCTGTAAGGCAGAGATGAATTGATTATACACACTATTTAGGTTTTCAGTTGGCTGTCTACCTATCTCAGCTGTGTGACCTACCTGGCCCCGACCTCTCTGTTCTGCTGGAACTACAAGGATACATACTACGTTGGGTTGAGGACTGGCTAACTGGAACGAGTAGTAATAAATTGTAAGGCCTCTAATTGGTCAAATGTCACAAATGGCGTGCCTGAGGTATCAGTGTTTGTACAGTCGGTCAAAGTTTCAGCTGACCTACCCTCGCTCTGGGGCTCGCAGAATGAGCTGGCAATACTGGTGCAGTGGTGCAGGGATACCACTTGCCATTAATGTGTTACCTGTGTCTGTCCTGTATATTACTGCAAACTAGACTATGTAATGTTCACGTTGTGAAGACTAAATGCTCCTTCATTAAGCAGTCACCAATAAAACAGAAATATGTATTCATATAAAATCGAGTAAAGTATGTTGTGGCAGCCAGCAGGTTTTATATGCGTTGCCTATCACTGGACATAATAACTTTAATATTTAAGCATATCAACGAACTTTGGTGAATGTTCGGGATCATGCATAGCGATGTATGCATTTGTATTTGAGATAGACTTACTTTCCCTTGTTTAGCATATGTTCTAACAATGATATAGCCGAAATCAGATCTACCAATCCCAATCTTTGTACACCAGTATTGCCAGATAATTCTGCGAGCCCAAGAGCGAGGGTGTGTCAGCTGGAACTTTGACCAACTGTACCTGTACTTTTGTTAATGTATATCTAGCAATATATAATAATATGTAGTAATATATGGCTTTGCAGGTGATACTAACAGTTCAAGCACAGTAGTTTCTCTATACCATGATCAATAAATTCACATGTTTTTAGATAAATTAAGAAACTGGGCTAATAATCTGGCAAATGAATTTCAATACTGATAGATGTAAACTAATCCATATAGGCTACAGGAATGATAAACTAAACTATTTAGTGACATTAAATCAGCTCAAAAGCACCGACAAAAGAAAAGAAAAAACATGTTTAGGAGTAACAGTATCACACAATTTAAAACCAAATTAGAAGTGTTGTGAAGTAGTAAAGGGGAAGTTATTTTATTTATGTATATATTTGTTATTATTACCGGTATATATATATATATATATTTGTCCCAGTTTGCTCCCTAAACTTCTATCAAGCTTATAACAAAACATCCCCGAGATCTCCCTTAGAAACAAATGTGTACATTTTCGGTAGAAAAATGTTGTGGCCGAAGGCCGACTCCTAAATCACAGGTTCGATATCGCTCGCCACAACAAAACAAAGCGACACATAAATGACACGGAAGATCTAAAGATTGACGAAGAAATTACCGAAAATCTTTATAAACAAAAATAATAAAAAACAAGAATGGGGCTAAACATGAAGGAGAAGGAGGTCAAGTAAAACGAAACACCTCCCCCTAAAGCAAACACAATTATTGGTGAATCATATATCCCGCTGTCTAACTACTATCACAAATGAATAGTCAACCTCTAACTCGACAAATCTCAATCATTGTAAATAAAGTGGGGATATATATATATATATATATATATATATATATATATATATATATATATATATATATACAGGGTGTTTCATAAATGCCTTTCATAAATTTCAGAATGAATAGACCTAGCAATAATAAATATACTTTACTATGTGACGGTTTTGGAAATTTCTCATATTTACCGGGATATTACACATTTTAGTTTAAATAGGAAAGTCTAGGGGATGAAAACGATCAGTAGATTACCATCACCTCAATTACTTTATTTTGTCATAAATGTTTGAACATCAATGTATTTTACAGTATTTACAATAGTTGCTCGAAGTTTCTCCCACCCTCGTTGATACAGGCTTGGGCTCGGCGCATAAGAGACTGTCGCACTCTTTCAAATATCCCTGGTGTGTTTCTTACTTCTCTGCATGCCTCTTGAACTCGTTGCCACAGTTGCTGACGGGTGTTGATTTGTGTAGCATACACCCTGCTCTTCAAGTGTCCCCAAAGATAAAAGTCAAGTGGAGTTAGGTCCGGTGATCTAGGTGGCCAGGCGATGGGACCACGACGGCCTATCCACTTATCAGGGTACATAACATTAAGGAAATCCCTCGTACCTCGTGCAAAGTGAGCTGGAGCCCCATCCTGCATGAAACAACATTTGTCTACGTGTTCTGAGAGGCACACCTTCAAGTAGTATGGGTAAGTCATCCTGAAGAAATCTGGTGTACACATTGCCTGGAAGTCGTTGTGGTAACATAAAAGGTCCGATTAGATGGTCACCAAGAATACCGGCCCAAACATTAATCGAAAAACGTTCCTGATGTCCCCTCGTTGTTGTTGCATGTGGATTTTCTGCTGTGATGCTGTTCTGAGGTGATGGTAATCTACTGATTGTGTTCATCCCCTAGACTTTCCTATTTAAACTAAAATGTGTAATATCCCGGTAAATATGAGAAATTTCCAAAACCGTCACATAGTAAAGTATATTTATTATTGCTAGGTCTATTCATTCTGAAATTTATGAAAGGTATTTATGAAACACCCTGTATATATATTGTTACGTATCTTGATCCTCAAGTGGTTAACTTGATGAATCTAGATAGCACAGAGATATATATTAAGGGATCAGTCAGCTGAAGGCAAAACAAAAGTAAAATCTAATACAATTATTTCCTGTTGTTGCTTCCTTTCCTTTTGGATCTTAGGACTTAGTATCCTTTATTGACTGATACTCTTTAATTATGAAAACTACTGAAACTAATTAAAGTCATGTAGTATTTATAAAGAATTATTATTTAACCGAAGCTTAGTAGGCTATGGTTATTAACCGAAGAAGTTATATCTAAAGAAGGACTATTAATTCTATAAAAGTCTTGAAAGATAAATATTAAAGTAAGAATATTTCAGTCTCTTACCCTTTTTGAAATGAAATGATAGTTTTCTTATATGTCCTTTTATTTATATTTAATGTAGTTATTATTCTTGGTTCTTGTCTTACGTTAATAGTATTATATTATTATCATCAGGATTAACATCAAAGTCACATAAAAAGTTAGATATATATTTAATAATTAGTTAAATGTATTTCTTAACCACGTAACATTGAGGTTTGATTATGAGTAAATTAAGTTACAGGATCGCTTCATAGATTCGATTCAGGTCTCACTAAAATAATATGAAAAGCAAAAATAATATTTTGAAGCTAAAAGAATTTTCTTCAGCTTAGGAAATCACTAGAAGTAATATTAACACAGCCATGTTAGTCTAAGGCGATATTACTAATATGAGACAATAGCATCACCGTACTAAGCACCGTTAAGCAATGTAAGCTTAATTAAAAGAAAATGAAAGAACTCGTAAGTATTAATATAAAACAATAGTATTACTTTCATCATAACCCAATTACTTAGAGTTGCTTTAGTCCACAAGTCAGTCAACTAAAATAGTTAGGTACATCATAGTAGCGTTAACGTTAATTCCCAATCAAATATTTAAGTACATAAATAGTAGCGTTAACGTTAATTCCCAATCAAATAGTTAAGTACATAAATAGTAGCGTTAACGTTAATTCCCAATCACATAGTTAAGTACATAAATAGTAGCGTTAACGTTAATTCCCAATCAAATAGTTAAGTACATAAATAGTAGCGTTAACGTTAATTCCCAATCACATATCTCACTAACCAACATAACGTAAGTGTTTACACGGAACACACTTAACACACACTTATATAATCTGACTGACAGTCACAATCCCATTATAATACTTCACCCCGTCTTCCTCCAGCTGCAAGTTCACCTTCCCCAACTCCAAATGAGACTGATTTGAATGCCCACTACTCGGGTCTTATATACTAAACAATGATGGTGTAGGAACGAATCAGGAGGCGAGTGATGGTGTGCGCCCCTATCATAGCTCCTCGAGTTGCATAGCTGGTGCGTGGACCAATGGGGTCTCCTGGCGTCGATCATACGTCATAGCGTCGGGTCATCAAAGTAGTTTGCAGGGTCCCCTATGACGCACGCAGGTGTGAAGGCTTGTTTGCTGGTATGCGGACGAGCTGGTTTCCCCACTCGCTAGTCTGCTTCACCGCTTGCTGGTTTCCCACTCGCTAGTTCGCTCGCTGGTCTGCTTCACCGCTTGGGTAGTTTGGCACTCCTTCAACTCTAATTCTAACTCTTAAATTAACATACAGGGCTCCGTATGTCAGAATATATATATATATATATATATATATATATATATATATATATATATATATATATATATATATATTTTCTTTAATACATACGAGGTTGAAAGAAATGTCAATTTCTGCGTTGGAAATTTTATTATTCAAAGTTTCCAGGTCTCTGATGAGTTTTCGCTGGGTGGCAGAAAGTAGATGAAGGAGATGAGCAAAATTCATGGTGGTACAGGGTTACATAAATGTAAATGATGATACAGGATATACGACGCGTTTCACTGGACAACCAGCATTATCAAGTAAGGATGGAATGATATAAAAGGTAAACAGGAAGGGTATATATAGAGGGTGGAGGGTGTTTACCTCTATATATATCCTTCCTGTTTACCTTTTATATCATTCCATCCTTACTTGATAATGCTGGTTGTCCAGTGAAACGCGTCGTATATCCTGTATCATCATTTACATTTATGTAACCCTGTACCACCATGAATTTTGCTCATCTCCATCATCTACTTCCTGCCACCCAGCGAAAACTCATCAGAGACCTGGAAACTTTGAATAATAAAATTTCCAATGCAGAAATTGCCATTTCTTTCAACCTCGTATGTATTAAAGAAAATTTATTACCTGGCTTTACTAACATATATATATATATATATATATATATATATATATATATACTGTATGTATATAATTTAATTATATACTGTATATATGTATATATATACCCAGTTTCTCTACATATTTCGTGTCATCATGTTTCTTGCGTTTGCTCTCTCTCAATCTCATTCTCACTCACACTCTCTCTGTATTATTCTCACACTCTCTCTCTTATCCCCTCCACCACCTCCATTCACCCGTACAATCCAGCGCCCTTCCTAACATTTCAATTTCTCTCCCAACACGACTGTCATATGGGAACGCCTGACAGCGAATTTGTCCATGAAAGCTTTTTAAATTGAACCGGGCCATTAGTAGAATAGCTTTTTTGTCGTAAGCCTAGCATTCCATTTTGTAATATGTTTGATAGATTTACTTCTACAATCCCTTATATACTTGTATATTGTTTTATATCTATCCAGCCGTCCTGATCTCCAAGGACAGTGGCCACTGACGAATCACCTCCATATAACGAGGTAATTAATTCGATTCTCTCGCTTAATTTCGAAGGAGGGGTGCTAGATAAACCGCCCACTATGGTTCAAAATGTTGTTCTATTCATAATAATGGTATTAAACTTTCGTACTACCCCATATAAATTGTAATCATATTGTTAATTTTGTACTTAATATTTACTCTTAGAAAATTCCTTTTGCTATTTATTGTTTCACTTTGGGTCAGGATGGGTGTCTTAGAGTGGATATGGTGGGATTAAGAAATGGCATCACATTATTTGAATATATTTAACTAATCCCATTATCATGTCTCTTACTATTCAATAATAACACAAAATAGTATATGTGCAGTATATTTCTATTCTGTTTTTGCCAGACGACGTAATTCCCGAGAAAGGTTAGCCATGAACATTAGGCGTTTTTCAAGAATCGCTAGGTCAAGTTGACCAGGCTTGTCATCAACCAATAACATTTTGACAGTTCGGGCTCGATCCGCCTACCCTTTGATCAGCAACCAACGCCCTGCTGACTATGCCACGGCTCGCGATTATGTAGTATGTAGTATGCGACTGCACTATGTAGCAACCTAAAATACAGTATAACTATGATGAATATTCTATAAGAACGCTATCGCACATGCATTTTGATATATCGTATAAACTTCAATTTCATGTGCAATTTAATAGCTGGAGCCATTTTTCTATATATGCAAGAAAAGTATGTTCATTCATCTATGTAAGGTTTCATATTGGTTCGCCTCTATCCGTTCATTTATTCGTTTCCGTTTTTATAGTGTCAAATTCTTCATTGACTTATCTCTCTCTCTCTCTCTCTCTCTCTCTCTCTCTCTCTCTCTCTCTCTCTCTCTGTATATATACAGTGCATAATATTTTATATATATATATATAATATATAATCAAGCTTAATGCCTAAATTACTGAATATTCAAGTAATTGTAAGGACATTAATTAACAAAGACGATAAATGATTTGATAATGAATAAAATGTATAAGGATGGGGATAAATCGTACAAGTAAGAAACTGTACTAAATAACTGTGTACATGTGTTTTCAATTATTTTCAATTGTAAATGTGCATAAATACACATGACAGCTTTTCGGTTGGAAACTGAATTGATATATAAATAGTATGACCGTTAACCCTTTCAGTTCCGATGACATCCTTTTCATTTTATTCTGACAACTATTTAGTCAGCTTAAAGAGGGCCTCCAGCAATACACAGGCTTCGAACTATCAAATTTAACACTTTTTACAACCATCTATCCTTGTGAAAATGCTCATAATCATCAAAATATTGGCTAACTAGAATTAAATTAAATGGACGTCGCCCGTACAAACGGGGTTAAGAGGGAGGTAGTTGTTTTTCATGCCTATGTTTAGCCCCATTATTTTTTTAAGACATTCGTTCCATCAGTTTGGCGATTTTAAGACTTTTCTCCCCATTTCTTTGTAAACATAAAGACCTCGCGTGCCATTTAGGTGTCGATCTTTTCCTGTAGAGTGATAGCGAGCATGTAATTCTTGGAGGAACCGGCCTTCGGCCGGGAATTTTTTCTACCGAAAACTGTACAAATCTATGTTGAAGGGGGGGAGGGAGGGGAGGGAGGGGAGCTAGGGAGTGTAATTTTAAACCTGATGGAGGTCTAGCAAGAAAACTACAATATATATATATATATATATATATAGTAGACCACAAACAACCACGACCCTCTTAATGTATCTTAAATTTGTTCATTCGATGTTGAAGTCAGTTCTTGGACAACAGGCTGATTCACAGGAGACTTCCATGCGCGCAAGACAGCTATTAAATACCTTGTTCTAAGGGGGCAGGGCTTGTTTTTTGGTCAATGTGTTTATATATTATTATATTTTTTAGTGTACTCGCTTGACCTCCATCAAACTTCAAATACCACCACCTAGGCTCCCTTTCAAGATAAATCTGTACAATTTTCGGTAGAAAAACGACCGAAGGCCTGTTCCTACTAAAATTACGGGGTCGATATCGCTCGCCAGGAAAAATATCGACACCTAAATGGCAGAAAAGGTGTTAATATTGACAAAGAAATGGGGCGAAAGGTCCTAAATTCAACAAACTAATGAAACGAACGTCTTAAAATCTCTAAACAAATATGCTATACATGAGGGAGCAGGGAGTCCATAACAACCGACTACCTCCCCCTTAAGTCGTTTGTATTAACCCTTTGAGGATTTATTCTGGCTAATATTAGATGAATTTATTCTGATTAGGAAGAGTATATGAAAATCAGAGGGTTATTTGAGATAGTCTTGAGTCTGTTAATTCCCACAGATCCTTCCTAGGCTGCAAACAATCGTCTCATGATAACCATAATAGACTGTTAAAAATCATCATAATCCTCAAGTGGTTAATTATATCAAGTTATATGTGTGCTCCATAGTTCCCTGCATGCATCTGGAAATGTTCAACCCTTTCAGTACCTGTGCCATCCTTTTAACTTTACTCTGGCTACTAATGGACGATTATATCCAGTTTAAAGGGCCTCCAACAGTTAGCAAGCTTCGAACTATCTCACTTTAACAAGTTTTACTACGAAAAATCCTTCTTAAACTGTACAGAATCGTCTAAATATAGCTAGAACAATATATGTAAGAAGTTGACAGTACAAAATGGGTTAAGCATTCGTAACCACTGGTGTAAGGGAAGTTATTAATAGCCAAAACTATACTTCTTCATTCAAATTTGACTATTCCTCCAACACTCAAGTCGGTCCTTAAAAAGGCGGTGTTACATGAGCGGGTTTTCTTCAATTCTTACGGGTATTTGTTGTAGCCTGGCAGTTTCGAAATGTAAGTTTTGTTTTCAGAATTCAGCTAACTAACAAAATCGACCTTCAGTCTAGTTTCCGATTCCAGTGCGCAAGAGGCTCAAAATATTACTAGAACAAATTGTTCATACAAAATTGTCGTAAAATGTGCTCGTGTGACACTGGCTTAAGCAACATTGCCCCCTGTTGCTAAACTGTTTAACAAAGTCCAATTTTCCAAAAGGTGAGATTACGGAGACGTTTGTTATTTGTTGGTATCTATGTATTCAATAATATACTTTTTAGTTTCCACCGCTAGGTCTCCATTAAGCTTTAAAAAACACACCCAAAAAAAAAATCCCAAGATAAATTTCTACATTTTTTCGGAAGAAAAATTTCCCGGCCGATGGCCGGTTCCTCACAAAATCAACACCTAGATGGTACGAAAGGTCTTAATTTTTACAACAAAATGGAGTGAAAGGTTATGCAATCGTCAAACTAATGAGGTGAACGTCTAATATCTCATGACTAATGGGGCTAATCATGAGGGAGAAGGAGCTCCATAAAAACCTTGAGATGACTGAGTTGCAAGCTGCCACATTAGCAACCCCCTCAGATACACTCCTTAACCGGGAAGAGACTCAACCAACCAGAGTCAGGATTGCCCAAATAAGGAGAGGAAGAAGAGAACGAGGAAAGGGACCCACATCCAGAGCGAGAATATGGTAACGCAGTCCCCCGTCAATAATATGCGTTCTCCATGGGACCAACAAACAACACACCACGTCAACGCCACCTACCGGGACCTTCAGGAAGTGCAGGGCCACTGACTGACCATAACCTGTTTCTAGACCAATGACAGGGACCCTCCCTGGACCAATCACAGAATCCAGGATGCGTCAAGGAGATGTACCAAACCCAAGAACCAAATATGAATTAAGATGAGGAAGAATTTATACTAATTCCTCATCAAACCCCAATATCACTATTTGTACAGATGGAACCAAAAGAAGCATCTCTACAGTAAAGAAAATTACCTGTAACCACAACAAGTGATAACTAAATAATAACGGAAGCCTGGCATGTAATGTTGAAAAGCAGGAGAAAGACGAATATCCTGCAAAACATTTATCCTGCAATCATGCAGGATTTCTAAAATAGAAGTACTATCTTAAGATATATACATGCCCATATATTCCGATGTCCATTGTATTTTTAAGGCCATTATTAGCTGCACAGTAATTAAAAGATCGAAAACCCCATGCCCCTACTATTCCGAGATGAAGTAAATTAGGTTCAAATTATAATCCAAAAATAAAAATAGCCTGACTGAAATTATCATCGGGAGGCAAAAACATAAGGAAATACCTTCCACTAACATTAGCTTTTAGTGGGTAGAGTACTATGTCGGAGTTACTTCTAAATAGGGCTAGCCATTCTCCCTATAAGAAGTCAACGAGTGTGGCGACCCAGCAGTGTTAGAGGAACTAGAAGCTACTGTCTCTAGTTGTGTGAGATAGGCAGTTCCCATTGGTGACCAGACGAAGGAGGAAATACGGAAGAAATACGAGTCTTAACGTCGACCAGATCCCCTCTCTTGGATATCACTTCGCTTCACCACCCATACCAGTGTCTCTGTGTTGCTATGTTTTGGGGATTATTGTGAAGGTAATATAAAATATGCGAGTGTTCAATTAAACTTTGTTTTAGAGGCCATCTCTGGACTCTCCTTGCCCAACTTGTTCGGGTAGTACGAGAACCTGACTTCTATCTGTGCAGTTGATTTATTTATGTATTAATTGTAATCTAACCAATCTAGGTCAACCTATGATATTACTTGTATTTTTCACTTGTGCTAAAGAACCAATACTGTACGTAATACTTAGTGAATGCTCACACATTTGATTCAGTTGTGTTATTATTGATTGAGTGTCCAAGTTCGAAGTGGAGTGTGTAACGAGAGTAATTTTCCTTCCTTAAACTTAATCTCAAACTCAGGACAGTGCTTCGTCCATTTTATATAAGAGATCATTAGTGTATTAGTTCGCCCATTTTCAAAGTAAAAACCCGTTCCGTTGAGTTCGAATTAATCTATGTTCAAGATTTCTAATCTATATTAATTCTTGTGAATAGTCTGACCAAATACGAAACCCGGTTAATGATATTATTTCGCAACCAAACTTAGGAATTCAGATTGTATATTCCTGTATTCAATAGCCTTATATTCTGGCTTATTATAAGATACTACTTTGTTCTGTGTCTTAATAGTTTTCTATACTTTATCAACCTGTATTCGGGTTATTATAAATCGCTACTTTGTTCTGTGTCTTAATAGTTTTCTATACTTTATCAACCTGTGTTCGGGTTATTATAAATCGCTACTTTGTTCTGCATCTTTATTTTATTTCCAGCAGTTTGTTAATTCATTGCAACTGTCTGCATCAGCCTTTATTTTGGCTATTCAAAGTCGCTACTCCGTTCTGCGATTTTATTTTATTTACAGTAGTTTGTTAATGCATTCAAACTCCTGTACTAGCCCTTATTTCGGCTATCTATCTGTCACTACGTTGTTCTGTGTCTGATTTTATTAACAGTAGTTTGTTAATTCATTTAAACCAACTGCTTATATAGCTAATATTACGCTATAATGTGGAGCAGGAGATCCAATGTCCAAAAGATGAAAACTTGGCCTTGAAACTAGGCATGGTGGAGAAGAAGAGTGAGGCTAGTTTTCCTAGGGATCGTGAAACTCCCTGGAATGTGGTTGCGACAAGTGCAACGACCTGCAAGCTGAAAAGGGACCCACTCAAGACCAGCAATAAGTTCATCACCTTACCTGTTGAGTGTGATGGAGAACAAGTGAAGGATAGCGAGGCTGGGAGTGATAGCGAGGCTGGAGTGTTTCCAGGGGCGAGGAAAACACGAGTAAGGGAGGCAAGGAAACTACAAATAAAGGTAAGTGTAAGCTTATCAATGTTGTTGGAGACTCTATGGTTAGGTATTTAGGTGACAATCTCTCCACCAAAGTTAGGAAGCTGGAGTGTCTCCCCGGGGCAGGTATAGGTAGAGTTTGTGAGAGATTGGAGGACGTCATTGACGACTTTGGAGATAAACCCATAGTCGTACTTAGTGCAGGTAGCAATGACGTGGGAAAGCTTACCAGTGTTGAACTGCGTAAGTTGTATAGGGTAGCCTTAGATAAGATTAGGATGAAGGGTGGGATTCCCATTGCTTGCTCTATCTTGCCAAGAAGAGGTGTCAGACGTGAATGGTTGTCCAGAGCAATTGGTTTTAATTGCTGGCTGGCAAAGCTGTGCAAAGAGTTGTCATTACCATTCATAGACAACTGGAGCCTCTACTACGGTAACGATAGCTTGTACGCAAGGGACGGGGTGCATTTAAGTAGGAAAGGGATAGGGATGCTAGGAAAGTTAGTTGATAGAGCAGTTGAGGTGGGGTTTTAAATTGGAAATGCCCCATCAAAAGAAAACAAAAGAAATTAGGTGATAGAAAAAATAGTCAGGAAAGGAAATTAGATGTTATTAATAACAGTGAAACAATATGTGACAATGCAGTAATAGAAGTTAGTCATATAAATAGTGGTACAATATCTACCTTAGTACAAGATAATAACAACAGTCAAATAGATACTAATAGAAGAAAAGAAGGTCCACCAGACACCAGTAAAAGAAATACATTGAGATTATATTACACAAACTGTAGGAGTTTATGTAATAAAATGGACGAACTTAGAGCACTTGTTAGCAATGAAAATATAGACATAATAGCGCTTACTGAAACATGGATTAATACAGAATCCAAGCATTTTTTAGCATTATTTGATATACCAGGATATAGTTTGTTTAAATATGACCGAGCAAGTAGGAGGGGCGGCGGTATAGAAGTGTTTGTCACGAGTTCATTAAAATGCTGTACTAAATCAGGTATTAGGCTAAATAATGATAACGAAAGTGTTTGGGTAGAGGTTAGCCAAGGTAGCGAGACCATAGTTATTGGAGTAATTTATAGACCACCAAATATGAGTAGAAATGAAAGTAAATTTTTATGGCAGGAAGTGAAAATAGCGTCAAGGTTTAGCAATGTGTGCATTATGGGGGATTTTAATTTTCCGAAGATAGATTGGCAGCATCAGATCGGCGACTCAGATTCTGAGGAGTTTATTGAGGCGGTACAAGATAGTTTTTTATTTCAATTCATTGACTCGCCGACTAGAGGTAATAATATCCTTGATTTAGTTCTCAGTAATAATGAACATATGATAAATAATGTTGAGATAGGGGACCAACTAGGAAATAGTGACCACAAATCTATTTATTTTAATATACAATGGACAGGAATTGCTAAAGAGAATCCGTCACTTATCCCAGATTTCAGAAAAGCCGATTATGGTGGGATAAGAAGAGCCTTAAGGGTGGACCCTATTGTTAAACAATTAAGTCAGGATAAGCCAGAGTTAAGCTTGACAGCTACATATGAACAGTTTATTTCTTCACTTCACAATGCGCAAAATAAATATATCCCCAAAAGAAGATTTAGATCGATACAGAACCAACCAAAATGGATGAATAATAAACTAATAGATCTTATAGGAAAAAGGAAAGGAATATATAGAAAAAATAAGAAAGGCGAAACTCACCTACTTATTTACTATCAGACTCTATCAAGACAGGTCAAAAAGGAAATTAAGACAGCAAAAAGAAATTATGAAATAAGGATAACCAACAACTCAAAAAATAACCCTAAAGCTTTTTACCAACTATATAAATCTAAAGTTAGAAATGTAATAGGCCCCCTTAAAACTTCGATAAGATAAATAACAGAAAATTATTTAGAAATGTGCAGTACATTAAATAGTCAGTTTCTATAAGTTTTCACAAATGAAAATTTGGCACAGATTCCAGAAGTCAGTAAGATATATAGCGATAGTATAGAAAATAGGTTAAGTACGGTTACTATAAGTAGAAATGATGTGCTTAAGGAAATTGACAGACTGAAGCCTCAGAAATCACCTGGTCCTGATGAGGTATATGCTAGAGTATTAACCCCTAAGTGTCGGCGCGCAACATAAGTCGAGTATAATAAATCTGGACTATCTGGCGGCGAGCGACATAGGTCGTGTGGCAATTTCAGCACGTAATGTTGCTGAGAGAGAGAGACAAGTGGTGGCAGGAGAGTAGCGAGCGTATGACTGCTCCAGATCACCGCGGCGAACCTACTGACACGAATCCCACCTCCTCCCTCCCTCTCTCACTCGCTACATACTAAATTGTATGGGGAAAGTACCGAATTACATGCTTTTTGCACTCGCGTTGCGCGGTTGTTGCAAGAAAACTAGACGTCATAAAAGGATCGTTATGGTGTCATTGGAAAGCTCTGTTTATGCCCTTTCAGGGATAGATACTTGTTTTACGCTCTGGGTCTTATTTAGGCATGAAAATGATCACGTAAACAGCCCTATTTTGGCTAAAAACACCCCGCTGGGCGGTACATATAAATAAACCGCTAGCCCGCTAATCTAGTGTTAAAAGAATGCAGAGATGAGTTAAGTTACCCATTAACATTTATTTTTAACAAATCATTAGAAACAGGTATAGTTCCAGAAGCTTGGAAGCTTGCAAATGTAGTTCCGATCTTCAAAAAACGTGATAAATCCATAGCATCAAATTATCGTCCCATTAGTCTCACTTCAATCATAGGAAAGCTACTAGAGTCAATTATTGCTAGAAAAATGAGAAACCACTTATAAACATTTAACTTAATCAATTCTTCTCAGCATGGATTCACTCAGGGACGTTCTTTTTTTTTTTTTTTTTTTTTTTTTTTTTCTATGTGATTGAGGGAGGCAAAAGGCATAACTGCCTATAGCGAGTGCCTCCCCCATAGTTGAAAGAGTGACAGGGCCAAAATCAAGGGACGTTCGAGCCAAAATGCCTGGACACACGGAGTTTGAAGCAATTTAAGTCATAGGAAGAGGGAAAGACTGATTCTGGGAGAGAGTTCCAGAGCTCAGCTGTTGAGTAGAAGAAAGTTTGAGAGTAACGTTTCACTCTTGGGTTGGAGAGTTGCACAGAGTAGGGGTGGGATTGAGTTGCAAGACGGGTACCGCGTGCCCTACGTAAAGGAGGTGGTATGCACTGGGATAGCTCTGAGGAACACTGATTATTATAGTAGCGATAGAATAGCGAGAGAGATGCAACATTGCGGCGGAGAGAGAGAGATTGCAGAGAGTTGGTGAGTGGACGGGAGTTAATGATACGAAAGGCCTTCCTTTCAACTTTGTCTAGGAGAGCAGTGTGAGAGGAACCTCCCCACACATGTGAACAATACTCAATACTAATTTGCTTAGCTTTTTCTCAGAGGTATATGAAGCAGTAGATAATGACAAATCATATGATATTATATATTTAGATTTCAGTAAAGCTTTCGACAGAGTCCCTCATGAGAGATTGATGAGAAAGGTTGAGACGCATGGAATAGATGGGGCGTTGTTAGGATGGATTAGGGCATGGCTAATTGGTAGGAAGCAGAGAGTCAGCATAAATGGTACTAAGTCAGAGTGGGGATCAGTGAAGAGTGGTGTCCCCCAGGGATCTGTATTGGGCCCTCTGTTATTTATCATATACATAAATGACCTAGATTTAGGTATAACTAGTAGGATAAGTAAATTCGCAGACGATACCAAAATAGGGAGACCGATAGATTCAGATAGCGACATAGAGTGTCTCCAAAGGGATCTAGATACCTTACACAAATGGTCAGTAAAGTGGCAGATGAATTTTAACATTGACAAATGCAAGGTATTAAAGATAGGGAAGACGAATACTAATGCAAAATATAAACTAGCTAATGCTGAATTAGAAAACTCAGACTGCGAGAAAGATTTGGGTGTGTTTGTTAGCAACGATTTGAAACCTAGAAAACAGTGTATAAGCGTATGTAACAAGGCAAACTGGATTCTGGGGTTCATCTCAAGGAGTGAGTAACATAACTGCCGATGTTATCTTGAAACTTTACTTGTCATTAGTGAGACCTCATATGGATTAGGCTGTCCAATTTTGGTGTCCTTATTACAGAATGGATATAGATTCCTTGGAGAGAGTACAGCGAAGAATGACAAACATTATTCATAATATTAGAAATCTACCATAAGAAGAAAGGTTGAACAAATTAGGCTTACATTCGTTAGAAAGACGCAGAGTTAGAGGGGATATGATAGAAGTGTTCAAGTGGTTCAGTGGGGTAAATAAAGGAGACATGAAAAATGTACTGAAGCTCAGTGATAGCGAAAGAACTCGAACAAATGGTTATAAATTAGATAAATTTCGTTTCAGAAAAGATATAGGCAAATATTGGTTTGGTAACAGAGTTGTAGATGGTGGAATAGGCTACCAAGTGATATAGTGGGATCAAGAACGATAGGGAGCTTTAAGATAAAATTAGATAGGCATATGGACGAGATGGGTTGGATGTGAGGGGGATCTACCAGGTGTGGTCCAATCGCCGCTCAGCAGACCCTCATTAATGTTAATCTCTGACCGTTTTGGTGGAGTCAGTACTCAAGGTATTAGTGAGCTGGGCCTATAATTGGGCCTTGTAATTGGGGTTGGGTGTGACAGGGATCTGCCTTGTATGGGCCGATCGGCTTTTTGCAGACTCCCATTTTCTTATGTTCTTATGTTCTTATGTTATATCTATTCACTACCTATTTGGTGAATCAGAGTTCCTCATTGAGTGTGATTTTAACTCATTTAGGATTGAATTTATTATTCGTGTATCGTGTGAGAGATGATTCTCAATTATTTTTCTATAGTTAAATTGTAAATTTAATTACCTCTCAACTAGAGTAAAGCGAATTTCATATCTTGTGTTACCGATTTAACGTTACACTAAATCAAGTATTTATTCAGCTTGACCACAGTACGTTTTACCCTAACCGCACACCGCGTCACCTTTGATCACTTACATGCCGGGCAGCATATTTCCGAAGTCGAGACTAGTATTATATCATAGGGGAAATTAGGACCAATCAGAGGCCGCAGTGGCAGTGACGTCACCCACAAGGGGAGGAGCCAGTCTGTCTGTCACTCTCTCTCTCTCTCTCTCTCTCTAGCTCGAGTTTACCCTAGGATGACAACATTGTAGCACTAAGTCATGAAAATATAACTACAAAGAAATAGGAAATTCTTATAATAATGCCCTCCGTACTTTAAATTATGCAAATAAATATATCCCATTATGTTTTACGATAGTAAGAGTTAAAGCGTATCTGGCAACCGTGTTTAGTCCCAGTATAGCAATCATTCGGCATTCAGTGTATTCGCCTCAATACTATATATCCTATTATAATAGATACCTATTACTATTTCAATATAATACAACCATAGACAATTCCATTACATATTATTTGAATTAGAGATGTAATTCATCAATTGCTGTTTGTCTTAAACAGTCAGGTCAGAACCGAAACTTTCACTATGCAATGTAGTGTACAGAGGTTTCGGTAATGTTAGTCTGTTCTTCTTTGACGATTGAACATTACTCACCCAGCTGCTGTAGCATCATCAACATCTAGTTACCGCACTTGTATTAATTATGGACTGTTTAACACACTATAAAGACTTTCTAGATTTTGAGGAGGATGGCTTCATCAACACTGATATCCAACAAGAGCAGGATTGTCTTAAATTACGAACAAACGTAAAATCAAAAGACGAATTTCTTAGATGGAAAGAAATATTTTGCATGAAGACCAATATGTGCTTCAATAGGTACAAAAGTTACTCTGTAGGAGCGAGGAAGCTTTTCCGACAAAAGCTAATATGCCACCATGGAGTACAGCACAAAGGAGTAAAGAAGACATCTACAGGGTAAGCATTAGGCCTAGGCCTATTTAAACATTTTCTGTACTGTATGAGACGTGATAAATCTTCACCTAGCCTATGGCCCTATAGGCTACTCCCCCTATTGGCTTATTTTTCCACTAGGCCTACACAGTTGTTGATATAGCCTAGCCTAGGCCTAGGCGGTATTTATTACCGAAACTACCACTAATTATTTCAATATTTGAAGGCTATTATAGAATAAGGATGTTGCAAAGATCATATTAAAATGTGTTTCAACCTCCAGAGATACGTTTTATGGGTAAGAGTTGTGTTATCAGGCGTACCAATACCGACATACAGCATAACGGTCAATATAAAGATGATGTAGGTTAATTAAATTGCTAAAAAATCGCTTCGATTGTTTTTATCTAGTTTAGAGTTGTGTAAGGGTGTTTTGATGTGTGATAATAGGGGGAGATGCATATTTATCCATTAAACAACAATCTAAAAACACGCCCCTTCACTCGCGAAAAATACCCGGTAACTATTTGGCCATAACCATTTGCCGTGGGATACAAAATATGTTGAGGGGGGGTGCAAGCCCCCCATCACCCCCCCCCAGGATTTATTGACATTGTCATATATTTAAACAGTAGCCTAGGGGGCAAAAAACAAATTTTCCCCAATGCTTCTTCTTCGCAGCGGATGTAAACAAAGCCACCCGCCTCTTGCGAGGTAGGCGATATAGGCTAGAGGATATATTTTGTTTTTTTCAGGATCAGTAATAAATTTTTACGGGCATTTAGACACATAGGCCTAGCCTATAGCCTAGGAATGAAATACATGGTATAATAAACTTGTAGGCCACGATAAAATCGATGTATGAATTTTATTACATCATCTTTATATTGTCCAGCATAACTCCTCTCTAAAACATTAACCTAACCAAAGTTACCTAACCTAACCTAGTATTCGTGTAGTACCGGTAATGAGAATACTAGGTTAGGTTAGGTTTTTTAGTTAGGATAAGTATTTATAGATGATTTATGTTGTATGTCGGTAGTGGTACGCCCGATAACACAACTCTTACCATTTTATGTGCACTATATAATGTACTGTAAAAACCATAGACCCCTTTACATAAGGACTGGAAACGAGCACTCTCGGAGTTTGAAACTTGGGTCCATTGCTTAAAAGCAGTATCATGAAAGCAGTGGTCTCTCCGACTTTCTTAAACACAAAAATATGTACACAAACACAACTTTACATATAAATGCATGTAATTTCACACGCAATCGTCCATATCCCCGCCATATTGGCGACATAATGTCTCGCCAGAAAACGAACAGCCCAGGACGATGCCAGACGCCAGTCACCCACGAGACACGTTAGAGGCAACACATTTTTGTTCTGTTGTTCGTTATCTCTCAGCTTATTGTAATAATTTTCTTATAAATACTTACTAGTCACAAAATGATCTGTGTTAACAACTTATTTAGCTGATAAATATTAGAATTGAGCTGATGTCAACGGGTTGCTTTGATATGTACTGATAACCATTTTACAACTATTCTTGTTTTTTTGCTTTACAGGAACAATGCCGAAAAGATGTGCTGCATTCAATTGTCGTGGAAACTACAGGGGAGAGCCATACAGTCCTATGGTGTGTTTCCCGAATGAAGAACAAGAACGACATGCATGGATTAGTGCTATGCCAAATAGCCCAGAAAGTTTGAGAGACAGGTCGAAACTATGGATTTGTGCATCACACTTCGACTGCGATTGGGTCACAGTTCGGGGAGGAAAACGACCAGCTGGGCCTCCTACAGTTTTTAAAGGTGTACCCAAGTCTTGCCTCAAACAACTTACGTCAGCTCCTAGGTTAACTAAAACAGTGACAAGTGAAGCAAGACTTAAAAAACAAACTGAATTTGAAAATGAACAAGACAAAATGCATAGTTATGATAAATTTGCAGGAGAGATTGGAAAACACTTCCCTGAGTTTTATATAATGCAAAATGGTAGAGAACTGACAATGTTTAAGACAGATGGTAATGGTAGAGCAGTTGATAAGTTTCTTCATTTTAAAGAGGTACAGTCTCCTTTTGGTTTTCTGCAGCTGGTAGTAGCAGAGAAAAGTGGCTTGGAGATACCAAAAAGTAAACTGAATCTTCAAAAAAATAGCTTGGTAAGTAAGTGGTCTCAAATTGAAGAAATAGTGAAAATTATGAACACTCATGAAGCGACTAATACTGACCGCTTAAAAAGAATAATTTCAGAACTTGACTCTATCACAGAATTTCATGAAATTGAAGGTTTTCAGTTCATTCAAGCACAGTTACAACTCCTTCTTATTCCTCCTAAAAATCGCCGATATACAAAGCATATGTTAATTCTTGCAGCAGAACTGTTTTGTATATCACCCGCAGCATATAGAATGCTTAGAAACTCCAAATCAATTAGTCTTCCTTGTGAGAAACAGATTCGCCAATTGTTATCTCGCACTTATGCTGACAAGTGTCTCCCAATCTTTTTTGATCAGTTGAAGCCACACCAGCGGTTAGTTAACATTTTGTTTGATGAAGTCAAGCTTAAGCAGGCCCTTAGATTTACAGGAGAGCATATAGTAGGCTACGCAACAAACGGACCAGAAAATCTAGCAACATCTGCTCTTGCTATTGAAGTTGTTTGTCACTATGGAGGACCACGGTACATCATACGAATTCATCCTGTATCAAAACTGAATGCTATTCAACTGAAGGAAATATTACTTGAGGCTGTTTATGTTGTTAAAGCTAGTGGTGGCCATCCAGTATCGTTCGTCTGTGACAACTGTCCACTGAATCAAGCTGTTTACAGAATGCTTGGGGGTCTTGGAAAAGTAACACTAGCACCAAATGGCATAAATGTTTTCCTTGTTTATGATTATGTTCACATCCTCAAGAATATGAGAAACAACTGGATCACAGAGAAATGTCAAGAATTACATTTTAGCAAGGACGGTACCGAATATTTGGCGTGTTGGATTGATGTTAAAGCTCTTTACAATGAAGATCAGAAGACACCACTTCGTCTGACAAAACTCACACGCTCATCAGTATTTCCTAAACCATTGCAACGTCAGAGTGTGCCCTTAGTTTGCCAAGTGTTCAATGAGAAAACGATTGCTGCATTTGAAGGTCTTAAAGGAACTGTTAAATTTCAGGATGGAACAATGATATACATAACACTGGTAACCAATTGGTTTAAAATGATGAATGTTAAAAGCAAGTACAGCGCAGTTCATTTACGAGACCAATATCGTGAACCTTGGACATTAAACTGTACAAACTTCAAAGCTCTGCAGGAAATGTGTACAGTTGTATCCAGCTGTCGGTGGACTGGTGGGCATGGCAGAGAGAAGAAACTAACACAGTCAACAGCAGATGCCTTTGTCATCACAACAAGGTATAACATAGAAGCAGCACAATATCTTTTTGAAACCCATGATTTTGCTTACATCCTACCTGCTGCTTTTTCACAAGATCCCCTAGAAAAGTGTTTTGGTCAAGCAAGACAACGTAGTGGAGGACATTTTTACATTGACATTGGGGATGTTCAAGCAGCATCCAAAGTACAGCAGTTGCATCAGCTGTTGAAACGTGACATCGTTCCTGACCGAGCCAAAGAAGTAAGCTGTGAATTTTGTACAGCAGCAATAGATGATGGTGATTTACAACTTCTGGAAGAGCTGACATTACAAGACACTCAACTACTTCTAGATTCAGATGATACTTTAAAACATAAAATTGTCTACATTGGGGGATTTTTAGCTCATAAACATGGACAACAGGAAGTAGATTCTGGGGAATGCTTGTCATCAGAGTTTTTGACTGCGCTCAATCGAGGTGGGCTGAGTATGCCTACACTGGCTACTATCTTCTTTGTACATAGTGGCATCACCCTTCAAATGTCTCTTCAAGACTCGAAAAAGTGTTGTCGCAATTACTTGAAACAATGCTTGTCTTCTGTAGATGCTCCTTTAGCTAGCCATTCAGGAGCATGCCAGACATTGTGTAATGTGTTGTTTAAGGCCTTTGTATTTAATACAAGCGATCGGGAGTGTACACTAGGCTGCTTAAGGCGACAAGAGAAACTTTCTAATGTTTAAGTTAATTATTGTGTTATGCGACTTTTGATGCCTACAGCAGTGGTGTCACTAGTGAGCAACATTGGCGTGTCTTTGAGGTCTTCCGCGTTTGCCCGGGGTAAACAGTCGGTTGCGAAGTCACCGCCGGTGCAGAAGCAGCAGGAGGGCTCGTCACCCGTCCGAGATGTTTTTTGTGGTCATAGGGGGCACGGCACTGTGAGGTGGGCTGGTGTGGAGCATAGGCTTGAGTTGTTGCGTGATACGGGCGCTTCCCAGACACTTGTTAAGAATTTCACTGGCAAGCCTATTAACGCGGCTCGGGTTGTGGTGGTTCAAGGCATCAATGCTACGCGGTCTTACCCGCTGGTCAGAGTAGAGCTTGAGGTGGACGGTGTGACACGAGAGTTGGATGTGGGGGTTGTGGAGAAGTTGCCAGTTGAGGGGGTCGACCTCCTTCTCGGTAACGACTTTGCGGTGCTCACTTCCGAGTTTCCACCCTTAGTCGTTGCCGAGAGGGCGGCCGACACGAGTAGGGAGGGGCAAGAGTGGCTCGAGAGGTGCCAGGTGACGCAGATGGCGTGTGCTGTCACCAGGGCTCAGTCCGCTCAGGTGTCACAGCCTAATACCCAAGTTCTAGACCAGCGGAGGAAGGGTCGGAAGGAGAAAGTCAAGGCTGGTCGGGTTGAGAGTTTGGATCCAGCGACACTCCTTGGTGACTCGGTACTTGCACCCATTATGAGGTCCGGAGTGGCCCCAGAGCCTGTCCCCCCTAGTCACATGGAAGGGCTTGAGAGCACTCCGCGACAGAGACGTTCCCAGGCGAAGCAGGCAAGGCTTGAGCAGCCCAGTATCGGGGGTGGCCACAAGTTGCTTCAGGAGCATTTAGATAGGTTGGCACCCTCGGATATATGTCGGCTGTAAGTAGAAGATCCTGGACTTGAGAGTTGTTGGAACGGGGCTATAGAACTCGACGAGGACGGGGATGCAAAGCCAGGAGATTTTTTTTATGTTGGAGGAATCCTGTACCGCCGTTTTTTGGATCCCAGACGTAGTTGGGATGGAGAGGCAAGAGTGGTTGATCAGTTGGTGGTCCCTGAGAAGTGTCGTGATAGCCTATTGCGGTTGGCGCACGATGTTCCGTTGGCAGGTCACTTGGGTGTGAGTAAAACGTTGGCCTCGTTATCTAGGTTGTTCTGGTGGCAAGGTATTAAAGCTCAAGTTTCGGCCTGGGTGGCGATGTGTGGTACCTGCCAGAGGGTGGGAAAGCCAAACCAGAGCATACCTAAGGCTCCGTTGCACCCAGTGCCTGCTATTGGTCCTCCCTTCAGCAAGGTTATCATCGACATGGTAGGCCCTCTGCCTCCCACTAGTGCAGGTAACAGGTTTTTGCTAACCCTCATGGATGTCTCCACTCGCTACCCTGATGCATACCCTATGAGAAATGGCAAGTCTAAAACTGTTGTGCGAAACTTGCTGTTGTATTGCTCGAGATACGGGTACCCGCAAGAAATTCAGTCGGACCAAGGGTCAAATTTCACGTCCACTCTCTTTAAACAGACCATGCAGTAGCATGGAATCAATACGGTTGTCTCTTCAGCTTATCACCCAGAGAGTCAAGGGGTGTTGGAAAGATGGCACTCTACTTTGAAAAACATGTTGCGGTGCTACTGTACGGAGAATGGCAAGTATTGGGACCTGGGGCTACCAGCGAACTATCCCTTATTCTTCAACAATACAAAAATCAACCCTTCATCTTCTCTCAATATTCTTGGCGTCTCTTTTTCTTCTGCTCTCATTTGGAAGGACCATATTACCAGTCTTGCTAAGGCAGCCTCCCAGAAGCTGGGTGTGCTCAACCGCTTTAGGGGGTTCTTTTCCCCAGCACAGCTTCTTGCTCTGTACAGGGGCATAGTGCGCCCTTGTATTGAGTATTGTTCACATGTGTGGGGAGGTTCCTCTCACACCGCTCTCCTAGACAAAGTTGAAAGGAAGGCCTTTCGTATTATTAACTCCCGTCCACTCACCAACTCTCTGCAATCTCTCTCTCTCCGCCGCAATGTTGCATCTCTCTCGCTATTCTATCGCTACTATAATAATCAGTGTTCCTCAGAGCTATCCCAGTGCATACCACCTCCTTTACGTAGGGCACGTGGTACCCATCTTGCAACTCAATCCCACCCCTACTCTGTGCAACTCTCCAACCCAAGAGTGAAAAGTTACTCTCAAACTTTCTTCTACTCAACAGCTGAGCTCTGGAACTCTCTCCCAGAATCAGTCTTTCCCTCTACCTATGACTTAAATTGCTTCAAACTCCGTGTGTCCAGGCATTTTGGCTCGAACGTCCCTTGATTTTGGCCCTGTCACTCTTTCAACTATGGGGGAGGCACTCGCTATAGGCAGTAATGCCTTTTGCCTCCCTCAATCACATAGAAAAAAAAAAAAAAAAAAAAATATGTTTTGTTTGCGGCACGAGAGGTACCTGGGGAGAGCCTTGGGTTTAGCCCCAATGAGTTAGCTTTCGGGCATCAGGTTAGAGGTCCTCTGAGTATGGTAAGAGAAATCTGGGAAGGGACTGTGCCGCCATGTTCTCTAATTAAGTATGTCTTCGAGAGTAGGGACAGGATGCTGAAAAGCCTGGAGTTGGCAGGGAGATTTGGTGGGTAATCAGGCCTTGATGAAGGATCGGTATGACAAGAAGGCAAAGCTCCGGGAGTTTGTGGTAGGACAGGAGGTTTTGGTCTTATTGCCCTTAGTTGGCCATCCCCTGTCTGCCAAGTTTGTCGGTCCTTACAAGGTCGTGAGGAAGTTATCGGACCTGGATTACCTTGTGGCTACTCCGGATAGGCGAAAGAAAAATCAGCTCTGTCATGTGAACCTGTTAAAAGAGTTTGTGAGGTGCCCACCTGAGCAGCCTACTGCCCCTGTGTTGGTCTGCAGCGGCCAAGGTGGAGAAGGAGAGGGGGGCAGTGAGGCCCAGGTGGAGGAAAGTTGGGATTGTCATGTCTCGGCGGATCAGTGAGCGGGGAACACGAACCAGGTGGCTGTGGAAGCGCTTGAGCACCTGCCTGAGCAACAGCGTGCAGCGATCCAGCACCTGTTCTGTTTATACCCCACTGTTTTTGCCGGGCACGCAGGCCTCACAACTCATGCGGTGCACGATGTAGACGTTGGAGACCACCCCCCTTTTAAATCAGTGCCCTATCGTGTACCTCCCATTAAACTTCTGGCTCTCCGAGCGGAATTAGGCTACATGTTGGAGAAGGGGCTGATAGAAAAAGGGGCGGTTAGGTGGACATCTCCCGTCACTCTACAGCCCAAACCAGACGGGAAGGTCAGGTTTTGCATTGACTTCAGGCGGTTGAACGGCTTAACCCCCACCAATGCTTACCCTCTTCCCCGTGTAGATGACAGTGTTGACAAGATCAGGTGTGCACGTTACCTCACCAAGGTGGATCTTGTCAAAGGTTACTGGCAGGTGCCGTTGTCTGAGCGGGCGAAGCAGGTGTGCGGTTTTGTGGTGGATGGGAACACTTACCGTTGCAACGTTATGCCGTATGGGCTGAAGAATGCACCTGCAACTTTCCAATGCCTGATGAACGAGTTAGTGGCGGAGATCCCTAACTGCACCGTGTATCTAGATGATGTGATAATCTACGATAATGACTTTGAAAGCCATTGCGAGCACATCGGGGTATTGTTCAGAAAGCTGAGTGAGGATCATATGGTGGTCAATCTGGGCAAGTGTGACTTTGTTCGGGCAACTGTGCAGTATTTGGGGTTTGTGGTAGGGTTGGGTCATGTGTGCCCCCCCCCCCCCAAAACCAAAATACAGGTTATTAACCAGTTCCCCAGGTCGACCACCAAAAGACAAATCATGAGGTTCTTGGGCATGATTGGGCATTACCGCAGATTCATCCGCGGATACTCCTCGGTGTTGGCTCCTCTGACTGATTTACTTGCAAAGACGAAAAAGTTTGGGTGGGCACCTGAGTGTGAGAAAGCATTCTCACTCGTGAAGCATCTTTTGTGCACTCACGCCATACTCAGGGCCCCAGACTTCTCAAGACCTTTTCAGCTAGCGACAGATGCTAGCGGTGTAGGGGCTGCACCAGCCCCTACAGCCCCGTCTTGTTGCAAACAGACCCAGAAGGTGTGGAACACCCAGTAAGTTTCTTTTCCAAGAAGTTCAACTCAGCACAAAAGAACTATTCGGTGGTAGAGAAGGAGTGTCTGGCCATTGTGCTGGCGCTCAGGCACTTTGAGGTGTATGTTCCCGCTTTTGGCCCGGTCGTGGTGATTTATACTGACCACCACCCTTTGAAGTTTTTGAATCAGTTCCACAACCGGAATATAAGGCTAACCAGGTGGCCCTTAATGTTGCAGGAGTACAACCTGGACATTTGCCATATTGCCGGTTGTGACAATGTGATAGCGGACTGTTTGTTCAGGGTGGACGACCCAGGGTAGATCACCACAGGTGTGTCGGGTTGAGTGGAGAAAAATTAGGCTTGCCCCTGTAGTGCAAAGCCGCCAAAAACACTATTAAAAATAATACAAAAACCTCACATAAAAACTCTTTCTTTTGATAGTATATAAGTACAGTATGTTACAGCAAGAATCTAAGACATTCCGAGTGTTGTCTTAGTAGGCTAGACTTGTTGAAGCTTGCTCGTTGAGCGTAATATTGTTAAGTAATACTATTATTTTGGGGGAAGTGTTGTGTAGATTTGTTTTATATAATGAAGTGTTTTATGTTGTGATTGTGCCTTGTTTTCACAACTTGGGGGGAGTAGCTGGGTGAGGCAGGGTTGATGAGCATTCTGTCTGGTCAGATGTGGCGTTTACCTGAGGTTAAAACATCCCACATCTTGGGCGGGGTGTTACGCTGGCCACCTTGCCAGAATGTGCTCGTACTCGCTAGCGCTCGCCAGGGCAGTGAAATGGGCTATAATAATCGTAGAACGATGTTCTTTCTTTCCTAGTATTCATGTTGTCACAGACAGATCAGTGGTGGTCTTTATTCTTATCTGTGACACGTGGAAGTATTTTATATCAGTGATAGAGTATAAGATGTATAGTGTGAAGTTAAGGAGTGAGAGAATGAAGGGGGCAGCGTGGGGGTATTATGTGCGTGTGTATGTACGTGTGCCTCCCTCGCTCGGGCGGGGTTTCCCACGGCCTTGATTGGCTGGCGGGCCTGGCTCGTCCTAGGACGCTTGCTTTTCATGACGTAGTGGTCTGTGATTGGATGCCGCTGTCCGAGTGTTAGTGCTGGGGGGGCTCCCGCCGCGTATCTTCTTCAGAGCTTGGTATGGTGTGCTAGGTCCTAGATGTCCCTTGCAATCTGTCCCCCAATCTAACCCCCTGTACTACTGTTTCTCTCTCTAAACTTCTTCTTTTCCATTACTTCTCATCTTTATTCAATTACTTATCCCTTCTGGTTCTGCATACGATTTCCATAGTCGGCCAGTCGTATTACCAGCACCAGCTCTCACATTTATGTTTTGTACTAGCTTTAGGGATTATTAGTCATAGTCACAGGAGTCATATTATCATTGGGTGCTTCTAATTATTGAGTTGTTCTTTGTTACTATTTAATGCTAGACACTGGAAGGTATCTTTAGTCGTTGTCTGAGTTATGTATATGGCGAGTCAAAGCGTGTACGACTTCGACGGAGCTAGGTGCCTGTAACCCTTGTGCATATTTTTCCTTTGCGAGTGTAGCAGTATACGAGCGAAGGGCTTTTGCCTACTCTTGCTCGTATGCTCGCTACCTCTTTGTGTTGACCTTTGTGGAGCACCAGGGCAAGACCAGATACTTGAGATCTGGACTTACCAAGAGAGCCTCCTAGTCACTTAACGTAACAAGGGAAATCTGTTCAAGGGGAGACAGTAGGCTACGAGCATGCTTGCGCTCTGCCTAGCCTCCTGGTATCTTTTATGCCGCTGCTAGACTTTATTAGTAATAAAGACAGCATTGTGTTTATTAACTTTAACTGCGTATGCTATAGCAATTATTCACGTATTATTTTAGCCTAGGTTGATGCTTGGTGCACAACCCAGTATGGCTGTTACTTTGACTAAAGAAGTACTGTTTTGAGTGGCTATTATTAGTGCTGTCACAGAGTTGTTGCACTCCCTTGTTTTATATATATATGTATCCTACTTATTGGTGTATTTAAGATACACGCTTTGGTGTCCTGCCCCTGCATTATTTCTGTTCTATATTAACGAGCATCTTAGAGCATCAGACGTTTTCAGAAGATTCCATATCTGTTTGCTGTAGGACTAGACTTCCAGTGTTAAACACTCACACTAAAGTTAACGTAAGCATATACTCCTTTATTAAATCTTGTTATAGTTTATTCAAGCATTGTTATTACATAAGAGCATTTTATTAACGTAAAGTACTCCTGTTGTATGTAGGCTTTGCCGTCACCTGAAAGCCTTTGTAGAAGTGCACTAAAACCCAGTTAATTGATACCCCGTTATCCAGTAGATTAACTCTGGAGGGTTTAAGTGTTTTGTTCACCGGCGTAATAGTTCGAGGGTTTGGAATTAGCGTACCGTTGTATCTAGTCCATTATTAAGTGCCCTTGTTTATTTCGTAGTGCCGGTCGTAACAGGCTCAAATCACGTCCTGTGCGTAAAAGGGTTAATTAGATTTATTTGTAAGTTAATTTGTGGGTTGGTGTTACTATGAATTACAATGACAAATGTAATCATACTTACACATTGATTGCTTTTCAGAAGCGTATTTGATATTTCGTCTTTAATTTTGTTCAGTGGACACATTATATTCTATGTAATGGTCTGTCCATTACCTTTTTATAATCATACCCAGTGCTGTTATAAATGCAGTTTTTTATTGTGTTATTCACATATCAACTGAACATTCCCTTACCAAAACATGCACTCAAATCACCGTAATTATCTATCTATCAATCTACAGTATATATTTATATCACTCTCTATCTCGCTATACTGTCTATGTATGAAAGGGGTGGATACAGATAACAATTTGTGCTCGAACAGTGGAACGAAGAGAAGGGTAGACAGGAAGAATGAAGACGTGTTTTTTCTATGTAGATGAGAGAGACAAAAGGAAAAACTGCCTGTGACGAGTGCCTTCCTTGGAATTGAATGAGTGACAGGGCCAATATCAAGGAATGTTCAAGCCAAAGTGCCTGGACACACGGAGTTTTAAGCAATTTAAGTCATAGGATGAGGGAAAGATAGATTCAGGGAGAGAGTGCCAGAGTTCAACTGTAGAATTGAAGAAAGACTGCGAATATCGTTCTACTCTTGGGTTGGAGATTTGCACAGTGTAGTGGGGGGAGGGGGGGGGGGAGGGGGGAATTGTATTGCAAGACGGGTGCTACATACTCAAAGTAGAGGTGGTGGTGTACTTAATATATTTGTGATATGACCCAGCCAGGGCTTGCACCCAGGCCAGTAGTGCAGCACTCCAACACCTTAACCACTAGGCCACCGAGGAGCTTTAAAAGTAATGGAATAATTTGGAATCGGATCCCATCCACGACCACCCACTCCGATTCGTGGTACCTCACACAGAAACACTATCAGCTATGTAGCAGAGAAGGATACTTGTAATCTGGGGCACATTTAAGGCTCTGAGAGAGTTCTGACGAACAATTATTATTGTAATAGCGGTAGAATAGTAATAAAGTAAAGTAAAGTAAATGTATTGCCATAATAGTAATTACATATATAGATTATAGCGGTTACAAGGTTATGTTAGTGTGGCTTAGTCTGCTGAGCCAAGGCTCCTGAGTAGACACAATAAATATTCTAATTAAGACAAAAAACAAGCACAGCAATACAACAATATAAATACCACTAAATCTAAGTGTTTATAAACGCCAACACAGTTTACATAATATATTTACTTGGTCTAACTCAGAGTATGTAGGATAACTCGATTCCAAATACTATAATACATTCAATAACGAGAGATATGCAACATTGCGGCGAAGAGAGAGAGAAAAAGATAGATTGCAGAAAGTCAGTGAGTGGACACGAGTTAATCAGACGAAAATAAAAAATCTACATTGTCAAGAAGTGTTGTGTGAGATGATACACCCCGCACATGCGACCAAGATTTAAAACATGGATGCAGTAGAGTAAAAGATGTAAGACTATCTGCGTATATATTGGATGATTCCGGTGCTATTCCTCCCTCTCCGCCCTCCTCTCTCTTACTTATGCCTAATATCCTAATCTCTTCTAAAGATGTACTTTCTACCCTCTCTGGGCTTAACACTAACAAGGCGTACGGTCCGGACGGTGTTCCTCCTGTTGTTCTCAAAAACTGTGCTTCCGTGCTGACTCCCTGCCTAGGCAAACTCTTTCGTCTCTGTCTATCCTCTAACGTCTTCCCTTCATGCTGGAAGTTTGCTCACATTAAACCTGTCCCAAAGAAGGGTGACCGCTCTCAACCCTCCAACTATCGTCCAATTACTCTCATCTCTTGTCTTTCTAAAGTTTTTGAAACTATTCTTGCTTCCAAATTTCTTAAGCATTTCTCTTCTCATAATCTGCTCTCAGATCGCCAGTATGGCTTCCTTAAGGGTCGCTCTACTGGTGATCTTCTTTCATATCTTAGTAACTCTTGGTCATCCTCCTTTCGGGACTTCGGTGAGACTTTTTCTATTGCACTAGACATATCGAAAGCCTTCGATAGAGTCTGGCATAAATCTTTAATTTCTAAACTACCCTCCTTCGGTTTCTATCCCTCCATCTGTGCCTTTGTCTCTAATTTCCTTTCCGGCCGTTCCATAGCCGCGGTTGTGGACGGCCATTGTTCACTTCCTCACTCTATAAACTCCGGTGTTCCTCAGGGCTCTGTCCTATCTCCTATTCTCTTTCTAATTTTTATAAATGATCTCCTTAACTGTACCTTAATTCCCATCCATTCATACGCAGACGACTCAACCTTACACTACTCCATTAGTTTTTCAGAACGCCCCAGCCAGCAATTCCTCAACGACAAACGTAATGAAGCCATAGAACTCTTAAATTCTGATCTAAATACTATTTCCAATTGGGGCAGAGAAAACCTTGTTAACTTTAATGCTTCCAAAACCCAATTTCTCCATCTATCTAGCCGTCAGGATCTCCCAGCGGACTATCCCTTATTCTTCAACAATACAAAAATCAACCTTTCATCTTCTCTCAATATTCTTGGTGTCTCTTTTTCTTCTGCTCTCATTTGGAAGGACCATATTACCAGTCTTGCTAAGGCAGCCTCCCAGAAGCTGGGTGTGCTCAACCGCCTTAGGGGGTTCTTTTCCCCTGCACAGCTTCTTGCTCTGTACAGGGGCATAGTGCGCCCTTGTATTGAGTATTGTTCACATGTGTGGGGAGGTTCCTCTCACACCGCTCTCCTAGACAAAGTTGAAAGGAAGGCCTTTCGTATCATTAACTCCCGTCCACTCACCAACTCTCTGCAGTCTCTCTCTCTCCGCCGCAATGTTGCATCTCTCTCGCTATTCTATCGCTACTATAATAATCAGTGTTCCTCAGAGCTATCCCAGTGCATACCACCTCCTTTACGTAGGGCACGTGGTACCCGTCTTGCAACTCAATCCCACCCCTACTCTGTGCAACTCTACAACCCAAGAGTGAAACGCTACTCTCAAACTTTCTTCTACTCAACAGCTGAGCTCGGGAACTCTCTCCCAGAATCAGTCTTTCCCTCTTCCTATGACTTAAATTGCTTCAAACTCCGTGTGTCCAGGCATTTTGGCTCGAACGTCCCTTGATTTTGGCCCTGTCACTCTTTCAACTATGGGGGAGGCACTCGCTATAGGCAGTAATGCCTTTTGCCTACCTCAATCACATAAGAAAAATAAATATATATATATATATATATATATATATATATATATATATATATATATATATATATATATATACCGGTATATATACATATATACTGTATATATACAACGTTTTGTCTGTACTATTTTCATATTACGTTATGAATAAGTGTGTTAATTTGTAAGCGTGTGTCTGATCTGTGGTAGTAAAAAGTGTTAAATGAGATATTTCGAAGGCTATTAATTGGTGGAGTTCCTTCCTAAGCTGAATGATATCATCTAATAGTTGCCAGAATGCAACACAAAGGACGTCACTGGTACAGAAGGGGTTAAGTACTCTGTATTTGAAGTCACTATAGCTTATGTGGTGAACGTTCGAGCCACATCGAATACCTTAGCAGCTGATTTGTCAATATTTAAAGGAGAAATATGAGATTAACATTTGTCTTCGTTATAGTAATTCAAATTTTAAATAATTAAACGAATATTCCACTAACATTTGTTCGTGTTGGTTGAGTAATGAAGATGGAGACATGCTAATTTACCGTTAGCTGACAAATAATAACTTATTATCCCTTCTGTACAAATTAAAGCCTCGGCCACCAACTCTTGTTGATTATGATCTCTATTGTTCTTAATAAATCAATACTGGCGACCTAAATGAAGATTATGGGAAAACAAATGATTAAGAAATGTTGAGTTAAGAATAGATTCGTTGTTATTGTTGTTTTGGTCATCTTGCTTTGCAATTATTGTGTTCGTGTTTAGCTTGTTTGTTGTGTAGGACTTGTTATTGTTGTTCCTATGGTATTTATTGTTAAGTGATGGTATTTTGATATTGTTGCATATAATAGTATTTGTGATATCGCTGTTATGATTGGTGTTGTTATTGATATGTATATTATTGATGTATTCCCAGCAGGATTGACACTCCAGACACCCAGCCTACTAAAACAAAACCTCAACAGAGCAATATACAGTATATGTCAATGCAAATAGAATCTCCAACGCCAGAACGATGACTGACAGAAGACTTGTAACCAAAATGTAAGTAACATAAAACCAAATGCAACAGCAACGATAAATCAAAGCGAGCGAGTTAGAGGGATATTTAATTGGCCTAATGATCGAAATCGTACGTGGAATGTTTATACCTGTACTGTATAATTATAATAATTGTAGGATGGGGAAAATAATGAAGATTCGCTTTTAAAATTGTATTCGTCATTACTGTTAATTGAGAACCAGAAGCAATTATATACAATAGTACAGTAAATGCCAACTTTCCCTCAATATTTTCTCGGAATTTAATTTATTTAAGATATTTGTTTTCTTGTCATTACCTCCATTACGTTCGCTATTTACCGTCATCCTCTTGATTGTTTTTTCAAAAAACATATACATTTAATATTTTTGTTTTGTTTCAGTTGTCGGAATGTCCCTTTCAGTTGTTCTCTGATCTCTCTCTCTCTCATATATATATATATATATATATATATATATATATATATATATATATATACAGTATATATATATATATATATATATATAATCTCATCTGCTTTTACTGCTCCCGTCATTCTTCATTTCTCTCCCCTTATATTCTCGCACTTTCTCCCCCATTCTTACTTCCTTCACTTACGTATCATTCTTTATTCGCAGGTGTTCGTGTCTTATACATTTGTTACAGCGCTTTACTAGGGGAAGTGGGAATATTTACATCATTAAAAAATATATGGGAGTCAGTGAGATTCTGTCGGTTAGAAAATTGAATGTACTTGGTTTTCTGTGCATTAAAGGAAACTAGATTTGTTTGTCCCCATTCACTAATTCAAGAAAGGTCCTGGTTCAGAGAAATTGCAGTGCTTATTTTTGAATTTATAAGATCGGGTTGGGTGAAAGAATTGGTAAATGTGAAGGAACTGTGGAGTGTTGAGTCATTTGCGTAGGAATGTATTGGATTATGAGTGGTAGATATGAGATCATTGATATGAATGAGGAACAGAGTTGGGGCCAAACTGATCCCTGGGGAACACCAGCATTTATTGAGTGAAATTGAGAATAAAGGCCATCTACCATTACACATATTTTTCCGTTATGAAGATAAGAAGACATTAGTGGAACTAATGATGCAAGGCCGTAGTGTGACATCTTCGACAATAAGGATTGATGCCAGACTCTATCAAATGCCTTTGATATATCCAGTGCTATTGTATGTGTTTCACCATGTTGGTCTGTAGCTTGGTTGATTTGATGCGTAAGAAGGCAAAGAATGTCTGCAGTTGATCGACATCGTCTAAAACCATATTGCCTATCACTGATTAATTTATTATTCTCAAGATGCTTAATTATGTGATTATTTAATATAATTTCAAAGACTTTACCAAGAGTGGAAGTTATAGCTATTGGTCTGTAGTTTGATGGATCTGAAGAGGCACCTTTTTTAGGAACTGGATGGATGTTTGCTTCTTTCCAGGATACAGGGAAGCATGAGGTATGAGTACACATGCGGAAAAGTTTTGCCAATACAGGAGCGAGCACCAAGGAGCAATTCTTAAGTACTATTGGAGGAATTTCATCTGGACCAGGAGCCTTATCTACTGAGAGATTCTGCAAAATAGTTTTGACATGTCTGGTGTGGATCTTAAGTAAGGGAATTTCAGGCGAATTAAAATTAAGTACAGGGACATCTTGAATTATTTCATCTAAGGTTGAGTTGGTGGAGAAAATATCCGCAAGAAGGTTAGCTTTCGTGGGTCACTTACAAGATTGCCAGTCGGAGATTTTAATGGTGGAATGGATGAAACAGTAGTGAAGTTGGATTTGAATGAGTTAAGAGTAGACCAAAATATTTTGTTATCATTTGGATTATTTAGAAGTTTATTTGCCTGCTTGTGAAGAAAGTTTTATTTAATTAAATTAATACAATTTTGGCATGATTTCTGATGTTTCTAAAGTAAGTAAAGGCTTCATGTGTTTTTGATCTTGTGTATGCATTGTAGGCTATTGCTTTTTGTTCAGTTACTCTAGCACAATTATGGTCAAACCATTTAGGTGAATTAGATCTTTTACTGTACTTTTGATGAGGAATAAAAGTTTCCATTCCAATTTTTATAAAATCTTGTATGTGGCTCAAGGTGGAGTGTGCATCATTAGAAAAAAAAAAAAAAGAGGTCCAGGGAATATCAATAAAAAATCTTGAAGACCCTCCCAGTCTGCCCTATCGTAATGCCATTTAGTCACCAAAACAGGTTCAGAGTGGGAAGGTGTGGTAGGTGATAGACAGGTGGCCTGTATCAGACAGTGATCAGAAGATCCAAGCGGGGACCTCACTGTAACATCATAATTTTCTGAATTGGTTGTTAAAAATAAGTCCAATTATGATCAGGATTATCTGGTACACGGGTGGGTTGGTTGACTAGTTGAGTGAGATTAAATGAGTCTGCAAATAGCTCACATTCAAGACCAGCATCATCAGTCCTGGCTGAATGAGTGAGCCATTCAACATTATGGACATTAAAATCACCCAACACAGTGATTTCAGAAGAAGCATTTAAGTTGAAGACACTGAGTTGAGAGGACAGAGAATCATAATGACTGCTCTGGAGGAGTATTTGGGGAACGGTAGATGCAACATATGTATTTAAATTTACCATCAGAAATTAATTTGTATATAGAATAACAAAAATAGGGACAATTGAAACTAGTAACCTCCTCCAGGGCAATTTCAGATTTTGCGAAGCAACATACACCTCCTTTAGGTCTGAAATTTTGGAGCAGTTGATAACCTGGAAAATTAAATCTAGACGTGTCAGATGTGGATGTTACTTGAGTCTCTGTCAAAAAAAGGAGAGTAGGGGATTCTGCTTGAAGAAATTGGTGTACAGAATTGATGTTAGAGTGAAGTCCCCTTATATTGATAAAGAAAAAGCTGCACCGACGAGCAGCTTTGGGACGTTGCAATGCTCTTGACACAGTCGCATGATGACGACCGGGAGGGCCCTGTGTCGATGACCCAACCCTGCCGGGGTGGATATCCGAGGGACCACCAGGTTTGCTCTTAACAATTGTACTGCCATGATTTATTAGGTAAAGATATGTATGTGTTGCATGTATGATATGTAGTGGGAAGAGTAGTGTTTTATGGATAGATGATAGCGATGTATGGCAATGTCGTGAAGTTGGATGTGCATGTTATATAAAGAGGGTTTTCCTGATACCCCTGATGTGTGAGGCAGAATGATATGTATCCAGCTACCAAGGCCTGGGAGAGAAAATGGAATTCAGGCTATTCCCTGAGTCTCCCGAAACCTTGGCGGTAGTACTTCCCTGGGCGGGGCTGCCTACCCCTACTACTCTTGACATTGATTGCTTCCGCGGGGACCTCCACCCCTTCTGCTTCTTGCTTTCCCTCTGAATTTGCTCTCTCTCTCTCTCTCTCTCTCTCTCTCTCTCTCTCTCTCTCTCGCTCGCCCAACTCGCCAACATCACTTCGCTCTCGCTGCTCGAAATTTGACCATAACTTGAGTACTCCATTACTCATCCCCTTATTTGTTTGCATGAGCTGTAGCTAAGCTCTAGCTTAACTGCCCTGTAGTTGCTTTGCATGTAATTTTGCTGTGTTTTTGACTGATAAACGTTTGTTTATCGAGACTGCTTTTGTTTACATTTGTACCGGTTAGTGACGACCGACGCTCTAAAGTAAACACACTACTTGCTTGTTTCATATTATAAAGTTCTAGCACTTATTGTAGATATTTTAGCCCTCACTGTAGTTAAGTGCTTAGCAAACCACCCAGTAGTTATCTTGCATGACATTGTACTGTAGTTTTGACTGATAAACGTTTGTTTTTCAAAATTCTATTTGTCAAGTTAGTAGAGACGCCGCCGATACCAGCGCCACCTGTGTACGCATAAACAAACCCTCTTCTTGTATTTTATATATCAAAGTCTAGCCAATACTGTACTTGGTTGAACTTTTTATCTTGGTTATCTATATAAATCACACACACTAACATTTGTCAAGATAGTTTTAATATTGGGTTAGAATAATTTAGTTATTGTAATACTTTTTGATAGCCTATTTATTAATCGCATTTCAGATACTTGTCACCATATTAATAGTCCTCTCACACTCTTGCCAGGGATATTACGAACTCCATTATTATTATTATTATTGTGTCCACCACTGTATAAATTAATATACAGGCTTTAGCCTAACTGTGTCATACTGCTAACATAATTTTATTTTTATTTTCAGGCATACAATTGTGTTCTATTGCTAATATATTCTTTGTGTGATTAACATATTCTTTTTGTGATTTACAGGCATTAATTGTACCATATTGCTAACCAATATTTTTTGTTGCTGTACTGTATACTGCTTTCCAGTTTTCTCACTAGGCTAAATTAACCCTCTCCCACTTTTTTCCCAGTAAATTTTGTAACAAATTACTAGTCCATTTGCAATTTTCAGGCGTTAACTGTGTCATACTGCTAACATCAATTTAAGTTTTATTTTCAGGCATAAATTGTGTTCTATTGCTAACATATTTTTTTGTGATTTACAGGCATAATATTCTTTTTGTGATTTACAGGCATTAATTGTACCATATTGCTAACAAATACTTGTTACTGTACTGTATACTGTTTTCCAGTTTTCTCACTAGGCTACATTAACCCTCTCCCACTTTTTGTTTGTTTCCAGTAAATTTTTTAACAAATTTCTAGACCATTTGTGATTTTCAGGCTTTAACTGTGTCATACTGCTAACATAAATTTTTGTTTTATTTTCAGGCATAAATTTGTTCTATTGCTAACATATTTTTTGTGATTTAGAGGCATATTAATTTTATCATATTGCTAACAAAATTGTGTGTGATTTTCAGGAATTAATTGTATCACATTGCTAACAATTTTTTTTTTATTTTCAGGCTTTAATTGTACTATTTTGCTAACATAAATTTGTGTGATTTTCAGGCATATTGTGATTATATCGTCATGGCGCCGCAACGAAGCTGCAGGAGTTGTTCCGGTAAATGTGGCCCTACCATGTTTGTTGATACTGATGTTCAAATTTGTAGATTTTGCCAGCTCCGAGAGAAGATTGCGGATGAATTGAATGCAGCTCACCGCAAGATCGATGCCCTGACTACGAAGCTTGAATCCCTTCAAGAATTTGCCACACTCAACGTAGGAGTGCCCTCGGCCCAAGAAACCACTACGATGTCAACCGCCATTCCAGTGCATACAGTACGGTACCCACACCAGCAGCTACCTTAGATGTTGCAGAAAATAATAATGACTATTCTCACTCCCCCCCCAGGACAACTTTCAGTTAGTGAGAAACAATGTGCATCCCAGTACCAGTACCAGGAAGGTCATCCCAATAACATGCCAAAACCGCTTCAAAATTCTTGCTATTGACGAGGAAGAGGAAACGGAAGAAGTTCGGCTTGTGGGCGACTCCATGGTCCGTGGCCAATTAACAGAGTTCTGCGCCAGCGCACCCAGGACCAGAAAGCGATTCTGTATCCCAGGTGGCGGCGTGGACGACATTGTTGCGGCTGTGGAAGAGGTTTCCAGGCTCGCCCCCGCAAGCACTAAGTAAGTCATCCACGTTGGATCTAACGATGTCCAACGGACGCGGTCAGAGGAACTACTTTGCAAGTACCGGCTACTGATCATGTCCTTCAAGGAAAAATCTAATAGAATCTTATTTTCAGGAATTGTTCCCCGGATTGATGTAGAAAACCGATTCTACAACATAGCTACCAGTACAAATCGCCGACTAGCCAAACTCTGCAGGGAGGAGGACATCGGCTTTGTCGACACGTGGGATCATTTTTACTATGATAAATCTTTGTTTTCAGGAGATGGTGTACATCTCAATGAAGTAGGAGCTGCACGTCTTGGTCGTCTGCTGAACGATGCAGTCAAGGATTTTCGTTCAAAAAACGGGGTCAACCGGGGGTATCCGGGGGTAGTGTAAGTCAAATACGAACTGAAAATTCAGACAATGCACAATCAGTAACATCCAACTCTAATACTCTTAAGGTGTTTCATGTAAATGCTCGTAGCATACGCAATAAATTTTTAGATCTAGAGGAAATCGTGTTTACAGAACATTATGATATAATCGGCATTACAGAATCTTGGTTAAATACGGAAGACAGAATTTTTAGCCGAATATACGCTTCCTGGTTATACAATGTTTGAGAAAAATCGGATCAATAGAAATGGAGGAGTTCTGTTTTTTATAAAGGAAAGTCTTAATCCTGTCTTAATGTCAAAACCTCAAATTGCGAATATAGACATATCTTACGTACTATTAAATAATAAACGAGGAACTAAAATAACACTAGCTTTATTATACAGACCAACAGCTCCATCAGTGCAAACTGACTGAAATTTATGAACAAATTGCAGAAATAACTAACATACAAGATACCGTAATTCTTGGCGATTTCAACTTACCCGTGACTAAATGGGGCGATATTCTTACTTCACACTCTGGACACGACCTCTATGCTAACTTGCAAGAGAGTTCACTTTTTCAATTTGTACAATCTCCAACCCGTGGTAATAATGTGCTTGACCTTGTACTCGCAACAAAAGAAGAATTAATAGAGAATTTGAATGTTGGTGATGAATTCAGTAACAGCGACCATCGTACGATAACTTTCACTTTAAAGTTTACTAGTAACAAATCAAATAGCAGCATTGAGAAAGTCCCTAATTTCAAAAAAGCAAATTTTCATAAACTTAAATCAAAGCTTAAAGAAACTGACTGGAGCTTTCTGACTAACAATAACGACATAAATACATCTTGGGAGTGTTTCACAACCACTTACTTTAAGGCAGTGCAAGACTGTATACCATCGAAAATACGGCGTCCAGGCCATAATGATAAGCCCAAATGGTGGAATAAAGATATTTCAGACTGTCTGCTTGCTAAAAAATTTGCTAAGGATAGATTAAAATCCTCACAAAATGACGAAGAACGGGTGAAATTTGTAGAGCTACGACGCAAAGCCAAAAAGTTAATTAAGCAAAGTAAAAAGACCCTGAAGTTACATGTTGCGAAGCAAAGTAAAACAAACCCGAAAGAATTCTATAGTTATATCAGAAAGAAAAAAGTAGTTACTTCAACTGTTGGACCGTTAGTCGATGAAAATGGAGAATACACCAAAGACGAAGTACAAATGAGTAATGCCCTCAATACCTTCTTTGTATCAGTTTTTACAACCGAAGACCTCAGTGATATCCCTACACCATCGCCGATTTAGATTGATAATTCAGATGTTCTAAGCAATATCACCGTTACAGAGAGAGAAGTATTGAATTGTTTAGATAAACTCAAGGTAAATAAAATGCCTGGACCAGATACAATCTCGTCTAGAGTTCTAAAGGAAGCTAAGGATGAGCTCTCCAAACCACTGACATTGCTATTCAATGAATCCTTGCAGTCTGGGACTATGCCTGATCAGTAGAAGCTAGCCAACATAACACCGATATTAAAAAAAGGCAGCAAATCCCTACCCAGTAACTATCGTCAGATTAGCTTAACCTCAATTGTATGTAAAATGCTAGAAACGGTCATAAGAGACAGACTCGTAAATCACTTAGAGGCAAATAACTTACTTAAAGATACTCAACACGGCTTTCGTAAAAAACGTTCCTGTTTAACAAACCTCTTAGACTTCTTCCATGATATCCTCAACCTCTATGATGAGAGTAAAGCTGTAGATATTATATACCTTGATTTTCAAAAGGCCTTTGACAAAGTTCCCCACAAACGTTTACTGCTAAAACTAAAAGCGCATGGATACAAGACGGTGTGTTGAAATGGATAGAAAATTGGCTCAGCGACAGAAAGCAAAGAGTAGTCATAAACGGTAAGGCATCTAAATGGACCAATGTAAGTAGCGGGGTACCCCAGGGATCTGTACTAGGACCAATTCTCTTTCTAATTTACATCAATGACATAGATGAGGGTCTCACATGTACAATCTCAAAATTTGCTGACGATACAAAAATTGCAAATTGCGTACTCTCGAAAGAACAAGTTGACGATATGCAACACAATCTAGATAAATTGACATGTTGGGCCCAAATTTGGCAAATGAGTTTCAATGCGGATAAATGTAAAGTTCTACATATCGGATACCTAAATGAGAAAGCAAACTATTCGATGAATGGCACTCCGCTTAAGAATGTAAACAGAGAAACCGATCTGGGAGTAACAATATCGAGTAACGTAAAACCGAGTCAACAATGTTCAGAAGTTGGTAAGAAGGCAAACAAAATAATTGGCTTTATAGGCAGGTCATTTGAGCATAAATCCAAAGAAGTTATCCTAACCCTTTACAATTCCTTAGTCCGCCCTCTTCTGGAATACTGCGTTCAATCCTGGTGCCCTTATTACCAAAAAGATATAAACAAGCTAGAAAGAGTTCAACGTAGAGTTACCAAAATGATACCTAGCCTAAAGAACAAACCATATGAAGAGCGTCTTAGAGAATTAAATCTATTTCCTTTAACCCAGCGCAGATTAAGAGGTGACTTATTTCAAGTGTTCAAAATCATCAAAGGCATCGACAATATGAACTGTAGTAAGTACTTCACTATCGACCAATCTAATTACACGCGGGGAAACGGTTGCAAAATTATTGGTAAATCTTTTAACTCACACGAATCTAAGAATTTCTTCTTCAATCGAGTTGTCAACTTGTGGAATGGGCTTCCCCGAGACGAGACGTTATAGACTGCATCACCGTTGATTCATTTAAACTCTGCTTAGACAAATATCTCGCATCAAACCCGCGACTGACTGCGTTTGTAAATGAATAACTTTATTTTATCCCCCCCTCAGTTACTAACCCATATGTCCCCTACTAACTTCCTAATCCTGCCACGGACATTAGTTCCAGGGCAGTAGTTCCCTTTCCAAATGTTCCCTTACCCACTCTAAACCACTGTTTGGACACTTGATCCTCAGTGTTTTGGAGGACAAGCAGCCTAGAAGGGTCACTAGACCTGTTGTTGCTTGATTTCCTTTGTACTCCTTTGTACTCTTGATTCTTCACTTCTTCCCCTATCTCTATAGACTCTTTTCTTGCTGGTGTTACATTGTCGCTTTCTCGTTGCTTCTCCCGTTGCATATATGTTTGAACTCGAATTCCAACAATAATAAGCTTTACTTATTGGTTTTCTTCATCGGTAACAAATGTATGTGCATAATTGACCAATTAGTGTGCTGAATATTCAACGTAGTGTTCTGTTTGGCACATTTACGAATTTCAGCAATACAGTATAGGCATCGTGCAGTATGTTGTTACTTTCCGTAAAGCTGTATACATGATGTGCACTCTCAGTTGCTGAATATTGCTTGCTTGCAAGATGTGTGAAATCATCGGGATCGAGGTGTACGAATGTCTGCCAGAGTAAATACTATCTGCATGGGTGTAAGGTGTATAACAGGTACACTTCGTATATGGTTGTTTTAGTTTACTGCATCTGTTTATGTGTTTTAGTAAGTGATAAAACAACAGATAAAGCTTTATTAGCAGAGTATGGTGAAGTCTGTCTCACGAGGTTGAAGTGTAAGATGCCATTTTTTTTAAAGCTAGTAATGGTACGTGGGTATGTCAAACATAGTATTCACCATAAATATTATGTTATCATATATTGACTAATTTAATAGCTAAATACCTTGCCAATAGCATTGCACACACACACACACATGTATGCAATACTCATATACATATACAATGTAGATATACACGTACTGATATAAATAATTAAATGCATCTATTTCTATCAAACGTAATGAAGCCATGCAACACTTATCTTCTGATCTAACTACTATTTCCAATTGGGGCAGAGAAAACCTAGTTGCCTTTAATGCTTCCAAAACCCAATGTATTCATCTTACTACCCGTCCGGAACTCCCAGAGGACTATCCCTTACACTTCAACAATACAAAAATCAATCCTTCATCTTCTCTCAATATTCTCGGTGTCTCTTTTTCTTCTGCACTAATTTGGAAGGACCATATTACCAGTCTTGCTAAGGCCTCCCAGAAGCTGGGTGTGCTTAACCACCTCAAGGGGTTCTTTACCCCTGTACAGGGGCACAGTGCGTCCTTGTATTGAGTATTGTTCACATGTGCCAGGAGGATCCTCTCACACCAAACTCCTAGACAAAGTAGAAAGGAAAGCCTTTCGTATCATTAATTCCCATCCACTTGCCAACTCTCTGCAATCTCTCTCTCTTCGCTGCAATGTTGCATCTCTCTCGGTATTCTATCGCTACTACAATAATCAATGTTCCTCAGAGCTTTCCCAATGTATACTACCTCCTCTATGTAGGGTACGTAGTAACCGACTTGCAACACAATCCCACCCCTAGTCTGTGCAACTCTCCAACCCAAGAGTGAGACATTATTCTCAATCTTTCTTCTATTCAACTACTGAGCTCTGGAACTCTCTCCCAGAATCAGTTTCCCTCTTCCTATGACTTAAATTTCTTCAAATTCCGTGTGTCCAGTCATTTGGCTCGAACGTCCATTGATTTTGCCCTTGTCTCTCTTTCAACTCTGGGGGAGGCACTCGATACTGGTAGTTTTGCCTTTTATCTCCATCAATTAAATAGACAAAAAATATATGCATGCATAATGATGTATAATACATACACTGTATATAGTCAACAAATTCCCGTGAAAAAAACAAAAAACACACACACACAACACACACACACACACACACACACACACACACACACACACACACACACACACACACATACACACACACACAACACACCACACACACACACACACACACACACACACACACACACACACACACACACACACACACACACACACACACACACACACACACACACACACACACACACACACACACACACACACACACACACACACACACACACACAACACACACACACACACACACACACACACACACACACACACACACACAATTACTGGTGTGTTGTGGCCGCCTCAATCATTTCTTTATCACTTTTTTATACTCTCATTTTGTCCTAAACTATTTTTCCCTCCCTCCATTAGCAGTGATTGCCCTTACCTCCTCCACCACCTCATACTCTCACTCACTTACTTACACTCACTCTCTCTCCCTCTCATATTAAAAAAAGGCAGCAAATCCCTACCCAGTAACTATCGTCCAATTAGCTTAACCTCAATTGTATGTAAAATGTTAGAAACGGTCATAAGAGACAGACTCGTAAATCACTTAGAGGCAAATAACTTACTTAAATATACTCAACACGCTTTCCTTTCGTAAAAAACGTTCCTGTTTAACAAACCTCTTAGACTTCTTCCACGATATCCTTAACCTCTACGATGAGAGTAAAGCTGTAGATATTATATACCTTGATTTTCAAAAGGCCTCTGACAAAGTTCCCCACAAACGTTTACTGCTAAAACTAAAAGCGCATGGAATACAAGACGGTGTGTTGAAATGGATAGAAAATTGGCTCAGTGACAGAAAGCAAAGAGTAGTCATAAACGGTAAGGCATCTAAATGGACCAATGTAAGTAGCGGGGTACCCCAGGGATCGGTACTAGGACCAATTCTCTTTCTAATTTACATCAATGACATAGATGAGGGTCTCACCTGTACAATCTCAAAATTTGCTGACGATACAAAAATTGCAAATAGCGTACTCTCAAAAGAACAAGTTGACGATATGCAATACAATCTAGATAAATTGTCATGTTGGGCCCAAATTTGGCAAATGAGTTTCAATGCGGATAAATGTAAAGTACTACATATCGGATACCTAAATGAGAAAGCAAACTATTCGATGAATGGCACTCAGCTTAAGAATGTAAACAGAGAAACCGATCTGGGAGTAACAATATCGAGTAACCTAAAACCGAGTCAACAATGTTCAGAAGTTGTTAAGAAGGCAAACAAAATAATTGGCTTTATAGGCAGGTCATTTGAGCATAAATCCAAAGAAGTTATCCTAACCCTTTACAATTCCTTAGTCCGCCCTCTTCTGGAATACTGCGTTCAATCCTGGTGCCCTTATTACCAAAAAGATATAAACAAGCTAGAACGAGTTCAACGTAGAGTTACCAATGATACCTAGCCTAAAGAACAAACCATACGAAGAGCGTCTTAGAGAATTAAATCTATTTCCTTTAACCCAGCGCAGATTAAGAGGTGACTTAATTCAAGTGTTCAAAATCATCAAAGGCATCGACAATATGAACTGTAGTAAGACCTGGAGATACTGGAGAGGTTTGTCATACTGATGTATGACAGGTCCAGAACTGCTACCACTGTGGATGAGGCCAGGCTTGACATGTTTGCCAGAAAACAGAGGCCTTATGAGGCCATTCCACCAACAAGAGCAGCTCTGCTTCAGCACACTAGACGAGCTGCCTTCCAGGCTGGTTGTGTTTGGGCCCAAGCAACCCAGTGTCAACCAGAAGCAGAGAGTCCTGCTGACTGGGGATGGCAGAAGGTTGGTGAAGAATGGCACGTCTTCTGGACAGCCAACTCCCCCATAGCCAAGAGTTGCGAACAGCTGACCAAATGTGGCTGTAAATCAGACTGTTGTGGCAGGTGCAAGTGCTACAGGCTGGGTCTCTCCTGTACAGCTCTGTGCACTTGCAAATGTGAGGTGTGAGTCTTTGATTCTATGGTATTTTTACTAATGTTATTTGTACTCAATGGATATGTATAAATGGTGTGAATTAGGCCGTTTCCTACGATATAATCTTCCTTCACTTTGTCTAGTTACTTATGACCCTGATGAGTTAATAATGTGACAAGTCTTTCCAATTCTCTGACCTCAAAAATGTAGGATTAGATGAAAAAATCATTTGTCTAGCTCTACTAATAGCCAAGATATCAAAAAATTTGTCTTTAACCCCAGAAGGCCGATACACTACTCAAATAGCACGGCTTTAAATAGCCTTTAAATAGCCTGCTGATGGCTGCTATTTACTTGTATGACGTCACGGTACTTTTGCGGTAATTTTCACCGAGTTCCAATATCACCGAAACTACCGTGATGTCAACACAATGGGTTTAAGGAAATTTCACTATGGCAAAGGTGCGTAAACACGGAAAATCACGGAAAAGTTACCTCACGAAAACAAGCAATATCTCAGTAACTACTGGGCCTATGGAGCTGAATTTTTTTAAGAGACAAAAGCTGAAAGTGACCTCGCTCACGTGGTTTATGACTCATTTCTCTATCTTTATTCTTTGATTAGCTATTAAGCCATAAACACTACCGAAAATCGCCAAAAAAAAACGGCCTCCTCGGGTTAATGGCGGCCATCTTGGACGCCATCTTAGTTAAAGTCTAATATGCAACTGCTTTGGAAAATAATTACCTTCACTTACCACGTTAGAGCCAAAAAAAAATGGATTGGACAGTATTCATGTCTTTTTCTTTCAATTAACTGACCCATAACAGTCAGATGTGTCGGCCATCTTGAAAAATGGTCGCCATATTGAATTTTTGCGTGGCCAGCGGTATGTGCTTTGAAAGTGAGCTTTGAAGAATACCTGTACCAAATTTCATGCTTGCATCACCATTTGAACGATTGTTTCACTTATCTGCTTCACTACACTCCCTGGTGTGGAGTAAGAGGTTAGGATTCTCCGAAGACCGTCTTCTTTACCCTCAATGTCTTCATTACTCTTTCTGTTTCTCCTCCCCTTCTTCCTCTTCAAATAGTTCATCTATCTCTTCTTCTTCTTATTTTTTCCCTTCCCCCTTCTCTTCATCTTATGCTGTCACCTCTTCAAATTCCTCTGTCTTCCCCTCCCTCTCCTTTTATTCTTCCGCTTCTTTTTCAAATCCCTTCGTTTTATACTTTTGTCTATGTTTTACTTCTTCTTTCTAGTTTTCTATTTCCTTACCTTCCTTCCTTAAATAGACATGATAAACATGGAAGAGAAACAGAATCTAACCGATATAAGATATAAACACACAATTGGTGTATATTTTTGCTAAAATAAAATATTACTTATAAATGTAGATTTAAAAAAATAAAACACAAAAACAAAACAAAACTCGTAAATCATGTAAAGGAAACATGAACAATATATGGAGTAAAGATTCAGGCACGAAAAAACGTTGATATATGTAGATAAAGTAAACACATATGTGAACAATGAAATGAGAGAAACTATAGCAAAAATTAATATATACGCTATAAATCGCGACAAAAATACAGTCACAGATTTGACGAGAATTTTTTTCGGATGTGCAAATGGAGAATGAAAGGGAATTACATGGGGCTGGTGAACAAAAGCTGAGGGATTGAGGAAACAAGATGGACAACAGTCGTCACATGTGGGGTGGGAGAGAGAGTGGAATAGCAAGAAGCTACCACCCTGAGGACCATGTGACTCGTGTGTGTGTGTGTGGGGGGGGGGGGGGGGCCTGTGTGATATGTGTGGGGGACGGTGCCCCCTGCTCTAGAATATTAGCACATCGCACTACCGCTAGATATACTGGTCTGGCTAAACGAAACAGGGGTACTGGGGTGGTGAGGTACACTGTGTACTGGGTCAGTAGGGAGGTAGACTGTGTACTGGGTCAGGTAGGGAGGTAGAATGTGTACTGGGTCAGGTGGAGAGGTAGAATGTGTACTGGGTCAGGTAGAGAGGTAGAATCTGTACTGGGACTTCTAGAGAGGTAGACTGTGTACTGGATCAGGTAGAGAGGTAGAATTTGTACAGGGTCAGGTAGACTGTGTACTGGGTCAGGTAAGTAAACTGTGTACTGGGTGAGACAGGGAGGTAGACTGTGCACGGGGTGATACAGGACGGTAAACTGTGTACTGGGTGGGAGAGGGAGGTAGAATGTGTACTGGGTGAGACAGGGAGGTAGAATGTGTACTGGGTGAGACAGGAAGGTAAAATGTGTACTGGGTGGGACAGGAAGGTAGAATGTGTACTGGGTGAGACAGGAAGGTAGAATGTGTACTGGGTGGGACAGGGAGGTAGATTGTGTACTGGGTGAGACAGGAAGGTATAATGTGTACTGGGTGGGACAGGGAGGTACAATGTGTAGTGAGTGAGACAGGGAGGTAGACTGTGTACTGAGTGAGACAGGGAGGTAGACTTTGTAGTGGGTGAGACAGGGAGGTAGACTGTGTACTGGGTGAGACAGGGAGGTAGACTGTGTACTGGGTGAGACAGGGAGGTAGACTGTGTGCTCGGTGAGACAGGGAGGTAGACTGTACTGGGTGAGACAGGGAGGTAGAATGTGTACTGGGTGAGACAGAGAGGTAGACTGTGTCCTGGGTCAGGTAGGTAGACTGTGTACTGGGTAAGACCGGGAGGTGTACTGGGTGAGGCAGGGAGGTAGACTGTGCACTGGGTGAAACAAGGAGGTAGACTGTGTACTGGGTGATACAGGGAGGTAGACTGTGTACTGGGTCAGGTAGGTAGACTATGTACTGGGTAAGACCGGGTGGTGTACTGGGTGAGACAGGGAGGTAGACTGCGTACTGGGTGAGACAGGGAGGTAGACTGTGTACTGGCTGAGACAGGTAGGTAGACTGTGTACTGGGTGAGACAGGGTGGTAGACTGTGTACTGAGCGAGACCGGGAGGTAGACTGTGTACTGGGTGATACAGGGAGGTAGAATGTGTACTGGGTGAGTCAGGGAGGTAGACTGTGTACTGGGTGAGACAGGGAGGTAGACATTGTACTGGGTCAGGTAAGTAGACTGTGTACTGTGTTAGGTCGGTAGACTGTGTACGGGGTGAGACAGGGAGGTACACTGTGTACTGGGTGAGACAGGGAGGTACACTGTGTACTGGGTGAGACAGGGAGGTAAACCGTATACTGGGTGAGACAGGAAGGTAGGCTGTGTACTGGGTGGGACAGGGAGGTACACTGTGTACTGGGTGAGACGGAGGTAAACTGTGTACTGGGTGAGTCAGGAAGGTAGACTGTGTACTGGGTGAGACAGGAAGGTAGACTGTGTACTGGGTAAGCCAGGAAGGTAGACTGTGTACCGGGTGAGACAAGAAGGTAGACTGTATTCCTGGTGAGACAGGGAGGTAGACTGTACTGGGTGAGACAGGAAAGTAGACTGTGTACCGGGTGAGACAGGAAGGTAGACTGTGTACTGGGTGAGTCAGGGAGGTAGACTGTGTACTGGGTGAGACAGGAAGGTAGACTGTTGTACCGGGTGAGACAGGGAGGTGACTGTGTACTGGGTGAGACAGGAAGATTGACTGTGTACTGGGTGAGACAGGGAGGTAGAATGTGTACTGGGTGAGACAGGAAGGTAGACTGTGTACTGGGTGAGACAGGGAGGTAAACTGTGTACTGGGTGAAACAGGAAGGTAGACTGTGTACTGGGTGAGACAGGAAGATAGACTGTGCACTGGTTGAGACAGGGAGGTAGACTGTGTACGGGGTAAGACAGGAAGGTAGAGTGTGTACTGGGTGAGACAGGGAGGTAGACTGTGTACTGGGTGAGACAGGGAGGTAGACTGTGTACTGGGTGAGACAGGAAGGTAGACTGTGTACCGGGTGAGACAGGGAGGTAGACTGTGTACTGGGTGAGACAGGAAGATAGACTGTTTACTGGGTGAGACAGGGAGGTAGACTGTGTACTGGGTAAGACAGGAAGGTAGACTGTGTACTGGGTAAGACAGGGAGGTAGACTGTATTCCTGGTGAGACAGGGAGGTAGACTGTGTACTGGGTGAGATAGGGAGGTAGACTGTGTACTGGGTGAGACAGGGAGGTAGACTGTATACTGTGTGAGACAGGAAGGTAGACTGTGTACTGGGCGAGACAGGAAGGTAGACTGTGTACTGGGCGAGACAGGAAGGTAGACTGTGTACTGGGAGAGACAGGAAGGTAGACTGTGTACTGGGTGAGACAGGGAGGTAGACTGTGTACTGGGTGAGACAGGGAGGTAGACTGTGTACTGGGTGAGACAGGAAGGTAGACTGTGTACTGGGTGAGACAGGAAGGTAGACTGTGTACTGGGAGAGACAGGAAACCAATATAGACTTATTTAACCATTCCTAGATTATGTCAAGAGTGCAGTAAAGACAAAGAGGACAAAACATTATAACAAGTTAAGGGGGAATTTTCACTTGAGGATTTTTTTCTGCAACCCCTTCACCCTCAGTTTAGCTCCATTAGTTTTGAAATTTAATGACATTCGTCACATTAGTTTAGTGGTTTTTAGACCTTTCGCCCCATTTCTGTCAATTTTAAGACCTTTTGTGACATTTAGGTGTTGATTATTTTCCTGGCGAGCGAGAGCGTGCCTGTAATTTAGAAGGAACCGGCCTTTGGTTGGGAAATTTTTCTACCGAAAGAGGTACAAATTTATCTTGGGTGTATTTTATTAATGTTGATGGAAGTCTAGGGAGCAAACTGAAAACCTCCCCTTAAAGTTAAAGTAATGAAGACAAAGAGATACAAAAAGTAGAGAGGGTACTGGAGAAGGCAGGCAGGGAGGAAGGGATACTTCAGTAGCGACACGTATTTATCTGCACCTCGATATAGTTCTTCTCGTATCAAGTAAACGATGGACATAACTAATGAAGAACTACTCTGATATTAGTAGCAAAAGGCCTCTCAGTACTTACTATTTCAGTGTTACGAGTTCATATTTTTCTAGCTAGCTAAAACCCGTTTCTGAAACAAAGACAACATATTAATTAGGGACTTCGAACTAATTGCAATACTACAGTTTAACATACCAACATTTTATATAATTATACTGCATTTTTCTTAACATATGCGCAGGAACAATATTCAGATTACAGTAGCAAAAATACATTAAGCATACAACTCTCTCATTAATTTTGTTAGGTTTTATCTGCAGTCCCTAACTAGCCTTCTCCTTATTACTGACCACATATGAATATAGGATGCATGTAGTTTTATATTTTATACATATAGTTTCATATTATATTACAAGCCCATTCTCGTAAATACAAATCTATACGCTCTAAGCTCACACATAAAACTATGCCAACCCTCTAGCCACTATTACGTTGATATTAATCTGGAATTAATGAGTCCTCGCTCTTTACTAATTTTGTTGTAGCAAATTATCTTCAACCCCTCACAAATAGCCATCCCCCCCCCCCCCGCATCGTACCCCCACACCCACTTTTATATGTGTTCCCCCTCCTCAGCTAATAACCCCACCCCGTCTGTAACATTAATCAGAGCACCTTGTGACGGCATACCAGGCCAGATTAATCGCCCCCAGACGTGTGTGGGTCGAGAAAGAGATAAGTTGCGGATGGAGGGGCAGAGGAGATGAGATATTATGAGATAATATAAGGGGGAGATAAGAGTATGTTAAGAGACTGTGGGAAGGTTAGAGTGGGGTTTTGGAAGTCACAGGAATAAAATACGTGAGAGAGGGCGTATGAGAAGGTAGGTACAGTGTGGGGAGAGGGGTGACATGAGAAGGGAAAAGAATGAAAATACGAGGAATGATTGTTGAAGATCAGAGGAAAACGTAGACAGGAGAATACATGGAAATGAGAGAAAGTAAGTTAAAATTTGATTAGTTCACATTAGTGTCAATACTTATTAATTAATAGCATTAGCTCTATTAGTTTTGAAATTTTACGATATTCTCCCCTTGTTTGTTTAATGTTTAAACCCTTTCATGCCATTTACCTGTCGATTTATTTCCTGGCGAGCAATAGCGAGCCTGCAATTTAGGAGGTAAATTCATTAGTGCTGTCCTTGAGAGAGAAGTCATTAGGTTATAGTAGGGCCCTGGAGGGCAAACACATGAATACAGAAAATAAGGTGAAAACAGGGGTGGGAGATATGCTGGAGAGAGAGAGGGTGAGATACACTGGAGAGATAGGAGGAAATATGCTGGAGAGAAAGGGGGAGATATACTGGAGAGGAAGGGGCCAGAGGGAAAGTGGATACATATGCGAGTACAGTCAGGACCATTACTAAGGTTACACCCATTTCAATCTGTGAATTGTTAAAGTATCTGGGATATTATAAGGCGTTATTCTGGCTCGGTTGGGTTCGATATTGATTCAAATGCATGTAACCTTGTTAATGCACACGACTAACATGGACACATTGTTGGAGAGGTGACATATTAAAGGGTCTGTCCACACATTCACTATCTGTGCCTGTAACCTTGATAATCGAGAGAGAGCCGATGCACTTGGGTAATCCTAGTGATCCGTCTCCAGATTATCCGAAATAATGACTGTGGGCGTGCCAATTACGATTACTGCAGGTGACGTACTTGTGGGGAGGGACGGTGCCCTTGCGTCATGCACGCCTCCATGCAATGGTATGTGATTGCTGATCTAACATTTATGTCAATATTGCCAGAGGTGTCCCTGTGGTGACCATAGGGCGACGCCTCTGGTAATCTTGACCAACTCAATGTTTGTCTCTGCCTTCCCTGCTGCCTTCCTCTCCTGCCTATACTACCTATCTCCCTGCCTACCTGCCTGATTAACCTGCCTACCTACCCTCCCTATCTATTCCTGACTGCCTCCTGCCTACACTACCTATTTATCTGCCTTGTCTGCTACCATTCCTTCTTACCTAATCTTCCTACCTTTCTTACCCTGCCTACGTATCTACCTATCTCCCTGCCTACTCTGCTTGCCTTCCTGCTTCACCTGTCTACCTATATATCTCACTGCCTTGCCTACCTACCTTTCTTCGTGCCTACCCTGTCTATTCTGCCGTCCCCTTCTTGCCTATATCCCCTTCCTACCTACCTTTCCTTTCTACCCCGCCTGCCCGCCTCCCCTGTCTACCTACCTTTTCTACCTTGTCTACCAATCTCACTTACCCTGTCTATGT